>CM075483.1:19677500-20877500 GCA_037950665.1 Hypophthalmichthys nobilis
AGTAGAGTGTATTGTAATAGGATGTTAAGATCCTAGTCCGCGCAAACTAGTTGAAGTATTCTCTCTGTAAACAGTAAACACCCATTGTAATGTCAAACAATGATATAACGTTAGCCATTTTTTACTTTGTTAATAGTTATGATGAAAAAGTCCGTGTACACATCTGGCCTAAATGTTTTTCTTATGTTTAGAAGTTTTCAGCTTCGTTTGGCATTCTGATACAGTTCCCACAGGTGCACCTACATAAAGTATAACACTGACGCTTCTATCATGTCTTATAACCAGGGCTGGAAATAGGGGGTAACGCGGGGATGGCGTCCGGGGAGTGAATTGCAAGGGGGGACGGCGTTCCAGTTCAAATTGGTTTGATTTTTTTTAGGGAAATGAAGGGATTTCTGTATTTTATTCTCTCAATAGCCTACGAAAACGATACGAATTCAGCACAAAAACATAGCGCAATAAAATTGCATGATTAGTCAAAGATTGCGATCTAGAATCAAACACCCACGCGATCTTACTCAGTGCCCGAAGTGGGCCGGTGCGCACCGGCACTTCTATATTTTAATCTGTAGTGTAACCTCGCTTTTTCTTGCTTACCGGCACTTCTCACATGTTGCCTGTACTCCCCACACTGAAAGAATCAGGGTATTAATTAATTGTATAGCCTACATTGAGCTTTTGGAAGAATGAGTGGCGCTCGAATCACCGTAGGCGCGTTCACCAGCGCGCTCCAAAAGTTTGATAATATTTGCGCGAGCCGTTCCTATGATAAAATGTGCAACCCATTTAAATTCTATTGAGAATGTAGTAAAACGCTATGGAGAAAGTCAAACATGATCTAAGAACAGCCACTAAAAAGACTGATGAAAAGAGGGAAAACATGATGATGATCCTGCAAGCTTTTTAAACTTCTCATAACCACCTTTACTATAATTGATCATGTTTTATTGTATTTAATGTGGTACATTTTAACTACTTGTTGAAGAATTTATAATATATAATCTGTTAAGGAAATAGATTTTTTTTTTTTTTTTTAAAGAAAGAAATAAACAAACAAACAAAGAAAACAATTAACATTGCCATAAGGATGCAATGAGGAGCCATCAGTGGTCTACCTGTAATTATATCCTTATTGTAACAAATGCACTGGTAAACAATTGAATCAAGAGCTTTACTATGGACCTTTTTGAATTACTGACTAAACATTGGTTGTTCCCATGTGTAAAATGTACTGCTAATATGACAGATATGCCCATTAGGAAAAACCTGGCTGTATTCCAAGAAATGACAGGAAATTTTAAGTAAAATTTTTAATGTTTAATTTTAAGTAAAGATAGTTTAACACTTTGTAAACAAGTGATTGTTAATGTTAACTATAGGCTACTTACTTTCTTGCAGTTGTTATCAACCAACTTTGCACATGTGGACCACTTTGCAAAAATAAAGCAACAAACAAATAAATAAACCTCATGAGGGAGCAAACACAAACCACGCCCTTGCAACCGAGGGAGACAACCAGTCCCCCCATCCCAAACGGAAGCGAACAAAATAGAGTAAATCACCTTTTGAAAGTAACTTGATGCTTCAAATAAATATCGCATCAATTACACCAGTAGTTACACCAGTAGGTGGCAACAAGTGACTGTTAAAAATGTATTTGTCATTGAATCGATTAAAAAGATTTGTTCAAAAACGTTGATTCATCCAGTAATGAAACAAGTGACATCTTTATTATTGAGTTATTGAATCATTTTTTTCAAACCGAATGTTTTTGTAATAATAATAATCAATTCAAATTAATTAAATTTTGTAAATAGACTGCAGCAACTAACATTATGTCAGAACCTCTAGTAAATAACATTTTTTTTTGTCAAGTCAATCATAGGAGAATTGTAAACACTATTTTTTATTTATTTATTTTTTTTTGTGTGTGTGTTTCTCAATTTCCAGAATCTTGCAGCTCATTGAGTAAAAACAGCATCATAACCTCATGTCATGAAACAGGTTGTGAGAAGGAGAACAACTTATTATAGGCTACTTTAGGGGGGGATATTAAAATAGAACTGCATGTTCAAGTAGCAATGTTTTAAAAAAACTTCATGTCTGGTAACATTCTCAAAACAGAAAGTTTTATAAAATGATAAACATCAGTTTTCTTTAACCTGAGGACATGTATTTAAAATGTGTGTGACCTGTTCAATTCAGTAAGCACCACAAATGCAAATTCCTAGACAATGTATTTTTAATTTGGCCAAAATCAAACAGGTAATTTTCTCCAAGCAGAGGTTCTGTTGAATGAACATGTTTGTGCCACAAATAATTCATAAATGTTGTTCATTGACCTTTCATGTGCCTGCTTGATAATTAAGAAAATATTGTTTGGAGGAAATATGAAATAGGCCTGTTTAATGTTATTATAGATTATATAATATTTTATATTTAAATACATCTGAAAAGTCATTGAAAGTAAAAAAAAAAATCTTCCCAACTAGAGTCCCCCCAGTGAATCTCAGCCATTTCCAGCCCTGCTTATAACGCAAACTAAGTTGACACTTACCTTAGAGAAACGACCTGCTCCAGTCATGATTACAAATCAGTTTCTGGTTGATCGACTACTTCAGACGTTTCATCGTCGGACTCGGGCTCGAATTGATACGGTATAATTGATGCTATCTTTTCTGTCCATACATTGTATACAGTGTCTTGCGATTTGATAGCTGTCATTCAGTTATAGCAATGGGTGGTTGGTGCGCGCAGTAGACCAATCACAAAGGATTGGGCCATCTGACCAATCAGAGCTGTGTAGGCTCACCGAAAGGAGGGGTTTAGAGAGACTGATTCTTCAAACTGCTTCTAACGAATCGTTTACAAACTAAGGTGAAATTAAATTTATATTATGAGAAAACGAATGTGTTTTTTGACCTTGCATGCCTTGCATGCATGTAAACCTGTTGTAGGAGACTCCCAAAACAATATTAGGAACCTTAAAAAAGGCATAATAGGGGCACTTTAATGTCAGAGACTGGTGACTTTCACTTTTTTCACATGGATGCAAATCTGTTGTAAAATAATCCTATGCAACTCGTGCCATATTTTCCAAGCGTTCTGAAGGTAAACTGTAGTGTTTGGTGAGAAACAAACTGAAACGGCAAGTTATTGCATTTATAAAAATCATAAAATCAGTCCTGTGTGAGTTTGCAGTACATCCTATGAAGATATCAATTATAATACATTTTAATAAAACACAAGGCCAACATTATCTCAGAAGAGTATATATTTTAATCTCTCTGTTGTTCTCTGGATGTCAGATAGTCAGAATGACAGTTCTTGCGTGAACGTTAATAGGCCTATTATATACCCAAACCCAAGTCAATGCATTATTCTTTCCTTTTTGTATTTATTCCAAGTTTACACTACAGGACTTTAAACGTAGGCAGATCGTTGTGTTGTTCAGACTACATGACTTGCTGTGGAGTCTTTAAGTCGTTGTGGTGTTCACACTACGTGACACTACGTAAATGATCCGCAACGGGGGTTACACACTACATGAGCTGACAACAACTCTGTCACCCAACGACTTTATTTGAAAATGGACATTGGGAAGAAATTTGATTAAATATTGAATTAAATTTAATTAAAATTAAATGAACCCTTTCACACATGTTTAAAATATTCTGGCTTACTTCCCAGAGTGAAGGCCACCATTAGAAACATTTCCTATATTGTTTCCATGACGACGCGTCATGATTGTCACGTGACACACCGCGGCCACACTGTATGACAGAGGAATCGCTTTTCTCACCATGTCATCAACTATCTGATATTCCGATTCTCATATGTCAAGTGAGTGTTTTGTCATTTAAAAACCTAGGGTAAACGTACCTATTAAGCTCAAGTACCCATTAAGCACACTACCATCTTTGAGCTCAGATTATAAAAAGAAAAAATAATGTATTATCCTACTTGATGTCTTAACCAGTTGATGTGTTTGTTACTACATACCTCCTGTAATTTCAAGAAAATCAGACCATTGCACACTGAGATATGGGTATCCATGTGTTCACACTGTCTGGCGGCCATTTTGAAAGCTGTCTGAAAACTTTCACCAAAAGAGGAGCCTCTTAAATGTGCATTTTTAAGGTAGTTAAGCCTTTTTTTGGGGTAGTTATAACTATTTACAGCAAAATTAAGAGATTAATGTTTAGACTTTTGCATAGTATAACCTGGAACCTGCATGTGGAAAATTATTACAGGTAGGTCCAAAAGATAGTTTTAGCAACATAGCGCAGATGCTACAAAACGTAGTTAGCCTACTAGCTGTATAAGATTGTTTGCTACACTAATATATTACTTTTCAGGCATTACTGGCTTGTACTTTTAAATCTATAATATTATACATTTACAGTTTATTGATGGTCTGTGGTTTTAAACTGCTGCAATTTTTAAAGACTATTTTTAGGTGAGCTTAAAGGGTGCACTACTATGAAAATCACATAGCTTCAGTGTGACATCAAGAAAAAGTATAATTTCATAGATATTGTCAATAATAGTTGTTCATATTAAAATATGTATAAACTTAATACATGACCTAGATTATTTATTTATCAAAATCGTGTCCTTTAAATTTAATGTAATATTTATTAATTGAAAATTGTTGCTGCTCCAATTTAATCTCAGTGTGCTCCCTTCAAGCTCATCCACATTAAACGTCTATGTAAATACTTCATAAACAGACTTTAAATATTAACTGATGGTTGTCACTTTAAGATAATCTTTATAAAATGATTAATAACTTATTTTCACAGCCTTAAAGGATTGGTTCACCCAAAAATAAAAATGACCCCATGATTTACTCACCATCAAGCTATCCTAGGTGTATCCTCAAACTAGTACAATCGGAGTTATATTAACATTTTTGGTATTAAATAATGTTCTGGCTCTTCCAAGCTTTATAATGACAGTAAATAGAGGATGAGATTTTGAAGCCCAAAAAAGTACAACCATCCATAATAAAAGATATCCACTTGGCTCCGGGGGGTTAATAAGGGCCTTCTGAAGCAAAGCGATGCATTTGTGTAAGAAAAATATCCATATATAAAACTTTAAAAACTAAAATAACTAGCTTCCGACAGACGGCCATACACATCGATTTATGACGAAAGAGTGAACTCTTGACTTGACGCGTGACGTAATGACGAATGCAGAAGCGCAGAGGATAAAGCAAAGCAAAACACTGGTCATGAATTAGAACATATAACTGATCAAATTGAATGCCTTGTTGCTTGATTTTAGTGTTCTGTTTTTTTTTTTTTTATGATTGACTCTGTACCTTCAAATAAAAAAAAAATAAAAAATTCAATTCTTTAAAAAGGTTGTTTAAAATAAACAAGAATTTTTAATAAAACATGTTGTGAGCTTAATGGCAACAGGGGTGTGCTTAAAGGGTACAAAAATGTACCCATTAAGCACAGCCAGACTTTTTGCATTTAATGATCTACATCTTAATTATAATGCTTTTGTCATTTAAAATAAAATTAAATATTATTGTGTGAGAGATTGATATTTTATTTTAACATAACTTCTTGTACTGAAATCAATATCCTGTGCACTAAAAATGTCTCAATATAGATTTTGGTGAGCTTAATAGGTACGTTTACCCTACATCATGATCTTGATCTTAATCTATAACGCGTGATGGGTGCCTCTTGTTTGTTTGCGCTTTAGTTCAGAGAGTCCTGTCAGTTGGATTTATAGGCTACAGCATGCAAATTCATCCATTTGTATCGAAATACATGTGGCCTGTGAACTGGGAGAAGAATACAGTGAGCTTTATAGTTACTTACACAATGTATATCTGATATGAATAAACGTCAGCAAATTATAGGCTATTTGAATGGATAGTTATTGCTGCTTCCATAGACATCAGTATATATTTCATTGGCTGTTGCGTCGCGACACGTGACACCACAGGATATTGAGTCGGCCGACAGCTCCAGATATTTAGCATGCTAGATATTTGTCTGGTGTCAGCAAGGTGTCGGCGACGCGTCATCGAGCCTCTTTGATGCGTCGTTGAGTAGTTCACACATAAAGATTGGCGAGCACTGATCACTTGCTGATTTTCCCACAATCACAGCCCGACCTGTTGGCGAGCTCGGGCTTAAAATCCTGTAGTGTAAACTTGGCATAGGTGTGTAAAAATATTTCATTTGCAACTAATTATATTTAATTTATATTTAATTTTATCGTTAGTCTGGGGTGCGTTTCCCAAATGCATTGTTATGCCAAGTTTACACTACAGGATTTTAAGCCAGATTGAAGCCCGATTTGCAAGTTAACGAGCTCGCCGACAGGTCGGGCTGTGTTCGGGGGAAAATCAGTGATCGGCGCTCGCCAATCCTGTGTGAACTACTCAACGACGCATCAGAGCGGCTCGCTGACGAGTCGCAGACACCTCACTGACGCCAGACAAATATCTAGCATGCTAAATATCTAGAGCTGTAGGCCGACTCGATATTCTGTGGTGTCACGTGTCACGACGCAACAGCCAATGAAATATACACTGATGTCTATGGAAGCAGCACAATCCATTCAAATAGCCTATAATTTGCCGACGTTTATTCATTTCAGATACACATTGTGTAAGTAACTATAAAGCTATTCTTATCCCAGTTCATCGGCCATTTTATCCAGTATTTCGGTACAAATGGATGAATTCACGTGCTGTAGCCTATAAATCCGACTGACAATCATGACGCTTCGTCATGGAAACGATAAAGGAAACGTTCTAATGGTGGCCTTAACTCTGGGAGGTCAGCCAGAATATTTTAAACTTATGTGGGGTTCATTTAATTTTAATTGAATTTAATTCAAAACTTAATCTAATTTCTTCCCAATGTCCATTTTCAAATAAAGTCGTTGGATGACAAAGTTGTTGTCAGCTCGTGTAGTGTGTAACCCCCTGTTGCGGATCATTTACGTAGTGTGAACACCACAACGACTTAAAGACTCCACAGCAAGTCTGAACAGCACAGCAATCTGCCGACGTTTAAAGTCCTGTAGTGTAAACTTGGCATTAGCCAACTAACATCGCAAGTTCCATCATTACTAACATAGTTCAACGATTTGGTGTTTCCTGAAACCCTAGTTCAAACGAACTGCATTGCAAACTTGTGTGGTTGGAAGGTTTATGACAATACGGTTTTAGGAAACAGTCGTGACTAGCTAGTTGATTTGTTCAACGATGCATCGTACTATGGTAGTTAAGCAGCGAGTTATGTCATTGTACGGGAAACGCAACCCTGGTTGTTTGTTTGAACTGAGGAAGAACTGATGACAGCACGGTTTGATCTTCTGCTGACCAATGAGCAGAAAGGGGCGTTTAATTCCCGCCCATGTGTAGAAATTGAATATTCAAGCTGTTTATACGTTTTTCTACCTATGAACGAAAAACGAAAAATCAAGCTGAATTCTTGTTTTTCGCTAATTTCTCATTTTTCTACTTTCAATATTAAATCAAAAAACGACTGAACGAATGATACACCGATTAAGTTGTTACATTTTATTTATTTTAATGGCCTTGAAAACAAATGCATTCAACATTGGGAAAATGTCTCCTAAGTAATTCATTAAACGGTAGTTAAATTGTAACACAATTATAATACTGTATTGTGTGAGATTATGTAATTCAAAGTACAGTAGTCAACATTTGAAGTGGATCAAAATAGTTCATCAAAGCTGTCCTAAGAAGAAGGTTTTAGGACAACTTTGACGAAAGGTTTTGATCCACTTCAGATGTTTACTATATTGTACAAAGTATAGCTAAGTAATAAAAAGTATATTATTATTTACTACAAGGTGTGTAACTTTTAGTATTTGGATTAAGCCAAAGGTACTGAGCATACAGTATACTATTACCTGTGAAATAATATATTCATAGTATATTGCTTGTGTGTTCGGAAGACACTTGCAATTCATTTGTAAAGTACTTAAATCACAACTAAATACTTATAACACAAAGTATATTTATAGCACAAATAAAGTATACTGTAATATCACTAATCAAGCATGTAATTAGTCCCTACACAGTCATACTTAAAGTGTACTATGTATACTTTAAGTTGTTCCAATTTAGCACACAAAAGTACACTAAATATACTTAAAGTTATGCTTTTATACAACTTAATTACAACTAAAATATACTTAGTACAAAATTAGTTGTTTAAAAATAGCACACTTTAAGTTAACTAATCATTAACACACTTGCCCCCCGGTTTCACAGACAAGGCTTAAGCTAGTCCTAGACTAAACTGCATGTTTGAGCTGTTTTAACTGAAAGCAACTTACACTGATATATCTTAAAATATGTCAGTGCCATTGTTTTGTCTCAAGATCCACACCAGTAATGTTTTTTTTTCTAGTGTACATTTATAAAAGCTAATTAAATATCCTAATTGAACTAAGGCCTAATCTTGGCTTAGGTTAAGCCCTGTCTCTGAAACTGGGCTATATTGATAATTAGTCTGGCTACAAGTACACTTAGCATACGTTTTTTTTCAGCAGGGATTTTTTACTGTATTTTTCATGAAAATCCATTAAAATAGAACTTAGTGAAAGTTTGTGAACCATTGATTCTTAATACTGTGTCATTACCTGGATGATCTACGACTGTTTTTTTTGTTGTTGTTGTTGTGTGATGGTTGTTCATGAGTCCCTTGTTTATTCTGAGCAGTTAAACTGAGCTCTGTTCTTCAGAAAAAATCTCCAGGTCCCAAAAATTCTTCAGTTCCCTTTCAGTCGGTCACGTTCGACGTACGTCAGTAGTGACCGACGAATTGGGATATCGCTAGAGAGCCCTATCTGCTTCGAGTGTATAAAAACGAGCCAATGGAATTGGCGTGCAATGTTTACATAATGCGCACCGCCCCCGTTAGGAGGGTATAAATATGGAAGCGGATGCAATCGCACTCTGTCTTTCGCTTCGGAGCCACACTTGTGTTCCTGCTCAAGACTGTTTAAGAGTGTTTCGAGCCTTCTGTGAAAAGCGTCTGTCCTACTGTGTTGGTGTTACGGCACACTACAGCAAGGCCGCAACTTCCTGAGGAGCCTGAGCATTTCTGCTCTCAACTGCTGTTTTCACAGCACTGTTTCTGTTGCCCCTGCTGGTTTGCGATTTGGGCCGGTTCCTTGCGCGTGTACTGTCAGGCGATCAGTCATGTACCTGCAGTCACGTCGCGGCTGTTCCCTGCGTGCCTCAGCACACAGAACAGAGCTGAAATCCCCCTATCTAAAAGAGCTTCACAGACGAACCCTGCATCTTTATCAAGATGTCATTTCGCCTGTGCGTTACTGGATGTGGTCGTTCCCTGGTCCCCGCTGACGGTCACAATCGTTGCATCACATGCCTGGGCGTTCAGCATGCTGAAGCAGCGTTTGTGGATAGCTCATGTTCTCATTGTGGGAACATGACTATCGCAGTGTTGCGGTCTAGACTCTCGTTCCTTGGTTCCCAGGGAGCGGGGGTCCCCTCCCCTATGCCCCGCACGGCCGTTTTCTCTGGCTCCGCCCAGGGCAGCGGCACGGCGGTGTCTAGGCAGGGTGACTTGAGGATCATGGTGAGGGCTTCCCCGCTATCCCAGCTATGCTTGCCCGGGCCGCCGAGAAGGTCGGGCTCGTGTACAATCCTCCTCCACGTCCCGAACCCTCTCGGCTGGATGATTGGTATCTCGGGGCGGCTCGCACTGGTCCTCAGCGCCCCGCCCCGGTACCTTTCTTCCTGGAGGTGCATGAGGAGGTGACCAAGGCTTGGAGAATGCCTTACAGCGTTCGTGCCAGACCCGGTCCCTCCTCCGCCTTCACCACCTTGGACGGCGGAGAGGCCAGAGGGTACGCTGGGATCCCCCCAGTCGAGCGGTCGGTTGCAATGCAGTTGTGTCCCACGGCCGCCGGCTGGCGTGGTGAACCGCGTCTCAGCCTCAGCCCGCTCGTCGCCGAGGGCGCCCGCCTGCGTTGTCCTCCGCCCTTGCTAAGTCAGCCAAGCAGCAGCCTCCACCCGCCATACAGCAGGGAGCCGGTCGCGGACGCGGTGCCCAGCCCGCTCAGACCCCAGCCAAGCCAGGTGGCAAACGAACTAGGAAGCGGTCCTGAGACGGGCGACCTGGAGGGGAGGATTCCAGCTCTTCGGGAGAGGATGCCAGCTTCTCTCCCTCCCCCGGAGGAGGGCCGGGGGGAATTTGTGTTTTGTCTCGTCCCGCCGCTGGCTCTCCGGAGTCCAGCGGTACCCACTTTCTCACAAAAAGAGTGGTGTTCAGGGGTGTCCATTACACTCGCGTGTCCCTGGACAATGCACCTGTTCTCCGCGCGGAGATTGCTGTCCTCCTGGCGAAGGATGCAATCGAGCCGGTCCCTCCAGCCGATATGAAGTCAGGGTTTTACAGCTCCTACTTCATTGTACCCAAGAAGGGCGGCGGGCTACGGCCAATCCTGGATCTGCGTGTCCTGAATCGGTCCCTTCACAGGCTGCTGTTCAAGACGCTTACGCAGAAGCGCATTTTCGAATGCATCTGTCCCCAGGATTGGTTTGCAGCGATCGACCTGAAGGACACATACTTTCATGTCTCGATTCTGCCTCGACACAGACCCTTCCTACGGTTTGCGTTCGAGGGTCGGGCATATCAGTACAAAGTCCTACCCTCCGGGCTGGCCCTGTCACCCCGCATCTTTACCAAGGTTGCGGAGGCGGCCATTGTTCCGCTCAAGGAACAGGGCGTTCGCAATCCTCAACTACCTCGACGACTGACTCATCCTGGCCAGCTCGCGAGAGTAGTTGTGCGAACACAGGGACATGGTGTTAGCTCACCTCAACAGGTTGGGTCTTCGGGTCAACTGGGACAAGAGCAAACTCGCCCCCGGGCAGAGGATCTCTTATCTCGGTATGAAACTGGACTCGGTCGCCCAGACAGCGTGCCTCACTGAGGAGCGCGTCCAGTCAGTGTTGAACTGCCTGAGTACGCTCAAGCGCAGTACAGCGGCCCCAACATTTTCAGAGGCTCCTGGGGCATATGGCATCCGCAGCCGCAGTCACGCCGCTCGGATTGCTTCATATGAGGCCGCTCCAACACTGGCTCCACGGCCGGGTCCCGAGATGGGCGTGGAAGCACGGTACGTTCCGTGTCCCCGTTACACCGAACTGCCATCGCACCCTCA
Source organism: Hypophthalmichthys nobilis (assembly GCA_037950665.1). Lineage (NCBI taxonomy): Eukaryota > Metazoa > Chordata > Actinopteri > Cypriniformes > Xenocyprididae > Hypophthalmichthys > Hypophthalmichthys nobilis. Next base: position 19,688,706 of record CM075483.1, read on the forward strand.
CCCAGTGGTCGGAGCCTTCATTCCTGCGGGCAGGAGTTCCCCTTGAACAAGTGTCCAGGCATGGGGTGGGGAGCCACATACAACGGGCATGCAGTATCGGGTCTGTGGACGGGGCCTCAACTGCATTGACATATCAATTGCCTCGAGTCGCTAGCAGTACGTCTTGCACTGAGCCACTTCAAGGAGCCGTTGACAGACAAGCACATACTGGTCCGCTCGGACAGCACTGTGGCCGTTGCGTACATCAACCATCAGGGTGGTCTACGCTCCTGTCACATGTCGCAACTCGCCCGCCATCTCTTACTATGGAGTCAGAAACATCTGAGGTCGCTTCGTGCCATTCATGTCCCAGGCGTGCTCAACCGTGCAGCCGACGAGCTCTCACGGCAGCCTCCACTTCCGGGCGAATGGAGACTCCATCCCCAGGTGGTACAGCTGATCTGGCAGCGCTTCGGGGCCACACAGATAGATCTGTTTGCCTCCCCGGACACTGCCCACTGCCAGCTGTTTTATTCTCTGACCGGCGGCACGCACGGCACGGATGCACTGGCCCCGGGGCCTACGCAAATATGCGTTTCCCCCAGTGAGCCTTCTCGCACAACTCCTGTGCAAAGTCAGGGAGGACGAGGAGCAGATCTTGCTAGTGGCTCCATACTGGCCCACTCGGACCTGGTTCTCGGACCTCACGCTCCTCACGACAGCACATCCCTGGCCCATTCCTCTGAGGAAGGACCTTCTGACTCAGAGACGGGGCACCCTCTGGCAACCGCGTCCCGAGCTGTGGAAACTCCATGTGTGGTCCCTGGACGGGATGCGGAGGTTCTAAGTGATCTCCTTCAGTCGGTCGTAGACACTATCACTTCCGCTAGAGCTCCTTTTACGAGGAACCTCTGTGCGTTGAAGTGGAACCTGTTCATCGAATGGTGTTCCTCTCGCTGAGAGGACCCCCGATCATGTTCGATCAGATCTGTGCTCTCCTTCCTGCAAGAGGGCTTGGAGCGAAGGCTGTCTCCCTCCACCCTCAAAGTGTATGTTGCCGCTATCGCCGCACATCACGATGCAGTTGAAGGTAAGTTGTTGGGGAAGCACGACCTGATCGTCAGGTTCCTGAGGGGGGCGAGGAGACTGAATCCGCCTCGCCCTTCCTCCATACCCTCTTGGGACCTCTCCTGGTGTTAACATCTCTCCGGGGACATCCCTTCGAGCCTTTGCAATCAGTTGAGTTAAAAGCACTGTCCCTTAAGACCGTCGTCCTGGTTGCATTGGCCTCGGTTAAGAGGGTAGGGGACCTGCACGCATTTTCGGTCGACGAATCATGCCTGGAATTCGGGCCTGGTGACTCTCACGTTATCCTGAGACCCTGGCCTGGATACGTGCCCAAGGTTCCTACCACTCCCTTCAGAGATCAGGTAGTGAACCTGCAAGCGCTGCCCTCGGAGGAGGCAGACCCAGCCTTGGCTTTGCTCTGTCCCGTCCGCGCTCTGCGCCTATATGTGGATAGAACGCGAAGCTTCAGGACCTCAGATCAGCTCTTTGTCTGTTACGGAGGCCAGCAGAAGGGAAAGGCTGTCTCCAAGCAGAGGATGGCCCACTGGATAGTGGACGCCATCGCCTTGGCTTATCAGTCCCAAGGCGTGCCTTGCCCGTTCGGGTTGAGAGCCCAGTCCACGAGAGCGGTGGCCTCATCCTGGGCGCTGGCTCATGGCGCCTCGCTGACAGATATCTGTAGAGGTGCGGGCTGGGCGACACCCAACACGTTCGCTAGATTCTATAGCCTTCGTGTAGAACCGGTATCTTCCCGTGTACTCGCTTCCACCAGCCGGTAAATGTGAGGAACCCGTTCTAGTGTCGGCTTGGGATGCCATTCCCGCCCCCTGGGCCGGATAAGTGCATCCATTTGCTCCAGTCGAGTTCCCCGCTTGGCGAACCCTGTCGAGTTCCTCCGCCTCCCCTTGAGGCTCGGACATTGCGAAGTGTCTGATGCCAGGCCAAATTTCCGTATCCACATTGAGGTTTGGCTGGGTGCCATATGTCGCGACCCCTCCACGTGAGTGGTCCCATATGTGTATTTGTCCACGGTCAAACTCCCCACGGTGAGCCCGTGTCTTTCCCTTAGCAGAGCCAGCTCTGCTGTCACCTGTCACCTGCCCACGGCCAGTCCATATGTGTATTTCCACGTAAATTCCTCCCCTTCAGGGTAGGTTGTGGTCTCCACAGCGTCCCCTACGGGTTCGCTTCCCCAGTGTTGTCTAAGTCTTACTGTAGTGGGTCTTGCGGAACGGCAGTAGACTCTCTCAGTGTAAGCTCGCCCCCTTCTCCGCCCCCCGGTGCGCCGGGTGGCTTGAGCTTGCGCTGGGCGTTGGAAGGGGTCAGTAACTGTGGCGCTTTATTTGGCGCTACTGACGTACGTCAAACGTGACCGACTGAAAGGGAACGTCTCGGTTACGTATGTAACCCTCGTTCCCTGAAGGAGGGAACGGAGACGTACGTCCCGTCGCCACAGTTCCTGTGCCTTCGCTGTAGTGTAGACCCAAGTGGTCTCCTCAGCGAAAAACAGAGTGCGATTGCATCCGCTTCCATATTTATACCCTCCTAACGGGGGCGGTACGCATTATGCAAACATCGCACGCCAATTCCATTGGCTCGTTTTTATACACTCGAAGCAGATAGGGCTCTCTAGCGTTATCCCAATTCGTCGGTCACTACTGACGTACGTCTCCGTTCCCTCCTTCAGGGAACGAGGGTTACATATGTAACCGAGACGTTTTCCACCATCTTTTGCATATTTAAACCCTTTACAACAGTGACTAAATGATTTTGAGATCCATCTTTTCACATGGAGGACAACTGAGGGACTCAAACACAACTATTAAAAAAGGTTCAAACATTCACTGATGCTTCAGAAGGAAACATGATGCATTAAGAGTCGGGGGGTGAAAACTTTTGAACAGGATGAAGAGGTCCAAATTTTTCTTATTTCGTTTGAATATCATTTTTGTTCATTTAGTACTGCCCTTCGGAAGCAACAGAAGATACTTGCATGTTTCCCGGAAGACAAATTAAATACAATTTACCTTGATCTTCAAATTCCAAATGTTTTCACCCCCCATCTATTAATGCATCATGTTTTTTTCTAGAGCATCAGTGAATGTTTGAACCTTTTTTAAAAGTTGTGTTTGAGTCCCTCAGTTGTCCTGTGAAAAGACGGATCTCAAAATCATTCAGTCACTGCTGTAAAGGGTTCAAATATGCAAAAAATGCTGGAAAACTGAAGAATCTGCAGGACCTGGAGATTTTTTCTGAAGAACAGAGCTCAGTTTAGCTGCTCAGGACAAACAAGGGACTCATGAACAACCATCACAAAACAAAAAAACAGTCGTAGATCATCCAGGTAACCACACGGTATTAAGAATCAATGGTTCACATACTTATGAATAGGGTTATTTTAATAAATTTTTAATTTTTTTTTTTTTTTTTTTTTTTTGTCTTGTGGATTATATTGTAAACATCTTTTATGTAAAATATCTTACTCAGGACAGTACTAAACAAAAAATAATATGCATTTTGTATTATCTCCCTTATTTTGTTAAAATTATTGACAATTTCACAGATTCTGCAAGTGGTTCACATACTTTTTCTTGTAACTGTACATTTAATTAGTGTATTCAGTGTATAACTTTTACAATTTTATTTAGCAAAAAAAAAAAAAGAAAAGAAAAGAAAAGAAAAAAGAATGTACTACAAATGTACTTGCTTGTATTTAAGTATGTTTAGTGCATTCAAGTATACTTTATTTGTACCAGGGACTAGCGTTCACGTCAAAGTTCAAACAGCAGTTCACACATTGTTAAATTCAGTGAATTAATCACCCTTCAACCGAGATTTTAATTGTTGTTGATGATGATGATGATGATATGTCTTAGCAAAGACTTTAGGTATTTTTTGTATGTTATGAGATCCTTGTGGTTTGTTTTGTATAGTTAAAATCTCAAATAAGTAATGTTAAAGAAAACATCAAGAAAGAATGAGATCATTATTGCATTATAATTAATAAGTAGATTATAGATGAGGAATTATAGATACGAAATAATGTTAACACTTTACAATAAGGTTAAATAATGCAAGGGATCATGAACTAACAAATAAGTTTTTTAAAAGGAATTTAGTAATATAGACTAATGTAATTTTCTAAATATATACTATTGTTTATTTTTAATTAATTTTTCTTTTATTATATTACCTAATTTTAATTTATGCAACTAACAAATACCCCAAGCAAGTGCCTAACACAAGGTCATTGCTATAATGTTTCTGTTTATTCAACCTTCAAAAATATTCAGCTCAAATCATCACCTCATTCCAAAGAGTGCATGCAGGTTTCATTAAAAATAACATAAGCAAGAGTGTTGAAAATTTAATGTGTTTTACACTATGTAAATGTTAATAAAAACATTATCACTGTATCACAAGTAAACAGAGTTAAACAACAATTAAAGTTACAGAAAGTTATGGGATCTATGCACTCTAGATTACATTTATATTGATTCTGGATTACGGAGTTATTGTGAACAGATAAGGAGGTGTTACATCTACAGAATGTAACTGCTCCAGATGGAGGCCAATAGGGCGGTGCTGAGAGCCCCAGCCATGGACAGCTGGACAGCACTTGCTCCATTGCACAGATCTGTGGTACAGCAGAATTTGGTCACTGTGTATCCCGCACCCAAGATGGTTCCACTGGTGTTGCTGCAATCAGATGTGCAGCCACTCGTGGACAGGCTCAGAAAATCAGTCACATTGAACTCTGTGAAGAATTATACCATAGAGAACACCAGAAGCATGTCAGGATTTGACTTTTGTTTTCATGCAAATTATTATTAATATTAATATTAATATTATTTATACTACTTTAAAAAAAAAAAAAAAAAAAGATTATATATATATATAGAGAGAGAGAGAGAGAGTCCCCCGGTCTCACAGACAAGGCTTAAGCCTAATCCCAGACTAAAATGCATGTTTATGCTGTTTTAACTGAAAGCACTTGTACTGACATGCAGTTTTTTTTCAACTGCTTACACACAAAATCCTTACTTGTCACAATTTCTAAAACCTGACTCTCAAATGTCAGAACCACACACCAAAACTGCAAAACCATATACTAATTCTCAGCCTTCAACTCAGTTTTCAATTTCATAAAACACTCAATTCACACAATTCTCTATGTAATATACAAAAATCTAACGGGAAGTATCTTGATTTCCTTTTTCAAACACAACCATTCTGTTCAACTACATATGGTTGATGTATTTCTTTTCTTTCATATTGTGTTATAGTGTATTCACAACCACAAATGCTTACAGTAAAAAAAAAAAAAATAGTTTGGTTTCAGTCTTGGTTTCATGTTTACCGTGAATTTTTCAACATCTCTCTGCCAATTACTTTCAGTCTTGTACAGAAATGTACATAGGAGCTCATGAAGAGCTTTAGGTTTTGAATAACTGTGTATATGATATATACAAAAATAGAATATTATGGCAAAGGTGTTTGCAACGTAACGTTTGCTTTTGAGATGTTTGTGATATTTTGAATGCAGTGCTTCATTTTGCAAGAGATGTGAGGCATTTTGCATTTTGTGTGTGCAGTTTTGAAAAAAAGAGGCAGAGTTTTGGAAATGTGTGTAAGCAGTTGAAAAAAAAAAAAGTAAAATATGTCACTGGCATTGTTTTGTGTAAAGATGCACACCAGTAATATTTTTTTTGAAGGCACGTTTATAAAAGCTATTAAAATGTCCTAACTGAACTAAGGCCTAATCCTTGCTTAATCAAAGCTCTGTCTGTGAAACCTGGCCAGTGTTTTCCAAAAATCAACCAAAGAATTTTACTTTCACTTCCAACAATTTGTTACATATTTAAAAGTCCTGGCTTATGTAAAATAGTTGAACATGTGCCTTTGTTTGAATAAATTTGTTTAAAAAAGTTTTATAAATCTGACAAAATCCACCTTTGCCTCTTCAAATGTACAAATGATTTACAATTAAAATTAATAAATAATTTTTTTGTTTCCCTTTACAGGCAGGGTTAGTCTGTAGTCTTTATAATTATCTTTATATAATATATAAAACAATACAATTCTATGGAATTTCCTGCAAATTGTTGCAAATATAATGAAACATGTTAAAGCTGACATACAGTATGAGGGTATTTGAAGTGGTTAACTATATGAAAGAGCAATACATTTTTACTGCAGTACTAATATAAACTGGTTTGTGTGAGGTTTAGGGTTGGGTTTTAGCAAATATCCTCAACTCCACATGAAAACCATTGCAACCATTACGAAATGAAACTGTGTGTGTGTCTTGTCTAACCTGCTTTTGCAGAGAAGCAGCTGTTCATGGTGGTGGCGCAATCCACTTTGGAACTTAACAAACATTTGCCTAGAACACCTACTTTGCACGAATTACATGTCAGGGCTTCAGCTGGAGAAACAGATAGAGAATTAAATGAAATGAATACCCCAAATGGTCTGGGTAAATCAATTTAAAATCACAATGGTATCAGAATACAATTAGTTATTGTGTGATTGATTGAACGTTTAAATTATATTTATTTCTGTCAGACCACTATCGTTTGAGATTTACTAATGATAACAAACAACGTTAGCAAAAAACAATTGAAACGATATTGATAAGCATATAACGATAGCAATTTAAGGTTGGCGGTATGGAACTGTTCTGGGCAAAAGCGATTTTCCCCGGAACCAGAACAGTTTATCAAAATAATTCAACAGAGACATCTCACAGAACTGATAAATAAGTATTAAAAATTCACGTGAACATCACCTGAGAGAAATAAACAGACATGAGGAATTAATAAGAACAACAATAATAATAACCTGGATTACATGAGCAGAGGTGCGGTACTGAGCCACGGGTGCAGTCATATATTGGAGGAGTAGGGGATGGAGGCGGGTATAACAAGCGCAGCGCGGCGATCAAGCAACATCTGAACACGTAACACACGTGATCATTGTCATGCGGTGAATCCGGCCAATCGTGGAACAGCTGTGTCGTCATCAGAGCTTGTGCAGCTCCTCTTGAGAAACTGGCTGACTCATGGTGCGTTCACACCAGACGCGAATGAAGCGTTAAGCGCGAGTGATTTACATGTTAAGTCAATGCAAAGACGCGAATTGACATCCTGCGGCGCGATTCGCGCGAATGAGGCGGCACGAATAACGCGGCGCGAATTGAGCGTTTCGAGCGTTTGACGCGCATAACGCGTGATTCGCGCGAATCGCGCAAGTTGAAAAATCTGAACTTTGGCGAAAATTCGCGCCGCGTTAACCAATCAGGAGCTTGCTCTAGTAGTGACGTGATTACGACGTAGCAAGTGGAGGCAGAAATCCGAAACAACAATGGAGGACAAAATCATCGTCGCTGTACAATACATCTTCATACTTTTATAGAAACAGGAATAAAAAGGATCTTGCCTGGAAGAAAGTGAGTGAGGAGGTCGGACAATCTTTTAAGTTGTAAAATTTTTACTCAATTTGAGCTATATATATACATATTGAGACTACAAGCTAGCTAAAGCCGGCAAATTGAGCTTATTCGCCATATTTTACAACTACTTTCCCGCTGACAAGTTGTGTTTATTCAGAGGAAGTGTGCAGAAAGAAGTGGAAGAGTCTGAGGGACACATATTTTAAGGAGAGGGAGAGCCCCTCTCATGACGCGAATTCGCGTCTGTTGTGAAGTGAATTTCACGCGTGAATGAAGCGATTTATTCGCGCAAGTCGCGTCTGGTGTGAACGCCCCATCAGGCGGCTGATCTCGAATCGCTCTCGCGGTACTTTGAAGCCATATGTCACAGTCATATGGCGTCAGCGCAGTCGACAAAATTTCTTACCCGCATGCACTGCTTCAAGTCAGCCTCCGATCGGTCTGTGCGGTGCTGCATCAAGTCGAACAAGCCTTCTCTCTCTCTCTCTCTCTCTCTCTTTTTTAAATTGTTTTAAAGAATTACAATTACAGTCAGGGGGTACATTGAATAAACAATCACAAGACAAATACATAAATAAAATAAACCAGACAAATTTAAAAGAGAGAAATAAAAGTTAAATATCCAGCGCAGTTTCTCAAGAGGAGCTGCACAAGCTCTGATGACGACACAGCTGTTTCACGATTGGCGGATTCACCGCATGACAACGATCACGTGTGTTTTGTGTTTATTGTCACGCCTTCAGTTCCACTAATGCTCACAAATCTGTATTTTTATAACAGTTAAAGCTTTTTTCAGTCGTGATGTTGTATTGTGTCATGTTTATCAAAACAAAACTGATAAAAAACTTAGACCCCATGGTATTTAAATAAGATATGCTTATGTTGAACTTTATTCTTGTAAAAACAGATGCTGTAAGCAGTACATAAAGTATTGAATGAAAATGTCTTTGAAACATCAGTGTATTAGTCAAATATTGCATTTATTTCACTTCAGCTGTGATAAAGTATGCAAATACAGCGCGAGCGTCACTACGGGAAGCAGAAAGTGTCTGACTTCAAGTCTCCATTTTCAGCTCCTCCCCGCCTGCACACGGCTACTCTCGCCGATCGGTTGCATCCAGCCACATCCGATGTCGAACACACCTAAAATAAATTCATATAGCTTATATAGACGCCCCATTGGCCGCTGAGTCGCATGCCATATTTGTAGGGGCAACTTGCCATAACTCTATAGTGAACTGAAGAAAAGATGCCTGACTATTTTGAGGTTTTACAAACCGTCGCACAATCCAAACCACATATCGGGGAATTACCTTTCACATGCAAGTCTGAACAGTTGTTTCTGGTTGTATTTGGTAATTATCAGGGACCTGCACAGACATTTTGGGGGGCAGGGGCTCAAGTGGGAAAATGGGCACTTCTCATAATTATTTATTTAAAAAATAATAAACAAAACATAAAATATATTAACATAACTCTGACTTTCTTACCAGTTTATTTTAATTCCCTCACACTCATGCAGTTGTTTCTGTAACTGCAACTGTAGATTTCTTCTAAATTAACCAAAACAAGCTAATCTGCATATTTAAACACTTCAAGGGTCTTTTCCCCTGAAATGTTATAAGTGCATAATATGTAACAAATGCCTGCAGAGGGCGCCAAAAGCCTTGTAATTATTGTTGTTACACAGCATGATCAAATCCTTGTTTTTTGCCAACCAGCAAAATTGAAAATATAACATTAGCTAAATAATAATAATATTCAGCCATTTCTTTATGAATTGCTACAGCCACTGTAATAATAGTAGTTGAAGTAATTTCTTCAACAAGAATATGTGGACATCAAACATACTTGCTCAGAGCGAGGGTTTAAACTTTTATTAATGTATACTCCTGTGTAAGCGTAGATTTAAGAATGATAGCATAATGCAATGCTGTATTATGATTTTAAATGGTTTTAATAAATCGTGCATCCAAAACAGTCTATAATGTGGTTCATGGAAGACTTCTCATTGCCAGACAGCCGACCTGATACAGTGTCTCACAGAAGTGAGTACACCCCACACATTTTTGTAAATATTTTATTATATCTTTTCATGTGACAACACTGAAGAAATGACCCTTTGCTACAATGTAAAGTAGTGAGTGTACAGCTTGTATAACAGTGTAAATTTGCTGTCCCTTCAAAATAACTCAACACACAGCCATTAATGTCTAAACCGTTGGCCACAAAAGTGAGTAAGTGAAAATGTACAAATTGGGCCCAAAGTATCAATATTTTGTGTCGCCACCATTATTTTCCAGCTCTGCCTTAACCCTCTTGGGCATGGAGTTCACCAGAGCTTCACAGGTTGCCACTGGAGTCCTCTTCCACTCCTCCATGACGACATCACGTAGCTGGTGGATGTTAGAGACATTGTGCTCCTCCACCTTCTGTTTGAGGATGCCCCACAGATGCTCAATAGGGCTTAGGTCTGGAGAAATGTTTGGCCAGTCCATCACCTTTACCCTCAGCTTCTTTAGCAAGGCAGTGGTCATCTTGGAGGTGTGTTTGGGGTCGTTATCGTGTTGGAATACTGCCCTGCGGCCCAGTCTCTGAAGGAAGGGGATCGTGCACTGTTGGCATTCATGGTTCCCTCAATGAACTGTAGCTCTCCAGTGCCGGCAGCACTCATGCAGCCCCAGACCATAACACTCCCACCACCATACTTGACTGTAGGCAAGACACACTTGTCTTTGTACTCCTCACCTGGTTGCCGCCACACACACTTGACACCATCTGAACCAAATAAGTTTATCTTGGTCTCATCAGACCACAGGACATGGTTCCAGTAATCCATGTCCTTAGTCTGCTTGTCTTCAGCAAACTGTTTGCAGGCTTTCTTGTGCATCTTCTTTAGAAGAGGCTTCCTTCTGGGATGACAGCCATGCAGACCAATTTGATGCAGTGTGTGGCGTATGGTCTGAGCACTGACAGGCTGACCCCTCACCCCTTCAACCTCTGCAGCAATGCTGGCAGCACTCATACATCCCAAACACAACCTCTGAACATGACACTGAGCACGTGCACTCAACATCTTTGGTCGACCATGGCGAGGCCTGTTCTGAGTGGAACCTGTCCTGTTAAACCGCTGTATGGTCTTGGCCACCGTGCTGCAGCTCAGTTTCAGGGTCCTGGCAATCTTCTTATAGCCTACGCCATCTTTATGTAGAGTAACAATTCTTTTTTTCAGATCCTCAGAGAGTTCTTTGCCATGAGGTGCCATGTTGAACTTCCAGTGACCAGTATGAGAGAGTGAGAGCGATAACACCAAATTTAACATACCTTCTCCCCATTCACACCTGAAACCTTGTAACACTAACAAGTCACATGACACCGGGGAGAGAAAATGGCTAATTGGGCCCAATTTGGACATTTTCACTTAGGGGTGTACTCACTTTTGTGGCCAGCGGTTTAGACATTAATGGCTGTGTGTTGAGATATTTTGAGGGGACAGCAAATTTACACTGTTATACAAGCTTTACACTCACTACTTTACAGTGTAGCAAAGTGTAATTTCTTCAGTGTTGTCACATGAAAAGATAATAAAATATTTACAAAAATGTGAGGGGTGTACTCACTTCTGTGAGATACTGTAGATAGTATTTTTTATTCAGTAAATATATTTGTTTGACAGGGAAGCTGTGCGCAAACAGGAATATATATTCATTTATTTAAAAAAAAAAAAAAAAAAAAAACACCCCAGAAAAAAGGGCACTTTCTCTCGAGGAAGAAAAAGGGCAGGTGCTCGAGCCCCCTTTTATGTCTATGTGTACACGTGCCTGGTCATTATAACATTTTTTTGACAGCTTGTTGACCACCAAAGTCAGACTCATAAAAACTAACATCAACGCTTGTTATCTATGGAAACTGAGACTTTGTAAGAAATAATATAAAGTTTACATGATTCTTAAGTGATTATATTATAGTTTATACTATGAACTTATCTAAATGACAAGCAGAGTTGGGTAAAACGCGTTACAAAGAAAGGCGTTACTGTATTCTAATTAATTTTCCTGATAACGCAGTTATGTAATGCATTATAATTTAAATTAAATTACGTTACTTGCATTACAAGGAAAAAATATTAGGTAAAATACATTTCTAAAAGAAATCACGTTTGGCGCGGATGCGTCATTTGATGAGCAAGCATGCGCTTGAATGAATCACCGGAGAACGCGTGCTAAAATGGACAAAGATAAGTGTGCTGGTTGTTTCTTCAAGTGGAAATAAAACATTATTTAGATTTTTATTGTGCATAAAAACAAAAATATTACTGTTAAATGCAAACTGTGCACAATTTCTAACGAACTTTCTACCGCTATTAACTCGACCAGCAATTTGTTGAAGCACTTAAACAGAAAGCATTCTACAACAAAACTCATTGCCAAGGAGGATACCTGCGTCCAAAACGAGAACGGTACAACCTCGCCTAAACAAGCTAGACTGGATTTTTGGATCAGGAGGGAAGGTAAATTCTGAACAATACTGTTCAGTACTGTTTTCAAATGTTATTATTAATGTTTTCAATTTAAGGCAATTTTTTCCTGTCTTTAATGCAGTTACATACAAATATAAACACAGTTAAGTTAGCACACACATGCTACATACAGCAAGGAATGTTGTAGATAAGACTATACTGTACAGACAAATTTAAAGAGACTAGTTTTCATTGTTAGGCAGGTTCTAAGCATGTTAAGTTTAAGTTCTAGTAATGCATTGGAACTTTAAGTCAAGTTGCTGTTTTCATACTTCTGTAATATTTTTCAGTCAATTTTAAATTACGGAAAGAACCGAGTTTCACTTTGTGGTTTATTTTTGTAGGTTTTCAAAGTAACTTGAATGTAAAGTAATTAGTAATCTGATTACTTTTTACATGCAGTAATCAGTAATGTAATCAAATTACAATTTTAATTTTGTAATTTGTAGTGGATTACTTTTTTTTTTTTTGAGTAACTTACCCAACACCAATGACAAGTGAGTCTTCTGGCAATGAAGCCTGCAGCACTTTGACAAGACAGCTCAGGTTGTCAGAATTAGATAGACCTAAACCGACTCATCTCCGAAGAGCAGGGGATTTGATTGCTTGTCATCTAATCGTGGCTCATTTATATTTTTACCCCTGTTTAGCCAGTGGAACCAGGACAACACAAACCTCAAGGAATGCTGAAAAAAGCCTGTCAGTGGACTGTTCTCTGCATTTCCAAGAGACCTCATACGATATATTACACTTATATTTCATACAATTTATATTGTACTGTAATTGTACTAAAAATGTTCTACCGCTGTATCTCAAATGTTTTACTGAATCTATTCTGGGTTGTCTTATAATTAGTGCAAGCTGTGCTATTATTGTTGTCCACTAGAGGGAGCCACAGGATAAGGAATCTTTTAAGCCTTATCCACCTTATTCCTGCAGGAATAAGGTTTGTTTCAGTCTTTTTAAATGGAAGTTCCCCAAACCGGAAGTGCAACCCATAATTCGAAACGCGGTAGGCTAGTCAGACTGAAACAAATCGTTTCAAATCACAAGGATGCCCTACAAATAAAGCTTATCCGTCAGTTTGACTGAATGAGCTGTCAATTTTTATTTAATGTTTTTTTTCAGACATCATGAGAATAACGTAACGCTTGGTATTTAAACGTAAAATGTTAGAATATCTATGGCAAGAGCTCTTTTCAGTCGCTGCTTTCTATCCTCGTGATTTTCTTTTTTTTCCCTTTGCATTCCGCTATAATAGTATGAAAAAGGACAACATTTACTGCACATTTGTGGTCTGTTCTCCCGATATAATTTACGATATATCCCATTAATAATTCACTGGAATGCACGAAGAATCTCTCGTTTTTCTTCTCAAAGCCTCACGTCTCTTTCCGGGTTTGTTTTCACAGGTAAATACAATTTATTATCTGTAAAAATGATGGAAATCACTTTGAAATAGTATCACACAATGCTTAAGTTCATGAACATGTTTTATTAAGGCAACATATATTACATAATACAGATATATATCACTATAGTTATATTTAACCCGTCCGTTATTGCTGTGGAAAGAATCGCGCTTTTTCATGGCCTATTGAAAGTACATTGATGCTTTTACACTTTTAAATGTCCTTTTAATGTTCGATGGCTGAAGGGTGAGCAGAATATTGTCATCTCATTGTACCCAGTTTTTTTTTTTTTTTTTTTTTACGTATTATTGCGTTTATAGAGCAAGCCTTTCACTGACTGTTTACATCTTAAGGGAAGTTACACCCATAATTCGCGCAAAGCGTCATGGGGTAGGAATAAGGTGGATTATCTTGTTGTAATCCATTTGAATCAAAATAAATTAATTTAGTACATTTGTATAACTATGGTGTACTGACAGTAAATCTGTGAAATGCTTAGGTCTATAGATAATACATTTTTAACTTTCTTTAGACCCCAATAAAGTTGCCAGACACAGTTAATATAATGCTGTCCATTTAAAATGAAGACAATTTTATCTTTTTTACTATAATATAACATTTCCATGAAGACATTTATTGTTGTGTTATGAATAATAATGCTAACACTTGTGTGTTAAACTGCAAGAATAAAGTTAGGAGGCAACACATATAGAAATAAATTATAAAAATGAAAAGGGCCTTAAATTAAATGCTTCAGATTAATAAGGTTTTGAGATGCAAATTATCTTCACATTCATTTGAAATTGTCCTGTGACGTGATTCAAGAGGAAAAGATAAAGGCACGAGGGAAAAAGCTAAAATGCCTTTGTTAAAGACAGAATAAGCAATTTCCACAATTAAAATCGATGTGCACATTTCATGTACATTAAATTATATTATGTATTATGGACGTCTCCACAATTATTAATCTTGAAAAATGAACCAAATCTATGCTTGGGAAGCGTGAGTTTTTACAATTCCTTATGACAATAAATAATTTTCAAGTTCTAACTAGCGAGATTCTGAGTAATTTGAGACAAAACATTTTTTCATACTCCACGCAGATCTTAAACGGTTCAAACCGGTTGAGAAACGTAAACTTTATTGCGCTTTTTTGTCCAGAAAAGCCGCAGTTCCCCATTTACTTGCATTGTTTAATGAGGAGTCTTGCACCGCGCAATATGGCGGACTCGTTGACGTATGGCAGCAAAAGCGGCCAATGGGGCGTCTATGTATTTATTATGTCTATGGACGTGTCTGTCAGAACTGACCTATATGCTTGATTTATATGATCATAACTATGTCCCCAAACAAATTCCACCCATGTATGCTGGTACTGTAGATGGATGGATGGGTGGATACATACATACATACATACATACATAAATGATAAGTAAAACATTCAAGGAATATTTAATGCTCTACTATTTTTGATTGGTAATAATTAAGCTGTGTTATTCATATAGAATACACATGAAGAGTTGTGTGTTGCTGGTTATCCAGAGGTCCTTTAGTTTTAGTTACCAGTCACTATCTACATGTTTTAAACAAATTATGTTCAGCTATCAGTTGAGTTTAAAGACATTAATCGACCTATTTAGTATAAATTAAAATATGAATACAATTTTGTTTTTACAAATTGTTGACCTGATGGATTGCTTCATTTCCCATCAAATTAAAAGAATTGCCCTGTCATAATGACCTATTTCTCTGTAGACTTACATAGAGTGAAGAATCCAATCACTGCAATGACTCCAAGCACAATTCTGTTCATCATGTTGATAATGTGAAAAGCAGTGAGCAAACTGAATTCTAAAAGGAGAGATCTTCAGATGATTCTTCTGAGGAGAACGGTCTTTGGACAGCAGCAGGCTAGATGGCTTGTTTGAATACGTCTATTATATGGTCATGATAAAGAGGGTGGAGTTTTTTTTGACAGGGGGGAGAGCAAAGAATATGTGCAGGTGTATAGAAGCATTTGAATGTGAAGAATGAGCAGAGCAATCTGGTTTGGGGAGTTGAGAGATACTTGATTATTCACTCACACACACACACACGTTTGTTTTTGTGAATTGTGGGGACATTCCATAGGCGTAATGGTATTTATACTGTACAAACTGTATTTTCTATCGCCCTACACCTAAACCTACCCATCACAGAAAACTGCACATTTTTACTTTCTCAAAAAAAAAAAAAAAAAAAAAAACCTCATTCTGATTGATTTATAAGCCTTTTGAAAATGGGGACATGGGGTAATGTCCTCATAAGTCACCCTCTCCTTGTAATACCTATGTCATACCAATGTCATTATACAAATTTGTGTCCTGATATGTCACAAAAACATGCACACACACACACACACACACGTTGGGTTTCACACATTTTATGGGGACTTTCCATAGACATAATGACTTTTATAGTGTACAAATGATATATTTTATTCCCCAAACTATTACCCATACCCATAAACACAACCCTCACAGAAAACACTATGCATTTTTAATTTTTAATTTTTTTTTTTTTAAAACACCATTTAGTATGATTTATAAGCTGTTTTCCTAATGGGGACCAAGAAAAAATTAAAAATAAATAGATAAATAAATAAAGTCCCCATCAAGTCAAACATTTCTGGTATTACTATCCTTGTGGGGATATTTGGTCCCCACAATGTAGGGTTTACCATGGACCAATGAATTTGCACATGGTTTGTATCAAAGCATATTTAAAACACTACATAGACATATAAACAACATTACAAACTTGATTTTCACCACAGGGGGTCTTTAAATGTTTGGGAATTGAGGATACTAACTGTTGCAGTCTTGGTTTTATTGCGTTTTACAAAATGCAGGGAAATAAAGGCCAACTAAACATTGAGAATGACTGGAACAGTTAATACAACATGTGGAGGCATTTAAAGAAGTGTAAAAAACTTTCCATGCTTGTATTTGTTGTATTTTGTTATATGATAAAACCAGAGTTGGGTTTATTTATTTTTAATTGTTTATTTTTGGTCCCCATTAGGAAAACAGCTTATAAATCATACTAAATGGTGTTTTTTTAAAAAAATGTAAAGATGCAGAATGTTTTCTGTGAGGGTTGTGTTTATGGGTATGGTTAGATTTGGGGAATAAAATTTATCGTTTGTTACAAAGTAAGGCGTTACTGTATTCTAATTACTTTTCCTAAAAACGCAGTAATGTAACGCATTACATTCTAACCCTTTCAAGTGTGAGTTGAAAACATTCTAACTAAGGTTGCACTCTAAATTGGTTTAAGTCCTATTTAAATGCTAGAACATTTTCTGTTTGTCTTGATGGGTTCTCTTCTTCTGTATCTTTTTTGGATTATGGAGACCCTCAGGGCTCCATTCTGGCCCCTGCTTTGTTCTCGTTGTATATGCTTCCTGTTCTTTCTAAACAAGGGGTGTCATTTCACTTTTACGCTAAATGGGAAACCTTTTGAGCCTATGGCGATGC
The DNA here is from genome assembly GCA_037950665.1 of Hypophthalmichthys nobilis. Taxonomy (NCBI): domain Eukaryota; kingdom Metazoa; phylum Chordata; class Actinopteri; order Cypriniformes; family Xenocyprididae; genus Hypophthalmichthys; species Hypophthalmichthys nobilis. The sequence continues at coordinate 19,705,656 of CM075483.1, forward strand.
AGTACGCCAAAGCCCGCCAAAAGGGGTGGGGTGTCTGGCTATATAAGCGAGCATTTCGCCATAGGATTTCAGATCTATCTCCTTCAGCGATGACGACGCTTCTCTTCGCTGGACAACGAGACTGAACGCCTTCTCCTTCTCTCGCCTGCACGCCGCGGATCAAGCTCGCTTCTCGCCGTTGAAGAGGCATCACAACAGACCAGCTGAGACTCGCCGACCGCCTGCAGCGCCGGCGCCCTCGCAGACTGCCCGGTCTCGAGCCCGCTCTGATAGGAAGACAAACACAAAGTTCTCCTGGGGGCCCACTCTGGAGGAACCAGCATTGGTCCTTAGAGCTGTTCAGGCTTTCAACGAAAGCCCTGTGGCCGATCCCCCTGAGACGGGACCTCCTCTCTCAGGTGAACAGGACGATTTGGCACCCCCAGCCAGAGCTGTGGCCCTGCACCTTTGGTCCCTTGATGGGAGCCTGTCGACCTCCCTGAGGACGTGCTAAATACCATTTCTCAGGCCAGAGACGCCTCTATGCCCAAAAATGGTCGGTCTTCATCAACTGGTGTACGGCTCGAAACGAAGATCCAGTTGAGTGTGACATATCTGCGATATTGTCATTTCTCCAAGAGTGTCTGGACAAGGGTCTCAAGCCCTCCATGCTCTAAGTATATGTGGCAGCCATAGCAGCATTTCATGCCCCTATTGCTGGCCAGTCAGTGGGGAGAAACAACTTAGTTGTGCGTTTCTTGAGAGGTTCTAGGACAGTGCTCGTCAACTGGCGGCCCGCGGGCCAAATCTGGCCCGCCAATCATCTTCATCTGGCCCGCGGCACCCCAATCTCCCTCCTCCTCTTTTCCTGGTGGTGCGGCTAAATTTGGTTAGATACGTGGCTGCAGTGGTGCCTGCAGCTGTTTGGCTATATACGCACTGTTCGTACCATGCACGCTCCTCCAACTGACCTGAGAAACATTTTCCGTGCGAATATTTCAGCAATTATGCGTGTCCCGTATTTCTGTTGACTGAACCAGCGATACCAGTTATTCATGATTTAATCATTCTTTTGTCTCGATTCTTTCTTTTCCGTGAATTGGCCAAACGTGCTTGCATAACGACCTGAAACGATTTGGATTTGTTCGGACCGCTCTGTCACTGAATCATCTGTAGTTTTTTCTCGGTCAGTAACAACAAATACAGAACAAATAGCGCTGTTTTCATGTGTTTCACTAGTTTACTTTGAACTACGCAGCACGGCCCAGTGGATAACGAAACAAAAGCTTAAAGGAGCCACGTTTATTCCCGGTCACCATTATTAAACAACGTTGCGACATCTAGTGAGAAGCATTACAAATCACTCGATTATTAAACTAGTTTTAAAGCTCAACATTCCCAACATGAGGAAAACAGGAGAAACATGCCATGAATAAGGATAGAAGACTTTTAAATCTTAAAATCACCACCCTTACAAACATTTACCATGAATGTACTGTAGTAATTTACCGTGGTTTGTGGAAATGTGGAATATTTATATTGAAAACTATGTTATAGCCATTTATATTGCAGTATATTTATTAGATTGGTAAGGGAATATATAATTCTGCAGGTCCTCTCCGTGAGCCTGCGTGCCTCGAATTTGGGCTTAATGGCTCGAAGGTCGTCCTGAAACCCAGGCATGGCTATGTTCCTAAGGTGCTCTTGACTCCGTTCAGAGCACAGGTAATTACCCTGTCAGCGCTATCTCCCTCAGGGGACGAACTTGAGCTGGATTTACTCTGCCCGGTTAGGGCATTGAGGACATACATCGAGCGTTCCGTGCCTTTTTGGCAGTCGGACCAGCTCTTTGTGCGCTTTGGTGGCCGCACCAAGGGGCTTCCGGTCACAAAGCAAAGACTCTCACATTGGATTGTGGACACTATCGCTCTTTGTTACTCCTCTATGGGCCTAGATTGCCCCATAGGAGTACGAGCCCACTCCACTAGAGGTATGGCCTTTAAAGACATCTCCATTAAAGACATCTGTGAGGTGGCCGGCTGGTCCTCACTGTCCACGTTTGTCAGGTTCTATAACTTGGACGTTCCGGCGTTGCACGCCCGGGTCCTTTCAGTGTGATTTGACGGCCTCTACGTAGCCCGTCGGTCGTGCTGTTATCTCATGGGAGCCAGCTCCCTCTTAGAATGTGTAACCATGAGGGTACGACGGCTTTGCATACCTACTTCGGTGCCTAAGATAGGTTCAGTCATTCCCTCCCATGGCACAGCGTGATTGTATTCATTCCCCATATGCAGTATGAGTGAAGTATCGAAAGGGAATGTACTCGGTTACATATGTAACCTCGGTTCCCTGAGATACGGGAACGAGTACTGTGTTTGCTGTCGTGCCATGGAGCTGTACGACTCGGTGTCGTCGCTTCAGTCGAAAGACTGAAATCCTATGGCGAAATGCTCGCTTGTATAGCCAGACGCCCCGCCCATTTTGGTGGGCTTTGGCGCGCTGCATCACCATAGGCTCGCATAGCTCCGCCGCACCGTCATTGGTTCAAAAAGTTTCCCAGTTTGAACCAATGGCCGTGCAGTTACACTGCATTATTGAAAAAGTCTTCAGTAATCTGAGAAAAACTGAGTTTTTCCCCCATATGATGTAAATTAGCTCTACTCAGATCTCTATAAAGGCTTTAAAATGAAGGTAGTAGAAACAAAAAAAGAAAAAATACACAATAACAAATACATTAAGCTACTGCTTGACTATACCCTCTCTTAATAGTATAAAAACTCACTTCACAAAAGGACTTAAAAAAAAAAAATGGGCGCAGTCCTCGACTTAAAAATGTCAGTCCGTTAATCTCCTCGTCCTCGGAGATTCCTCTAGAGACAGCCGGCTCATTCACTCTGGTTACAACAAACAATGCAGTCAATTCCTTATTACACACTTGTGACTCCAACAAAAGAGAGAGAGGTCACTTAACTGGCCGGGGAGCGAGTGACTCGCCCCTCCGTGTAAACAGTAATGGCGTCCGCTGCTTCCTCACACTCCGGTCCGACAGCGGCCTTCACTGATTCGTCCACTCACTGCTACAATGACAACGCCATCAATTCCTTGAAAACACACTGGCAATTCCCACAAGAGAGGAAAAGAAACACTTAACTGGCCAGGGAGCGAGAATTTCACCCCTCCGTATAACAATAATGGCATCCGCTGATTCTGCGTGTACTGATCTAGCCGCGGCATTCACCACGCAAGGCCCTCATCTCTCATGCCCACTTCCGCGGTGTCTCTCTGGCTTCCGTTCAGCTCTCTCGCAGGTCCTAGGAACTCGTTCCCTTCTTACACTCGCCCGTTCACTATCCGCTGTCTCCAGTTCTTCAAGGCTGCTCAGCACTCAGTCCGCGTCTCACTGTCTGAACGCAAGGGGGTCTCCTCTGCTTTCTTCTTCATCTTCTTCTTCTTGATTTTTATGGCGGTTGGCAAACAACTTCAAGGTGCATTACCGCCACCTGCTGGTTCGGAGTGTGGACCAAGAACGCAAGGACCTTTACCTAACACCTTTTAAACACCTATAATCTTTTATCTAAATCAGACATTTTCAAATATAGTATTAAAAAATCAATACACTCCTCATGTGAGTTCCTTTGCAATAAATTTGTCAAATTAAACTTCATCTTAATTCTTTTCAAATTAAAAATCAATACTCTCACTATTGTATTTTGGACATTTCATTATAACATGTTCCACTGTTTCTTCTTGATTACAATGCTCACATGATCCTGTCTGATGTTTTCCTATTTTATTTAGAGTACTGTTAAGTGCTGTATGTCCAAATCTAAGTCTAGATATAATTGATTCTTCCTTTCTATTTCTCCTTGTTATTCTACCTTTACCAACAATTCTTTGGATGTTATAAAGCCATCTTCCTGTTCTTTCTTCTTCCCATTGTTTCTGCCATCTATTTTTCACATGTTGTTTAATTAAAAACTTCATCTCAGCCTTACTATAATTTATTTTCATGTCTATATCTGATTTTCCTGTGGCTTCCTTAGCACATTCATCTGCCAATTCATTCCCCTTTACTCCTATATGAGCAGGTACCCAACAGAAAGATACTTCTAAACCCATCATCTGAATCCTGTATAATGTTTGAAGGATCTACTCGTCAGATCTACTCTCAGATTGAAGTTGCAATCATCTCTCCAGTGTATACTGATAGATTATCTGAGATTCTCTTGTTAACTTTAAAATCTATAACTGTGAATGCCACGCCTACTCTGTTTTCTATATTTTTAGATGCATCTGAATAAATCAAGACATAACTAAAATAATGAGTTTGAATATATGTCTGCACCATTCGAGCATTATAACCATCCCCCTGGGCCTTGTCCCTCTTCTCTAGCAGTGACATGTCCACAATGGGCTGTGGTAATAACCACTGGGGAATTACTGACCATGGAACAGTTGGGCTAATGGCCATCTCATTTATTTCCATTTCTTCCGCCACTTTAGGTATCACCCACCCAAAACTCTTGATTTCAAACTTTTCTTTTTCCCAACATGGTTTTACCACGTCTTTTGCTGGATGATCTATAACATGTCCTTTTATACTGACCAAATAATTCAGTGACAGTTGCACTCTCCTAAGTTCTAAGGGCATTTGCCCTGTTTCAATCTGCAATGCAGCAGTAGGAGTGGATCTTATAGCCCCTGTTAATAACCTTAATGCCTTATATTGAATTTTGTCCAATTCCTTCAACTTGCTTGTAGCAGCAGATTGAAAAACTGTACAACCATAATCAAGCACTGATCGCATTAATCCGGTGTATATACTTTTCAATGCTAACCTTTCAGCCCCCCAGTCCTTACCCACCAAACATCTCATAACATTCTGTACTTTCTTGCATTTATCAATAATTTTCTCAATATGCATTTTAAATGTAAGTTTCTCATCAAACCATACCCCTAAAAACTTAAAACAAGAAACTCTTTCTATGTCTTGGCCATATAATTTTAATTTTATCCCACTGTTAACTCTCTGTTTTGAAAAAAGTCACTGTTTTTGTTTTTTCAACAGAAAATCTAAACCCCCACTTATATGACCATTTTTCCACTTCTGTTATAGCAGCTTGCATTTTCCTAACAATAAAATCCACATTTCTTCCACGTTTCCAAATTGCCCCATCATCTGCAAAAAGGGAGAATCCTATTCCTTTCTCAATACTTGAGAATACATCATTAATCATAATGGTAAATAATAAGGGACTAATTATGCTTCCTTGTGGTGTACCGTTCTCTACAATCATGGTCCTGGAAAAGTTTTGCCCAACTTTGACTTGAATAGTTCTGCCAAATAGAAAATCTTTAATCCATCTTAACATTTTTCCATTAACTCCTGTCTTTCTTAACTTAATTATCAGACCTTCTCTCCACATCATATCATGAGCTTTCTCAATGTCTAAAAATATAGCCACTACACTTTCTCTATTAATCTGCACTCTCCTTATTTCATACTCTAAGCATACTGTAGAATCCATTGTATTTCTTCCTTTCCTAAATCCACTTTGATAATTTAAAATACATCCTTTTGTTTCCAAGTAATATGTTAATCTTTTATTAATCATTTTCTCCATAACCTTACAAATATGAGAAGTCAAAGCAATTGGTCTATAATCATTTGGACTGTTTCCTTCCTTCCCTGCTTTACGTATTGGTACTATTATAGCCTCTTTCCATTTGCTAGGTAATTTCCCACTCTCCCACACCCCGTTATATAATTCCAGAAGTATATTTTTAGATGAATCACTTAATTTAGACATCATTATATAGCATACCTGATCTTTACCTGGTGCAGATACTCTAGTGTTCCTTAAAGCACTATTTAATTCACTTATAGTAAAAGGTAAATTCAATGCATCATCCACATTTCCATAATCTAACTCTATACTAAAATCCCTGTCTTAATATTGTTTCCTCTCGCCCTCTTCTCCCTTCTTCACTGATGTTGTCTGAACTATGAATTTTGACAAATGTTTCCACAATCATTTCAGCCTTTACTATCTCTGTAATTGCCGTACTCCCATTAATTGTTAATGTTGGATACCTATACTCTCTTCTAATCCCGTTCATTTTCCTTACCATACCCCAGACCTTATCAATATCCGTTTCTCTACCCATTGTATTACAGAACATCCTCCAATATTCTTTTTTTGCTGTTTTCACTGTTCTTCTAACACATGCTTGCGCCTTTCTGTACCTAATTAAGTCCCCAAAATTAAGTGTTCTTTTAAGTCTTTTAAATGCTTTGTTTCTCTCTTTGACTACTCTTCCACATTCTTCTGTCCACCATGGAACAGTCCTCTTTTTCTTACTTCCTGTGCGCCTTGGAATTGACTGGACTGCAGCTTCAATTATAGCTCCACTAATACACTGATTTAACTCCTCTGTCTCTTGATTAATATTAATTTCACTCATTATCCCCTCACATACTTCTCTAAATTTACCCCAATCTGCTTTGTCAAAAACCCACCCTCCTGATCTATTTATCTCATTAATTTCTACTCTTGCCCCTACTTCAACAAAAATAGGATAATGGTCACTCCCCATCGTGCTTTCTTTCTTAACTTTCCACCAACATATCCCTGCTATTGACTCAGACACAAGGGAAATATCCACCGCTGTCTCCTTCCCATTTATCACATTTATTCTGGTACCATTTCCATTGTTAATACAAACTAAATTTTTCATATCCATAAATTCTTCTATAACCTCTCCATTAATATCATTATAATTATCCCACAATGTATTATGACCATTAAAATCTCCACAACAAATAACCTTTACCCTCTAAGTGAACTAATAATTCCTCCAAATTCCCCAAGGTTAATCTCTGGCATGGATTATAATAATTTGCTATTTTAATATTACCCTCCTCTGTCCATACCTTCGTTATAATAAATTCCAGTTCTTTCCCTCTAGCTGTTACCCTAAACTGAATATTTTGTTTAATAAATATTGCACAACCTCCCCCATTACCATTGTCTCTGTCTCTCCGAATACTATCATAACCTATAATTATAAAATCTAATGATGGTTTTAACCAAGTTTCCTGTATGCAAATTATATCTGGTTTTGCTTCTAACTCATTAATAAATCCTTTGAATTCCTGTCCATTAGCTACTAAACTTCTTGCATTCCACTGAATAATAAGCATTCTGGCTGGACGATTTTCCTTCTGATTCAAGCCTTCTATTGATTTGTTCCCAAGACGTGTTTGACTGACAAAAATTTCTCAGCACCTCTCACAATTACTTTAATTTTCTCTGTTTTATGTCTCACTTGATCCGTACAATTAATGACATATGCTATAAATAGAATTAAATTCTCCATACTCACGGAAATATCTCTCAAATTTCTTTGTCCTCCCAAGACATTTCCTTCATTACCTGTCCTCTCCTTTGTTTCCCCCTCTCCTTGAATTCTTTTCACTGCCTCTGCATAGCTTATGTTGTTTTTAACTTTGACTTTCTGGACTTCCACTGCTCTTTTTCTTACATCACATCCTCCAAATGCTACATTATGATCCCCACCACAGTTGCAACATTTAGTCTTCACATTTTCTCCACATTCTTCATATCTATGTTCTCCACCACATTTAGGGCATCTTTGTTTACCTTTACACACTGCAGCAATGTGCCCATACCTTTGGCATTTGTAACACCTAAGAGGTGGTGGAAAATATTCCCTGACTGGATAACTCATGTATCCTACTTTGACCCTGTCCGGAAGTTTATCATCTTGAAACTCAATTAAAACCGACAAGCTTGCAGTTCTTTCTCCATTTATTGTTTTATTTAATCTCCTTAAACTCTTTACATTTCCTCCTTGGATGTTCTTTTTGATGTTATCCAGGTCTTCTTCAGTTGGAATGCCCCATATTACTCCTTGAGTTCCCTTCCTTCCATTTATTACTTTTCTATCCGCTACCTTCTTTTTACATACGTTTCCAATGAGCAATGCTTTTCTCCTTTGTTCCTCTGTTTTACATATTAACATAATGTTTCCATCTCAAAGTATTCTTGCCATTTCTATTTCACCTAGCTTCTTTTTTAATTCTTGGGTAAGTGCAATTGGACTTAAGCGTATGTGCTCATCTTCTTTCCTAAACATAAGGATAACTTTGAATTCTCCATCGTCCATCTTCCTCCACACCATTCCCTTGTTTTCCTCAACACTATTCTCCTCCAACCCCCTTTTTTGACTTAGATTAGTCCTCTCATTACCCCCTTCTCCCTGCCTTCTTCCTCTACCCCTCTCTTTTTCACCCCCAGCAGCCATCCACTCCTCACTATCCATATCATCAACATCCTCATACCAAGATCCTGCCATCCTGACCCATTCACTAACCAGCTCATGCCCTCCGCCTTCCTTCAGCTTCCCACTTTGTGCCAGCGTCCTTGGTATTATTTTGCTCGCAAACACTTTTCAGATTCGCAACTCACGTATCTACGTCTGTCTTCAACAGCAGCTCAACAACTTCCGGCCAGCTACCAAAAAAACTCTTCCCCTCCTCTGCTTCCATCTACACATCAACCTTAAAAAGACAGAAACAAACAACCCAACCCCGCCCCCAACTTCCCAGAGCCAATGGATTTTACTTTCTTATTATTCTACATTCCCCATTCAATCTACTAATCATCGCTACTAATTTAGTCACCCCGTGACACATAGCTGTGATATATGACAAGAGCTGAGTGCGACCGTCTCGCAGCCAAAGCGCAAAAGGACAGTTTGAATCTGGCAGTTATGTGACGTCGCTGAATGTTCTAAATCCCATATGTGGGACCGTACGCCCAGGGGCACAGGAATAAAAATCCCATATGTTGGAACGTACCGCTCAAAGGGTTAAATTTATGTAATTTGATTACAGTTACCGTTGTCAATAAAATTACGTTATTTGCGTTACAAGGAAAAAAATATTAGGTAAAATGCATTTCTAAAAGAAATCACGTTTGGCGCGGATGCGTCATTTGATGAGCAAGCATGCGCTTTAATGAATCACCGGAGAACGCATGCTAAAATGGACGGAGATGAGTGTGCTGGTTGTTTCTTCAAGTGGATACAAACATTATTTTGATTTCATTGTGCGTAAAAACTAAAATATTACTGTTAAATGCAAACTGTGCACAGTTTCTAATGAACTTTCTACCGCTAATAAACTTGACCAGCAATTTGTTGAAGCACTTAAACAGAAAGCATTCTACAACAAAACTACAAAAAAAGAACGGTACAACCTCGCCTAAACAAGCTAAACTGGGTTTTTGTTCAGGATCGGGAGGGAAGGTAACTTCTGAACAATACTATTCAATACTGTTTTCAAATATTATCAGAAATGTCTTCAATTTAAGGCATTTTTTTCCTGTCTTTAATGCAGTTACATACAAATATAAACACAGTTAAGTTAGCACACACATGCTACATACAGCAAGGAATGTTGTAGATAAGACATACTGTTCAGACAAATTTAAAAATACTACAGTTTTCATTGTTAGGCAGGTTCTAAGAATGTTAAGTTTAAGTTCTAGTAATGCATTGGAACTTTAAGTCAAGTTGCTGTTTTCATACTTCTGTAATATTTTTCAGTCAATTTTAAATTACGGAAAGAACTATTTTTACTTTGTGGTTTATTTTTGTAGGTTTTATAGGTTTTCAAAGTAACTTGAAATAAAGTAATTAGTAATCTAATTACTTTTTACATGCAGTAATCAGTAATGTAACCAAATTACAATTTTAATGTAGTAATTTGTAATTTGTAGTGGATTACTTTTTTTGAGTAACTTACCCAACACTGGATATAACAAATACAAGCATGACATGCGTCACATTTAAGAACATGTCTCTCAAACGTATGGACTAAAATATACTGCTATTGTGAGATAACAATATAAGTCACAAATTGATATGTAATTTTTTATCTTTAATTAAATGCACAATAAATGTGAGCACTGTGCATTTGCACTAAAAATAGGTGCTGATTTGTGTTAGTTGGTAAAGTACAAATGGAAATGGATCACATTTAAATGTGCATAAAATAACTAATTTTACATTCTGGCATTTATGTGCTGCCTGTTTCCGCCCTTGCTATGGTAAAATCTTGCACATAGAGATTTAAAAGAGAACATTTTTTTTTTTTTTTACTTTGTACTGAGTTCAATTTAGGTATGATAAAACTGTTGTGATTAATTTATTTTGACAGCTAAAATAATATTAAACATTCTGTTTACTTTTTCATTTGCAAGTTTTTGAAAAAGATTGTCTAACTGAGAATTGTTAGAGTTCATTGATTATATTAATGAACGCAATTTCAAACGAGAGGTTAAATCTCTGGTAAAGCTGATATCCTTGAAATATATATATATATCAATTACCAAAGAAGCATGTCAAAATTATTCAGGAAAATAAGATTTTCTTATCAAGGTGATAAAATGTTGTGTAGCAAAAATAAGTACACCCTCTTAAAAGTTACTAAATAAAACGAAATAAAAAATTTCTGGTGTAAGTTTAAGGCAATATTTGATCAACAGGTAAGTATGTTTAACCAAAACATTTATAGATTAGTAATTTCTTGACAATTAAAAGTGTTATATAGCCTACTGAATCATTCTCAGACTTAATGCTGACAACTGTGGAACCACTTGGGAGAGAACTGTCAGGAGACTTACTTCTTAGCACAAAAGAGGACAGTGGTACAAGAGGTGTTGTAAGTGTGAAAATATAGCAAAAGTAACATAGAAATTCAAAAACAATGGACTTGTGACAAGGCCCCTGAAATAATCAGGCCTTCATTTTAAGCTTTCATTTAGTGATGAGGGATTTTTTTTTTTTTTTTTAGACAAAGATCAGGAGAAATACCAAGCGAGTGTCTCAGAGCCAGCAAAAGCTATGAAAAGAGTGACTGTTTATCTCACAGAGTAAGATGCAGCCTGCAGAAATGACATGCATGGTTGTTCTCACTGGAACTACCTACTGTAGCCAAAGCACAATAAAGTCAGTTAGCCATTTCCAAAGCCCATATTTACAAAATATAAATTCTGGGAATCAATACTCTGGTCTCATGAGACCAAATCAATCATTTTGGATCTAACAGCATCCAAAATGTTATGGTGTTGCTAGAGGAGGAGTACAGTGAGAAGTGCCTGGTTCCCACAGTAAAGTTCAGTGGTAGTAAAGCTCTTATATTCACCTTATTTTCCGCGACAACAAGGGTGGCGCCAATGCGTTCGTTTTGTTATCTTACTTCCGGCTGAGAGGGACCTAAGCTAGTAGTCGCTAGCGGTAATCCTATAGCTGTAACAGTAGATGTGGATTATATGCAGTTAGGGGTTGCCTTAACAATTAGATTAAGAAGAGAGAACAATTGCATCAACGATGTTACGAATACAATATGAAGTGGTCGGAGTGTTGCGGTGCACTTTACAATTCACACCCACCACCTTAAGACAAGGAGCACCTGAGGCAATGGTCGAAGGCGCTAAACTTGAAGTGCCCACCCAAGCGGCCCTATGTGTGTTCGTACCATTTCATGGACGGGAAGCCGACTGACGAACACCCTTACCCCGAGAAATGGCTCAGCTATGATGTTGCGGTAAAGAAGTCACACCACGGGTGCTGAACAGGTTGTCAGATTCAGGTAAGCTAACTTAGCTAGCCATGTGCTTGTTAGCCTAATGTTAGATTTGTGAAGTCTGTTCTGTGAATACATTTGAGACCAGTAACGAGCAGTTCACAAAATACAACAAATCTTGCATTATTACCATTGCCACCCACAGTATATATTTCATATTTAAGATAATACAATGGTATACATTTAGTATTATGGTACATTATAGTCTAACAATAGCTTACATTATTCCTGTAAGTTACAGAGATTGCAAATGATAGCAGGCCAGCTAGCTACATCTCTCATTCAGATATTGATATTGACCTAAGTATTAACACTAGAGTCAGAGATTGTGTGTATACTGTCTCGTTTTTAATGCATCTCTCTCTCACACTGTTCTGTTAAAGTATGGGTGCAATCATATATTAATTCTCATGATGTATTATTACTAATGTAAAAATATGTTTATGGTTATATTATTTCCACAGATGCATCGATGAGCGTCAGTGATGCAGTGGACAACAGTGAGGATGATCACATCCACATGGCCCTGAACTGTGATGCAGAAACACACTGGGAGTATCCATCTGTCTCTGACCACAACTACACTTCAAAATCAACCTGAAGCCACCTACATCTGATATGAGAACACAAAAAACTGAAACTGCAAATTCAGGGTTCCTGGAATACCTTTGTCCAGGCGATAAAGTAATTGCAGACAGAGGCTTCACCATTACTGATCTCCTCCATGAAAGGAAGGTGAAACTTGTCATTCCAGCATTTACCAAGAGAGGCATGCAACTCTCTGAAGAAGACCCCACCAACACCAGGCGCATCGTCAATGTAAGTGTCCATGTTGAGCGGGTCATATGACTGAAAAACTTATGACAAAATCCTTTCTGACAACAGTTCCAATTAACCTCACCCCTAAAATTGATAAAATTTAGAGAATTTGCCCTGTGTAACCTTCTAAGCAACATAATTTCTGATGTAGAGGATAAATAAGTGTTGATTTGTAGGTGCATTCCACGTCTGTTAGTGCTGTGGTTTTGATTTAACTAATCAGTGTAAATACTGTATGTAGTTTTTATAAACCTTTACAATGTGACCAGATGTTACCTATCAATTATTTTTTATAAACTTTTACAGTGTGACCAGATGTCACCTATCAATTATTTCTATAAACCTTTACAATATGACCAGATGTTATCTATCTGTAAATTGTTATTTCTTTAAACCTTTACAATATTATCATTTGTGAAGTTTTTTTTTTTCACAATGTGGCCAGATGTTAGCTGTCAGTATTTTTTTTTTTTTATAAAACCATATAATGTGAGCTCCTAAAACTTAAAGGAATTAAGTCTTCTGATTTAAATGGAATAAGTCATGTCAAGTTTGCAAATGAATTCTATCTTGGTTTATCACATATGAAAATTAAATGGTGAAATATTACCTCTACATGAAGGTCAGTAAAAGGTATCTCTAGCTTCCTGATGACAACAAACACTCTTACAACTGATTTTATCACAACTTATATTAAATTATACATTTTCTAAAATACAAATCACAAAGTTATCTCTTGTTTAACAAAACTGTTTTAAAATAATTCCAGTCTTCTTCCCCTACACCCTCTACATGCTTCTTACCCCTGGCCACTTCTTCATATCGTCTACCCACGTTAACAATGACGATATGAGACCATCTGATCGTTGTATAAAGTTTTCTCCGTGCTCCCAATTTAAAACATTTACGGCATTAACGTTATTTGTCATTTCGCTAAAGTTATAGCTAGCTATAAACAATCCTCTAACTACTGATCTAGTTACCGGATTTGTCACATCAGTGTAGCGGAAGTTGGATGACAAAATGCGGAAGAGCGAAGTATTAAAAGTGGGCGTGGCGAATAAGGTGAATAGGGATGTATGAGTGCTGAAGGTGTGAGGGAGTTGTGGTTTATCAATGCTGTCATGAATTCCCACACCACTGTGTAATTTAATACACAAACTTTAAACAGAAGATGTTACCCTTTCCTCATTCCCAGCATTGCTGGGCATTTTTTCAACATGACAATGAGGATATGGATTCTCCCAAGATGAAAAATCTTCTGTGGACATGTATTGCACTCAGTCTTAACACTCTTGAGCGCCTGTGGGGGATTCTGTAGAGATGTGTTGAGTAACACTAAGATCAGGGCATTTAAGGAGCTCATCATCCAGGAGTTAAACAGGACAGATGTGACAATTTGTCATGAACTTGTACACTCCGTGCCAAGAAGGGTCAGAGGAATATATTCAAATATTATGGCATAATAAGTACTAGAATATTATACATTTGTTGAATTAAATCTAGGGTGTACTCATTTCTTCAATCCTTAATTTAAACAAAATTGGCTAATTTACTGATTTTATGGCTATTAATAACATATATTTCTCAGTTTTTATTATGTATATGTTTAATACATTTTAGTTTTGCCATCTTGAATTGTATTAGTGATCATAAAGAAAATACATCTTTTGTATTTGTTCAGAGGGGGTGTACTCATTTATGCTGTGCACTGTGTATATATATATACACACACACAGTTTCTCACATTTTTGTAAATATTTTATTATGTCTTTTCATGTGACAATACTGAAGAAATGACACTTTGCTACAATGTAAAGTAATCAGCATATTAGAATGATTTCTGAAGGATCATGTGACACTGAAGACTGGATTAATGATGCTGAAAATTCAGCTTTGCCATCACAGGAATAAATTACTTTATAAAATATATTCAGACAGAAAACAGTTATTTTAAATTGTAATAATATTTCACAATACTACTGTTTTTACTGTATTTTTAATTAAATAAATGCAGCCTTGGTGAGCAGATGAAACTTTAAAAAACATTAAAAATCTTACCGATCCCAAACTTTTCACTGGTAGTGTTTGTGTGTGTATATATATATATATGTGTATATATGTATATATATATATATATATGTGTGTGTGTGTGTGTTTTAATAAATTCCATGAGGGGTACCATGTCACTGTTACAGCTAGGAATTCATTCAACACATATGTGTGCTTTCTGTTACTACACAGTATGAAAGATTACTGTAAATAACAGTGCCATTATTTTATGCCATATTTTTTTCTTTTGCAGGTCACAAGAAGAATGAGCCAAGTTCCTAGCAAGATATCATGCATGACAGACCATCCCGGCCTTGAACCTGTGTGCTTAAATATATATTCTTTGCAAAATGCAATGAATGTTTATAGAACTGACCATGGGCATGTGAGAATCAGAGGGATGGAAAGGTAAGACCAATCTCACACAGTTGTTACATGTTGTGTAAATAGAATTTGGCTCTGTTACATCCATATTACATTATGAGTTCTGTGCAATGCACAGCCATACTGTCTGATCTATGTTAGAAATGAAGAAACATGCAATAATGACAGATACTTATTGATGTGACACTTTTATTGTGTCAACTGAAACTGAACACATGCTCAGTAATGGCATTCTCCATGGAAGGTCTGTCATGCTGAGCAGACAGGTCCTGAGGCACAGGAATCCGCTGTATGGCATCCAGATATGGAAGGGGATCACGGACAACCTCTTCAAAAACACTATCCATCAAGTTGACGACATAGCCTGTGAAGTATGAGAAGTTTGTTTTATTTATTTTAACATTTACTTTGTTTCTTTGCACGTTTATAAGTATTGTTTTAAATAAACATTTTTTTTTTTGGAAAAGCTTACAAAATGTTGGCTCTGTCTTTAATGGTTTGACGGTATGTCCTCCCTTTTTGGCCTTTGGGAAGATAAGCTTGTACACAAGTTTCCCTTTAGATGTTGTCATTTTTGGCCAGACAGCATTCTCATTGAAGTGCATCGCTGCAAGGTACAACCTAAAGCACAAGACAAACAAACACAAAAATTGTCAATGTTTGTATTTAATGCTAAACGTATGTAAATATTCAAAATACAATTTTAAAATACAGTAAAGCTATACCATTCTGTAAACTCTAACTGAAAGGCACTTCACTTCAGGCCTTTTAGTTCGAACAGCCCCAAACTGATTTGCAGTTTGATGACCAGGTATTGACTGTTAAACTTGATCTCCTGGCCATTGTTCAAGATCCACACCTCCACAACTCAAAATCAGTTCCCCTAGACAGAAAACATTAGTGTACCCCCTTTCACACATACCTGTTTATGTGTTGTGTTCTGACCTATGTTCAAGTTGTGAGGGAGAAGATGTACCTGCATAGCATTCCAATGAATGATGACTTTGTGAAATGACTACACAGTTGATGTCTGGTAATGTGGGCTCAGCTTCTCCACATCTGAAAGGACTCTCTTGTTTATCAGGAACTTATGTAGCCTATTCAGTGCTGTCGAACCTTGGGGGAAATCAGTGTAATGTTATTGATACAACACATGAATATTGGAGGATTTATGTAACATGCCCCATTAATGCTTATGAGTGTTTTAGGCAAAAACACACTGAGGTTACACACCTGGTTGAAACCACTTGTTACGGTCCTTAGACACCCTTTGTTCATGTTGACACCTAGGGAACACTGGGTCAGAATGTGCGTGAATGTCTTGAATGTAGTTGATGATAGAGGTCCATTTGGCTACCTTCTCTGGTCCTGAATTAGAGCTAGTGGCAGACCAATACAGGTGGTTGGTGATGCTCTTATGCCAAACTACAGTCCTTCTCTCTGGAAATGTTCTCCACCTTCTTTGACAATCCTAATGAAGTAATTTATACAGAAGTTTAAAAGTTACTAATTATTTTGAAATACAGCAGAGATATTTATAAGACAGAAACACATCATCATATGCATATTTGCAAGGCCTTGTGCAATGCATAGTTGTTTAAATAGAAAGAGAAATTGAAATAAAAAATGTGCTCCTGGTCTGTTGCAGTCTGTTCACATGTCACCACCCAAGAATGGCATTCTTCTTCTGGCTCAGTCAGTGCAGTTGCAAATTTTATCCTCATTCCATTTGAGGATGATAGCAGGTTCAAGGTATGTCTTGGCATGCCTTCTAAATGCATCATATGTATGTGTTTTCAGGTACATCGCCATGAACACCTTTAAAAACAATTGTAAAATAATTGTCCTGTCTAGCTTTGACTAATTTGGTGTGTACAAAGGATACGATACATTTTGCATCTTCAGAAAAGAAGCTCCACTGAAATAGATGGCAGCAGACAACTGAAGGTTGCCCACAGGGGTGCTGCCAATGACAGGCTGTCTCCTCCACTGTCTAAAGAATTCACAGTGAGGGCACAGTTGGTCAGTGGCTATGAAGGTCCCTCTTCTGCGTGGGCAGACATTAAAAGCCCTGGTGCAAACAGGACAACTCTCAAACAGGCTAAGTAGGCATTTTTCAAAAACTATGAACTTTGCATCCTTATGGAATGGCACTGATGTGGCACTGAAAGAAAAAACAAAGAAACAACATTGTGCCTGTTAGTGAAAACCTGAAAACAAAGTCACAGTTTGTGTGAAAACATTGCTAAATTGTTAGAGAAATATAACTTTACTTACAAAATCTGTGATGATTCTGTCTCAGTTGTAACAGACCGTGCAGGATCACATGTGGAATCTTGTGGATCACTGCCTGCAGAGGAAACATCCCCCATTTCCTTATCCTCCTCCAATTCAACACGGGGTCTTTTGGCTGGCCTTGAAGCCTTCACTGGTGTCGATGTAAATGGCTATATTGTGGCCCATGACATTGCAGTAGTTGAGGTACTTACAGCCACACCTTGAGACGACACTATCTCCTGTACGCCTACCAGTTAAAACAAATAGAATTAGTAAGGGGAATAATGGTAAACCATACAAGATTTCAATAACTAGGCACAAGCCATCTTCTCTGTACATCAGCGCAGACGGATCCTGATGATTATGAATAGAACTGCAAATAGCAGCTGACTCACCGCGCTAAACAAGCTTACAATTGATAATAGTACACAATTAATCTGTCCTTATAACACAGCACGTACGCACTTAATGATAAGTAACATTACCATTGTTTCGAAAGTGGGACCAGGAGCTGTGATGTACTCTGAAATACAAGTGTGCAAAATAATCGTACTTCAGTTCTCAAACCAAAAAAAAAAATAAAAAATTTTTTTTTAACAAATTGACTAGATGCCTTGACAAATGACAATCGTTTCAACTTGGTGGACGTTCACGTTAGCTAGAAGGAGCGAGTGAGCTATCTGTAAGCAACCAAACTAACCTAGTTAGCTCCTGAGTTATGTGTTAGACATTAAAGACATAACATACAGCATTTACACTTTTAACAAGACATCCAAAAAGATAACACAATTAAAGGAATGGGATTACATTGCACAAAGAAAAATAAATGCAATAAAATAAAATAAAAAAATTTAAAAGTAAATTTAAAAAAAAAAGACAGCATTTACCGGTTCAATTTTTAAGTAACTTCAACTCTTTGGCGAATAAAAGTGCAGTAAACCTCCAACCTTTTTAAAAACATTGTATGGTATAAAAAACCATATTGAGTCTGATTTACGTAGACAGTTTCTGAGCCATTTTACTTTGAAAGTATAATTTCAATGAAAAAGTCCAAAAGCTCGAAACCACCTTCATTCCTTGGACCCTGAAGAACTTCCTTTCTTAAATGATGATGTTTATTCCTCCAAACAAATTTAGTAAATAAATCGTTAATTTTCTTACAAATTGAATCTTGAACAAATCTTGAACAAAGAGGGATAATGCCAGATAAACAAACCTAGATACTTTGGTTAGGAGAACTCTACCTATAATAGTCAAGTCTCTTTGAAGCCATGTTTTGAGCTTTTTTAAGTTTAGGGAAAAATGTAATTCTTGTCTCTACACAAGATCTTTTGTAACACTTATTCCTAAATACTTAATCTTATTTTTTACTGGGATGTTACATACATTTTTTTCATTTGATTCATAAAGGCACATTATTTCACATTTCGTTACATTTAACATTAAACCAGAAGCAACAGAAAAAGTGTTTACTAACTGCAAAGCTGCGGGCAACTGTTCTTTATCTTTCAAGAAAAGAACAGTATAATCCGCAAGCTGAGTCAATCTAATTTGTGTGTTGAAGATGGTAATTCCTTGAATAATTGAAGAATTCAAAACTTTTATGGAAAGAAACTTTACTACAATAAGGAATAAAAAAGGGGATATAGGACAACCTCGACGCACTCCTCTACAAATGGGAAATCTTTTAGAAGTGTTTGGATATAATAAACTATTAATACCTCTATGAAACATTTCAATTATAGAAACAAATCTTTCCCCAAAACCAAAAGATTTTAGTGCCCTATACATAAACTGATGCTCAGTAGTGTCAAAAGTTTTATGGAAATCGAGGAAAACAATTAAAGCCTCTGATTCCACCAAATTTGAATAGTCTAATAAATCCAAAATCAGTCGAATGTTCCAACTTATGTGTCGGCCAGCCATAAACCCGGTTTGACACTCATTTATAATTTCGTTTAGACCTTTTTTCAGATGAACTGCATAAATATGAGATGACAATTTATAATCTACGTTTAATAAGGTTATAGGATGCCAGTTATCCAAAATCAAATGATCTTGATCTGGTTCTGGGAGTAGGGTTATTAGCCCCTGTTTCATAGAAGTCGATAATTCATTTGATTCAATACATTCCTTATACATTTCGAATAAAGGATTTTCAATAATATCCCAAAAGCAGAGATAAAATTCAACTGAAAGACCATCTGTGCCTGGCAATTTTTTTTTCATTGAACGAATAGCTGTATCCATCTCTTGCTTCCTTAGTTTTCCATCACAAAGGTCTCGAAATTGAATAGAAATAGATGGGACCAATTGCTTAACTGACTCAAAGAAGTCGAAACATTTATCCATTTCAAATACAGATTCATAAAACTGAGAATAAAAAGATTCCACATAATTTGTAATCAGTTTTGGATTCGAAGTGTGTACATCATCAGTTTTAAGAGAGGAGATCATTTGTCTTTTATAATTTCGTTTTTCTAGTGAAAAAAAAATAGCTTGTGTTCTTTTCCCTCTTTTCTAACCACTTAGCTCTAGAACGAATGAATGCCCCTTTTGCTGTATTAATATATATCTGATCAATTTGAGTTTTTAATGTCTCCAATCTGACTTTTTCATCTTCTGTAAGGTTATCTTTTTTCAAAAGTAAGTCTAATTTTGTCATAAGTACCTTTTCCTTATCCAATTGATTATTTTTAACTTGTTTACTAAAGTATACAGCAGACTGTCTAACTTTAAATTGAAATAACTCCCATTTCTTAACATGTGACATTTGTTTACTCCCAAAAATCTGTTGAGCTTCTTCTCAAACCTGGGTAATAAAGCCCTCATTACTAAGCAACTTGTTATTTAATTTCCAGTAGCCTCACATACTATTATTTTTAATATCACAACCAGAGAGTACCAAAACAATCATTTTATGATCCGAAAGAGGTGCATGGCAATATGTAACTTCAGTAATATATTGGACACATCCTGGGTCAATTAACCATAAATCAATCCTTGACTGCAGGGATCTAGAGGAGTTACTCCAAGAATAACTCTTTTCATTAAAATTCAAGAATCTCCAAATATCCACTATAGAAAGATGGGTACATAGAAAAGTAGTAAATTTAAATTTCGAAGAAGGTATCATATGTGGAGGGAAACGATCCAAGAAATCATCTGGGGCATCATTAAAATCACTTCCCATTATCAAAAAGGCACCTTGATATTTTCCCATCAATACTGATATAGAGTGTGTGACCACTTTAGACATATTTTTAGCTTGGACTAATGAATTGTGACCATAAAAATTTCCTAAAACAAATACAGAGTTATCCAGTTTAACAACTGTAAGTAACCATCTACCTTCTTTTGAGGTAACCAATTCCAATACGTCACCTTTAAACTTATTCAGAAGAATAGCAACACCTGCCGAATGATTAGAAGCATGACAATAGAAGATTTGATCTCCCCACTGGGAACGCCACCATTTAACATCAGAACATGTCAGAATGTCAGAACATCCAAATAAAGAACCCTGAAACAATGAAAATGACAAACCAGTCGGTAATGATCCACTCCAAACTTAGAAGAGTTACATCACCTGGACTAATGCTTTATGACTAGAAAGCCTGAGCACATTACTTCAGTTCGACTGCTTAGCCAGCACAGTCAATAATAACACATACTCAGTTAATATTCATCTTGATATTCGTCAACAGACAGTTTTTCTCCATCAATAAAAGCATCTGCTCCACGAAAGTAAGCTCTCTTCCCCTCTTCTTTCGCCGCTTTTACCCTTGGCCAAAGCAACTTCCTCTGTTGTCTTTTTGCAAATGTCAGGTCCTCTGCCAGGCGAACACCTCTTTCCTTGAATGCAGGATGATCCCGCGCAGCTTTCCAGACTTTCCCTCTGTAGGTCTGGAGCACGAACTGGATGATGACCGGCCTACCACCCGTCCCAGGACATCCAATCCTGTGGATTGTGTAAATGGAACATCGGATATCATCTACCTCGTCCGGAGTCAGAATTTTTAGGATTTCGAGCACTTTGGTTCTGATATTTTCTCCTTCTGTTTCTCTGAGGTTGTTTAGCCTCAAATTCCATCTCCTACTGTAGATCTTGGCTTGATGACACTTGCCTTGATCCATCCGGACCACCTGCTCAATTTGCGACACCTTATTCTCGTTAGTCTTGACCCTTACAAATAGCGACTTTGTTTCCTCAGCTATGAAATCAGCCGTCTTTGAAAGATTTACTATGGCGACCGAGTTCTGGGCGAGTTGTTGTTCCATCACTGAAAAGCGATCCGTGAGGGCATTAACAGCACGAAGTATATCAGCATTAGAGACTTTGGGTTCTTCCTGACAGGGTTTTTTTGAAAGAGGACTGCCTGTTGGAGTATGCGAGGATGAATCAAAGTCTCCAGATGAAGCTTTGAGAAGCGAAGAAAGTAACTTTCTGTCTTTGTTCTTTGGCATTTTGAAAATTTCGCACGTGGGCTCGCAGTGTGGTTTATCAATATAAATCACAGTCTACTGTTGAGATTTTCATACTTCTTTTAAAGAGAATTCTCACTGCCCACCTTGTATATACAATACAAATTCACCCAGAAAATGCAAACTCCTCAAAAACGCCTCAGAGCTCGTACCAACACAACCGTTTAGGTCGCCATCTTGTGCGCCCAATATAGGCTAAATTATAATTCTACCTGACAAAAGGGATTGACATAGATTCCAGTATTCATAGATTCTGTCTTAAAGGGACCTATATTTGTCATTAATGTTAATAAAACAACAAAAGATGTTAAATAAATGTATACATGGTAAATAAACCTACTGTATCTGAAAAACAAGTTTATTTAATTTGTATCTCTATAGTATTTGTTGTATTGTTTGTAATTTGTTTGTAAATTTATTTTTATATAACAACAATTAGCCTATATATATTGGTAATTATGCCCTTTGAAGGTTATTGGACACTGTGAAATTTTTGTTCTTTAAGTTTGTGACAAGCACATAAAAATTATTACTTTTTTCATTAGAGTAATGATAAAGAAGCTGTCCTACATTCATTAGTCTCACTGTGTTGTGCTTGGAAAACTGCAACATCACCAAAAGAGAGAGAGAGAGAGAGAAAGAAAGAAAGAAATTAATAAATGTATAGGCATCGGTATCGGCGAGTATACCAGAAAAAAAAGTATCGGTACTCGTACTCTGTCCTTAAAAAATGGTATCGGTGCATCCCTAATACTAACCTCCATATAAATAGGTCGACATACTATTTAGTTATATATGCTAGTTACTTGGAGCTTGCTAGTTAGCTAAGGTTAACGTTACTGTACTAGCATCTTGTGTTCGATCTTGGTACTTGCTTAAGGATATTAAATGGAATGAACACAACATTTAAGTGAGATGCAGCTGTTGCAGTGTGAGGGAGAACAGATCAGACAACAAGATTGCAGAAAAAAACAATGTTTATTAACAGGGGAAAAGGGACAATACAAGAGAAACATGAGGAGTCAATAAAGTAAAAAAAAAAACAAGGGTGTCGCTAAACAAAAGAAATAATCAAACAAAAACCCATTAACTAACGCCCAGACCCCTAAACTGACTACCAAAAGAAAAATTTAGAAATGAAACCGCAAGCTTCGCGTATGCGACGCCTTAACTAAACTATACTGCGATAATAAACAAAAATACAATAGGGGCGAACACCCATACACTAACTAACATTACAAGTACTGGCTACCGGTTTCGGGCCAAGTTTGTCGGAATTAACAAGTTAATTATCAATGAAATTGAAATTAACACTAGGTAGGTTTGTACATAGCAAAGGGCTCATTATTTGTCAATCAAGACCGAATCAAGTGGTTAACACAGCGTTCTGCAAGGTGGGCAATAACAAAGAAATTCACACCAGCATCTACACGAATATGCACTTACACTCAACATGTAAAAATTGAAGCATGCTCTTTCTCCATCAGGTTAATTAATACACGAGTGCGTCTGATCACAAACAAACTCACAGGAATGCCGTCTCAATAAACCACAGACTAAGCGAACAGTTCAAAGACACGCTGGCTGGCTGGCTTCTAGCATGACGAGAGTGAGCGAGGTCTGAAGCCAAAACGCTCACTGCAGGTGTAATGCCGCCATAGCCTTTTAAACCGTCAGCAACCGCGCAGGGGTGCGTTTCCCAAAGCGAACTATGGTCGTAAGTTCCGTCGTTACCAATAGAGTTCAGTGGGACTTACGACCATAGTTGGCTAACGATGCTTTCGGGAAACGCACCCCAGATTGGCGGAACGCTGATGATTGACAGTTCTCCGGTCACCAAGATGATTGACAGTTCTCTGGTCACCAAGATGATTGACAGTTCTCCGGTCCAATAAGATCAACATAAAAATAACTCAAAAGCAAGATAACAAAAGAGAGAGAAAAACTAACATAACAAAAATACAAAACAGGTGGAAAGAAAAGAAAAGAAAAACAAATTAAAGAAACACTCTTTTTTCCTCTTCTTAAAATTCTACTTTCAGCTTAATAAACTCTAGACCATGGCTCGTCAACTGGCAGCCCGTGGGCCAAATCCGGCCCGCCAATTATCTTCATCTGGCCCGTGGCACCTCAATCTCCCTCCTCCTCTTTTCCTGGCGGTGCGGCTGATTTTGGTTAGACACATGGCCGCAGCATTCCGTGCGAATATTTCAGCAGTTATTATGCGTGTCCCGTATTTCTGTCACCTTTCTTTTCCGTAAATTGGCCAAACGTGCTTGCATAACGATCTGAAACTATTTGGATTCGTTCGGACCGCTCTAGTCACTGAATCATCTGTAGTTGTTTCTCGGTCAGTAACAACAAACACAGAACAAATAGCGCTGTTTTCATGTGTTTCAATAGTTTACTTTGAACTACGCAGCACGGCCCAGTGGATAATGGAACAAAAGCTTAAAGGAGCTGCGTTTATTCCCAGTTACCATTATTAAACAGCGTTGCGAAATCTAGTGAGAAGCATTTCAATTCAACACACACCTCTTGGTTACAAACTACAAATCACTCGATGATTAAACTAGTTTTAAATCGGATGAAACAGCCAACATTCCCAACAAGACTGATGAGGAAAACAGGAGAAATGTACCATGAATGAAGATAGAAGACTTTTAAATCCCAAAATCACCACCCTTACAAACATTTACCATGAATGAACTGTAGTACATTACCATGGTTTGTGGAAATGTGGAATATTTATATTGAAAATGTTATAGCCATTTATATTGCAATATATATTAGGTGGGTAGGGGAATATATAATTCATGTCTTAGTTAATGTGTAGTTTGGTGGTAGAATAGTTCAACTGATGTTTATTGAACTTATGCGAGAAATAACATATAGGATGGTCAATACCATTGCAGTCTTCTTGTACAAGCACTGCACCTGCACCAACCGAGCTTGAATTTCCAGCTTGAAGGCTTTTCCCACGTCAGGAGCTGTCAAAACAGGTGTAGGATGTTATCAAAAGTATTCTGACAGTCATCACTTCAAATAAAGGTACATGAAGGACTAAGGAGTGATGTCAACGGACTAGCCACAGTAGAGAAATTTTTAAACACGTTCAAACTTCTCTCTTAACGTTGCAACATGTGCGGACCAGTTGGGTGAATAAATCACGAGTTCATCCAGATACGCATTGCAGTTTCGAACACCAGCAAGTACAACATTAATGAGCCTCTGGAACTTAGCTGGTGCATTGCGCATGCCGAACGGCATAACGCAATATTGCATGAAGTCATCCTGAGTCACAAAAGCAGAAATATCAGATGCACGAGACGTCAACGCCACTTGCCAATAACCTTTCAGTAAATCTAGTTTACTGACAAATTTAGCAGAGCCCAGATTGTCTACACAATCCTCCATGCGGGGTAATGGAAAACAATCGGGAACAGTTACTGCATTTACCTTGCAATGATCCGTGCAAAATCTATCGGACCCATCACTTTTTGTCACCAGTAGACATGAGGAGCTCCACGGACAAAAACTCTGCTTGGCTAGACCGTTTTCATGTAAATACTCAGCATAAGCTCTCATCACAGAACGTTTAACAGCATTAACCCTATAAGCTCGTTGCTTAATAGGAACGGCATGATCATCAATGTCATGTCGCAAAACTGTAGTTTGTGTGTGCGGATGCAAAGAACATCCTGAAATAACAAAGAGAAATCGTGAATTAATGTTTCAATATCACTTCTATGGCAAACAGATAAATGAGACAAATGAGAAGTCAAATCATCGGCACTTCCGGTGGCATCTCCAGCGGCCAGGGACTTCTTTGGCAGTTGTCGCTAGAGCGGCATCTCCAGTGGCCGCGGCATCGGCATCAAGAGCAGCCAGAGACTTTATTCAGCAGCACCTGCCGCTGGCCAACATAATTCGATGTAATATTTTTTTTTATTTTAAAAAGTAGGCTACATTTCATTAAAATAACATTACATACCAGAAGACTATCATTTGTAAGCATTTATCACAAATTTTGTTAATAATGTTCTGATGCTCCACTACATAAAAGAAATTTGAAATGCTTGCGTGTGTTTATTTAGGCTACATATCCAGTTATAATTGTCAGTATCAGTTGTGTTTTTCAGTGCCGACGAAAACAGTAAATCTGTTAAAATAAAACTGCAGTATTATCCATTGCTTTAAAATGCACATGAATATAAACTGATATTCAGTTAATACAGAAATTAATTTCTGATAGGCTATAAGCTGCACAAAGCTGAAATTGCGGCATCTCGTAGCGGCACTTCAGGTGGCATCTCCAGCGGCCACGGATATTCTCCGGCAGCTGTCGCTACAGCAGCATCTCGGAGTGGCATCTCCTGCAGCCACGGACTTTCTTCTTATTTTAAAAATCTACATTGCAACAAAATAGCATTATATATCACAGAACTTCCATTTGTAAGCATTTATCATTAATTTTTGCAGTAGCCTACAAGTCAAGTCAAGTCACCTTTATTTATATAGCGCTTTTTACAATGCAGATTGTGTCAAAGCAGCTTTACATTGATAACTGGTATATAATTTTGGCTGCACAGCAGCTCTTAAAGAATAGTGTCAATGTCGGAAGATCAAAGCACTGTTCAATATCAAATGTCAAGTCAAATGTCAAGTGTCCCCAACTAAGCAAGCCAAAGGTGACAGCGGCAAGGAACCCAAACTCCAACAGGTGACATCAGATGGCAAACAGGTGGCAAATAGACTGCTGTGTTAAAAATGGAGAAAAAAACCTTGGGAGAAACCAGGCTTAGTCGGGGGGCCAGTTCTCCTCTGGCGAACAGTGCTTTGGTACGATTTATTTTTCTTATGTCCGTTAGGATCGCAACATTCAAAGTATTTATTCCAGTTCAGTCCAGTTGAGGATCGTATTCATCACACCGGTATGGACGGTTTGTTGAGGAGCTGTGCCACTGGCTGTTGTGTCGATGAGGCCTTCACAATGGATGATCTAGTTGACTCAATCTCTGCTGATACTTCAGGGCTGCGTTGTGGTCGTGTCAAGGCGCCGGTCCTCAGTCTCACCTGGATACGGCCCGGATCTGGTTGACTACGGTAAACCTCGGGATAAACAGAAAGACTAATATTAGCGTAGATGCCATTCTTCTTCTGATGTAACGAGTACATCTGGTGTTATAGGAAGTGTTCCCAGTTCTGGCTGACCTAGTTTATGCAGTCTAATAATCCTTTAACGGATTTGAAAATATAAATTGATAATGTGTTATGTGTATGCCAGGTTAAAGAGATGCGTTTTTAGTCTAGATTTAAACTGACAGAGTGTGTCTGCTTCCCGAACAATGCTAGGAAGATTGTTCCAGAGTTTAGGTGCCAGACAGGAGAAGGATCTACCACCTGAGGTTGATTTTGATATTCTAGGTATTATCAGCTGGCCTGAGTTCTGAGATCGCAATAGACGTGAAGGACTATAATGCTTTAAGAGCTCGCTCAGTTACTGGGGAGCTAAACCATTTAGTGCTTTGTAAGTAATTAGCAAGATTTTAAAATCTATACGATGTTTAACAGGAAGCCAATGCAGTGTTGACAGAACTGGGCTAATATGGTCATACTTCCTAGTTCTAGTAAGAACTCTAGCTGCTGCATTTTGTACGAGCTGTAGTTTATTCATCAGGCGAGCGGAACAACCACCCAGTAGAGCGTTACAGTAATCTAGCCTTGAGGTCATGAACGCATGAACTAACTGTTCTGCATTTTTCATTGAGAGCATATGTCGTAGTTTAGATATATTTTTAAGATGGAAGAATGCGGTTTTACAGATGCTAGTAACATGGGCTTCAAATGAAAGATTGGTATCAAAGAGCACACCCAGGTTCCTAACTCTTGACGAAGACTTAACAGAGCAGCCATCAAGTGTTAGACAGTATTCTAGGTTATTACATGAGGAAGTTTTTGGTCCAAAAATTAGAATCTGTTTTTTCTGAATTTAGAAGTAGGAAATTACTGGTCATCCAATTTTTTATATCAGCTATGCATTCTGTTAATTTTGTGAATTGGTAAGTTTCGTCAGGGCGCGAAGAAATATAGAGCTGAGTATCATCAGCGTAACAGTGAAAACTAACGCCATGCTTCCTAATGATATCTCCCAAGGGTAGTATGTACAGAGTGAAAAGCAACGGTCCTAGTACTGAGCCTTGCGGTACTCCATATTGAACTTGTGATCGATATGACCTCTCTTCGTTTACTACTACAAACTGATAACGGTCAGATAAGTATGATTTGAACCATGACAATGCAGTTCCACTAATGCCAACGTAATTTTCGAGTCTATTTAAAAGAATATTGTGATCGATAGTGTCAAATGCAGCACTAAGATCCAGTAACACGAATAGAGAGATACAACCATGATCTGATGATAAAAGCAAATCATTAGTAACTCTAATGAGAGCAGTCTCAGTACTATGGTACGGTCTAAAACCTGACTGGAAATCCTCACAGATACTATTTCTGTCTAAAAAGGAACATAGTTGTGATGATACTGCCTTTTCTAGTATTTTTGACAGAAAAGTGAGATTTGAGATCGGCCTGTAATTGACTAATTCTCTAGGATCAAGTTGTGGTTTTTTAACCACACCATTCAGAGAACGCTGAAATTGCTGCATGTGTGTATGGCAGTCTTGTGGTTGGCTATATAATGTAATGACAGTCCTGTGTTGGCTATATGCTATTTTGTTCAAATGTAGTTTTTAAAGTGAAA
Source organism: Hypophthalmichthys nobilis (assembly GCA_037950665.1). Taxonomy (NCBI): domain Eukaryota; kingdom Metazoa; phylum Chordata; class Actinopteri; order Cypriniformes; family Xenocyprididae; genus Hypophthalmichthys; species Hypophthalmichthys nobilis. Next base: position 19,734,089 of record CM075483.1, read on the forward strand.
ATTTCATACACACATTCTCTGCCGGAGAATATCCGTGGCCGCTGGAGATGCCACCTGAAGTGCCGCTACGAGATGCCGCAATTTCAGCTTTGTGCAGCTTATAGCCTGTCAGAAATTAATTTCTGTATTAACTGAATATCAGTTTATATTCATGTACATTTCAAAGCAATGGATAATAATGCAGTTTTATTTTATCAAAGCATGTGATTTACTGTTTTCGTCGGCACTGAAAAACACAACTGATATTGACGCTTATTACTGGATAGGCCTATGTAGCCTAAATAAACACACGCAACAATTTCAGCTTTCTCTTATGTAGTGGAGCATCAGAACGTTATTAACAAAATTTGTGATAAATGCTTACAAATGATAGTCCTCTGGTATATAATGTTATTTTGATGAAATGTAGCCTACTTTTTAAAATAAAAAAAATATTACATCGAATTATGTTGGCCAGCGGCAGATGCTGCCGAATAAAGTCTCTGGCTGCTCTAGATGCAGATGCCGCAGCCGATGGAGATGCTGCTCTAGCGACAGCTGCCGAAGAAGTCCCTGGCTGCTGGAGATGCCACCGGAAGTGCCGCTACGAGATGCCGGTGCCGCATTTTGCGCCAGCCCTTTCTCACAAGCCTTGTGCAATCGCTCACGAAATTTGCTTACATAATCAAGCACAGGAAATTTTAGTATTAGGCTCACAGGATAACAGATCTTCTTTAAACATCTTTAAAGGACCCCTCACAGTATGACCAAATATAAGGTCAGCAGGACTAAATCCTAAGCTATCTTGTACTGCCTCTCTGACAGCAAACAAGACCAGGGGTATGCCCTCGTCCCAGTCCTTACCCGTATCCATGCAATAACGTCGCAACATAGCTTTTAACATCTGGTGAAGCCGTTCTAAAGCTCCTTGGCTTTCTGGATGGTAAGCACTCGAAGTCTGATGAGAAACATTCAAGGTCTTTAACACCTGTGCAAAAAGTTTTGACAAAAAGTTAGTACCGGATCGGATTGAACCACTTTCGGAAGCCCAAACATAGAAAAGAATCTTACAAGCGCATTACTAATCGCTGGCGTCGTAATTTTCCTCAGCGGAATAGCTTTGGGAAAGCACGTCGCTGCGCACATTATTGTTAACAAGTATTGGTTACCAGTTTTAGACTTAGGCAACGGTCCAACACAGTCAACAATAACGCGCTCGAAAGTTTCCCCATCACTGGTATACGAACAAGCGGTGCAAGTGGAATCACTTGGTTTGGTTTACCTGAAAACTGACAAGTCTGGCAAGTTTTACAGAATTTCGTTACATCGGCCTTCATTCGGGGCCAAAAGAAATGTTTTAAAATACGTTTTCTTAACGCCCAAATGCCCAGACAAATCAGGATCATGAGCTAGAGAGAGTACAGTCTGTCTATAACATACAGGAATGATAATTTGATGTACAGAAGTCCACTCACTATCGCTCGCAACATCCGCACACCACCAATACATCAGCAACCCGTTCTCCATATAGTAAGCAGTTTTCCTGTCTTTGGCCACTTCCAAAGGAACAACAGAGGAAAAGCACTTCTGCAAGGAACAATCTTCTTTCTGAGCTGCGATTACTTTTTCACGAGTCATTGACAATTTCACCTCTTCTGACTTCAAAACAAGAGCTTGATCCACTGACTTAACTTCCTCAACTGGCAAAGTGTCATTAATAATCATAGGTGACATGAAAGTAGAAGACAAGTCATCTGCATCAGCAAATTTACGAGTCTGTGCTCGCATCACGGCACAAACGGGAAAAACTTCGGGGAACTTCTCTGACAATTCATCAGTGTACTCAGACAAAACAGGAGTGGGGGTTCAATCTTCAACTGGCTGGCAGGAGCAGTCACTGACAGGTCACATGACCTAGTGGCAGCTGGCAGGTAACGTTAATCAAAACTGGCAGCTGCCACCAGCGCCACTGGCAGGTCACTGTCAGTGGCGCTGGTGGCAGCTGCCAGTTTTGATTCTGGCAGGTCTGTCAGAGGTGGGCTGGTGGCTGGCAGAGTGTAGCGCATTCCCTATCTCTATCGCTGCATGGAAATACACAATTGTATTATTATGAATGTAATATTATGACTCTATTCTTTTGTATGATTCACATTTTAGATGGGTTTCTCTCAATTAAAGCAGCCAAATGACTGTGATCTCAACTGGTTGAAAATGACACTCAGCCCAGCCAGCCACTGCTGAGATGCGAGTCTCTATCACTCTCACTGCATGGAAATACATAATTTTATTGTTATAAATATAATATTATGACTCTATTCTTTTGTATGATTCACGTTTTAAATGTGTTTATCTCAATTAAAGCAGTCAAATGACCGTGATCTCAACTGGTTGAAAATGACGCTCAGCCCAGCCAGCCACTGCTGAGATGCGAGTGTAACGCGTTCTCTATCACTCTCGCTGCACAAACAACATACTTTTTTCTCTAGCGAATTCTACGAACATCTGACTCAAGCTCTTTTTATGGTTTCTGAAACGCTGCCTGTACGCTTCCGGTACGAGCTCATAAGCTCTCAAAATTGTCAATTTGACAACATCATAATTTAAACTATCTTCCAAAGTCAAAGCAGCACATACTTCCTGAGCTTTTCCCATTAACTTACACTGCAGCAACAACGTCCACATATCTCTTGGCCAATTTAAAGCAGAAGCAATTTGTTCGAATACATTAAAGTATCAACTTCTGATTCCCTAAAATGTGGAACAAGAGAAATGTGTTCACTCACATCCAGCGTATTACTCGCCGTATTCACACCAGTCGTAAAAGCAGCAGTCTGCACAGGTTGAGCAGTAGACACAGGCAGCACAGGGAAAACTGGGGTGTCTCTGGCTGCTTTCAGTTCCAACTCCCACAACCTGATTTGCTTGTCCGCCTCTATTTCCATATGGTGAACTTGCAGGTCCAACGCTCCGCTGCCCTCTCGCGCTCTTCCACTTTGACTGCCAAATGATACTTGAGCCATGAGTCACCTCCAGTCCCAATCACAGGTGGAGAAAAAGGATCGAAGGGTGGCAAAACAGCTATGGCATCAGAACCCTCCGCCTCAGCAGTTTCACTCGCTTCCTCCTCACCAATCCACGAAGAGCAACCATCAGAACCTGGAACTTGCTCAGAACTATCAGCCAGCTTAAGCACATCCAATTCTCTCAAGCCACGCACTACAACCTTTTTAATTTTGCATGTAAGCTGCTGCTTTGAGACTTTAATGTGAAAATGCTCTGCAACGCTCAATAAATCGTCCTTCCGACATTTATCTAGCTGTTTGACAGTTGGTGCATTCACAAAGTTATCCAAATCAAAGTCAGCCATGATAATCAAACTGTACACAGTCACTAAGCCCCCAAAATAGGCGTCAGTTAACGCAAAAGCATGCCCTCACCGACTACCCTATGAGCAATCTTTATTACCCGATCGATCCACCAGCACACCAGCAACAGTGCATCTCACAAACTCATTCCAAAAGAAGATATCCTAAAGAGGATATCCCACCGCTGCCACCAATAAATGTTACGTGCTTAAGGATATTAAATGGAATGAATGCAACATTTAAGTGAGATGCAGCTGTTGCAGTGTGAGGGAGAACAGATCAGACAACAAGACTGCAGAAAAAACCCAATGTTTATTAACACAGGGGAAAAGGGACAATACAAGAGAAACATGAGGAGTCAATAAAGTACACCCATACACTAACTAACATTACAAGTACTAGCTACCGGTTTCGGGCCAACATCACGTATGTCAGAATTAACATGTTAATTATCAATGAAATTGAAATTAACACTAGGTAGGTTTGTACATAACATAGGGCTCATTATTTGTCAATCAAGACCGAATCAAGTGGTTACCACAGCATTCTGCGAGGTGGGCAATAACAAAGAAATTCACACCAGCATCTACACGAATATGCACTTACATTAAACATGTGAAAATTGAAGCAAGCTCTTTCTCCATCAGGCTAACTAATACACGAGTGCGTCTGATCACAAACAAACTCACAGGAATGCCGTCTCAATAAACCACAGACTAAGCGAACAGTTCAAAGACACACTGGCTGGCTTCTAGCATGACGAAAGTGAGTGAGGTCTGAAGCCAAAACGCTCACTGCAGGTGTAATGCCGCCACAGCCTTTCAAAACGTCATGACATCACCAAGATGATTGACAGTTCTCCGGTCCAGTAAGATCAACCTAAAAATAACTCAAAAGCAAGATAACAAAAGAGAGAGAAAAACAAACAAAACAAAATACAAAACATACGTGGAACGTAACAGATCTCGACAACACGGTAAATTATCGGTAATGTTGTTAGCTCACTAAGAAACCTTCAATTTAAACAGAAATGGCTTCAACAGTCAAGAAGTGGATAAAATCACTACTGTTTGCGTTAGGGGTTGTAATGGCAATATAGTTGGAATTGCCCCCTGCTTCAGTATCATACGCTGAGTGAAGCCTGTTGGTGTTATGTTGGGATTTGCCCCTTTTTCAGTGGTCTTTTGCACGCACAAGATTTACATATGAAAGAGGAAACAATGGTGTTTGAGGCTCATGGTATGTCATTTCCATGTAGAGTTATTATTCAACTATGCCAAGGTAAATACAGTTTTCCATTCTATGGCACTTTTAAGGTTAATGCCTCTTCCTACCGGAACAAGAGGATCATTCCCTTGAGGACCACACAAGGTTTCTTGGATCTGATGTGCCTGACTCACTATCCAGACCGCTTGTTCTGCATCTTCTTTTTTATTATTTAGAGAAAATGAGATAGGACATGAGACATAAGAAAGAAGACAGGAGAGAGAGAGAGAGGGGGAGGGGGAGAGAGAGAGAGAGAGAAAGAAATCCCCACCAAAAACAAGGACAAACATATGAACAAACATACAATATATTGTTCAAATAAGTTCCACAGCTTTTCAGTATATATGTGTCAGTTATGCTCAGTTTGGGTTTAGTTTTCTCTCAGTCTGTGAAGTCACCTGTTTCCTGTGTTCCTTTGTTCTCCTTTTCCGGCCACAAATCAGTTGTCATGGACATTCATTTAACAATCACACCTGTCTGTATTTAGTTCATTATCATTGTGTATTCAAGTCCCTCAGTTTGTTTCATTCCTTTGTCCAGTATTGTTGTGTCAACATGTTGTTATGTTTGCCTGTGGATTTTAGTGATGCAAAGTCCGATTCATTTCCGTGAACCGGTTCTTTTCGGACAGTTTGGCTCAATGAACCGGTTCAAAAAGCCGATTCATAGGTTCATCATGCTATGATGTCACTATGCATTTCTTTTCTAACAACTCAATGTCATGTTATATCAATGAAACATTTAAATAAAGTCATTTGTGTCAACACATATTGAAACATTCAAATAAAAAGTTATTTGTGTGAACGCACAGCCTATTGCTGAATATTGCCTTTCGTTCACTTAATGGTTTGTGGTCATAGTTTCATTGGATCGCGGATTCTGTATGTCGGACATGACTGACTTATATTGATTAGCCTACATCTTGGATAAGGTTCGCAACTACAACACACATATTTGGTATAGTCAACTCACTCATCAGACTCCTCTGTAATCCTCAGCAAACTTCGACAGTTGGTTGAACCGGCTCAATCGGCTCTTTTTGAGTCGGACGTGCTACTTCGGCTTGTGTGTCTTGCGTCATCAACCCGGAACTAACTTCCTATGAACTGGTTTCAACTGGCTCAAAAGAATGATTCGTTCAAGAACCGAACATCACTAGTGGATTTATCTGAGTTTGTCTTTTGTTAATAAAAACTGTTATTTTGGAACCTTTGCATCTTTAATTATCTTAATCAGACCTTAAACGTTACAGAATACCAAACCAAAGATAAAGATGGAATACTCTGTAGCATTTTCTGCCTTTGCCTGTAAAGGGCTTTCTTTTATAGAGTATTCATTTCAGTTTTGCCAGCTCGCCCAGAGGACTGCTTTCGATGACGAGACTCTAAAGTCTCTGTATTGGATCGGAGCAAACGTCCATTGCCGATTAGATCTACCAGACAAATAGAGGGAGGCCATCCTCAGATGTCTGGTGAGCTTCTACCCCTTTACTGTTAACTACTAGTAGCTCATACGTGTGGCATACCTGCACATTCTAACAGATTAGCACAGAGACTAGAGTTGTCAAAAGTACCGACTTCGGTACCTATCGGTACTGAATTTTAAAAAATGTGATGTTTTGAGCGCCGTTGAGTGGATTCGTAAACACCTCGAACACGGAAGTGTTCGAATTTTAAAGCGTTTTGAAAGCGGGAGTGGGAGCGTTTGAAAGCAGGTGTCTATCAGTGGACTGGTCCACGATAGATGCCTGCTTTCAAATGTAGTGATCAGCAGGCAGACATGAGAGCAGTCTCCCCTCATCACCTCATCTGCCATGATGAAAAGCACAGGACTCCAAAACTCACACCTTCAAGAGAAGCAAACAAGGAAATAGATAGGCTAGCAGATAAGCCTTCAAAGACAATCACCCTGACCATTTGTAGTAGTAGTAGTTACTTTATTATCCCCTTGGGAAATTTTGTTCCAGTGGGTTTCAACATGCGCTTTCACAAAAGACAATACAACATACATTTAACAAACAAACAAGGGAAGGGTGTTGTGCAAGGGAAGAATGATAACATTAGCATGTCATTGAGCAGACTAATCCTATCACCATTTTCCCCATTGTTCACCCCAGTCCCTCAGTCCTAAGACCTGAAGTGTGAACTAACTACCACTCACCAAACAGGTTTGCCATGGGGCTTGGAGCCACAAAAGACTGGATCTGAAAGGTGCCAATTTGCATCAACGCTGCAACTCCACCCAGCCCAACAAGTGGAAGACGTCACCCTCGGATTCAGCATGACCAGGCACACGTAAATATCACTTATCAAACCTCCTTCCAAAGACCTTGGAATTAGTGTATATTGTCAGTATATGATTATCTAATTTGCATTAGATTTTGCATAGCTGATATCGGTTAATAACAAATAATCTCTTGATTTATTTGTTGAATTCAGAATAAGGTTGACTTTATTTCTTCTAGAGAAACTACAATTTATCTTCCCATAAGATTAACTTGTAACTGCCATAGTAACATCCGACTCATTCACTTGCATTTATCAATCGTTTTGCACTTTATCCATTCAGTAGTTGTTAGTTACTTTTGTCTATCCTTTAGTTAATAAAATCCATTTATTACACTTGTGTTTTTTCTTGTGTTGATAATACAGTAAGAGGCTCTACAAGTTAATGATATCTCACAAATCCTTCAGATTGGTCAGATGATGAACTTCCTCCAATTTCTATAATTGTAATTCAGGCAACATTCTTCCATGATTGTTCTTTATTGTCAAGGTGAGAGTTCTTGGCTGGTGCCCCAAAATATTGGAAGGAAACTTCTGACTCAATATTAATATTAATACAAAATATTAATATTAATATTTAAGACCATAAATAACTAAATTTATGGTGCCCTCATGTGAGGCTAGTCCAAACGCTCCCGTGTATATCTGTGTAAGCGCATGGTGAAGAGCTTCATTGATGATTGATGACAACATTTTTACAGCGTTGATCATTGAAGCCAATCACAGACATATCCGATGAGTTAATCGTCAGTACCGACTAGGTACCGAAGTTGGTACTTTTGACAACTCTAACAGACACTATCACTGTTATAAAGTATACACAGCCATTGTTTTTATATAAAGCAACAAATAGTCTTGATGAGATTAGACCAATCTTCAACCTAACCTCAGGCTCTACTCTTCACCAAAATGGTAAACCCACAAAACTGAGACATAACAGAAAACCCTTTTAAATTTCAACATAATTACATTAAACAATAACTCCTACATCAGACACTGAAAAACTGAACCAACGATGTTATGGCAGAGTGTGTGTTTATAGCATGCCCTGTTTTCTGATGGTTCCAAGGCTGGAGGCGAGGTCAGGGGATCCTCTTGCCAAGGTGGTGACTGGAAGATCTGAGGTGCATCCATGCACCTTCCATCAGAGTGAGGTTGTCACATGTCACAAAGTGCCAAATGTTCTCCTCCACATAATCCTCAATATCTCCGCCTCTTTGAAAATTAAAAAAAAAAAAACAGTCTTTTCAGGCCCATGAAAACTGGCACACACAAGGAAACTTGGGGAGCGTCTTAATTAGCTCCCTAGCTCCCAAGCTTGTGAATCAGTATATCGTGTACACAAATCCTGGTTCACTACACATTGGGACAGTGATTACACAATTTTTGGTGACATGACTACGTACAACTTACAATGTTGGATTAACTGGTATTAATCAACAACAGGCAGGACCTATATCTTTTTTTATATTTTTATGCTGTTTAAACATGTTGTTATTTTACATATCCTTATAACATTTCAGATGAATATTAATTATAAATGTTAACTAGATGTGTTCATTACATGTCTAGCAATGTGTGTTTATGATGGTGTTTTGACAAAAAAAAAAGATTTGTCTTTTCAAATCTTTTATCGCATGTCATATTTATTGAGTTGGCTTGTGTGTTTTATGTTTTGCGCTTCAGAAATGTCACAGAATATCGGGTAAGGGAGCATAGTAAGCATTGATGCTCCCTGATTTTTGCTGTGCATTGTTTTTTTTTTTTAGAAAGCGAACATTCCAGTGCCATGGAAGGATTTTGTAATTGAGACAGTCGTTATAACTCCATGATCAGTGCCCTGACTACTGACCTAGAGAGCTGATTGATATGAACCCTAGGTCAACATACAAATGCAGGGAGAAGAAACAGAACAGAACCAAACCAAAATACAATGAAACTAAGCAGAACAAGACTTAATCCTGACATTAGGCCTGCATAGCATCACTGAGCAAATTATGCTTACTAATGTATTTTTTTTACATGTTGTCATGATTATGTTTATCAATTCTTAGTTTTCATTTTTTCTGTGTGTGTGTTTCATTTCAATGTCGTCCTAGGGGGAAAATTCCAGAAAGCATATTATGTGACATGCCCGGGTAAGTTTAGGGAAAAGTATGTGGATAACTTCAACTTTCAGTTCCAAAAACTGAGGTAATTTTCAGGGTATGTAAGGATACATTCACACCTGGGCGTTTGTTTCAGAACCTGGTGCGTTTTCTCCCTTGGCTCGGTTCGTTTAGGCATATGTGAACATGACAATCGCACTTGGATCCGCACCAAAACAATCACTCCGAGACCTCCTGAATGAGGTGGTTTCGGCCCAATTATGCTTCTCAGTGCAAGAATACTGTCCCAACGAAGCCTCAAATCCTGCTCTAGCTGCATTCTAACATTCATATAGTGTTTGCGTTTGTCTCGATGTTGAGTTTTCATACAAACCATCATTTTGGTTGAGATTGACATTTCAATGTTTAAAGTGTGTTGGGTCAGGATTGAAATTTTGATGAAGGCTGACAGTACACATGGATGGAGACAGTGACATTAAACTAACAGTGATTTGTAGTTGATGGCCACAAGAACATGCAGGCATGTATCGCTGCAGAACACTAGTGGGTGTTTCTCAAGGTAGTCTCTATATGGGTTATGAATGGGGAAAGGCATATGGGGCCCACTTGGCCAAATCATATGGGTAAAACATGGGTAAACATGGCTATTTTGTGATATTTAAAGAGATTAAGGTCTACATAAAGTGAATCTGCAGCTTTAAAGGGATAGTTCAGGCCGAAATGAAAATTCTGTCATCATTTATTCACCCTTAAGTTGTTCCAAACCTGTATGTTTCTTTCTTCTGTTAAAGACACACACACACACACAAAGATATTTTAAAGAATGTTAATAATCAAACAGTTGATGGTAGCCATTGCATTTTTTTTTTCCTACTATGGAAATCAATGGCTACCGTCAACTGTCTGGTTACCAACATTCTTCAAAATATCTTATTTTCTGTTCAACAGAAGAAAGAAACTCATACAGGTTTGGAATAACTTGAGGGTAAATGACTTAAATGATGACAGAATTTTCATTTCAGTGTGAACGATCCCTTTAAATAAATTTTCATTGAAAAAACCTATACTCTTTTATTCTTCAAGATAAACTTATTTGAATACTACTTAGTTTAATGGAAAATTAACTGAGATATAGTTTATAGTAATGGCCAAAGCTCAGAGGTATTTATTCATCTACATCAGCGGTGTCCAACCCTGCTCCTGGAGAGCTACCATCCTGCAGATTTCAGCTCCAACCCCAATTAAACGCACCTGAACCAGCTAATCAAGGTGTTCAGGGTTGCTTGATAATTAAAGACAGGTGTGTTGGAGCAGGGTTGGAATTGAAGTCTTCAGGGGTTGTATTCACAAAACATTATCTTACCACAAAGAGTTCTCCTAAATAGCAGTAAAAGTTCTTAGCTAAGAGTTTTCTCTTAAAACTTATTCACAAAGCTGCTGAGACAAACTTTTACTTACGCTGGGTACACACCACAAGATAATCGGGCTGATTTTGGGCCGATTTCTCCCTTCCGACAATCCTAGGTAATGTTCCGATTATATTGATGGTTATACAGATTATCTTATCAGATTTTCCTGTGGTGTGAGGTGTGTTAAGAGTGACCGAATCTGCTCGGAAGAAAGTCGGAGGCGCCCCGATCGCAAATCATAAATATTCAACATGTTGAAATCCTGATGTGTGGGGGGAAACCCGAGGACAAACGCCCGCACGCTCTGGAGATTATGACATGAAACGAAACAATATCCAATCAGAAAGCGAGCTGACAGAAGACAGAAGCGTAACACAGTCATGTCACAGCACAAAGTTAAATGGATTTGGACAGCAAAGATGGAGGATCAGCTTGTTGATTTGTGGCAACAGCATACATTATTTATACAATGTGTCCAGTAAAACATACCAAAATCATTCCAAACACTATCATCGCAATTTCTTCCGGCCTATCTTCCGTCATGTTTAGTCTGAAGTTTTGAGAGATTTTGTAAGATTTCCCGTGTTCACAGTCGGGACTGGTTGAAAATCTGTTTGTGTGTGGTGTGCTGTTTGTCACATAATGGCACATCACACACTATAGGAGCAAAACAGTTAAATCTAGGATTTTTTGTCCTCTTGTTTGTGGTCTCTCACATTTTAAAAAAATCTTATAAGTTTTCAGAAATCTTTTAGTGTGTACCCAGCATAAGGAATAGACTGAAGTCTTAAGCTAAGAGTAAGGGCGGGGTTGACCTCGTTGCTATGGAGTATGCACACAGTGATTGGCTGATGGGGGAGGAGTCAGCGATTTAATCATAGAAATACTGTAGAATGAGGTGTCATGTTTCCATATTAAAATAAAGGTTTTAAAATACAAATGTTGCCATATTTAAATAAAGGTTTTAAAATGTAGGCTAAGTGTCACTAATTAAGCTAGTATATACAGTTAATTGTCCGCCTCTTGGATGTCTGCATCTCAAGAGAATGCAGAATTCAAGCGACAAATTATGTTTTATAAACAAAGTTTGGGAGGAACACATTCAAACGGTCTTTCTAATGAGCACGAGAAGAGGAATAAATACACAGACGAGAGCTGACTCGCCTACAGTTACTTTGACAGTTTTCTGCATCCCTCCACCACCCTGTCCTTCACTCTCGGCTGGGGATATGGGGAGAACTTTGGGTTTGGGCTAAATTCCAATCTCGGAGCCCTCGATCCCCTTGGACAGTACACATTTTAGTTTTAGCACTAAAATGCTTTGTGTAATACTCTTAGAGCAGAAATTTAGGACTCCTAAAATTAGGACTGACACACCCATTATTCTTAAGAGTTTCTCCTACATCGGCTACTTAGGAGCTACTTTTAGCCTTAAGATGTTTTGTGAATACGGCCCCAGGATGGTAGCTGAGACAAACCCAAGCAAGGAGCAGGGTTGGACACCCTTGCTCTACATGTTTAGCTCCTACACACCTGCCTGGAAGTTTTCATTGATCCTAATGACCTTGATTAGCTGCTTCAGGTGTTTTTAATTAGGGCTGGATATAAACTCTGCAGGAAAAATTGGACACCTCCTACCATAGTGCTTTCTTTTGATATTGAAGCATTAATAGATTTTAGATAAATAAATTACATAAACAGAGTTTAATAATTCTATAATCATAGTTAGAATATTTTGTGTTGAGCATTTAAAAAAAAAAAAAAAAGTGAATCATATTGAGTAAAGAATATTAACATTCTTGAATGTGACTGTATGTTTGACAACTGAATTGACTTGTTCTTAAATAACATCATGCTTTCTTTTTCAGATTTCAGAGAACCCAAAGGAAAAGAGTCAGTAGTCTGATGTAAGACAGATTTTTAAAACCTGAACCGTTAGACAATCTGTAATTATAATGACATCAGACTTCTGAAGCTAATTTTTAAAGGTTGCAATGCTTTTGTCATATTTCTTCTCATCCTCCTCTCCTCCTTTTCTTCTCCTTAAGACTGATCTTTTATATCTTTTTATCTTTGATTGTGTTAAACTGTTAAATAAATTTAAATTGACTCAACTGCTGGAAAGGTGTCATTTATATTTTAAAAGGTTTTCCCCAAACTTTGAAATAGTCAGGAATTTGTTGACACACCATTGAAATGTAGTTGAAATAATGTTGTTTCAACATTAACTTGGTACATCAGATGGCAACACTGTTTTATGTTGTCATTACATTTCACTTGTATTTTCAGTGATTTACAATCAACATCACATTGTAACATTGATCAAACAATATTACCAAAGATCATTTTTGTTAATTTCAGTGTTGATTCAACAACAGTGATGTAGTATAAACATCATAGTGTAACATTGATTCACTGACATTACCACTGATTATTTTTGTTAATTTCAATATTGATTCATAGTGTAATGTTGATTCAACAATATTAACATTGATTATTTTTTGTTAATTTCAGTATTGATTTAACATCAGTGATGCAGAATCAATCATAGTATAATGTTGATTCAGTAGCATTACCACTGATTTTTTGTTCACCATCGTTTCAACATTAAATGCGGGTGCATATAACATCACGACTACATGAAAAGAGCTTTAACTGTTATAAAAATACAGATTTGTGAGCATTAGTGGAACTGAAGGCGTGACAATAAACATGAAACACACGTGATCATTGTCATGTGTTGAATCCAGCCAATCGTGAAGCAGCTGTGTCATCATCAGAGTTCGTGCAGCTCCTCTTAAAAAAACTGCACTGGCTGACTCAGATGGCTGATCTCGAGTTGCTTGCGCGGTACTTTAAAGCCATACGTCACAGTCACATGCCGTCGGCGCTGTCTCAAGTCGGACAAAATTTATTACCGGCATGCACTGCTTCAAGTCAGCCACTGATCGGTCTGTGCAGCACTGCATAAAGTCGAACAAGCCTGTTCTCATTGGTTATTGTAGTCGTGTTCTTCAGTTGTATTTTCTCATTGGTTCATTGTCATATCATATGTTTATGAGTTCTGGTTTTTCACTGGGTGTCATAGTCATGTGTTCCACTTGTCTAAGTATTTAAGCCCTCATGTTTGCCATGTTAGTTTGTTGTGTCTTGTTCACTGTAACCACTGTTGTGGACATTTGTTACAACTTTAGCATTTGTAAATAGTTAACACCTAATTTATATAAGACACTGATATTTATCTTTAATCAGGATCTTAACCCTTTAAAACCTATGGGAGTGCCTGCCTCCAACATGCTTCTGTTGCGTTGTTTTCACCATCAAATGAGTCTGCACAAATTGCGTAATATGCGCTTAAAAACAGCGCACAGGGGCTAACTGAATATAAATATGTATCTCACATGATGTTTTTGCTCATAACTTCATGAAACATGCACAGATCGTAGAAGCATTATTTACAGCAGATTCTCGCCCAAATGAGCCCAAAAATAAACATAATCCATTGCGATGATCACGAGATATTCCTCATGGAGGAACAATTTTAAAATTGCCCATTAGGGGGCGTCAAAGGCTAAACAAAAATGTTACCTTGGTTCCAAATGCTGTAACTTTTGATTACTTTATGCCAGGGATGTCCACTCCTCCTCCTGGAGGGCCGCTGTCCTGCAGAGTTTAGCTCCAACCCCAAATAAACACACCTGAACCAGCTAATCAAGGTCTCACTAGGCATACTAGAAACTTCCAGGTAGGTGTGTTGAGCCAAGTTGGAGCTAAACTCTGCAGGACAGCGGCCCTCCAAGACCGAGTTTGGACACCTCTGCTTTATGCTATCACCACAAAATTTGTTCCAGATGCAGCTTCACCAAAAAAGAATTTTCTTCCTATCTTATTTACTTCTTAAATCATAAAATTACGTCAAATAAGAAAGATATGTAAAATTAGACACTTTTATGCTGTTAGTTCAACTGAACTGCTTAATATACTGTAGTTTTATAAATCCAACATACTGTTCTAAACTTCTGAGATTATTATGCTTACCAACAAGCCGGAAAACTACCTACACCTAGTAAGTAGCTAGAACAGTTTAGCAATAAATGAAGTTAATAAGTTAACTAAAGTTCAGGAGCAAGGCCACGCCTCAACCAATCAGACCATTCTCCGTCAGCATATTTACGCCAAACCAACCTTCACAGCAACATTTGTCTCAGTTTCTCGATGGACTCACCATGGATCACGAGCTGCAGATCAATCTCTCTGACTCAGGTGATGATTTATACAGATTAAATCCTCCTTAACAGAGAAGGTCTTCACAACAATCCCCACGCAGCCAAACTGTACACCGACTGCGTTCCGCCTGTTCAAATTCCTGGGCCCCACAGGCAGTCACACCATAGTTCCTTAACTGAGATTTCTCCAACCCTGACTCAATCTCAGGATCACTCTTCTCCGCACACAAGAACTGCCACACGCGATCGCCACAGGCACGGAAGCCAGCACGATCACTCTCCTCGTCAGCAGCGTCTTTCACATCCATCCACCCGCAGTCCTCCTCAGCGCACTCATGGTACGTCTCCCAGATCAGAGACTAACATTAAGAAATGGATCATTGCTCGCCTTCAACGAGCTCTTAAGGATAAAGGTATCCACTTCAGTCGCTCTGACAATAAATTAAGATTATTTCAACTTTATACAACATCCACCAACACTTCAGTAACTTTAAACTCCAAACCCTCAACGCTTCCGGCATTCGCATGTGATCCTCCCATCGTCAGTCGTGATGACACTACTCAGTCTCCGCAACAGCCTCAGGCAGCAGCATCTGCGCCACCTAGTGGAGACCAAGCTCAATTTCCATCAACATCTGCTCCTTCTACCTCAGACCTATCCCCTATCATTACATCCTTTTTTTCATCTTTATGCTCACAAACAGCTCCAAATCCTCACGGTTATTCATCCTTTCATCCCACCCTCCATTCCTCTACCCTTCCTTCTGCCATTTACACCAGCTTGGCTCCTGTTATTTCAAGTTCCCTTACCAACCAACCCACATCAAGTCTCTTGTGCAGTAAACCCAGAAACTCTACCTCTTAATGGACTTTTTCAACCCCCTCCTATTCCTTCTTTCTTTCCAACTAATCTATCCCTTTCCCCCTCCCTCGGTCTAATGCAGCTCAGCGACATAATGAATTCCCGTTCAAAAGACCTTACTCCTACCGAATTCGCTCTAGCCTTCTCGATCTACAGAGACATAATTTGCTCTGTCTATCCAGATCGAAGAACGGAATTAGATGATTACCTTTCAATCATTCTAGACATGGCCGTACGTTTCGGAGGGACAGGCTTCTACAACTACCATGTTCTTTTTGCCACCCAAGCAGCAGGTCGGTAACAACAGTTTAACCAAGGGACATACTGGGGCACTCTTGATGCTGAGCTTTATTGTCGCATCTTTGCAGCCCGTACTTCACTCTCCTATTAGCTATGTGGGGCCCCGTCACATCCAGCTTCAGCGTGCACCGTAATCACCCTCCTCCACTCTCAACCCTCCTCCTCACGCAAAACATCAGTATTCAATAGATTATTTTCAGCAGCCCCACCTCCTCCTATAATTCCAAAACCCCTCGAAATACGCCCTATAGCCAACGTTCCTATTCCTAAAAGCATCGACAAAAGAGGACGGCCGATTCTCTACCAAGGAGGCAGAATGGTATGCAACAACTTCAACCATTTCGGCTGCTCACTTTCTAACTGCAGACTCCTACACACCTGCTCCTTCTGTGGAGGTGCTCACGCAGGGAATTCTTGCCCCCACAGCCCAACCACTCTACCCGACTGACTATTGAAGTATCTCGGCACACCAGTTAAGGTAAAAGCCCTAGCTACTGCCTTACTAGACCACCCTGATAGTGAGTTTGTAGATTTTCTTATCAGTGGATTAAAAAATGGTTTCCATCCAGGTATAGAGATAATTCCAGACACTTCTCATATCTTTCATAACCTCCAGTCAGCTCTCTCCGAACCAGACACAGTTGACACATTAATAGCCAAAGAAGTCCAAGAAGGATTCATGATAGGCTCATTCAAAGAACCTCCGTTTTCTCCGTTCCCTTTTGAAAGGGAACTCAACTCTGCGTTCAGAAACGCTTTGGGGAACGTCACACGTGAGCTGATGTCTGAAAGCCAAGTATCAAAAACTCCAATCCTATTGGCCGGCAACAGTCTATGACATCATCATAGCGCGACCCGGAAGTATATAAGGAGCGCCTAGAGAACCAGTCAGTATCTTTTTCATCTTTCGGAACTGTTCTGTCTGATCGCGATTGTATCGATTCCGGTAAGGTTACCTTTTTTATGCCTTACAAACATTCAAGAGAGTGTGTTTATCCGTGTCCCAGGGTTTTGGCACTTGATATACACATTTCTGGGCGTTCTCTGTCTGGGAGAGGAGCGCGCATAGACGGTGCTTGAGGGTGCTGTCTGTGTGTTTGTCTATTGTTTACTGTGAGCGTCTCCCTATCGGGACGTTCTGTTCTCGTTCGGCACTCTTCTCGAGGGAAGAGGCGTCCGCATCTGTGCCTGATGATTCTGGCCCCGTTTGTGCTGAGGCAAAACGGCGGCCGCAATCATGGGGCTCGCAGGTGAGCTCATTGGGAAGTTTGAGAAAGTTGTATTCTCTCTCAGCTTCCCCGGGGCTGACGAGGATGAGTTGCTGGATAACAATGACGTCCGTGTTTAACGTCATCGTGTTTGGCAGCACGCGCTCCTCTGGCTGCTGTGTATGCGGAGCTGCTAGAGTTTTCTGGGACGCGCTTTTTCGGCGGGCTGGGGCTGCCGTGAGAGCGCGTTAGGAAAGGGGTCGCGTGCGGATGGCTCAACGAGCGGTCCCTTTCTTTCCGTGAACGTTGCAGCTCCCATAACTTTCCATTCCTTCCTGATCTCTGCATTTGAGATCTCTGCCATTCAGATTTGTATCTGAGCCCAGACAGACAATAGGGGAAAGAAGCGAAAGTGAGTTGGGTGATCGATTGTAAACACTGTTGCGTTTGTAATCGATTCCCCAGTTACATAAGGGTGATTTATATCTACCCTCTGTGACGACCTCTGCTGTTGGTCTTGGGTATTGCTGCTTGGTACCTGTTCCCACAAATTAGCAGTTTATTGGTTTCACCTGTGACCAGTGCTTCAGGCGCTCCTTTAAAAAGAGTCTCCCAGTTGAGCCAAGGAGGGACTTTGGAACTTTGGAATTTTGGCCTTGGACTTTGTTTGGTTTTGGACTTTGCTTTGTTTGATTTGTTTTCTGCATTTATGCTTCAACATCGTATTACACTTTCAACCATGCACTCTGCCTTACGCACTGACGTTACTGATGGATACAGAAACACTGTGTTTTCCTTTAATTGTTTTTCATTTTATTATTTAATGTTACCTTTATTTAGTAGTAAATAAACATCTTCTTGAGCTTAATATTTGGTTTGCGTGTGTCCCTTGTCTTTGTTGCTTCCCTTGAGCCAGGGGTCGTAACAAATTGGGGGCTTGTCCTTGCTTTGTTAACTTAATGAGTTAAAAAACATTTTTGGGGCGTTTCGAGTTTGATAATTAGGTATTTTGGACACGCGAAAATAAATTTGTACCAAAGTCAATTTGTTCACCGTGTGAAGTCACCAGTTGATAAGTACATCTGTGCAATATTGTTTTTTGAACGGGAGTTTTCTCTGATAGGCAAAGCGGCATATTTCTTTTGAGATGTGTCGGGTTTGTTATTTTTGTATAGTGTTGCGGTGAAAGTGGGTAGTAGTCATTATCTCGGGAGCACATCCCTGTTGTTGAAAGCGTCGCTGGTCTGACCAGTTGCGTTTGTCACCCAGCGGGTTACAGTGCATAAATACCCCCCACCGGTAATCGCATGAAGACTAGGGTTGAGTTAGGTAGAGTTATTGGACAAGTAGGTAGAGGGAAAACTCTCGTTATTTGATTGCACTGTGTGGACTGAATTGTTTTCTGGTGACTTTTTTCATGGCTGATATTGATGAGTTTTTTAGTTCGCCTTCTCATGAATTTTTGGATAGGTGTACTAAAGAGCAATTATTAAGCATTGCTGAACATTATGAAATTGTGATTAAAGATAAAAGGCTCAAAGAAAATGTTAAGGTAGCTTTGAAAACTGAGTTGATTAGAAAAGGTTTGTTAGAAGCCAAGATGGAAGAATCAGTACCAGGTGTATCTAATTTACAATCTCTGTCTTTTGAACAGCAAAAAGAGGCTGCTGCTTTTGCAGATGGAGCATGAGAAATTAAAACAGCGTTCTGAACAAGGTAGGATGGAGTTGGAAAAGGCAAAATTGGATTTAGAGTTCCACAAGCTCAACCTTATGAAAGAAGGTAAGCTATCTAGTTCTGGTCAGGAGCAAAGTATGTCTTTTTCACTCGTTTCAAATCTAAAACTTGTTCCGAAATTCAATGAAGAAGATCCCGATACTTTTTTCACTTTATTTGAACGCGTGGCAGAACTAAGGGACTGGTCAGATGATAATCGTGTCGCACTGTTACAGTGTATGTTAACTGGGAAAGCACAAGTAGCTTTTTCTTCATTGTCAATTGATGATTGTAAAGCTTATCATAAAGTTAAATCTGCAGTTTTAAAAATATATGAATGTGTACCCGAAGCATACAGACAGCGCTTTCGATTGCAGAAAAAAGAAGAGTTGCAAACGCACTTAGAATTTGTGCGCGATCTGAGGAAGCACTGTAATCGTTGGCGTACAGCAGTAAATATTAACACATTGGAGGATTTGATTCATTTGATGGTGTTGGAACAATTTAAAAATTCAGTCCCGAGTCGTATAGCTACGTATATCAGTGAGCATAGTGTTAAAACACCAGAGGAAGCAGCTGTGTTGGCCGATGATTTTGTACTGACGCACAAAACTGCATTTGTTGATTGGCATGCTCGTGACGTTCAGTCTACTGTGTCTCTGTCCAAGCCTTTGTCCAATTTTAACCGTGTCTTCACGGAAAAATTCGACCCGAGCAAGACTTGCAATTATTGTCATGAGAAAGGACATTGGAAAGCAGATTGTTCTGTCCTTAAAAATAAATCTAAACATTCTACACAGAGTTCACATGTTAAGCCTGCTGCTTTTGCGGCTTCGGTCCTGTCTGTAGGGAGTGAAATTGTTGAAAAGCAAAAAATTGATGTTGATTTCTCTTCTTACTCGCCTTTTATTACAGAAGGTCGTGTATCTCTGGTTGGAGAGAAAGAGGAAGTCCCTGTTAAAATCTTGCGAGATACTGGCGCCATGGACTCATTCATTCTAGAATCAGTTTTGCTTTTTTCCTCGCAGTCTTATACTGGTGAGAATGTTTTAATTCGGGGAATAGGTCTGAATACTTTGTCTGTGCCTCTTCATAAGGTAAGACTTCAGTCCGATTTGATTCAAGGGGAGGTTGTAGTGGGAGTACGACCAGCTTTGCCAGTGGAGGGGGTCCATATTATTTTGGGAAACGGACTGGTAGGTGAACGTGTGTGGGCTGATAGCTCAGTGTTCCCTATAGTGACCCCTAATAATAAAATCGAAACTGAACTGACTTCTTTGTGTCAGGACACAGTATGTGTAGTGACTCATGCAATGAGCTTTTCCTGTTTCTGTAGAGGAATTAGGAAAGGAACAGCAAAGTGACTCGTCTTTGGATGAACTCTTCCAGAGTGTTGTTCTTCCAGCAGAAGAGTGTGATGTTGCCCGTGGATATTTTGTTCACAATGGAGTGTTGTTGAGGAAGTGGATTCCTCACAAGGATTTCGTTGGGGATCCTGTTTTCCAAGTAGTGGTTCCAGCTAAGTTTCGGCAAGTGATGATCGAAATTGCGCATTATCAATCAGGTCACCAGGGAGTGCGTAAGACTTACGATCGTTTGTTGCAATATTTTTTTTGGCCACGTTTAAAACGAGACATCTCTGCTTATATTAAGACATGTAAAACCTGCCAATTAACGAGTAAGCCGAACCAGGTTTTGAAACCTGCTCCTTTGAAACCAATTGCAGCCACTGGTGAACCTTTTAAACATCTTATTGTCGATTGTGTAGGGCCACTTCCTCGTTCAAAGTCAGGTAGCATTTATTTGTTCACAGTGATGTGTTTGAACACACGTTTTCCTGCGGCATATCCACTGCGTACCATTACGTCTCGCTCTATTGTGAAAGCTTTAACCCAATTTATATCGGTCTTTGGAATTCCAAAAATCGTTCAAAGTGATCAGGGTTCAAACCTAACTTCTCATCTCTTCCAGCAAGTGTTAAAACAGCTGCACATTAAGCATAATCAATCTACTGCGTATCATGCACAAAGTCAAGGCGCGTTGGAGAGATTCCATCAGTCGTTAAAGTCACTTCTCCGTGCCTACTGTGTGCAGCTGGATAGAGATTGGGAAGAGGGTTTACCATGGATGATGTTAGCCGCACGAGAGGTTGTGCAGGAAAGTATGGGTTTTAGCCCTAATGACTTGGTCTTTGGCCATAAAGTTCGTGGACTTTTGTCTGTATTTCAGGAGTTTGTAAAAAGCTCCAGAGCCTCCAAAAAACTTGGCGTCATACGTTTTGGGGTTTAAAAATCGACTGATACAGGCTAGAGAACTAGCAAAACTAAGTCTTGAAAAACATCAAAAAAATATGAAGCGATTATATGATCGTACGGTTGAGCATCGAGTTTTTGAACCAGGCGATCAACTTTTGGTGTTAAGGCCTATGGTATCTTCTCCTTTTGAAGCTAAATTTGATGGTCCATTTGTTGTACAGCGTAAACTCACTGATGAAAATTATGACGTTGCAATGCCATCGTGGAAAACGTCAGTTAAACGGTGCCATGTAAATGTTTTAAAACCCTATTATGAAAATGAGGCTAACCCTAGGGAAAATGTGACATCTTTGCATCCGGCACTTTCGGCCGTTTCCATCGGTTGGGATAATGTGAGTTTAGTGGGTGAGGAAGAGGAGACCATTTCGCCTGATGATTCCGTGTTCCATGGTCGATTGAATAATTCCGATTCATTGCAGAACTTAGAGTTTATTCTCCGTCATTTATCTCCTGTAAGATGCCAGGAGTTATGTGATTTGTTGCATAGTTTTCCTGAATTATTTGGTTACACGCCGTCTCGTACTGATTGGGTGGAACATGACATTGATGTGGGGGACGCGAAACCTGTTAAACAACGTTTTTATCGTGTTGCACCTGAGAAACGAGAGGTGATGAGGAAGGAAATCGAGTATATGCAGCATCACAATATTGCAGTACCTTCGTTCTCAGATTGGGCTTCTCCATGTATTTTAGTTGGAAAGTCAGACGGTACTGTGAGATTTTGTACAGACTTTCGTAAAGTTAATAGTTTAACGAAACCAGATTGTTTTCCTTTGCCCCGCGTTGAAGACTGCGTACACCAGGTTGGGTCAGCTAAGTTCGTCAGTAAGTTTGACTTGCTGAAAGGTTACTGGCAAGTGCCTTTAACCAAGAGAGCACAAGAAATCTCGTCTTTTGTTATTCCATCAGGGCTATATTCTTACCAGGTTATGAGTTTTGGCCTGCGAAATGCTCCAGCGACTTTTCAACACCTCATGAACCGAGTAATTTCGGGTCTTGAGGGTTGTGCCGTCTATTTAGACGATTTGGTGGTTTTTAGTGACAGTTGGGAGATTCACTTGAAGCGCCTTCATTCAGTGTTGAAACGTTTGTCTGATGCGCAGCTTACGGTGAACTTGGCCAAATGCGAGTTTGCGAAGGCAACCGTGACATATCTCGGTAAGGTGGTGGGGAATGGCGAAGTGCGGCCGATTCAGGCTAAAGTGCAAGCCATTCAGAACTTTCCTTCTCCGACAACAAAGAAAGAGCTTATGAGGTTTTTAGGATTGGTCGGATACTATCGATCATTTTGTCGTAACTTTTCTACTGTAGTGGCACCGCTCACTGATTTGTTGAAGGGTAAGACGAAGTGTGTCTGGTCTTCCAGTTGTGAATTAGCTTTACAAAATGTGAAGTCTTTGCTGTGTTCAGCGCCTATGCTTGCGGCTCCATGTTTTGAGAGAACTTTCACGTTACACGTCGATGCCAGTAACGTGGGCACTGGAGCTGTCCTTCAGCAGTCTGATGTGGATGGAGTAGATCATCCCGTTAGTTTCTTTTCGAGAAAGTTTAATTCGTACCAGCGTAATTACTCTGCAGTCGAAAAAGAAGCGTTAGCCCTTATTTGGGCCTTGCAGCATTTTTCCGTGTATTTAAATTCCAGCGCACCTATTGTTATATATACGAACCATAATCCATTAACCTTTTTAAATTCTTTGCAGTGTCCGAATCAGAGGTTGGTCCGGTGGTCTCTGTTTTTGCAGTCCTTCTGCCTGGATATTCGACATGTTCTGGGTTCAGAAAATGTGGTAGCTGATGCGCTGTCACGTGCTCCAGACGCTGTACAATCTTCTGGATTTAATTTTATCTTTAACTGGACTTAACTGCTTCCTTTGTAAATTTTTAGGAGCTGTCTTTGGTCCTGAATCAGGTATCTTTTACTGTTTGACTGCTTTGTTTTGGTGTTTCGTTACAGGGAACTTTGTGGGAGTCTCTGTCTTATGGGAAGGGGTGTGACGACCTCTGCTGTTGGTCTTGGGTATTGCTGCTTGGTACCTGTTCCCACAAATTAGCAGTTTATTGGTTTCACCTGTGACCAGTGCTTCAGGCGCTCCTTTAAAAAGAGTCTCCCAGTTGAGCCAAGGAGGGACTTTGGAACTTTGGAATTTTGGCCTTGGACTTTGTTTGGTTTTGGACTTTGCTTTGTTTGATTTGTTTTCTGCATTTATGCTTCAACATCGTATTACACTTTCAACCATGCACTCTGCCTTACGCACTGACGTTACTGATGGATACAGAAACACTGTGTTTTCCTTTAATTGTTTTTCATTTTATTATTTAATGTTACCTTTATTTAGTAGTAAATAAACATCTTCTTGAGCTTAATATTTGGTTTGCGTGTGTCCCTTGTCTTTGTTGCTTCCCTTGAGCCAGGGGTCGTAACACCTCTCCTCTTCTTCTTTCACCTCCTATATATATACAGGTGCTGGTCATATAATTAGAATATCATCAAAAAGTTGATTTATTTCACTAATTCCATTCAAAAAGTGAAACTTGTATATTATATTCATTCATTACACACAGACTGATATATTTCAAATGTTTATTTTTTTTAATTTTGATGATTATAACTGACAACTAAGGAAAATCCCAAATTCAGAATCTCAGAAAATTAGAATATTACTTAAGACCAATACAAAGAAAGGATTTTTAGAAATCTTGGCCAACTGAAAAGTACGAACATGAAAAGTATGAGCATGTACAGCACTCAATACTTAGTTGGGGCTCCTTTTGCCTGAATTACTGCAGCAATGCGGCGTGGCATGGAGTCGATCAGTCTGTGGCACTGCTCAGGTGTTATAAGAGCCCAGGTTGCTCTGATAGTGGCCTTCAGCTCTTCTGCATTGTTGGGTCTGGCATATCGCATCTTCCTCTTCACAATACCCCATAGATTTTCTATGGGGTTAAGGTCAGGCGAGTTTGCTGGCCAATTAAGAACAGGGATACCATGGTCCTTAAACCAGGTACTGGTAGCTTTGGCACTGTGTGCAGGTGCCAAGTCCTGTTGGAAAATGAAATCTGCATCTCCATAAAGTTGGTCAGCAGCAGGAAGCATGAAGTGCTCTAAAACTTCCTGGTATATGGCTGCGTTGACCTTGGACCTCAGAAAACACAGTGGACCAACACCAGCAGATGACATGGCACCCCAAACCATCACTGACTGTGGAAACTTTACACTGGACCTCAAGCAACGTGGATTGTGTGCCTCTCCTCTCTTCCTCCAGACTCTGGGACCCTGATTTCCAAAGGAAATGCAAAATTTACTTTCATCAGAGAACATAACTTTGGACCACTCAGCAGCAGTCCAGTCCTTTTTGTTTTTAGCCCAGGCGAGACGCTTCTGACGCTGTCTGTTGTTCAAGAGTGGCTTGACACAAGGAATGCGACAGCTGAAACCCATGTCTTGCATACATCTGTGCGTAGTGGTTCTTGAAGCACTGACTCCAGCTGCAGTCCACTCTTTGTGAATCTCCCCCACATTTTTGAATAGGTTTTGTTTCACAATCCTCTCCAGGGTGCGGTTATCCCTATTGCTTGTACACTTTTTCTACCACATCTTTTCCTTCCCTTCACCTCTCTATTAATGTGCTTGGACACAGAGCTCTGTGAACAGCCAGCCTCTTTTTGCAATGACCTTTTGTGTCTTGCCCTCCTTGTGCAAGGTGTCAATGGTCGTCTTTTGGACAACTGTCAAGTCAGCAGTCTTCCCCATGATTGTGTAGCCTACAGAACTAGACTGAGAGACCATTTAAAGGCCTTTGCAGGTGTTTTGAGTTAATTAGCTGATTAGAGTGTGGCACCAGGTGTCTTCAATATTGAACCTTTTCACAATATTCTAATTTTCTGAGATACTGAATTTGGGATTTTCCTTAGTTGTCAGTTATAATCATCAAAATTAAAAGAAATAAACATTTGAAATATATCAGTCTGTGTGTAATGAATGAATATATACAAGTTTCACTTTTTGATTGGAATTAGTGAAATAAATCAACTTTTGATGATATTCTAATTATATGACCAGCACCTGTATATATATATATATATATATATATATATATATATATATATATATATATATTTATATGCATGTGTATATATATATATATATATATATATATTCATAAATATATCATGCTCAGATGCTTCTTAAGGTCAGACTGATGGCTGGGCCCATAGTAATTATTTCTGTCAGCCCGCTTTTTCGGTTTGGTAATGAGAGGATCTTTTAGGCTTAAAAGAACCCTAGATTCCATCCTTTCACGTGAAAAAAAGGAGTATTAGGAGTCTTCGGTCTTTGAGCCGCAGGAGGGTCTATATTTTATGTTTTCAAAATAAGACCTTGTTTTCCTGTATAGTTTTTCTGAGCATGTAGTCAGGAAAAAGTAAGGGGTTTTGGGCAAACTGAAGCTGATAGGCTGGCTAGAATGATATTGTGCAGGCCACAAAATGGCTGCCTCTTAGCCACCTGTTGTTTAGAGTAGCTTCTCATCTGCTGTTTGCTAGAGTAGTTTGAGTTAGCACTCGTCACTTCAGTTAATATGTATGTTTAGGTCGGCCTTAATCGGCCGCCTGACATTGTTTGCTTGTGAGCTTCGCTTTCTTTCTCTTATCCATGATATACTATCCCTTGTCAGGTGGTATAGTTCCTAGTTCTGGCCTCCTCCCGAGGGAGCCGTATGCCCATTGTCCCCTTGTTTATGTAGGTATGCTAGGCCCCACTTTCTAGAACTTGTCATGCTATGGAAAATGTTTTTTTCCTCTGAGCCACTTGATTCTCTTAATCAAGTTTGAGTTGACGGTGCTAGCTTTTAGCCTTCGTCCTCTAGGGCTTAGTACAGATTTGAGAATCTGCGTGGAGAAAATGTTTTTTTCCCTATTGGAAACAGCATGTATGTCAAAGCATTACGTTTGCTTTGAGTTCTAGACTTTTGCCCTACATTTGTATGTGAGCTTACTTATGCTGCCACAGGTTAGCACCTGTTCTCGTAATAGCAGGCTCTTTGATGTTAGCCTCTATTGGAGAGATTGGTGACTATTATATTCCCCAGTTGAGGTTTATTTGTGTCACTGAGTGCATCACCTGTTGGATTGCATACTCAGGGTAGTATAGAACCACTTTTTGAGAAAAGCTCCCTTTTGTGATCTGTTAACAGCTATATTGCATATAACTTTGATTGTAGGCTCTTATTAGCCTCCTTCTAGTTAGCAATTGTATTTCTAACAAGTGCTGTTAGTTGATCATAATTTGCTCACATAGTTTACACTGCCACAGGCTTTTTGCTACGTGTCCGTTTGAGGTAGTAGGCCATATAGGCCTCCCTTAGACCATGTTGGCATTGTTTGGTTCCCTTTAGTCACATATGATTTAGGGTACATTGCCTGTTGGAATGTGTAGCCTAGCTCAGGTTGCAGTTAGCTTCCCACAGCTATTGTTGGGTTAGAGCTGGTTCCCTGTAGCTTGGTTCCCTTAATTTTACGAGCTGAAGCCACATGTCATTGGAATGGTAGGCCCCAACAGGCCTCCTTTCTAGTTCACATGTTGGCACAGTTTGTGTTTTCATTCTGCACACAGGCTGAACGCCACTTGTTGCTGAGATTGTAGGCCCCACAAGGCCTCCTTTTTAGCTGACTTGTTGGCAGGATGCCTGCGAATCTAAGAACCCATACCATCGGTCCAATACCACCATCGGTCACGCCCCACCTCTGTTGAGTAGGCCTTAAGCAGGCCTCTCGTGGAGTATGGTGGCGTAATATGCATTCCTTCTCTCAGTATTATGCGTGAAAGGTTTTCCACTGAATGCATGGCCGGTTGGTTGGTATGGTCCTGGACTGGCTGATGCCATGTGTTTACTAGGGTAGGCCCTAATAAGGCCTCCTTTTAGTTTACATGTTGGCACAGTTTGCATTTATATGGACAAACGGGCTGAACACCACGTGTTGCTGAACTTGGAGGCCCCATGAGGCCTCCTTTTTTAGCTGACATGCTGGCCCCATGAGGCCTCCTTTTTTAGCTGACATGCTGGCAGGATGCTTGTGAATCTAATCCAATACGAGCTGAAGCCACGAGTCATTGAATCGGTAGGCCCCTTCAGGCCTCCTTTTTAGTTCACATGTTGGCACAGTTTGTGTTTTTATTCTGCAAACAGGCTGAACGCTGCTTGTTGCTGAAATGGTAAGCCCCTCAAGGCCTCCTTTTTTAGCTGACTTGATGGCAGGATGCCTGGGAAGCCATACCACCATCGGCCACGCCCCATCGCTGACGGATAGGCCCTAAACAGGCCTGTTCACGATGTATGGCAGCGTTTTATGTATTCCCTCTTTGGAAAAATCTCTGAATACATGGCCTACTGGTTGGTATGGTTATGGTAGCCACTTGCTGATGCCACGTGTTTACTAAGGTAGGCCTACTTCGGCCTCCGGTGTAGCATGTGGAGTTCAGTTATGTACTCCTCTCGCTGTGAGAGTAATAGGGTGCTTTTACCGAGTACTTTTGAGTGGCTGGCCCCTCAGGGTGAATGTTGTGGTGAAACCTTACTGAGGTTTGGTTTAAACTACATCTGCCTCCCTGAGTCTGATTCCTACTCTAGTTGAGCTGAATAGCCACCTAGCGCCTAGGGTGGATCTTGTGCTCCTAGAAATGGCCACTAGACTTACGCCGTATGTCTTAGAGGTTGCTAGGCCTTATGGGCCGCCCTTTTTGAACATACTGGTGTATGTTTGTGTATATTTCTCTTTGAGAATTATCTATATACACTTCTGGTTGGCCAGAGGCCCAGGTGATAAATCTAACCTCCTATGGTTCGGTTATTTATCGGTCTTGGTGCCTAAAACACTGCCACGACCTGATGCCACATGTCTGTTAAGGTTATAGGCCCATCCAGGCCTTCCTTAATACGTGTTGGCGTATGCTGTACTCCTCTTGCTTTAAAGAGTAAAAAGGTGCTTTTACTGAGTACACTGCTCGTTGGATTGTGTTAGGTGGATTGTCATGCGGGCACTTTTGCAGCCTCTTTTGCTGCCATTGAAGTTGTCTATCTGCCCCAGCAAGACAGGTGTTCAGAGTGGCCCCTCCAGGCCACTTTCTGAATATACTTCTGTTTCACATATAGCTACTATCATGCTGTAAGCCCCTCTTCGGCCTCCATGATTGTGTACCCATTGCATGGTCTACCTGTTAGGTGAGCTTTGTACTTCCCTATTAGGGTTATGTTTGTAATAGTGCTTAGCTCCCTAAGCTGATCATGGTGGTAGGCCTTAATCAGGCCTCCTCCTAAGATTCAGCCCTAGGCTGGTTTGTGCTCCCCTGTATAAACAGGCGTTTAGCGCACAGCCTCCTCAGTGCGTTAATTAAGCGCTGATTAGATCCTAGGATGAGCGGATTATACTCCCCTCAATACGAGGGTTCATAGCACTCAGCTGAGTTCTGCTCTCCAGGATGCCCGTCTCTACGCGTGGGTCTGAGTTGCTCCTGCCTTTTTGCAGTCACTCTTACCTGCTCTCTTCTATGAAGAATGCGTTATGGAGATTCTGTACTCAGACAGGGTTGGCCAAGACTAAGTTTGTCCTATAACAGACCAGGTCAGCCTCCCTGGTGGCATTGAGGGTGACTTTGTTCCCCTCTAGTGACTGCCCGGGGTTCCTTTCAGTTCTCTGGCCACATTCCCTTAAAGGGACCACTTTCTCTTCGGAAAAGTTGGTTCCAGATGCCTTTAGCGGCCTTGGTAGGCCTTATGCGGAAGGCCTTCTTGAGGCTCAGCTTGGGCTGTTGGCCATAGGGAATGCTGTCACTGACAGCCTTTGTGTGACCCGAGGGTGAGTTGCTATCTGGCGTTTCATTCGAAACTGCTTGACGTTTGTCTAGCCATCTTTTGGCATGCACTCTCCTCAAGCATAGCGGCGTGGGTATATCGTTCCCCAAAGCGTTTCCGAACGCAGAGTTGAGTTCCCTTTCGAAAGGGAACGTCTCTGGTTACGTATGTAACCATGGTTCCCTGAGAACAGGGAACGAGACTCTGCGTTTCCTTGCCATGCTTCGGGCTGCCTGCGGAACAGTCCCTCAAGACGAAAAGATACTGACTGGTTCTCTAGGCGCTCCTTATATACTTCCGGGTCGCGCTATGATGATGTCATCGACTGTCGCCGGCCAATAGGATTGGAGTTTTTGATACTTGGCTTTCAGACATCAGCTCACGTGTGACGTTCCCCAAAGCGTTTCCGAACGCAGAGTCTCGTTCCCTGTTCTCAGGGAACCATGGTTACATACATAACCTGAGACGTTTTGCATCAGTCCCATTGGCATCGCCATAAGGAAATACTCTGGGAAAAAGACATTAATAATCGACCTCTCTTCTCCCCATGGCACACCAGTTCCCAGGATCAATAGCATCATTCCAGCCCCAGAATTCTCCATGCAATACGCATCCATCAATCAAGAAATCACTCTTATCCACAAAGCAGGCCATGGAGCATGGTTCTCAAAAGCAGCTTTCATCACCAGCGCTTTCAAAGTCATGCCCATTAACCCAGAATTCTGGCATTTCTTCAGAATATTTTGGAAAGGAGCTTATTATTTCGCAGTGCACCTCACTTTCGGCTGCAGAAGCAGCCCCAAGATCTTTGACTCCCTCTCAGAGGCTTTATGTTGGATTCTTATCAATAACCACAGACTTCCCTATGTCCTTCACCTTCTCTATGATTTCCTCATCATCACACCCCAATCCGCACCTCCACACTCAGGACTTTCTACCTTTGTCAAAGTCTTTTCTGATCTAGGCGTTCCCTTTTCAAAAGAAAAAACTTTAGGGCCATGTACCTCTATTGAGTTTTTAGGTATCACTCAAGACTCTATCTCCTATCAAGCATCTCTGCCTCCTGAAAAAATACAATGCATTTCACTGCGCAACAATCATTTCAAAAGCTGCAACAATCTCCTCTCTCCACGACAAAGTCACTTTGGACGAAGCTTGTAAAATGGAAATGCGTCTCTGGCAGCAATTTCTGTCTTCGTGGAATGGCATATCATTCATTTATAATTACAACGTCACACAGCCAGAAGACATTCAGCTGTACACAGACAAAGGACCTTCCATCTGCTTTGGCGGCTACTACAATGGCCGTTGGTCCGCTTCTGAATGGCCATCCGAGTTTAGCTATCTTGTTCAGCAGTCAGACGTTCTCTCATCCGCACTTTACGAAATGTATCCCGTCATCATAACAGCCATCCTTTGGGGGCACGAATAGTTTAGACATTCCATACTCATCCACTCAGATAATTCAGCGGTAATCAAAATTATAAATAAAGGCCAGCCATCATGCAATTCGTTCGCAAACTGACACTAATATCCGCTCAACACCAGTTTCTCATTCAAGCAGTTCACATTCTGGGCTACCACAATAGCATAGCTGACTCTTTGTCTCATTTATCTTTTCAGAAGTTCAGAACCTTGGCTCCAGAATCAGACATCCATCCCACGCCAGTTCCACCATTTTCAGCCACCATCTTCAACTAAATCCACAGTTGGAAGACCTTTCATATGCTTCACGAGAAGCTATCCTCAATGGCCTTACCTGACAGGCTGGAACTGTTTCAAGGCTTACTATTCCTTCTACCAACTTCCATTTCCTCTAACGGATGTTTGGTCCATCTGCAATTTTGTCACTCATGCCCATTCCAATCTAAAAATCCAAACATCCTCCATTCAGACTTATGTATCTGGAATCAACTTCATCTACAAACTTGCCACTGGTGACCAATGCCAATCAATTTCTCATTCTCACGTATCTTTGCTCATTAAAGGTCTACGGAAACAAGAACCAACCCTCATCGTTAAACGCTTGCCATTAACTTCTGACCTTCTGAGCCAATGCATCTACACATTTCGTTCATGCTACTTGAGCCCTTCAATCGAAAAATGTTAGAATGTTCCTTCTTGCATTTTTCGGCTTCCTCAGGTGCTCGGAATTAGCCCCATCAACTTCCGCTTTCAACCCAGTAATTCATCCAAGCTTCTCAGACATCACTGCTCATACTCCAGATTCTGTAGTAAAGTAAAACCACTGTCCTGCCTCTGAACGAATTCAAGCAGTTTAGCACTGACTGGGCATGCTCGTTTGTGAGACATGCTGTCATGTCGATCGAGTCCAACTCCATACCGAGAAAAGAGATTCTCTGCACAGGGGAGAGTTTGCTGTTTTCCCAGTTGACCCAAAGCCCCAAGTGGCTGAGGTGCCTGAGCAACAGGTCCCTTTGTTCACATAATTGATCTCACGACTGGGCCAGAATAAGCCAGTCGTTGAGATAGTTGAGGATGTGAATGCCTACTTCCTTCAATGGGGTAAGGGCAGCCTCTGCTATCTTCGTGATGATGGGACAGGCCGAAGGATAGGACCTTGTACTGATATGCCCTCCCCTCTAACGCAATTCGCAGTCTAGGTAGGATCGAGACATGAAATTATGTGTTCTTCAGGTCGCAATCTTTGCTGCGAACTCATATGAGGATGCATATTGTGAAAGCATATTGAACGGGAGCTTGTGAAGGGCCCAGTTAAAAACACTCAGATCCAAGGTCGGTCATAACCCACTGCTTTCTTGGGCACAATGAAGTATGGGCTGTAAAACCCTGACTTCATATCGGCTGGAGGGAGCAGCTTTTTGCATATTTGCACTTTTTGCGATTTCCGTACACAGACTCAGGAATGGCGGCCATGATGGGACAAGGCTCTGAAATGGCGGCCGTCTTGGGACGAGGCTCTGGAGCCACCAGGTCAGAGCTGTTGGAAACCCATTTTCGGACACGGGGAAACACAGGAGAGTAGGAATGGATAGAACCATTGGAGCAGTATGTGGAGGGCACCGGCGTGGGGTGAGCTGGCGAGGCCCAGTGTGTTTCAGAGGGGGATGGATGAGGAAAACACTCCTTTTCTTTAACTTCTCCTACTTCAAAATTTGAACTGTTTAAATTAAGAACGAGATTTGTCTCGATCGACTAGAGAGAAATAAAAAGCTGACTCACTATAACGAATAGTATTCTCATCCAGTCCCACCTGAAAACACACACTGAGGGAGGCATCAGGCCAGCTCACCTAATGGGAAAGCTTGAGAAAATCCTCCACATACCATTTTGCTGCAAGCTCCACAGATGGTCCTCAGCCAGGATCATTGTTTTAGGTCCAGTCTTCTGTAACGTAACGTGTGTAGGCAAGCAGACAAAGACGAAGATGATTAACTTTCCAATACAAGGTTTAATAACAGAATCCAAATTGGCAGGGATACACACATCTAAACTGAAACGAGACCGGACAAAGAACAACAGAAAGGCAGGAATTTAAGTAGTGAGGATAACAAGGTGATTAATGATACACAGCTGATAAAAATGAACTCATAATGATGGTGACCATGGAGACTGATGAGTGGCGGGAACTAATAACAAAGGAACACAGGAACCAATGAAAATCAATCAAAGAGTCCAAAACAAACAGACATGTGACACTCATGGAATTTATTAAAATCTTTTTTAAAAGGCATAAAAGTTTCTTCAGTTTAAAAAGTAATGAACAGTTCTCTGAATCTCCTGTTTTACTGGAAAGGTAATGTAAGTGCATTAATGCACCATTTTGCAGATTTGTTTCTCACACTGATCTAATAAGCAACATAAGTAACATTTTCACCATTTCTCAACCCTTTCTCCTCTCAGTGTGTGCTCTGGATCAGATGTTGTTCTGGTGAGTGTGCGAGTCATGTGAAGCACCTGAAGTATTCACATAACAAGAGGAAATGCTTTAAAATGACTATAAAACCCTGCTCTTCTGGTCTGGTTTCTTTACTACAGTGCACATATGTGCTAAATGATGTCATTCATAGCAACAGAGAAATGAAGAATTGCACATAAACTTAAACATGTAATTACACACACACACACACAGGTTTGTTTTGCTATCAAAGTGAGGACATTCCATAGGTGCAATGGTTTTTATACTCTACAAACTGTACATTCTATCCCCCTACACTACCCCTACCCCTAAACCTACCCATCACAGAAAACATTCTGCATTTTTAATAAAACATTTGGTATGTTTTTAAAGCTATTTTAAAGGATTAGTCCACTTTCAATTACAATTTTCTTTGATAATTTACTCACCCCATGTCATCCAAGATGTCCATGTCCTTCTTTCTTCAGTCAAAAAGAAATTAAGGTTTTGATGAAAAAGTTCCAGGATTATTCTCCTTATAGTGGACTTCAATGGACTCCACTGTTGAAGGTCAAAATTACAGTGCATTTCAGTGCAGCTTCAAAGGGCTTTAAACGATCTATCATTTTCTAAAAAAAAAAATACAAATGTATATGCTGTATAAACACAAATGATCGCCATGTGTTTCCGCCATTCCGCCTTCCGTATTTTCCAAAAAGCTTACATTGTATGTCCTACACCTTCCCTATTCAACTTACGGAACAAACGTGGCGCCAGTTCCGTTTTTTCCGTAAGTAGAATAGGGAAGGCGTAGGACATACAACATATTCCTCGTCTGGTATTGTTTAAAGCCCTTTGAAGCTGCACTAAAACAAATTCTGACCTTCAACCGTTTGGAGTCCATTGAAGTCCACTATAAGGAGAATAATTCTGGAATGTTTTCATCAAAAACCTTAATTTCCTCATCAAAAAACTTTTTTCTTTTTGACTGAAGAAAGGAGGACATGGACATCTTGGATGACATGGAGGTTAGTAAATTATTAGGAAATTTTTATTTGAAAGTGGACTAATCCTTTAAATATAAGGACTCATGAAATGTCCTCATATTTCATGTTTACGTCATTATACAAATTTGTGTCCTCATAAATCACAAAAACGCACGCACACACACAGACAGTGAGAGAGGGAGAGAGAGAGAAAGACTAAATTTAGTTGACAGTGTCACAAAAAAAATAATAAAAAAAAAAATCTACACAGGCTGGTTTCGGTCACACCCTGTGTGGAATTTAAAGGTGCTGTAGGAGTTCTGGGAAAATGCTAACTTTAGCCTGCTAGCATTGAAAGCGTACGACCCGCCCTCCTTGCAAATTGAATTAGATGCAGCAAATGGATATGCTAGGCATTTCTAATGTGAAAAACTAGCAGCATTGAGCACAAAATAAACCACATCACTGTCTATATAACCAGAAAGGTTATAGTATTTCAGCAAAAATACAATGTAAACATTGTCATAATAGCAAGCAAAGAAACAACACAAAACCAATAAGAACAACACGCATAATACTCGCAGGGACGCTGAGGGTATTTTCATTGAAGGAGAAAAGACGTTTTACTCATTGTTTGTAGAAAGACTCAAAAACAAATGGTCGAAACACCGGGTGGTGGTGGCCTTACAATCCATGCACCAAAGGTTTGGATGTTGTAGTTTGCTCATAACTTTGAAAACATAATAGTTCCCGGTTAGACACTGGTGCTGCTGTCGTTGAGCTAATTCATAAAGGTGCACAAACTGCATATGCTACATTATGTGTTACTATCAAATCACATCAAAATCGATTCATACCATGTACCTACCTGTCCAAAAGCAATACTGCAACCATGGCATCATCTTTCAGACCCTTTGACTCCCGCAGTTGGCTCCAGCATGGAAAAGCAAGGCCGATATTAATTTGTTTTAGCTCTCTAATGATCCAGCATTTTTTTCGTTATAGCCCTTTCTAAGACTGTCTTTCTTTTGGTTGATACTTTTCCAGTGCCACTTGTTGTCAGTTCAGAAGGAAAGGTGCTGTTCGCCTGTCATTCTCGCGCTGACTCTGCACCACGTACAAGAAACACGCTGATGACGTATGATGTCTGCGTGAACAGGCTGTGCAGTGGTATGCAAACACACGTTGACCAACAGGGAACAGATGCTATCGGACCGTTCGGACCGAACGGTCCAATTGAACGAACATTTTATGGTCCTACGCCTTTCACAGTTGATATACATTTATAAAAATACATTTAGACCTCTTAACATAGTGATAAAGGATTAAAGCAGTCACCCCTCCTATCTACCACCCCCACCCACTCACCCATGTTTATCTTTATATCTATATGAGAGCATATCATAGATTAATATAGGCCTACAGTACTTAACCCCCTATATAAAATGTACAAAAACAATACCATATTTATGAATCATTTTTACCTTTAAGGATTTTTTTTTTTTTTTAATCTGATGAAGCTCAATTCTGAAGATAATTTTGTACCCAAATTATAGCAAACTAACCCCCGTCCATACACACTTACTCAAGCTTACACAATGAGTAGCTACACATATCATATACTGAATGATCCATGTTATATTTGAAATAGTTATTTTCAAGTTCTAATTCCAGTCACAGTTCACTAACGGTTTTGAAACATGAACCAGTTCACAAGTTCGACTGCCCATTCAGTCTGAATGGTTAATGGTAAAACAAACTTAGCTTGCTGTCCTCGAAGGAGGCTCGAACCCGAGGTTCGGCTTGAGCTCCGAGTTAAACCCCCCTATAATAGTACTGCACAGAGGAAGAATAAGAGAAATGATGATTGACAGGACTGAATGTTTAGGCTCTGCCCGAACCTACGTTTGGAACTACATTTAAACAAAACCATTCAAGTAGGATAAAGGCAATAGTGTAAACAAGGTGAAGAGGCTTTAATTGTCTGAGCCATTAAATACTCTCAACCACCACTTTGTTGTAAACAAGCACATTTATAATTTCTCCAACATTCATAAAGATTCAGGTGTGCTTCAAATTTATCTTTGGTTTTGTAAGATCTAGGCAAGCATAGACCTGATTGTGACATGTCAGATAAAGTTCTTCCCTCTTTTCTGTGAAATGTCTTCTCTTTTCTTAAATCCCTGTTAAACCTGTTTTCCAGACACATGATCATTTGATCTTCTTTAGAGCAGATTTTCTCACTAACAGTAGGGTGGGTGGAGGTTACAGGGAATATGTCTTTGAAACCGAACACTTGGTCACTTGGTTAGACACTTGGTTAGAAACCTAGTAGTTGCTGAGACAATGTTGTCTCTTAAAGATTCCAAGTTTAAATAATGGAAAATAAAAGGTGGCGAAAGCTACTTCAAATGGTTTCCACAATTACTCAGAGTTTTGTAATGGTGTAAAACGTCACCTGGTTTGTCTGTAACAAATGCAGGCTAAAGGACCATTAAACAAATATATGCTGCAGTATATAGTTAATTTGCTGAATATATAGAATTTCTTTCTTCTGTGGAACATAAAAGAAGATAATTTGAAAAATGTCTTTTTTTTTCTTTCTTTCTTTTTTTCTGTCCATACAGTAGAAGTCACGGGTAACCAAAATGGTTTGGTTACAGCATTCTTCAAAAAATATTCTTTTATGTTTCACAGAAGAGAGAAAGTTATACAGGTTTGGAACGACATGAGGGAGAGCAAATGATGACAGAAATTATTAGCAGTAAATTTACTGCATCCTAGCTCAAAATCAATGCTTTACTATCAAGTGCATTTCTATGTGAAGAAATGCAGTATTAACTTGTACTGTATTTGCTGTGTATTCAGTAATATCTATCATTATTTGTTTCTGTCCTTTTTTTATTTATTCATTTATTTGCTCCACTTTAAGGCCCCTAACCACAGCAAAACATTCACCAGGGAATTCATGGGCCGAATGGGCTGGATTTGTCCAGGGCCGAATTTTAGCCCCAGTCCAGCCCTTAATGTCAGAAGGCCAGAGATTGGATGTCCTGTTAAAAACAAAGAAACACAGGAATTCAGCCAGGCTTATTTGTAGTTATTCAAATATTTTCATTGCTGTGTAAAGGCAGACACACGCAGTCACACTTACACACAAGTTCGACCATTAACTACCTTAACTTCAGGACTCATTGGTGAGCTTTAATCTGTGCTGTTGAAAGAAAGATTAATGAATAAACACTTACGCATCTATCCTTCTGCTCTCTGCATCTGCACAGGTGGGTTGAAACTCAAAGCCTTATTTAAATCAAGTAAATCAGAGAGTAGGAATTCTGATAATAGCTGTTCAGCCTAATTATAAGATGGTTTTTAAAAGTAAAAGTCGCTTTAATGAATGAATTTAATCTGACTGGAGTCTTTAGTTAATGGAATAATTAATGCTTGTTATATTTTTAATGTGGTTGTTGCTATTTATTTTTATTAACTTGGTTTGATCAGATCAGGTGAACTGCAATTTGTGAAAAACGTTACAAATATAACTTTAACTGATTTAAAATTTTAAAGTTTAATCAGTATAGCTTGATATTTCACCATGCCTGGGGCATAGTTATTAGTGTAATTTAGATACTATGTTAAAAAAAAAAATGTAATATAAACACATTTACTAAGTAATTAAACTTATAATAATTACTAAAATACTTTTCTTGTTCAGGGGCTCCAGAGATGAGTAAAAGATGCTGTGCTTTGCCACCAAAAGAGCTCGATGTATCACCTTAAGTGTGAGTGTGATCATCTGTCTATTTATCTTCTTTCGACCATCTGTACAAAGATATATCTTTGGAGCATGTGCATGTGGTCAGTGTGTGATAGACCTCGCTCATGACACCTGGTTCCAACAGCGCTATGACCCTTACACTCAACCCTTACTGACTAAGAAAAACAGCATACTCAGCACTGCCCTCTATTGGTGGTGGCAAGTAAGTGCCTCGCCCAATATACCCACAATGTAGGATTCTCTATGCAATATCATTATTGACATGAATTATAACTGCTAAAGTACCTTAAAGAATCCATTGGATTAAACTTGCTATTTATCAGAAAAGACAGCTTTGATTATCAAGTATGTTCTTCCATAATTTTTGAACAGAAGCTACAATATAAGAGTACAGTGAACTACAAAGCAGTAGCTGAGATGTTATTTGGCATCTTCCCAAATGAAGAAGATTACTCTGATGCTGGTCCAGGCCGCTGCAGAACCTGTGCTGTAGTGGGGAATTCTGGGAACCTCAAAGGATCCCACTATGGTGCTCTCATTGATGCCCATGATCTTGTCATTAGGTGAGTGAGAAAGTGTTAAATGCATGGAGTCTCCATAAACTTGATTAATTATACAATATGTATTTTTATCTGTCTTCTCTCTACACGTTGGTCATTCTATAAATATTCCTTAAAAATAAATGGATGCATGTTAAATTCATCTTAGCCAAAGACAAATTAGTGTTTGAATTAGCTTGGTTATTAGCATCGCAAGAGGTGATGCATAGTAAGTCAAGTACTAAAAACAAAATCATTACAATGATAACTTGGTCTGGGTGTTGTTGTTGTATGCACTATGTATGAAGCAATTATGTTTTACTGTGGAGTAAGTGTCTCTTGGCAGTTTTAACTTTGCATAGAGCTATTTAAATGTACTATTTGCATGAAATACTACATTTAAATAGATGTCATGGGGTGTATGCTTCTAACATGCATGTTTTCAAAACACTGAAATATTATGTTTTGTTCAATGAAATACCCCTGGAAACAGAAACAGAGCATAGTTTGGTCTTGTTAATGCAGAAAAATTGCTGCCAGTTTCTGAGATTGGAATCCAGCCTCTGGAGAATTGTGCCTATGATACTAATAGCAGATAGGCTTGAGAGTTGTTATGACAGTGTAATAGACTGCACTAAGTTCAAGAAGGACCAGAATGTTGAGGGCACCTGAATCACGTGATAGAGGTTATTTTCTACTGTCAAAAGACTGTAAAGTGGGTGAAACTGTCAGATGGCAGAACTTATTAATCAAATCAGCTACAAAAAATGAATTTGTTAGTGTGAAGGCTGTCAGGAGTGGACTGAAATTCCAGGATTAAATTCTTGGACTTTAACGGGCAGTTTCTCAGACTGAGAGTAAGCCTAGCCTTAGACTTAAATGGCCTTCTAAATCAGATTAACAAAATCAGCTGTCTCTGTCATGGTTCTAAATAGTCCTAGACTTAGTTTAGTCTAGAGTTTAATAAGCTGACTTCCTGGAGGAAGACTAGAGCTACTCCAGAACTAAATGTATGTTTAAATTAAGCCTACCAGGAGGCTCAAGATTATATATATATATATATATATATATCTATACAGGGCTTGACATTAACTTTTTCGTTCACCAGCCACTGTGGCTAGTGGTTTTCCAAAGTTACTAGCCACTCAGCACTTTCACTGGCCACAATTTTTCTGATTGGGAAATTACATTTTATATGATTAAAGTTGACTTTGGCATGCTAAAATTACTTGATTTTGAGTCATTTTACTTGATTTAACTAGATTTAAAATGCTTTCAATCTTTCAGATGCAGATTGACCACCCTTATCAAATCTACATGGTATATCAGCTGGTGTATGGGTGGGCAATATGACCATAATATGAGAAATTTTATAATTTTATTTTTTATAAAGTTATTTTTGTTAGGCTATACAAAATAATAATAATAAAAAAATAAAGTAAATAAATAGCAAATTACCAATACAATAGTAAACTAAATAAACTACTTTTTTCAGATACAGTAGGTTTATTTAACATGTATACATTTATTTAACTGTTTGATTAACATTAATGACAGACAGGTATTTAATTTGGCTGCTGAATGCATGGACGTTATATACTGACACATATCCCGTTTTTACCCACCTGTTTACGTCCACTTTAGTCATAACCGACTGTATTCACGCGAGATACTCCACACGATGAACATTTTGACATCTGTGTGTGCGTGTATTTGACTATCCAGGCGTAAGGAAAGCTGATCGGGCGCGCGACAGAGAGAGAGAGAGCGCACGCGAGAGATCGCTTCTGTTGTGTCATTCAGCGCTATTCCGCCTATCCCACTTTCACTAATTGCACGTTCATCGATAACGAATTGTGACTGAATTGTAATTTTGTGCTACAACAAGCTTGGCTACCTTTGATTAGGCTGTGGGCTGAAATTATATTCAACCCGCCAAAGTGGCTAGTGGGAGTGGTTGTCTTACCCGCCACAGCTGAAATCTACCTATACCTCGGTTTTGAAATCACGGTTCGGTACAGTTTTCGGTTCAGCAGGTGGGGAGAAAACTAAACATAAAATTGCTTTTCTTTTTCTTTTTCTTTTTTTATTAAACAGTGGTTTACTGAACAAATTGTGTTTTTGTCTTTAAATATATTAAATTAAATTATAACTAAAACTTTCTTAAGGATAAAGAAATTATCTCTGATAATGTAGGGAGCCCTTACTTGAACATTATGCTACTATAATATTAAAGGTTAACAACTGAGCCCAAACTATTAGCCTAAATTCAATTGCTTTTTATTTTTAGATAAAATAATCAACACTCAAATAACAAATTGTATGCAAACATGTAAGCTGCACCTAAGGCAGTTTTTGCATTAACTGTGTTTTTACTCCAATTCCTTGTTGAAATATAATCATTTCTTCACAGTGGCTGTCATTTTCATGACAGATTTATTTAAACATATATTAAATAGCCTAATCAGGACATCACTAAAAGCTTAATTTACTATATAGGCTAATACAGTGCATATATTAAGCGAAAGAGTTCATTTCTCTAGCGAACTAACAAACTTTGGACACTGAATGGCTTTTCTTTTTACAAGCTTTTATTGATGTCTTTCCGATGGACACAAGTAGATGGATGAATAGGAAAGAGAGGGGAAGAGGGGAAAAAAATAAAGTAGATAGGATCAGAAAGTAGTTCAATAGCTATTGAGGATAAAGGGGATGAGAGAGGTAAGAACAAGAATGAATATAGTAGAATACTGAAGTTTAAAGGGGACTTATTATGCAAAATTCACTTTTGCATGGTGTTTGACTATAAATGTGTGTTGGCAGTGTGTGTACACAACCACCCTATAATGATAAAAATCCAACCACTCCTTTTTTTTTTAATCTCTATAAATCATAAGCAGTGTCTCAGAACAAGCCGTTTCCATGTCCCTGGCAGTGTGACGTTACATTAGCCACAGGCCCCGCCCACGAATGTTGACAGACACTGTCGTTTTAACATAGAACCACCCTGAGTGAGTTCACAGTGGGTTTACACAGTCCGCCACTGCTGCACTGATGAGAATGTCTCCCAAGTGGTTTAGGTGTTCTGTAGCTGGATGGATTAATCCACA
Source organism: Hypophthalmichthys nobilis (assembly GCA_037950665.1). Classification (NCBI taxonomy): domain Eukaryota; kingdom Metazoa; phylum Chordata; class Actinopteri; order Cypriniformes; family Xenocyprididae; genus Hypophthalmichthys; species Hypophthalmichthys nobilis. The sequence goes on from CM075483.1 coordinate 19,775,268, forward strand.
TAGCTCTCTCCATTTACTCCCTAAATCTGAGCCGCTGAAGATGAGGTGGATTAATTTTGTTTTCGATGAAAATGCTCCCTCAACTCTACTGAAATTCATTTATGTCTGTGCGAATCATTTCACACCGGACTTCTTTGTAAACAAATGTCAATACAAAGGGACAATACAAAACAGAGGTTGTGCTAAAAATTTGTTACTCAAGGACAGATCAGTACTGTTCGTGATCTTACAGTCTCCAGAGTGATATTGGATACGGCAGTAATGAATGCGAGAGCACTTTATTACAGTTCATCGGAGTTGATTTACGGATATAGTTATAGGATATAAGTTTACCAGTTTATTAAGCACCACTCAAAAAGGCATAAGGTCTATATATTTGTTTACTGTTAGTTGTAATGAGTGTTTCTGTGTAATTCACTGTGTATATTGATAATAATGCAAGGGAGAGAGAGAGAGTTTATGGAAAATATTTTAATGCACACTTGCACTGTGTTTTATTAAGCTCTTACAGTGATTTTCTAGAGTGAAAACAGACGCTTCATCTTTTGTGTAAAGTACAAAAAATCATAAAATAAAACCATCATAAAACTCATCAACTGTCCCTAGCATCATTCACGTTTATTCATGTTCATGTTCTCACAACATTGCATTGTTAGGATTCATAAAAATGTTACTGTATTTTTCATATACTCGCCAATGCCAATTTTTACTCACTTTTGGTGAGTGTTAAATTTAGGCCCTGAATGTATATACATATATACATACATTGAATATCAAGTGTCCCCAACTAAGCAAACCAAAGGCAACAGCAGCAAGGAACCCAAACTCCAACAGGTGACATCAGCTGATAAAGAGAGAGAGAGAAAAAAAAACCTTGGGAGAAACCAGGCTCAGTCGGGGAGCTAGTTATCCTCTGGCCAACAGTGCATGATTATGATTCAGGCAGCTTTACAGATCATAAGCCCAATTGGGATTGCAACAGTCAAAATATTTAGTCCAGTTCCATGTATGGGATGGTTTGTTGGGAATCTGTCCCACTGGCTGTCGTGTTGGTGAGGCCTTCACAGGGGTTAATCTAGTTGACACAATCTCTGCTGACACTTCAGGGTTCCGTTGTCGTCGTGTCTAGGTGCAGGTCCTCAATCTTACCTGGATATGGCCCGGATCTGACTGACTACGGTAAACCTCGGGATAAACAGAGAGGCTAATATTAGCGTATATGCCATTCTTCTTCTGATGTAACGAGTACATCTGGTGTTATAGGAAGTGTTCCCAGTTCCTGCTGACCTAATTTATGCAGCCTAACAATCCTTTAATGGATTTGAAAACATAAATTGATAATGTGTTATGTGAATGCCAGGTTAAAGAGATGTGTTTTTAGCATAGATTTAAACTGACAGAGTATGTCTGCCTCCCGAACAATGCTAGGAAGATTGTTCCAGAGTTTAGGTGCCAAACAGGAGAAGGATCTACCACCTGCGGTTGATTTTGATATTCTAGGTATTATCAATTGGCCTGAATTCTGAGATCGCAATAGACGAGAAGGACTATAATGCGTTAAGAGCTCGCTCAGATAATGGGGAGCTAAACCATTTAGTGCTTTGTAAGTGATTCGCAAGATTTTAAAATCTATACAATGTTTAATAGGGAGCCAATGCAGTGTTGTCAGAACCGGGCTAATATGATCGTACTTCCTGGTTGTAGTGAGAACTCTAGCTGCTGCGTTTTGGACCAGCTGTAGTTTGTTTATCAAGCGAGCAGGGCAACCACCCAGTAGAATGTTACAGTAATCTAGCCTTGAGGTCATGAACGCATGAACTAACTGTTCCGCATTTGTCATTGAGAGCATATGTCGTAGTTTAGATATATTTTTTAAGATGGAAGAATGCGGTTTTACAAATGCTAGAAACATGGCTTTCAAATGAAAGATTAGTATCAAAGAGCACACCCAGGTTCCTAACTGTTGACGAAGACTTAACAGAGCAGCCATCAAGTGTTAGACAATATTCTAGGTTATTACGTGCAGATGTTTTTGGTCCAAAAATTAGAATCTCTGTTTTTTCTGAATTTAGTAGTAGGAAATTACTGGCCATCCAATTTTTTATACCAGCTATGCATTCCGTTAATTTTGTGAATTGGTAAGTTTCGTCAGGGAGCAAAGAAATAGAGAGCTGAGTATCATCAGCGTAACAGTGAAAGTTAACGCCATTCTTCCTAATGATATCTCCCAAGGGTAGGATGTACAGAGTGAAAAGCAACAGTCCTAGTACTGAGCCTTGCGGTACTCCATATTAAACTTGTGATCGATATGACATCTCTTTATTACTACTACAAACTGATAACTGTCAGATAAGTATGATTTGAACCATGCCAATGCAATTCTACTAATGCCAACATCATTTTTGAGTCTATTTAAAAGAATCTTGTGATCAATAGTGTCGAATGCAGCACTAAGATCCAGTAACACTAATAGAGAGACACAACCACGATCTGATGATAAGAGCAAATCATTTGTAACATCACAACATTAATCTGAAGTTAAACATGCCTCCGGGTAGGTTTAATTTAAGCCTCAATTTAGTCCAGGGCTGTGTCTGAAATCGCCCTTACACCCTTAAATAGGGTACTATTTAAGTTATTAAGTGCACTCGTTCAATCCCATAATGCACCGCAATAACGAGTGTACAACTGATGTACACTCAATGGCTAAAGAATATCCATAGGTTTTGAGACCTGATGGTTACGCACCAAAGAGGAATTGTGGTGTGGGTTGCTTGCTAGTTCAAACAAACCAAGAAATTGTGATGACAAGATCTTGAGGAAATTGAACTGGGAATGGATCAGAGACTAAAAGAATGTAGGAAACAGGTGAAAAGGAGGACAAGATGAAGGTAGGATGGACACAAATAGATGAATGAATAGGAAAGAGATGGGAAGAGGGGAAAAAAATAAAGTAGAATCAGAAAGTAGTTCAATAGCTATTGAGGATAAAGGGGATGAGAGAGATAAGAACAAGAATGAATATAGTAGAATACTGAAGTTTAAAGGGGACCTATTATGCAAAATTCACTTTTGCATGGTGTTTGACTATAAATGTGTGTTGGCAGTGTGTGCACACAACCACCCTATAATGATAAAAATCCAACCACTCCTTTTTTTTAATCTCTATAAATCATAAGCAGTGTCTCAGAACAAGCCGTTTCCATATCCCTGGCAGTGCGACGTCACATTAGCCACAGGCCCCGCCCACGAATGTTGACAGACACTGTCGTTTTAACATAGAACCGCCCTGAGTGAGTTCACAGTGGGTTTACACAGTCCACCACTGCTGCACTGATGAGAATGTCTCCTAAGTGGTTTAGGTGTTCTGTAGCTGGATGTATTAATCCACATAGCTCTCTCCATTTACTCCCTAAATCTGAGCCACTGAAGACGAGGTGGATTAATTTTGTTTTCGATGAAAATGCTCCCTCAACTGTACCGAAATTCATTTATGTCTGCGCGAATCATTTCACACCGGACTTCTTTGTGAACAAATGTCAATACAAAGGGACAATACAAAACAGAGGTTGTGCTAAAAATTTGTTACTCAAGGACAGATCAGTACTGTTCGTGATCCATCTTACAGTCTCCAGAGTGATACTGGATACGGCAGTAATGAATGCAAGAGCACTTTATTACAGTTGATCGGAGTCGATTTACGGATATAAAGTTTACCAGTTTATTAAGTACCACCCGAAAAGGCATAAGGTCTTTATATATTTGTTTACTGTTAGTTGTAATGAGTGTTTCTGTGTAATTCACTGTGTATGTTGATAATAATGCAAGGGAGAGAGAGAGTTTATGGAAAATATTTTAATGCACACTTGCACTGTGTTTTATTAAGCTCTTACAGTGATTTTCTAGAGTGAAAACAGACGCTTCATCTTTTGTGTGAAGTACAAAAAATCATAAAATAAAACCATCATAAAACTCATCGGTAAAATTGGTACCGTCATAAAACTCATCAGTAAAGTCGAACGGGGTCCGGTACAACAGGCTTGTACTAATATAGTGGATAAAAATAAGACAATATAAGTTACAACCGTAATTAACCTAAACTATACCTGTTCTATCTCCATGCAGCATATATTTGCAGTTTCTGACATTATAGTTGCCATGTTCCCTGTCTGTGTTCCTCTGTATATCCTCTGTTTGTGCACCTCATGTCACCCCCTGCTGCTCCCCTTGTTTGTTGCCATGGACACTCATTGGACCACGCCCTCTTGTTATCTTGTTTGTGCCTGTGTTTAAATAGTCCCTGTGTTTCACTCATGCCCTGCGGAGTATTGTTTAGCCTTTGTATACCCTAGTGTCCTTGTGCCTTTTGCCTTTGCCTTTGCCTTGCCTTTGCCTTGCCTTTGCCTTGCCTTTGCCTTGCCTTGCCTTGCCTTTGCCTTGCCTTTGCCTTGCCTTGCCTTGCCTTGCCTTGCCTTGCCTTGCCTTGCCTTTGCCTTGCCTTGCCTTGCCTTGCCTTGCCTTTGCCTTGCCTTGCCTTTGCCTTGCCTTGCCTTGCCTTGCCTTGCCTTTGCCTTGCCTTGCCTTGCCTTGCCTTTGCCTTGCCTTGCCTTGCCTTTGCCTTGCCTTGCCTTGCCTTGCCTTGCCTGTGTTTTGACCCTGGACTGTTTCCTTGTTTTATGATTGTTTGCTGCCTGCCTTTACTCTTACCTGTGTTTTTGGATTACCCTTTTGCCTTGCCTTCTTGTATCTGTTTGCTGGTGATCGACCTTCTGCCTGTTTGACTACGCTTTTCTGCTTAATAAAGCCTGCAGTTGGATCTCCCACTCCACTGTCACGTCCCATATGTTACAATAGTGCATCCTGACTGACTCCTGACACTAGAGAATGAGCTCTTGAAGCTCCGCCCTCTTAGGCCAAACGCTGCAGTTAATTTGCATTTAAAGGGCACACGCTGAAACGGCGCGTTTTTGCTCAACCCCAAAAAGTGGCAATTTTAACATGCTATAAAAAATTATCTGTGGGGTATTTTGAGCTAAAACTTCACATTCACACTCTGGGGACATCAGACACTTATTTTACATCTTGTAAAATGGGGCATAATAGGTCCCCTTTAAGGGAGATGAACGAGTCTTGGGGCTAAATCCAATGGCGTTGATTTATGAATTGAGAAAACTAGTGGTGAAATTACATTTGCAGAAGTATTACAAGATGGTGCCTTGTTGATAGAGTGCAGGAATGAAGAAAAAAACACAAAGTAGTAAAACTAAAGATGGTGGGAAAACAGATGGTAATGATTTATAAGACTGTAGGACAGAAGTCGTGGGTGTATGGTGTGATAAATGGAGAGCTATTAGGAGTTAAAAAATAATATAGAGGGAGAAAAAGGATCATACAATTTGTATACAAATGAACAGAGAAGGGAGTAGACAGCTTGTCATTGCATCTGGAAAGGGAGCAATAGGAAGGAAATTGGAAGGGAAAGATATGCCAGATCAAGTTAAGATGGGTTTTTTTTCAGCTACCTGATCAGGAAGTATATAGCTTCTCCTCTTATGTGTTACAATTGCCAGAAGTACTGTCATACTGCATCAGTATTTAAATGTAAAATCAGATGTGTGCGCTGTGGAGAGGAGCATGAGTATGGGAAGAAGTAGGATTGAAATGTTACAATTGCGGAGGTAGTCATAATGCGGCATATGGAGGTTGTGAGGCAAGGAAAAGAGCAGTGGAAGATCAACAGGAAAAAAATCAAAACTAATCTAACATATGCTGAAGCTGTAAAAAGTAGTAAATACTAGGAATAAGCAGAGTGGAAAAGAAAGAATGGAGTATAGTAAATGAAATGAAGGAACAGGAAGAATAATTGGAGAGGGTACAGTTTCAGAAGACACAATGAGAGTAAACAAGAAAAACTTTGTGCTCTTCATGGTAGAAGTGACTAACTAAAAGATCCAAATAATTTTAGTGGCAGAGAGATTTCTAGAGATGAAATAGTGCTATGCATGCCTGATGATGAACTACTAGATAATGTAGCCCATCTAGGTGATGTCTCATATCAAAATACTCGTCGTTTAATGACTCACACTTTGGTGGACATCACCCTCTCATAGAATGCAGTGTGTGTTTGTTATATTTATCAGAGTATAAATGGACACAAACTCCCAGCTTACTCCCCTCATGCAATGAGTTCGCTTTCAAACAAAGGAACTTTCTCGCTTGAGAATTGCACCTTTCTCATTGGTCAAGCCAAAACTCAAAGTTGTGACCTCTGTGGAACTTAAAAGCCAACAAAAAGTTCCCTCCGCTTCTTGCTGCTTCTACCGATCTGTTCACGTGAGACCTCACCTGGCCCACAGCCGGCGCAGCCTCATCAGCAAGCCATGCACAACATCTTTCACCACAACAGGGTCAAATTAATAGCGCAAGTTCGTCGTCATTTCTTCATTAAACACAGAAGATATTGATTACATCTTCAACACCCTCGGACTTAACCATCAAGAATTTCTTCAGAGACTGCATATCTGGACATTCTTCAACAGCTAAGGCCATTGCAAGTATTGTACATCTGAACACTAAACAATGATTGAGTATTCAGTTGTAAACTTCTTTGTTAACCCTTTAAAACCGGATGGAGCGCCCGCGCTCCCATTTGCTTGTCTCTCTTTAAGAGCCAATAAAAACATTCAGATTAAGCCTCCAACATGCTTCTGTTGCGTTGTTTTCACCCTGTAATGAGTCTGAGTAATATGTGTTTACAACAAAAACAGCACAGCCGCTAACTGAATACAAATATGTAGATTTCACATGCTCATAACTTCATGAAAAATGCCAAAACCCAAAATCAACATAATATATTGCGTTGATCACAAGATATTGCTCACGGAATGATGTAACATACTTGGCTAAAAACATGTCTCTCATCTTTCCGGGATGCAGTGTGTATCCAATGTTCCCGGAACCATCCATGTTCATTTTCCAACGTGGAATAACACAAAATAGGTATCAACTTAAAGCTTAGAAACTCAGCTTTTTAATGCATCTAACCATTTTGAAAAACTCTGGATGGTGCGATCACATCAGACGCGAATGAAGCGTTAAGCGTGAGTGAATTACATGTTAAGTCAATGCAAAGATGCGATAGACATCCTGTGGTGCGATTTGCGAGAATGACGCGGCGTGAATTGAGCATTTCAGGCGTTTGACGTGCGTAACGCGTGATTCGTGTGAATCGCGCAAGTTGAAAAATCTGAACTTTGGCGAATATTCGCTCTGCGTTAACCGATCGGAAGCTTGCTCTAGTAGTGACGTGATTACGACGTAGTGAGCGGAGGCAGAAATCCGAAACAACAATGGAGGACAAAAACAGACTATTATTCAATATTATAATATAGCAGTTACCTGCACAATTCAAAACCCACTTTGACTGTTGTAGACGAAAGTTATTTGCCATTTCATTAAAGTGCTGTATTGATAACTGTGTGTTTAGAAGAGTGAGAAGACTATCTGTCTGTGGAGGTTCTCAGTCATTAATTACTTGTAATCACACAGAATATTAAATTATTTATTGACCGAAGACAAATGTACAGGCGCTCTGCAAGTGGAATAGAGCGCCTGTAGTTGGTGTCCTGGAGAGAAATCCTCCCACCGACACAGGACAATAGTTCATCAAACTGGGACCGCCTCAGTCGGACATTCCGCTGAAAGTGGCTGTCATCCAGGCGCAGCTCCTGGAGGAGTTGGTGAAACTCACCAAGCTGGGTGCGCCTCTGAGGAATCTGCTTGTTTCAATACGTGTTTCTGATCTGCTTATAAACCAATGTCAATTTAACAATTATGATCACAGCTACATGCTAAGAAAGTGTTATATTTCTGTGGCCATGGAAAACATCCTTTCTGTGTTCGCTGGCCGAAGAGATTGACTGATTGTAATATTAATTCAGCTACATGAGGTTAATTCAATTAACTGATCAAAAATGATTATGATTAACTGATCCAAATATATTATGTTATGATTAATTATTCATATTTCCCTTTTGAGCTAATTTGCTATATATATATATGTGTGTGTGTGTGTGTTAAAGATATACGGTCCCACTTTATGTTAGGTGGCCTTAACTACTATGTACCTACATTTAAATTAATAATTTGATACAATGCACTTATTTTGTACATACATGTTTTTACATTGTACTTATTTTTAAAATATAAAATACCTGCATTACATCTGTAATTAATTTCAGTAATTACATTTATAATTACACTGTTGACTCATCCCTTACACCTTAACCCACCCTTAAACCTACCCATACCACCAATCCTGTCCCTAACCTTACCCGTATCCCACCTCAAGAGCAGCAAAAGGGTTTTGCAATACAATATGAACACAATAAGTACATTGTACTTACTTTTTGATGTGAGTACATAGTAGTTATGTCACGGTTCATGGGTTCACTGACTCATTCTCGCTCTCTCTCTCTGTGTGTGTGTCTGTTATTGTTGTGCTGTCAGTGTCAGTTTGTCTACTGGCGTTGCCGTAGCGACTACTGCACTGATCAGCTGCTGATCAGTAGCAGGTGTGGCTCGTTATCTGTCCCTAAATGTAGTCTTGCGTTTGCTGTGTTCATTGTCAGATCATTCACGTGTTCACGTCTGCTCTCCGTTGTTCCCAGCAGTATTGTGTTGTCTCCAGTTCCTGTGTGTTTGATTCCTGCTCAAGTGTGGATTATCTTGCCTATCTGATCGTCTGTGGATTACCTTCTCGTGTGGACAGCGTGTTCCAGCCCATTGCAGTCTCCTTGCCACCAAAGCCTGTTCTACGTGTTGCACTTATACATTTGACCATCCGGCCTTGCTTATCTGTCTGCTGTGGAATTAATAAACTGTTTTTGCATTCACTACGGGATTTTGTGTTATTTGCCAAGTTAAGGCCACCTAATATAAAGTGGGACCAGATCAAAGGGCACATAAAACATCTTCCTAAACTATGTTTACATTTGTTTTTGTTTTGTTTTGTTTTTCAGGATTAATAAGGGCCCAACAAAGGGTTTTGAGCGGGATGTGGGGTTTAAGACCACTCACCGTATCATCTACCCCGAGAGCGCTGTGGACTTGGATAACTCCACCCATCTGGTGCTGATTCCTTTCAAGACTCTGGATCTGCAGTGGCTCATTAGTGTCTTTACTACCAAACACATTGATCGGTAAGACCAGTTTAACAAATGAACATGCATGACAATGCCATTGTGATTTTAGTTGTGTGAAACAAACTCACCAGCCACTTTTTTTAGGTACACTGATCATTAATGCAAATATCTAATCAGCCAATTACATGGCAGCAACTCAATGCGTTTAGGCATGTAGTCATGGTCAAGATGATCTGCTGAATGTCAAATTGAGCATCAGAATGTTGAAAAAGGTGATTTAAGTGACTCTGAACGTGGCATGGTTGTTGGTGCCAGAAGGGCTGGTCTGAGTATTTCAGAAACTGCTGATCTACTGGGATTTTCACACACTGTGGGCGAAAATGCCTTGTCGATGCCAGAGGTCAGAAGACAATGGTTGCCTTTCATGGGAACTCAAGCTGCGTCGGAAATGCTGTGGGAATCCCTCTGCGTGATTGCATCATGAAGCACGTATGAAATCAGTCCAATGGAGTGACGGAACGTCATAGGAGGGAGATGTCACTGACCAGGAAACTATAAAGCCTACCCGAAAACACACACATTCAGCTTCTGTGCCTTCAGCAAGCGCTATATGTAAAGCTGTGTGCCCTATTTATGGTTGTCTGTCTATTAGTCACTAGCACAACATATATTCAATACGACGAGCGAACAACAATTCAGAAAGTGTCTTCATCCCTGCCCACGTTTCATTACGGGTGGGGATACACACCAGATGTGTGCTGCCTTGGCCTGAGAGGCCCCACCCAGCAGGAGATGTCTTGGAGCAGTCGAAGATACAAGAGAGAGAGGGAAGAGCATTGTGCACTGGCTTTTAAGGTCCTGAAGAAAAGTCACACCCCTGAGGGTTGACCTAACCAATGAGATGGGTAGGATTTCCGAGCAGCAAAATTCCTTCATGAGCCCTTGTGATTCTAGCAGGGCATCTGCATATGAAACTGGCTGAGTTGTTTTGAAGAAACTATTAAAGATTCTTGTAATACTGATATGTTGCACAGATATCAATATATCATATACACAATCATTTAAATCTTCAAAATACAAACTCGTAGACACCAAACTTGGTATAGGTTGGTTTACGTTAACCATTGGTTCTTATAAAATATGCATAAAACAGATATTATACAAACAACAGTTTGCAAGACACTTATAATAATGTCCTGGGACGCATGTTTATTTATAGAACGGTTTGTCTATAAATTAATGCAGTAGAGTCTGTTTTATAGGCTTTGGGTCTCTTTGCCTCTGCTTTTCCATGTGGCCACATAGTTTTGGGCAATAAAACCCAGCCTTTGTCAGATGGTCGGTCTTCTCAGGGGATGGGGAATGGGGACAGACCCCAGAGTGAGTTTTTGATTTGTCTCAGTTGTTACAATCCCCCATTTCGATCGTTGTTGTCCCTCCTATGGGCAACAGCAAGTGACGTTGAAGGTGCCAAAAGATCAGACACACCTCTGGCACACAAGGCTGGAAGGCCTTGATGGGCTCTGGTTGTTGGTGTCTCCTGGAGTGGTGGTCATTACATGACGGATGATGTAGACAGTAGACAAGCTCAGGTCTCTGAGCACATGTCCGCTCCTTGTGGGACTCTGTGATCTGTTATGTGAGGTTGTTTACCTTCTGTTTTCAGATCCATGAACTAGGGCTAAGGAGATGATACTCTTGATCAGCCCGGTGTGGCTGTAACTCTGGCTTGGGTCATGTGTTGTTGGTGCTCTCCTCTCATTGTCCAGTTGCATTTGGCTCTGGTGTTGTAGGCCATCAACAGCAGCCATGATGGCTTGTCAGTCCTTTAGGTTTCCCGTCTGGGAGGTTAAGCTGAGACACACTTTTTTGACACACTTGTGGTGAGAGTAAGGGTGAGGGACTAATGCATGACCCTAAAGAGTTCAGAGCTAAAGGTTGAATGTACCAGCTAGGAATCTAACATCCAGCTTGTTGTCTCTGGCATAGCTTGCTAGTGAAGCGTGTCTTCTGTGATGACTATCTTAGCTATGGATGCTAGGATGCTAAGATTTGTGTGCTTTTGAGAATGTTTCTGAAAGGCGTAAGCCGAGATGTAATAAATGACCTAAGATGGTTCTTATGGTCAATTATTTTTCAGAATCTCCTGATGGCTCGCAACAGTCTAGATCCCTTACAAAGTGAAGAAGAGGAGGAAAAGGAAAAAGAACAGCTTTCCTATTCAGATTATGTTTATAGCTGGTGCAAAGAACTATAGTTATGCCCTAGTAATCACTAAGAATACTTGAGTAGCAGGGTCATAGGACTTAGTGCACTTGTTGGGAAACAGAATCACCAATAAAAAGTGTCTCTGGTTCCTTTTGGGCTCTCTGGGCAAACAAATACCTCACTAGAAAATATGGGTAAATGTAAATAAATCAAATAGGTGAAAGAATAAACAAGTGAATAGCTGACTGACGACAAATTCTTCTATAGCTAATCAGTTTACATTTAATTAAATTTTGATTTAATTAGAGTAACTGCAAATTTAGATGAAAAGGGTTCAGGAAGGAAAACATCTAAAATGGTGAAGGTGAAATTAGCTGAGAAGAATTCAAGGTAAGGAAAGAGAAAGTGAGAAATCATAAACCCGGAATGGGACTAAGGGAAAATGGTTTTGCTCACTTCACACTGCATACGCACAGCTGTAGTTAAAGGCTTCAAGTAAATGGTGCTTACCGCTACTGTAGAAGTTTTTAGTTAGCTACACGTTAGCTCAAGGGCAGCTAGGCCGTGTTAGCTTTGCTCCCTAGCCTGGTTTGTTTACAATATGATGTCACAAGGTGGCGAGTTAGCACTTCCTGCCACAAGTTGTCATGGGAAGCAGTGTATGTCAGAGCAATTCAACAGTTCATGAAGAATGTCTGCACATTTGAAACGAGTTATGCATCGAGTTAAAATGTGGCGCTTATAATCAAGTCAAGTCACCTTTATTTATATAGCACTTTTTACAATGCAGATTGTGTCAAAGCAGCTTTAAATTGATAACTGGTATATAATTTTGGCTGCACAGCAGCTCTTAAAGAATAGTGTCAATGTTGGCAGATCAAAGCACTGTTGAATATCAAATGTCAAGTGTCCCCAACTAAGCAAGCCAAAAGCGACAGCGGCAAGGAACCCAGACTCCAACAGGTGACATCAGATGGCAAACAGGTGGCAAATAGACTTCTGTGTTAAAATGGAGAAAAAAAACTTTGGGAGAAACCAGGCTTAGTCGGGGGGCCAGTTCTCCTCTGGCGAACAGTGCTTTGTTATGATTCAGGTTGCTATCATATGTCCGATAGGATCGCAACATTCAAAGTATTTATTCCAGTTCAGTCCAGTTGAGGATTGTATTCATCACACCGGTATGGACGGCTTGTTGAGGAGCTGTGCCACTGGCTGTCGTGTCGATGAGGCCTTCACAATGGATGATCTAGTTGACTCAATCTCTGCTGATACTTCAGGGCTGCGTTGTGGTCGTGTCAAGGCGCTGGTCCTCGGTCTCACCTGGATACGGCCCAGATCCGGTTGACTACGTTAAACCTCGGGATAAACAGAAAGACTAATATTAGCGTAGATGCCATTCTTCTTCTGATCTAACGAGTACATCTGGTGTTATAGGAAGTGTTCCCGGTTCCGGCTGACCTAATTTATGCAGCCTAATAATCCTTTAACGGATTTGAAAATATAAATTGATAATGTGTTATGTGTATGCCAGGTTAAAGAGATGCGTTTTTAGTCTAGATTTAAACTGACAGAGTGTGTCTGCTTCCCGAACAATGCTAGGAAGATTGTTCCAGAGTTTAGGTGCCAGATAGGAGAAGGATCTACCACCTGCGGTTGATTTTGATATTCTAGGTATTATCAGCTGGCCTGAATTCTGAGATCGCAATAGACGTGAAGGACTATAATGCTTTAAGAGCTCGCTCAGGTACTGGGGAGCTAAACCATTTAGTGCTTTGTAAGTAATTAGCAAGATTTTAAAATCTAAACGATGTTTAATAGGAAGCCAATGCAGTGTTGACAGAACTGGGCTAATATGGTCATACTTCCTAGTTCTAGTAAGAACTCTAGCTGCTGCATTTTGGACGAGCTGTAGTTTATTTATCAGGTCGAGCGGAACAACCACCCAGTAGAGCGTTACAGTAATCTAGCCTTGAGGTCATGAACGCATGAACTAACTGTTCTGCATTTTTCATTGAGAGCATATGTCGTAGTTTAGATGTATTTTTAAGATGGAAGAATGCAGTTTTACAGATGCTAGTAACATGGCCTTCAAATGAAAGATTGGTATCAAAGAGCACACCCAGGTTCCTAACTCTTGACGAAGACTTAACAGAGCAGCCATCAAGTGTTAGACAGTATTCTAGGTTATTACGTGAAGAAGTTTTTGGTCCAAAAATTAGAATTTTTCTGAATTTAGAAGTAGAAAATTACTGGTCATCCAATTTTTTATATCAGCTATGCATTCTGTTAATTTTGTGAATTGGTAAGTTTCGTCAGGGCGCGAAGAAATATAGAGCTGAGTATCATCAGCGTAACAGTGAAAACTAACGCCATGCTTCCTAATGATATCTCCCAAGGGTAGCATGTACAGAGTGAAAAGCAACGGTCCTAGTACTGAGCCTTGTGGTACTCCATATTGAACTTGTGATCGATATGACCTCTCTTCGTTTACTGCTACAAACTGATAACGGTCAGATAAGTATGATTTGAACCATGACAATGCAATTCCACTAATGCCAACATAATTTTCGAGTCTATTTAAAAGAATGTTGTGATCTATAGTGTCAAATGCAGCACTAAGATCCAGTAACACTAACAGAGAGATACAACCACGATCTGATGATAAGAGCAAATCATTAGTAACTCTAATGAGAGCAGTCTCAGTACTATGGTACGGTCTAAAACCTGACTGGAAATCCTCACAGATATTATTTCTGTCTAAAAAGGAACATAGTTGTGATGATACTGCCTTTTCTAGTATTTTTGACAGAAAAGTGAGATTTGAGATCGGCCTGTAATTGACTAATTCTCTAGGATCAAGTTGTGGTTTTTTAATAAGAGGTTTAATAATAGCCAGCTTAAAACTTTTTGGTACGTATCCTAGTGATAAAGATGAATTGACGATATTAAGAAGAGGATCTATGACCTCTGGAAGCATCTCTTTCAATAGTTTAGTCGGTATAGGGTCTAACATACATGTTGTTGATTTTGATGATTTAATAAGTTTAGACAATTCTTCCTTTCCTAAAGCAGTGAAAAATGAATTGAATTGAATTTTTCCTCAGGGACATTACAATGCACTGTCTGACACGATACTGTAGTAGACGGTTGCATGGTTATAATTTTTTCTCTAATATTATCAATCTTACAAGTAAAGAAGTTCATAAAGTCATTACTGCTGTGCTCTTTGGAAACATCAGAAGTTGAAGCTTTATTTCTTGTTAATTTAGCCACTGTATCAAATAAATACTTAGGGTTTATTTTCTTGTAAAAGTTTTGAAAAATAGGCAGATCTAGTATTTTTTTAAGGCCTTTCTGTACTCAATCATTCTCTCTCTCCACGAAATGCGAAAAACTTCTAGTTTTGTTTTCTTCCAGCTGCGCTCCATTTTTCTGGCTGCTACCTTTAGGGCCCGAGTGTGCTCATCGTACCACGGCGTTGGATTAATTTCCTTAATCTTTTTTAAACGCAAAGGAGCAACTGAGTCTAATGTGCTGGAAAAGACAGAGGCAATAGTTTCTGTTTCAACATCGAGGTCTTCTAAGCTATCTGGTATGCTAAGGCGATGAAACTGATCGGGAAGATTATTTAGAAAGCGATCTTTAGTGGTAGAAGTGATGGTTCTACCATATTTATGGCAGGGAGGCAGTTTAGCTGCCTTGACTAAATGTAGTATACACGAGACTAGATAATGATCTGAGATGTCGTCACTCTGCTGCAGAATTTCAACGGCATCAAGATCGATTCCATGTTACAATATTAGATCTAAAGTATAATTACGACAATGAGTGGGTCCTGACACATGTTGTCTAACACCAATAGAGTTTAGAATGTCTGTAAATGCCAATCCCAATGAGTCTTTTTTATTATCTACATGGATATTAAAATCACCAACAACAAGGACTTTATCTGCAGCTAGTACTAACTCTGAAAGAAAATCAGCAAATTCTTTGATAAAGTCTGTATGGTGTCCTGGTGGCCTGTATACAGTAGCCAGCACAAATGTCAACTTACATAATGTTACGTAAAGCACCATCACTTCGAAGGAATTATATTTGGAAGACTTTTGACTAATACTGTAAATATTACTATAAATTACAGCAACACCTCCCCTTTGCCTTTCTGACGAGGATTGTGTCGATAATCATAACCTTGAGGGCTAGACTCACTTAAAGTAATGTAATCATCTGGTTTTAGCCAAGTTTCTGTCAAACACAGCACATCTAGATTATTGTCTGTGATGATATCATTTACAATAAGTGCTTTTGAAGAAAGGGATCTAATATTTAACAACCCAAGCTTTATCATTTGTTTATCATTTTTATTTCTATTTTTTATTTGTTGAACATCAATTAAATTTTTACCATTAAATGGGTTTGGAAGTTTTTGTTTTTACTAATTCGGGTACAGACACAGTCTCTATGTGATAATATCTAGGTGTAAGAGTTTCTATGTGTTGGGAATTATCTGACTTCTGCAACGTGAGGCAGCTAGCAGACGGTCGGTTTAGCCAGTCTGTCTGCTTCCTGACCTGGACCCCAGTTTGTCATGTTTTAGTTCTAAGACTATGTGCCATATTACTAGAGAGAAGAGCAGCACCATCCCGGGAGGGATGAATACCATCTCTTTTCAACAGGTCAGGTCTGCCCCAAAAATGTTTCCAATTGTCTATGAAACCTATATTATTCTGCGGACACCACTTAGACAGCCAGCCATTGAGTGATGATAATCTGCTAACTATCTCATCACTCCGACGAACAGGAAGAGGGCCAGAGCAAATTACTTCTTCTGACATTGTACTTGCGAGTTCACACACCTCTTTAATGTTAATTTTAGTGATCTCCGACTGCCGAAGTCGAACATCATTAGTGCCGACGTGAATAATAATTTTAGTGTATTTACGATTAGCATTAGCCAGCACTTTTAAATTTGCTTTGATGTCAGGTACTCTGGCTCCCGGCAAACATGTGACTATGGTGGCTGGTGTCTCTATTTTCACGTTCCGTGTAATAGAATCGCCAATAACTAGGGCAATTTCAACAGGATTCTCAGTGGGTGCATCACTGAGTGGGGAGAACCTGTTTGATGTTCTTATTGGAACGGAAGAGTGGTGTTTTCCGCGGCTAGGCCGCCTCACCGTTACCCAATTGCCCTGCTGCGCGGGCTCTACAGCCAGAACCGAACAATGTACAGAGTTCACTAAGCTAGTCGCATCCAAAACAGTATCTGAAGCCCTTGCATTCTTACTATCCTCGATTAAAGTTTGGATGCGTGTCTCTAATTCTGAGATTCTCTCTGTCAGCCTGACTATTTCCCTACATTTATGACATGTAAATCCCTCATCGCTGACAGAGAGAGCTATACTGAACGTGTGGCATATGGAACACGACACGATACAAGGAAAGGATGACATGACTCACCGTGTTTGTAGACTGATCCGAGTTACCACAGCGGTTTGATGAACGCGTTGAAAAAGGAGTGCGCGAGAGACTGATGACAAGTTAACAAGCTAGCGAGATGCAAACGCGTTGTAACAGCGATTTAGATTCAAAGATTACAAACTAGCGACGTCAGATTAATGTGGTAGACAATATTATATAAGGTAATGATAATATAAGCAACAATGAACAAAAGTAAGAGATTCAAAACAAAGCTATACGGAGTTACAGACGGAAACCACTCTGAGCAGTAAGGCAGACAGGAGCAATCGAGCCAGGTAATTATACTTCAAGATTTTCAAAAACTTGATGTTAAATTCAGTAATTTACTCATGTAACCTCTTCTCTTTACTCTGTACTTGTTTAAAGAGTAATTAAACAGATTTGCCGCAAGTCAAAGCTTGTTTAAGTGCGCAGGATTCTCTTTTCGTGAATGAACACTGATGTTTCTCAGAGACCTGAGCTTCTAGCAAATGAAAAAATAGTATTGATCACCAGGTAGCTATGCTTGTAGATGCAGCTAAAGTTTAGATGAATGACGTCACTCTGACTAATTTCTAAGGCCTTTACTCTGTAGAAAGGAGACCATCATACAAATCTATATTCATATAACACTATATTGAGATTTCTTCATCAGAAACAGGTTAAGCAATACTGCAATTGGTATCTTTTTTTCACCCAAAGCAGACTAATCAATTCTGGTACAGTTTATATGCCGCTGAGTTGAGATTCTTTTGTCAAAACAGACTTACGCTTTAATACTGAAGTTAGAGTTTCTTTGTTAAAGTCAGATTAACCTTATACTGAAACCATTTGACACATGTTAAGATGTGTTAAGACTCTTTCTGTTACAGCAGAGATGTCAATTCAAGCTATTGTTTTATCTGCATCTAACAAGCCAGCAACTAGCGATCTACATGCGTATCAAATGTTGTGTCGGAATTATCAAAGGCACACTTTTAGGTGGACAGTGGTTTTAAGCGAATGGCACTAGGCCGTTCTAGCTTAACCAGCTCAATCTGGTGTCACGGTGACGTATGCGCTATATCTGGAGTTAGCATTTCCTTTGACAATTCGTTGTCATGAAAACCAATGCGCAGCAGTGCCAAATCAAACAGTGTATATCAAATATATCAAATATCTGCAGGTTTCAAAATAGCCGTGCATAACCATAGGCGGTCATGGGCATTTGAGGATTACACATTCAATCAAGGTTTTCTTTCAATCAGTAAAATTCAAATTTTACAAATGCAGACTCCTGCTTTTCTGCGAACACATGACCTTCTTTAAAAGCTTTATGGCCTATGCTGACTAGGAACCTTTGTAGAAGCTATGTGGAAGGCACTGTGTGGGGGCAGGCTGTGCAGCCTAAAAGGTGACTAACTGGTGTGGGAGGAAAAGGCTGAAGTCCTCCTTCCATTCCAGGTTTGTCTGAGTCTCTGGCAGTAACATAGGGACTTTCAGATCTGCCCTGCTTGGTGCCTAGGGCAGCACTCAGTCCGCTTTCAGACTTCAGGTTTCAGCTGCTGCTAGTCTGATTGGAGGTTTTCTGGTTGTCTAGCCAGAAAGCTTCATGACTCCTGGCTGGATGTGATCCAGAACAAAGAGTCTGTCTTGGTGGCTCACACCGGTCAAAGACTGCGGGTGAAAATTAATTTCTCATAGGTTGGCATGGATGTTGTGGTCTGTTAAGCAGAGGGCTTTGGCACCTCCCCCCTTTGTGCAGGGCTGGGGGGAGCTTGCGCTGCTGCTGTGAAGTCCATCAGGGTGCATTTTTCTTGTGGGGTCCATTTGCAGTTGGTAGGACTGTTTCAGTTCTTTTTGGACCATGTTAAGCTCCTCTTTGATGCTGCAGAATTGCTGAGTCAAGGACTTCAGCTCTGGCTGCATGCAGATGGCCTTCAAGGGCCTTAACCTTAGCATCTCTCTCTTTAAGTTCTACATTAGCTTGTTTTAACAGTGTCTTTACATTCTTTAAATGAAAAGTTCTCCTTTCAGGTATTCATCTGCTCTCTGTTCTCAACAGCTGTCAGAGCCTCCTGAAGACTGGTGATCTCCCTCAGTTGCTCCACTCTGTCAGGGTCCTTGCATCTGTCCTGTGCTTTCTCACGCTGAGTGGGTTGGTTCTGAAGGATGTCCATCACACTGCTCTGCTGGGTGTCCAGGGGGTCCTAGGTGGCAGGGCTGGATGTCCTAGGCAAAGTGGCACACTTGTGGGGACACGAGAGAGAGAGAGATGGCAAAGGTAAATGCAAGTTTGTACAGTGGTGGAAGATAGCTGTAGGGGAGAATGGCTATGTGGGCCGTGTAAGGTTTGAATAGCTGATGTCGGAGAAGCTAGTATAAGAATTAGTGTTGTTGAACACAACTAAGGGGTTTGAGTATCTTTGTTGACGGCTGTAAGCTGCGTCGACTAATGACTGGGCTGGTACATGTCGTCAACTGATGGAGTACTGATGGTTCTTTCTACAGGTTGTCACCATGATGGTAACAAATAAAACAAAACTGAAATAAAACAATAAGATAAAATCAGAAAGGGGAAAGGGAGAAAAGAGTGTTTCACCTATTTAGTTTTCGCTAGGAGCTATGGCTAAGCAGGTGTCACTTGTTCAAGTAATTGCTGCTGCTTTAAACTCATAGACCTAGGAATAGACTATTTGCTAGGCTAACAGGGAAACACCAAACACCTCAAGGTCAAAAGGAAAAAACAAAACAATAGGAAGTGTCTGGTCCTTCCTGGGGCCTACAGCCTACAGTAAATTTCAAATTTAATTAAATTCAACTTGGCTGAATAGAGATATTTAGGCTTAAACAAAAGTAAGTGAATTAAATAAAATAAAAATAAAGGAGGAATAAAGTCGAAATCAAAAGTGAAATTAGAATTTCAGGAAACTAAAGGATAGGTAGCTAAACAAATTGATTTAATTAAATTTCAAATTTCAAATTTATCAAACTGCTAAATTACGTGATTTCAGTAAACGAGGCTTCATGATGCGTCATAGCTGTTTCAAAATGATTTGAAATGTCAATGGTTTGTTTCTAGGTCTCATGAACCAATGTCTATATGTGATTTGTATATGAAATGTGCACAACACATTTAAATGACGCATTTTATAAAGGGAAGAGACATATTTAAAATTCTCTGTTGTTTGTCTGATTTAGCCCAGATTTCATAAACGAGCCCTACAGTTTAATGAAATATCACATCTTAACAGAAACCTCATGTTTAAGGATATTAGATGATTCGTTGATCACCTTTAATTGATTACAACTTCAATAAAACATTTGTGAATGGTTTATTAAAGATGTCTTGTTGAGTTAAGTTTTCGCTGCACTTACTGTTCTGACCAGCAGGGGTCACCAGCTTTTGGCGCTTTGAGTGGTTCAAAGAGTGAATCGTTTGTGACGCAATTGATTCATTTGATTCAGAGCTTTACAAAGCTTCGTAACCCCCCCATCAATAGTTAAAATCAAAGTCCCTTAGTTTAAAGGGTCCCAGAGTCTATGGAGCCTCTGGTTCGAAGGTCACACTTCATGTTCGCATGTGTCTAGGTGTTAGCAGGGTACTAACAGCTTTTAGTCAAGGTAAAGGGCTTTAACTTGTAGGGTATACGTGTAGGGTTGCTAAAGAGCTAGCTTTGGCTACACGCGGTTGTTGTTTGCACAACGGTCTGTGACGTGGGTGCTGTTATCAGACTTTCAGAGGTGTCTGCTCACACTCTCTATTGTCATGCGTTGCCAAGAGACCAATGCCAGCTCACAACACAACCCGAACAGAGCAGCATTCTATCTGCGCTGTAAGTCTGTATTGAGAACTCTAGCGCGGTCAGTCAGTCATGACGTATCACGCATAACTCACAAATCACAACAGCATATCACTTCACAGACAATGGTGAATTACTAGTTAGCTAGGCTAGAATTTACACCACAAATTCGACGTGATTGTTTCATATGAGCGGTCCAGGACATCAATATGAATACGATGACGTAACGAATAATGATAAGGCCTTAATTGTTGACTGAGGAGCATCGCTCAGATCACTGTTACAAACACTGTAGTGAGATTTCTTTGTCACACAGGTAAATTTATGCAGCTTATTCTGAGATTTCTTCGTCAGGAAAAGACATGCTTTTAAAGCCGAACGTGGGGTTTTCTTCGCCCAAGATCAGGTTAGTTTATTCTGGTACCATTTATACATGCTGCTAATCTGAGATTTCGTCATCGGAAAAAGGCTTAAGCACGTTTAACGACTGAAATTATGATTTCTTCGAAATTTCAGGTTAGTTTTTTCGTACAATTTAAACATACATTATAGCATCGAGGAACTTTCTGCCGTTCAAAGGAAGACTCATTCAAGATATAGTTTTGTATGTGCATGTATAAGATGTTAATAAAGCTTATGGAACACCACATGATTGATTACTGGGTCTGTCTGCAAACAATTGTTTAAAATGATGCCCTTTGTTCTCCTCCAAAATAAATGTAGCGAATCAACTCAAAGGGGAAATATTAATAATTATTCATAACTCATTATGATTATTGATTATGATTAATTATGAATATTTGAATCAGTTAATCGGATTAACTTGATGTAGCTACAATGAAATTATAATCAATAAATCAGTTCATCCTGTGAACACTCAGTATTGTTTATTAATCAATTCTAAGAGAATGATATTTTTCATGGCCACAGAAAAATAATTCTTTCTTAGCATTTACAGTGCTTAGAAATGGTAATAAGATCTGGGGCCGTATTCACAAAACATTTTATCTTACCACTAAGAGTTCTCCTAAATAGCAGTAAAAGTTCTTAGCTAAGAGTTTTCTCTTAAAACTTGTTCACAAAGCTGCTGAAAGCAACTTTTACTAAGGAATAGAGAAAAGTCTTAAAGGGTTAGTTCACCCAAAAATGAAAATTTATTATAAATTTATTTATTTGTCATTTATTACTCACCCTCATGCCGTTCCACACCCGTAAGACCTTCGTTAATCTTCGGAACACAAATTAAGATATTTTTGTTTAAATCCGATGACTCAGTGAGGCCTCCATAGCCAGCAATGACATTTCCTCTCTCAAGATCCATTAATGTGCTAAAAACATATTTAAATGAATTCATGTGAGTACAGTGGTTCAATATTAATATTATAACGAGAATATTTTTGGTGCGCCAAAAAAACAAAATAACTACTTATTTAGTGATGGCCGATTTCAAAACACTGCTTCAGGAAGCTTCGGAGCATAATGAATCAGCGTATCGAATCATGATTCAGATCGCGTGTCAAACTGCCAAACTGCTGAAATCACGTGACTTTGGCGCTCCGAACCGCTGATTCGACACGCTGATTCATAATGCTCCGAAGCTTCCTGAAGCAGTGTTTTGAAATCGGCCATCACTATTCAAGTCGTTATTTTGCTTTTTTTTGGCTCACCAAAAATATTCTCGCCACTTTATAATATTTATATTGAACCACTGTACTCCCATGAACTGATTTAAATATGTTTTTAGTACCTTTATGGACCTTGAGTGAGGAAATATCATTGCTCTCTATGCAGGCCTCACGGAGCCATCGGATTTCAACAAAAATATCTCAATTTGTGTTCCGAAGATTAACGAAGGTCTTACAGGTGTGGAACGGCATGAGGGTGAGTAATAAATTACAGAATTTTCATTTTTGGGTGAATTAACCCTTTAAACTAAGAGAAAGGGCGGGGTTGACCTCGTTGCTATGGATGATGTCAACACGCTTACCAACTATGCCCACAGTGATTGGCTGATAGGGGAGGAGTCTCTGTCAGCGATCATAGAAATATTGTAGAATGAGGTATCATGTTGCCATATTCAAATAAAGGTTTTAAAATACAAATGTTGCATATTCAAATAAAGATTTTTAATAAAATGTTGCCATATTTAAATAAAGGCTTTAAAATGTAGGATAATTGTCACTAATTAAACTAGTATACGTTCAGCTAATTGTCAGCCTCTTACATGTCTGCGTCTCGAGAGATTGCAGAACAAAGTTTTGGAGGAGAGAGTTCAAATGGTCTATCTAATCAGCTCGAGTAGAGGTATACACAGACGAGAGCCGACTCACCTATAGTTACCTCGACAGTTTTCTGCATCCCTCCGCCACCCCATTCCTCACTCTTGGCTGGGGATACGGGGTAGAACTCTCGGTTCGGGCTAAATTCCAAGCTTGGAGCCCTCGATCCCCTTGGACAGCATGCCAAATACGCTTATATTTTTTTACTCTGTTCAATCATTTGTAAGTGTGAACTCGTGAAAACAACTGCCACAGGTAATCGGACATTGTGTATTTATTTATTAAAGATTTATTTTTGGCGCCTTATCATAGATTTAAATCTATAAATCAAAATATGTATTGCATAAATGAAGAAAGAGTTCAGCACCTAACACCGTGTCCTCACCAGACGTGATGCGATAAGATTCCAGCAACAAGCAATTTGAATGTCCACACTAGACGCAACACGACAATGAGAAGCGATAAAATCAATCATAAACCCCAGCCAATCAGAAGAGAGTGTGGGCGGGCTCTCTCGTCAAGAGCACAGCAGACACAATGAAATGGGCAAGTACATAGTAAAATTCATAAATATTACATCATTTAAACATTATTTAAAGTACATATGTAGTGAATGAACCGATTGTTGTCATAGAATACACTTGTTTGTGCACATTGAGTTGAGAGTTTGAACGTTCTTTGCCCATTTATTTATTTTCAAGATCTGAGGTGAATTAGCCAGTGTTGTTTTCATTACAGCTAAAAAGCTGGGAACACAGAATGATATTCAAATGCTTTTAACATTAAATAAAGCACAAACAGTACCTGATATTATCATTCTCATACTTTGTGTTGCTGTTTGAGCCGCGACGTCGCGGAGAAAGAGAAACTGTTTCTAAAATAGAATATACGTGTGTCGCCGTCGTAGCTGGTTAGGACAAAAACTCTGATTAACATGGAAAAGATACCTTTTATCGCTTGTCGCGGTGTTGCGTCGCGTCTGGTTAGGACACGGTGTAAGACTCTATCGCTATTGCCTCATGGTGTACAGTGTCTTTAGGTGGATTAGGATTGTTTGTGATTTGGTCTTAGTGACCTAGGAGTCCTCTTGACTACTCCTAACATTTCACAGATTTAGGAGCTAGTTTTAGCGCTAAAAAACTTTGTGAAATACTTTTAGAGCAAAAATTTAGGAATCCTAAACTTGGGACTGATATAACCATTATTTTTAAAAGTTTCTCCTGAATCGGCAAGTTAGGAGTTACTTTTAGTCTAAAGATGTTTTGTAAATACGGCCCCAGATCATTTAAGAGACATCTATTGCAGACAGAGAGTCAGAACCAAATATGTATTGTCCACAAGTTTTATTAACTAAATCACGAACACATAACTAAACTAACAAACACATACATACACACAAGTCACATGTACATGAGTAAAATAAGGAATGATAGAGGGAGACTGGAAGTGGGAAACAGGAGGAGCTATGGAGAAGAGTCAAAAACCTGGAAAGAATCGTCAGTATTCATTACAAAGCTCCTTTGTTAACAAAGGAGGTTCAAAACTTTAACTAACTAGCAGCAATTTAGTATATTGTACGATACTTGCATTAGGCCTCTGCCTTTTTGAAGAGCGTCTGTTACACTGTTGCCGTAGGAAGTCCTGAGAATTCAGTCCGATGATGCTGAAGTTGCAATCAGTGTCTTCTGCGTTGAATGAAGAACCAATGACAAACTTGCATGGATAGTTTGACCCTTAGTGGGGAAAAGAGTCCTTGTCTCTCGTCTAGATGAGCACATGGCTGGGGTTCAGGGCAGGCCCAGGACCATAGGCCTTGGCCTGAGAGGCCCCACCCAGCAGGAGATGTCTTGGAGCAGTCGAAGATGCAAGAGAGAAAGGGAGGAGCATTGTGCACTGGCTTTTAAGGTCTGGAAGAAAAGTCACACCCCTGAGGGTTGACCTAACCAATGAGATGGGTAGGATTTCCGAGCAGTAAAATTCCTCTGTGGGCTTTTACGAGCCCTTGCGTTTCTAGCAGGACATCTGCATATGAAACTGGCTGAGTTGTTTTGAAGAAACTATTAAAGATTCTTGTAACACTGATATGTTGCACAGGTATCAATATATCACATACACAATCATTTAAATCTTCAGAATACAAACTCGTAGACACCAATCTTGGTATAGGTTGGTTTACGTTAACCACTGGTTCTTATAAAATATGCATAAAACAGATATCATACAAACAACAGTTTGCAAGACAGTTATAATAAAGTCCTGGGATGCATGTTCATTTATAGAACAGTTTGTCTGTAACCTTATAGGGAACAAGACGCTGCGTTGCCCTGCCATACTCCCGGCATGCCCGTAAGCGACTTGCTTCAGGTTTTTCAGAAGCTGAATGTGTGTGTTTTCGGGTAGGCTTTATAGTTTCCTGGTTAGTGACGTCACCCGCCTATGACATTCCGTCACTCCATTGGACAGATTTCATACGCATACGTGCTTCACGACGCAATCACGCAGAGGCATTCCCACAGCGTTTCCGACGCAGTGTCTCGTTCCCTATTCAGGGAACTAAGGTTACATACGTAACCAAGACGTTAGACTGGTTCAAGCTGATAGAAAGGTAACAGTAATTCAAATAATCACTCGTTACAACCGAGGTATGCAGAAGAATATCTCTGAACACACAACATGTCAAACCTTGAAGCAGATGGGCTACAGCAGCAGAAGACCACAGCAGGTGCCAGTCTCGCCAGCTTAGAACAGGAAACTGAGGGTACAATTCACACTGGCTCACCATCACCAAAATCGGACAAAAGAAGATTGAAAAAACATTGCCTGATCTGATGAGTCTCAATTTCTGCTGCAACATTCAGATGGTAGGGTCAGAATTTTGCATAAACAACATGAAAGCATGGTTCCATCCTGCCATGTATAAACGGTTCAGGCTGTTGGTGGTGGTGTAATGGTGGAAGAAGAATATCTCTGAACACACAACATGTCAAACCTTGAAGCAGATGGGCTACAGCAGCAGAAGACCACAGCAGGTGCCAGTCTTGCCAGCTTAGAACAGGAAACTGAGACTACAATTCACACTGGCTCACCATCACCAAAATCGGACAATAGAAGATTGAAAAAACATTGCCTGGTCTGATGAGTCTCAATTTCTGCTGCAACATTCAGATCAGAATTTTGCATAAACAACATGAAAGCATGGTTCCACCCTTCTATGTATAAACAGTTTAGCCTGTTGGTGGTGGTGTAATGGTGGGGGTATATTTTCTTGGCACACTTTGGGCCTCTTAGTACCGATTGAACATCATTGAAATACCACAGCCTGAGTACCTGAGTATTATTGTGTCAGGACTCCGGTTTGGTCTGTCCCTTTTCTCTTGCATAACTTTTGTTTTTGTTTTCTTTCTGCATGTGGCAGTCGCTCTCAGCTGATCCCACTCTGCAATCAGTGTGGCCGCTTGCCCTATCTCGCAGCTGTTTGTTATTTTCTCTCTGATTTCTCCGCTATTTAATCTCCTGTTTTCTTTCTTTTCTTTGCCAGTGTGTTTTGTTTCTTGTACGATTCACACGTACCCTTTTTGTTGTTAACCAGTTTTCGGTCTTGTCGTTTGGTGTTTCTCTCTGTTATCTGCCCAGTTGTTCCATTGGATCCTCGGATGGTCTGAAAACCCTTGATCAATGGATTTCCCGGTCGCAAGTTCACGCGTCTAAAGTGACTTATTCTTCAGGTATTTCCTCCTGCTGTGGTGGTCGGTCTGGACTGATCTTTATCAGCTGCTACTTGTCAGTTATCATGGACCGGGATTAATTCTATGTTCGTCAGCTGTTCGCCTGGACTTTGACCTCTTGCCTGTTTGATTCTCCTCTTTGCATTTCCTGTGGATTAGACACTTCCTGGACTGATTATCTGGTTTCTGACGATTGCCTGGACTGTGATAATTCCCTGCTCTATTCTCTGCAGCCGACATTTCTGAAGCAACCGTGTGTTGCAATCATGTCAATATAGACCATAATCTCTCAGGAATGTTCCAGTACCTTGATGAATCTATGATACAAAGAATTAAGGCAGTTCTAAAGGCAAAAGGGGGTCCAGCCCGGTACTAGCAAGGTGTACCTAATAAAGTGGCCAGTGAGTCTATTTCATTACTTTTACTTTAAAGAATGCTGCAACACCTTTTCCATAAAGACATCACTTTATTTCATCAGTGCCCATTCTGCTTCTTCAGCCTGCAGGCTTTTTCCTCATTTTTCCTCATGTTTTATGTTTATAAATTTACAGTATATAAAGTTTGCCCTAGAAACATTGAAATTGTACATAATAATTGTACATAATTATGCTATTATTATTTTTATTATTATTATTATTATTTTTTTAGAACCTACGTTCCAGTAAAACCCACTATAAAAGCAAACAGGGACAAGGTGAGTAGCAGCAATCGGCAATCAGTGCTTCAACTTATTTAGCAACCAATTAAACAACCTATCAGGCATTCACTCTCAATACATGTTTGAACATTATATTTATTATTTTATTTATATAATAACACATAAATAATAATGATTGTCTAATTGTCACAGTGTGATTTCTCTCTGTGGCCTCAGGTGATGATCCTCCATCCTGGTTTTCTGAAATATATTCAAGAGCGCTGGCTGCAGAAACATGGCAGATATCCATCCACTGGTTTTATTACACTCATATTTGCCTTGCACATCTGTGACCAGGTAAAATTCATAGGCCTGGTTTCACAGACAGGGCTTAGCCTAAGCCAGGATTAGGCCTTAGTTCAATTAGGATATTTAAGAAGCATTTATAAACATACACTAGAAAAAACATTACTGGTGTGCATCTTGAGACAAAACAATGGCACTGACATATTTTAAGATATAGTTGCTTTCAGTTAAAACAGCTCAAACATGCATTTTAGTCTAGGACTAGCTTAAGCCTTGTTTGTGAAACCGGGGGATAGAATATTAAATTATAGAATACTAACCCCCCGGTTTCACAGACAAGGCTTAAGCCTAGTCCCAGACTAAAATGCATGTGATAAGTAAAGAAACAGTAGTAGCAGTTTTCTTAGATGTTGAGAAGGCTTATGTTATGGAAGGAAATTTTGCTGGTAGACTAACCCCCGGTTTCACAAAATCCATGTTTGAGTGGTTTTAAAGGATTAGTCCACTTTCAAATTAAAATTTCCTGATAATTTACACACCCCCATGTCATCCAAGATGTCCATGTCCTTCTTTCTTCAGTCGAAAAGAAATTAAGGTTTTTGATGAAAACATTCCAGGATTATTCTCCTTATAGTGGACTTCAATTGACCCCAAACAGCTGAAGGTCAAAATTGCAGTTTCAGTGCAGCTTCAAAGGGCATTAAACGATACCAGACGAGGAATAAGGATCTTATCTAGTGAAACGATCGGTCATTTTCTAAAAAAAAAAAATTAAAATGTATATGGTTTATAAACACAAATGATCGCCTTGCAATTGCTTCTGCCAGACTGCACTTCTGTATTCTTCAAAAAGCTTACGCTGTATGTCCTATGCCTTCCCTATTCTACTTACGGAAAAAAACGAACTGGCGCCGCGTTCGTTCCGTAAGTTGAATAGGGAAGGTGTAGGACATATATTGGAAGTGGACTAATCCTTTAACTGAAAGCAACTTGCACTGATATACAGTGGGTACGGAAAGTATTCAGACCCCCTTAAATTTTTCACTCTTTGTTATATTGCAGCCATTTGCTAAAATCATTTAAGTTCATTTTTTCCTCATTAATGTACACACAGCACCCCATATTGACAGAAAAACACAGAATTGTTGACATTTTTGCAGATTTATTAAAAAAGAAAAACTGAAATATCACATGGTCCTAAGTATTCAGACCCTTTGCTCAGTATTTAGTAGAAGCACCCTTTTGATCTAATACAGCCATGAGTCTTTTTGGGAAAGATGCAACAAGTTTTTCACACCTGGATTTGGGGATCCTCTGCCATTCCTCCTTGCAGATCCTCTCCAGTTCTGTCAGGTTGGATGGTAAACGTTGGTGGACAGCCATTTTTAGGTCTCTCCAGAGATGCTCAATTGGGTTTAAGTCAGGGCTCTGGCTGGGCCATTCAAGAACAGTCACGGAGTTGTTGTGAAGCCACTCCTTCGTTATTTTACCTGTGTGCTTAGGGTCATTGTCTTGTTGTAACGTAAACCTTCGGCCCAGTCTGAGGTCCTGAGCACTCTGGAGAAGGTTTTCGTCCAGGATATCCCTGTACTTGGCCGCATTCATCTTTCCCTCGATTGCAACCAGTCGTCCTGTCCCTGCAGCTGAAAAACACCCCCACAGCATGATGCTGCCACCACCATGCTTCACTGTTGGGACTGTATTGGACAGGTGATGAGCAGTGCCTGGTTTTCTCCACACATACCGCTTAGAATTAAGGCCAAAAAGTTCTATCTTGGTCTCATCAGACCAGAGAATCTTATTTCTCACCATCTTGGAGTCCTTCAGGTGTTTTTTCATGTGTCTTGCACTGAGGAGAGGCTTCCGTCGGGCCACTCTGCCATAAAGCCCCGACTGGTGGAGGGCTGCAGTGATGGTTGACTTTCTACAACTTTCTCCCATCTCCCGACTGCATCTCTGGAGCTCAGCCACAGTGATCTTTGGGTTCTTCTTTACCTCTCTCACCAAGGCTCTTCTCCCCCGATAGCTCAGTTTGGCCGGACGGCCAGCTCTAGGAAGGGTTCTGGTCGTCCCAAACGTCTTCCATTTAGGGATTATGGAGGCCACTGTGCTCTTAGGAACCTTAAGTGCAGCAGAAATTTTTTTGTAACCTTGGCCAGATCTGTGCCTTGCCACAATTCTGTCTCTGAGCTCTTCAGGCAGTTCCTTTGACCTCTTGATTCTCATTTGCTCTGACATGCACTGTGAGCTGTAAGGTCTTATATAGACAGGTGTGTGGCTTTCCTAATCAAGTCCAATCAGTATAATCAAACACAGCTGGACTCAAATGAAGGTGTAGAACCATCTCATGGATGATCAGAAGAAATGGACAGCACCTGAGTTAAATATATGAGTGTCACAGCAAAGAGTCTGAATACTTAGGACCATGTGATATTTCAGTTTTTCTTTTTTAATAAATCTGCAAAAATGTCAACAATTCTGTGTTTTTTTGTCAATATGGGGTGCTGTGTGTACATTAATGAGGAAAAAAAATGAACTTAAATGATTTTAGCAAATGGCTGCAATATAACAAAGAGTGAAAAATTTAAGGGGGTCTGAATACTTTCCGTACCCACTGTATCTTAAAATATGTCATTGCCATTGTTTTGTCTCAAGATGCACACCAGTAATGTTTTTTTTTTCTAGGCACGTTTATAAAAGCTACTTGTATGTTCTAGTTGAACTAAGGCCTAATCCTGAGTCTTAAGTCCTTGTGCAGTAAATTATACCATGTCATAGTTCGGTAAAGCCGCATTTAAAAGCTTAGTCTTAAAATGTGTCCTAAAAAATAAAGTGTAATAGATTCACCATTTAGATTTAATATGAAATTGAAGTATGATGTATAGTTTGAAAAACTTGTAATTTATCCTGGTACATGACTTACTATTAGGTACTATTTTCTCGATGCATCGATTACAAATCCTGACGATGCATATGCATCGATCTTGAAACGTGTTTTGAATCGTGAATCGTTCATTTCGGTCGATAATCGATGTAAAATGCTAATAATCGGATTAATCGCGATTCTATAGCGATTCAGTGCATTAAAATATATAAACATTAAATTACTACATGCGCGAATTGATGCGAGACATTGTGTGCAGTCATTCGCGCTCTCACAGCTCTCCTTCACACAGATGCGCTGCGATCTTTACCGCCTTTCACTGGAATGCGCTCGCGCTCTGTCCATAGCTTTTATTGAGAAGCCCACGTTTGAGCTCTCCTCAAGACGGCCACTACTGCTAGTCACATGAGCAGATGACAGCTCTCTATTGAGACAGTAATAGTCCTCCTGAGTCAAACCGATCAAGCCATTGATAAAGCTGCCAAGTCATTTCGTGGTCACTACTGTTAAAATAAAACGCTTTCATTGCGTGGAAACGTCACCGCTATTTTCTATGAGATAAAATACTTACGTTTTACGGAAGTGGGTCATACCATTGACATTACCTGAGCAGTTGAAGTAAAGCCCCGCTTATTCAAGGGCGCGCATTTATTGCATGGACGGAGCAAACACATAATGTAAGTGTCTCATATGCGAAGGAAAATGCTGAAGTAACTACAACATTAACAACACTGAAATAAGAGCGCGCGGCTTATCTATCAATCAGGTGCGCATTAAAGCAACAGTAGAAACCCAGCGCGTTTTCTTTCAGAATCATCGTAAGGAAAATTATCAGTGTAAAGAGAACAAAGATGGCTTTTATAACTATTCCGTGAAGAAAAGTTAGTTTAGAATTAGTTGAGAAAGTGCATGATATTCTAAGGTAGTCTCTCCATGTAAGCATTAGTATGTTTAATGTACCTGGAACACCTGAAAAAGGTTGTGTAGCCATTAACACTATCCTGCACTATAGTTAACATGAACTAACAATACTTTTAAAGCATTTAAAAATTTTGGCTTATGTAAATTTCTACAAATGGCAATTTTTAGGCTATTCAAATAAAATTATGTAGTATCATTATAACTAACATGAACCAACATTAACAATGGACAAAAGGTTGTTTTTTGCCCTCACTCTCTGACCTCCTGAAGGCCACTGTGTAATTTGCACCCTGACCAAGACACATTGGGGAAAGCATTTCAATAACCCTATGAATGCATATAAAAATGCAGAATCGAATCGAATTAACTGAATCGCATCGAATTCTAATGTGAATCATTTCGAATCGAATCATTCCGAATTTTCAAAAATTGTTCTTGAATCGAATCGAACACCTATGAATCGTGAATCGAATCGATTCGCTGTCTGCCCAAAGATTCACAGCCTTACTTACTATTCATGATGTCAGTGCTGTTCTTAAAGCTGAGGCTGTCTAACCATTTTGTAATGTTTGATCGCCTCCATAGTGCTTTAAAATAAAATAATCTGTGTAGAATTCAAATGGGTCGGATACGTTGTGGTCTGCACCAGTGCATGTGATTTGTGTGTAAGAAAATATGTGAACAAGTGACTGATTTTAGATACAGCTTTAGCTTATTTTTATAATTAAGGAAAGATGCATTTGATTGGACAGAAAATCTGACAGAGTGATGTCAGCAAAATTGTTCATTCATATTGGTGGTGGAGAGAAACAGAATTTTGAATTAATGTATCTTCTAATGGGAATTTTGTTATTGATTTGGCACACACAAGATTATAGATAATCTTAAGGCTAACATATCGATACTAAAAGTGAGAAATTAAATTTTTATTTCATGGAGACTTTATTTTACACTGTAACATTGGCTGTTTTAAATTCTCAAGTCATACAAAATCTTTTATTTAACTTTTATTTAAATTTCATTTATAAATACACGTGTCATTAAAAAAAGGTCTATCACAGACTCGACTTGCCACATTACAGTATATAACAATACCGTATACTTGCTATGAGGGATATCAACAGAATTAAATTTTATACCAGTTTACAGGGGGAAACATTACGAACATCAACAGCTCTTATCAATATCCTAATAAATGAAGTAGCCTCAAATAATGTAAAGTATAGTCACCTAAAGGGCATCTTAGACACTATGTGGCAAACTTCTTACAAATGGGTCTGCCCACACAAATCCACCTCGCAATTCTATTTTAATGATTAATGCACTGATGGCGAGCTGAGGTTGGAACCCATGTGCAACTTTCACTCTATTGTGCATCTTCCATCTCCTACACCTTGTGAGGAACTGCCTCGGAGCTTCAGTCCTCCAGCTCATCCCAGTAGGGAGGTTCCCCTGGCTCTGCTTCAAGTCTACGAGCCCATCACTTCGCCGCGGCCTGTCAACCTGTCAGTTTCGCCTTGGCTCCTCCCTCTTTCATCTCCACCAGAAAGCTTCGTCCTGATGGCTCCAGTGGGCTCCCTCATCCCACTAGCTCCGCCTTGGTCAGATGTTGACCTGCCTGCACCTTTGGCTCCGTGTGGCACCATCTTCCTCCTGGCTCCACCTTTATTCTCAGTCCCACTGGCTCCGCCTCAGTCCTCAGGCTCCCTGGTTCCACCTCAGATGCTGGTTGCCACGGCTCCACCTCGGTCTCCAGTGCCAGCGGCTTCATCTCCATCGGTCGGCCCAAGGTTGCCAAGTCTCCACCATTGGCTCCTCCCTCGAATCATCCCTGGGGCTTCGTCCTGGCTGGATTCTGGAAAACCATCTGGATAATCCTGCTTCTGGCTCCTCCCATCCTCCCTCTCCCACCTTCCACTCCCTCATGGTTGCCATTGACTGTTTTTGTCCCTCTCCTCTTCCATGTCCTCCTCCAAAGCCCCTGCCCTCCCTCCTCATTTGAAACTTGTAAGGCGCGAGGATGCGCCTTTCACATGACTATATATAACCATTCATGACATCAGCCTATGTCAGGCTCATTTTTGGGATAACTTTTTTCCCTAGAGAAAACTACCATATTGGTTTTCTCTGTTGTCGTCTACTGCCGTCGTCTAGAGTCGTCTCCCTAATGGAGTTCCATTTTATCTCAAATCTATTTCATACTCCATTCTCTACTCTTACCTGGTGTCATGTTTAGCTCACAAATAATGATGACCATGAAGAGAGAGTTGCAATAATAAAGAGAACTTTAATAATACACAACAAATGTGTAATTCTAACAGGCGAGGTAATGTAACAGTGTGCAGGATACACAAACAACACCAGACAATGAGTGGAGAAAACTGAAGGTCTTAAATACACAGGCAAATGAACTAGATACAAAACAGGTATGCTCAAATTAATCATTACCAAAGTAACAAACTAGTGGCTAGAAAATGAACAAAGGAACAAGTGACTGCAGATAAACTAAGGTTGCTTTCACCGTTTAGTTCAAAATGGGGCATGGTTCACATGAAAAATTGGTAATGTGAAGTTGTCATGTGGACCCGATTGCACACCAGGGTACCGAACCCGAACCCGTTGCACAAGAACTGTAGTGCAATTCGCATGAATGTGAAAGCAACACGGACTCCAGTGCGCACTTGTTCAGCTTAATGAGCGCTTCCTGCAAACCCGACCACAACCTCCATGTTGGGGTTTACCATTCTTTCCCGATCTGCATAACGAGTTATGTAGATCATGGAAAACACCGTTCTCCTCAAGAATATCTGGCTCCACTGTCTATAATTACAGCAGCATCCAGGGAGCTAAGGAGAACTGTTATGGGAAGATGCCGTGGGTTGAAGGGGCTTTAGCCAGCTACTTCTCACCTGACACTGCGTCATCCCTTAAAGCCCAGACGCTTCCCACCAAACCCTGCTGTACTACATCTGCTTTGGTGGGTAAAGCATATATGGCGGCGGGTCAGGCTGGTGTCTGCCTGCACAGTATATGGTCATCATGCAGGCGTACCAGGCCAACCTTTTTAGGGACCTCGATGAAAAAATACACTAAAATACATTTTATTTCAGTACACTTAGTACACTTCCATAATGTACTTAAAGTGCTCTATTTTCACGCACTAATTTTGTACTTAATATACTAAAAATTATTCTTTAGTACTTCTTAAGATAATCTTAAGGACATCTAAGTGTACTCAACTGTGCTATTTTGAGACCCCATGAATATGAACTAAAGTGTGCTTTTAACATACTATCTCTGTATTTAAAAAAGTATTTGGTTACCACTTGTAGTACATTTGAAACCATCTTTCATACACTTTTAAATATACTCATCAGACATAAAAAATAGACTTCTGAATTATTTAAAATATAAGAATAGATATAAATATATACAAAACGTATTTATAATGTATTGCCCACATTTTTATACATTAAATAATTAATTTCAAATGTATTGTAACTATGTTAATATTCCTTTTATATGATGCAGTTAAGTATATGTTAATGTTAATATTTGTATTATTAAATATTGAAATAAAGGGAGTATAATTAATTGGTTGGGAAATATGGGACTTTTTCTGTTTGCCTTTTTTTTTCTCTTACTTTAAACCCTTGCCATGGCAACACCATTCAAGATATCCTAAAATCGTTTGCAGTTTAGCATCTTCAGTGTCTTGTCATCATGTTCAGAAAGTTTGGTGGCGATTACATGAATCTCCTAAGAGGAGTACATAAAAACTGAGAGCATAATTATTAAAAAAACACATGGAAACAATATTTAAGATACCGCAAATATATTTACAGGTCTACATCTGCCATGTTTTGACATTATTGTGATGAAGTTTGAAGCAAATTGGGTATAAAAAAAAAAAAAAAAAAAAAGAGAGTGATCTCAAAGCATTTTGAAAGTGACACACTTCCTGCTGCCAGTTGGTGGCGCTATAACTTTGACTCACAATAGCCACATCCATGTGATCGGACTCCTACAACAGGCACACAGCTGAAGTTTCATAAAAATCAATCAATGTATGTATAAGTTATAACACACTTCCTGATTCCCTTTTCTCGCCATAAATTTGTTGCCTCGTCACGGCCAAACCGTTCGAGATATCAAAAATCCGCTGGCAATTTTACATCCTCCATGTCTTGACTTCATGCTGACCGAGTTTGGTGGTGATCGGATTAATCACCTAGGAGGAGTATATCAAATTCCAGAGCATGCGTTTTTCAAACAACTTCTTGTTGAGCTGACGTATAACTTAGAGCACGAAAGTTGTTAGGCCCGATGAGGTTGTTACGTTCCCCTACGCGTCCAAGGGTCAGTAGGGGAGTAACAAAGAAAAAGGTGTAAATAAACGCGTAACGATGAAACAAAAAGGGCGAGAACACACTTCAATCCTCTGTCCCAGAGAGAAGAAGACAGCGGATAATATATATATTTAATCAAAGAAAGGATTTTATTTACAAAAGAAAGAAACATAACATAGGGTAATGGGGAGTAGTGGCTCAGGGAAGAGCAAGGCCTAAAACAACAAACAAAACAATACACTAACTAATTTAAGGAGGGGTTCTAACTTACCTAATAAGGGTCAAACAAAACAAATAAACAACATAAACTTCCCTCAACTCCCTTGCTATATAGAAACAGGAACAAAAGCAATGTTAAAAGAAAAGAAGGCACTCTCCCCCTACAGCTTCCCTCACAATAGTCACAAACAAACAAGATAAAGAAAAAGCACACAATACCTTTCTCTACTTTCAGTATGAAGTTAGGCCTTTGAACACTTTCACTTAACACAGGTCAATGCTAGGCACAGTTAGCCACTGATAAGCTCTGTTAGCCACTGCTAACACACAACTAATGTTTCACAATGTCACAGGCAAACACATAACCCAACAATATTCAGTCTGGAGCAGGGGAGAAGTGTGTCTTCCTCAGCAAGCTCTGAACTGCCCCAATATACTCCTGGTCTCAGGCACGCTCTCACAAACGAGCTACAGGTGGTGGTGATTTGGCCTGAGGGGGAGTAGAGAGAGAGACAGACACACACACACACACAGAGCATGCAAAAAAAAAAAAAAACACAGGCACAGGGCATTCAACCATGCCCACACCTTGGTAAACCACAGTGAAACAAATAATAATAAATTACAACCAAAATAATACATCCTGGGATGTAGCAAGGTCAATATGTGTACCTAGTTTCATACTAATACATACAAGGCCAAGTTTTCTGACCCCGTTCAAGGGGGGCGCTGTTGAGCCCTCCTGCCATGCCTGGGTACCAGCTTCTGTCCGGCCCTGATGGCCGACGATTCACACGATGTGTGTGCAAAGCTTCAAGAGCTTTCGAGCATGGTAAGGGCCCCAAAAGTGCCTGAATAGTTGTAAAAAAAAAATAATAATAATAATCCTAAGGGGAACAATAGGGCCTTCGCCCCTTTGGGCTTT
The DNA here is from genome assembly GCA_037950665.1 of Hypophthalmichthys nobilis. Lineage (NCBI taxonomy): Eukaryota > Metazoa > Chordata > Actinopteri > Cypriniformes > Xenocyprididae > Hypophthalmichthys > Hypophthalmichthys nobilis. The sequence continues at coordinate 19,812,106 of CM075483.1, forward strand.
GGCCCTAATAATTCTAAAGAAAACAATAGGGCCTTCGCCCTTTTTGTGCTACATTTTTTTTTAAAGTTATACACTATAAATATGCACTAATTAAAAGTATATTTCTACTTTTCTGAGTCTATATTTCTGAGTCGTGTTCCATATACACAAATAACGATAATTTGTGGGATTCATTCCAGCATTTAAATGCGGTTGTCACTCCTGAAACTTACAGTGTGTATGTGGCCAATGATGCACTTACAAATCATTAACTAAAATATGAATAAACATATATACTAAGAGTGCCATCCTTATTCACCCCTGGTACAAAAAAAAATAAATAAATAAAAATTATTTGTAGTTCTTTTATTTTTATTTTTATAATTAAACATTAAAAGAAAGCGTCTCAGGTTACGTATGTCAGTGGTTCCCAACCTGTGGGTCGCGGCCCACTAGGGGGCCTCAGTGATCCTCCAGGGGGGCCACGAGATAACTTAAAATTAATTTAAATATATTAATATAATTCATTAATTTTATTATTAATACGCTACATTAGAAGAGATAAATTAAATAAATAAATAAATAAATAAATAATACATTTAAAACAAAGCACCACCTCTTTCGTAGCCTACGTATTCTGCAATTGTTTCGGATCATCCCAGGCCGCTTCTCATCGTGCTGCTGTTAAATACAGACTGAGGTGGTTTAAAACGCCCAACTGCTTTATGAACATAGGATACGCAAACTACATCTCTCAGTTAAAGAAAACCAGTGTTGCTAAAAAGGTTTTGATGGATGACGATAAAGACGATTACAGTGGCATACAGGAGTCGTACATTAGGCATGCGCGAGTCCGAAATTTTTGATGCGCAAACAAACCGTGCATGTGCGCTCTCGACTCACCGATCGCTAATAACATCATATTTCTGCATGAACACAGTTCAATATATTCGCTTAGTTGCCGAAATTAATGTACTACCGTGAGTGTTTTATAACGGATGCTCGCCGAGCGTGTTTTGGAGAAATTTGTGAGGATCTGTCATGTTTATGTACACATGGACATCAGACGCTCCACAATTGCTTGTTCTGACAGAAGAACTGTTCAGTGATGACATCGACCCACCTTCAGATCGCTGAGCTTCCACGCATTTAGAAAGTTTTTATTTTTCATTTGTATTTTGGTTTGTTTATTAATTTTGAATGGATCCGTACTAAATGCAGCTCTTTGGTATCTCCCTGTGGTCTTGTTTGGTATGGCAGGTTGACTTGTGCTTATTTAAGTTACTGTTTAAAGTTAAAGTTGCATAGTTTAAGTTAAATGTCTGCAATGTCTGCATAAATAGTTTTAAGTCGAATGTCTGCAAAGTATGTATGAAAAAAAGAATACTGAGGCTTTAAATCTATTTTGAATTTCTTCCTTAAAAAACAATGGGTTTAAAAATGAATAACACTAGAATACAAATGTTTTTGTTAATAAAAATAAATAAATAAATAAAGTAGTGGTGGTGTGGGGGGCCTTGCAGTGTTGATTCATAGAGGAGGTGGGCCTTGATGTAAAAAAGGTTGGGAACCACTGACGTATGTAACCATAGTTCCCTGAGAAAGGAAACGAGACGCTGCATCCGATAGGATCGCTTTGGGAACGCCCCCAGCGTGATAGCGTCTGATGCATGACTGTCAACTAGTCCAACGGCGAGAGTGAACGTCACGGGCGGGTGACGTCATGACCAGGAAAGGATAAATACACATCCGGCGAGACCGGCTTCAGCTCAAACTGCCAAAGCAAAACGATCACAGGGATGCAGGGAGTATGGCAACGCGACACAGCGGCTTGTTCCCTTTCTCAGGGAACTATGGTTACATACATAACCTGAGACATTCCCTTTTGAGGGAACTCGCGCTGCGTCTGATAGGATCGCTTTGGGAACAATATACCAAAATGCCATAATCACAAATACCTGTCTGTGTGAAACTCTGGCACACTTAAGACAGCAAAACCGATGATCCTGGAGCTGCGTCCAGGTCAAGGTCATAATACCTCACAAAAGTGAGTGGCGAGGACCAACCGGCCGCATCGCAGATTTCTTTGAGGGAAACCCCCGAAATTAAGGCCTTGGAGGCCGCCATACTCCTGGTAGAATGTGCTCTGACCGCTAATGGACACTGCTGGCCAGAGACCTCGTAGGCGAGTGAAATAGCCTCGACTATCCACTTGCTTACAGTGTGTTTAGATGCTGGACGACCTCTGTTATGTGGTCCAAAGCACACAAATAACTGGTCTGCTTTCCTCCACAGGGCAGCTCCGTGGACATATGTGTCCAGTGCGAGCACTGGACACAGCAGATTCAATTTCTCCTGGTCTGGTGAAATAAATGGAGGAGGACAAAAAGACAACAATTGGCCTTGGAACGTTAGTCAAAACCTTTGGGATATACCCAGGTTTGGGGTAGAGGAAGGTTTTGACCATCCCCGGAGCAAACTCAAGACAGGTCGGGGACACTGAAAGGGCTTGAAGGTCTCCTACTCTCTTAAGGGATGATATGGCGAGAAGGAAGACAGTCTTAAGTGTCAGGAACTTATCTGAGACTGACTCAAGTGGCTCAAATGGAGCTGTAGATAGGCCTTCTAACACAATAGCCAAATCGACCCTTGTGCGCATCGCAGGCCTCAGCCTCTGGGTGCCATGGAGGAAACAAATAACTAATGGGTTCTTCCCAACAGTAGTACCATCCACATGGGCATGGTAAGCAGATATAGTTGACACATATACTTTTAGTGTAGATGGGGTTAACCCAGAAGAGAAGTGGCACTGTAGGAACTCAAGTACTGAACCTATCAGGCAGTAGACTGGATCCAGCTGTCGTTCTTGACACCAGGAAGTGAAAAGTTTCCACTTCAAGGCATATAGTTTCCTCGTGGAAGGAGCTCTGGATGAAAGAATGGTCTCTACAACCTTAGTTGAGAGACCAGCTTCTATGAGTTTGGCCCCCTCAGAGGCCAAACCCACAGATTCCACATTTCTGGACGGGAATGAAGAATCGTGCCCCCCACCTGAGACAGGAGGTACCTCCTGATCGGAATCTTCCAAGGTGAGCCATCGAGAAGAGCTATCAGGTCCGAAAACCATATCCGGCTCGGCCAGTGAGGTGCTACTAGCAGTAGACTTATCCCTTCCTGGCGAATTTTCTCCAGAACTCCTGGGAGCAGAACAACTGGGGGAAATGCATACAGACGCAGCCTCGGCCACGTCTGTACCATGGCATCCAGTCCCAGAGGAGCTGGATGTGTGAGGGAGAACCAAAGTGGACAGTGCGTCGTATCCTGAGACGCGAACAGATCCACTTCCACTTGGCCATAAATCTCCCATATGAGCTTCACCACCTCTGGGTGAAGTCTCCATCTTCCCCAGAGACCACAGGAGGATCTGTTGCGCCAGTTTGTATAATGGGCGCGACCGCAGACCCCCCTGTCGATTTATGTACGAGACCACCGATGTATTGTCTGTCCTGACTAGCACATGATGGCCCCTCAGGTCTGGAAGGAAGAACTTAGACGCATTGAAGACTGCCATCATCTCCAGGCAATTTATGTGCCACGGGAGCTGATGACTCTTCCACAGACCCTGAGCTGAGCGGCCTTCCATTACCGCTCCCCAGCCTGTGAGAGAAGCGTCCATCGTCAGAGTGACACAGCGACATCGAGCTCCTAACACAGGGCCCTGGGACAGGAACCAATTTTTCTTCCAAATGATCAAGGCGTGGAGACAACGCCGCATGATCTTGATGATACGAATTGGGTTGCCCCTCGGGGAAAACCCTTTGGTCCTGAGCCACCACTGTAAGGGTCTCATGTACAGCAGGCCAAAAGTTATCACTTTGGACACAGCTGCCATCAGACCCAACAGTCTCTGAAACTGTTTTACAGTGCGTGACTGGCCTAGTTTCAATTCTTTTACGGCTGATAGAATAGCAGTGATGCGAACTGGGGAGAGACATGCTCGCATTGTCACTGAATCCCAAACCACACCAAGAAAAGTGGTCCTCTGTTGTGGAAATACAAAATTCACTTTTACATGGTGTTTGGACATAAATGTGTGTTGGCAGTGTGTCTACAAAACCACCTTATAATGATAAAAATCCACCCAGTGCTTTTTTTTTAATCCCCACAAATCATAAGCAGTTTGTCAGATCAAGCCGTTCGCAGATTCTTGGCAAAGTGACATAAAATTTACACAGGCCCCTCACACGACTCTTGACGGACACTGCCGTTTTAGCATAGACCCGCCCTGAGTGAGCTGTAAATAGTCCGCCATTGTTTCGAAGCCGCGCAGGTGTAGATAAGAATGTCTCCTAAGCAACTGAGGCGTTTTGTTATTGGATATAAGAATGAACATAGCAGTCATCCTTTACTCTCGACATCTGAGCCGCTGAAGACGCAGTGGATTAATTTTTTTTTTTGAAGGGAATTTGCTAAAAAGTTCCTGAAGGATGGATCAGTACCTCCAGAAGACGTGAGTAAAGTTAAAGTTTTTTTTTTATGAATTTTTTTTATGCAAATTCCCTTTCCTAATAATGTGCAAGTTTGCAAGTTCCACGACAAATACGGCTAAAGTTAAAGGCCAGTTCACACCGCACAGATAAACACCAACAGAAGAACTGAAGAGAACTGGCCCCCCGACTGAGCCTGGTTTCTCCCAAGGTTTTTTTCTCCATTTTAACACCTGTTTGCCACCTGATGTCACCTGTTGGAGTTTGGGTTCCTTGCCGCTGTCGCCTTTGGCTTGCTTAGTTGGGGACACTTGACATTTGATATTCAACAGTGTTTTGATCTGCCTGCATTGACACCATTGTATGCGAACTGTTTCGACCCTTGATTCTAACCAAGCACGTGCTGGTCCGTACAGACAACGCAGGTGACAGTGGCTTATATCAACCACGAGGGCGGTATTCACTCTCCTCCCATGTCACATCTCACTCAGCATCTCCTTCTTTGAAGTCAGCAGTGACTGACCTCTCTGCAAGCCACTCACATTCTGTGCATCCTCGGTCATGCAGTGGATTTGCTCTTGTGACAGGCTATGCTTCGAGGAGAGTGTAGACTCCATTCCCAGCTGATTTTGATTTGATTTAACGAAGCACAGGTAGACCTGTTCGCCTCTCAGGAATCCTCCCACTGTCTTCTGTAGTACTCCCTGGCCGAGGTGCCCCTCTGCATGGATGCACTGGCACACAGCTGGCACAGGGACCTACGCAGGTATGCATTTCCCAGTGGGGGATCTACAAGCCCTTTCTGCTCATGAGACGTCCCTAGAGTTATGACCAGGAGACTCTCACGTGGTCCTGAGACCCTGGACCAGATAGGTGTCTAAGGTTCCAACTACCCCATTCAGGGATCAAGTGGTAACTTTGCAAGCGCTCCCTTCTGATGAAGGAAACCCAGCCTTGTCTCTGTTGTGCCCAGTGCGTGCTTTGCGCATATATCTGGATTGCACACAAAGTTTCAGGTTATCTGATCAACTCTTTGTCTGCTTTATAGGACAGCAGAAAGATAAGGCTGTTGAAGTGATTTTACTTTCACCCATCCAAGGACGCTAAGTAAAATAGGGATTGGTACTCACGTCACCGCTGAAGTTGTGATTTTTGGATCACACGTCACTTCAGGTGTGGTTATCAGTACATCAGATGACCATTTCCTCCCTCTCCTAGTTCAGAGCACCAGTAAAGGTCTTTTACCTTGGCAGTATGAGAACACTCCCAACAGGGGCTTTTCATTCATTTAGAATTAATGTAAAGTGGTCAGCTGATTTATTTGAAAGATTGGTGAGATTACTAACTTGTAGAGCCTCTTCTGTATTATCAGTGCAAGGAAGAAATTTTTAATAAATTTTATTAACAAAGAATAAACAAGAATAACTAACACAACTACTAAATGAATACCATGAATGATAAAGGAAGAAAGTGTATAAGATACATAAAATACAAGTGATTAAGTTGGGTGTGGCTAAGGAAGAGTTACGTTATCTTATGGAAAGATAAACTGTTTCTCTGAAAATAATAAGGTGAAGAACCTTATTATGCACCAAACAAATAAACGAAAGATTATTGTTATTAACTAATATCAGCTATATTACATCTAATGTGAATTAGAAAATCATATACTGATAATATACAACAATGTCAAGGTCTCTGGAAAGAGGTTTGGTAAAGTGATATTTACGTTCCATGTGGTTGAGTCCGATGACAGTGACGTCTTCCACTGGTTGTGCTGGGTGACAATGCAGTGGGGAGAGGAGCCGGAATCTGTTTCAACAGCCTTGAACACAAAACTCTGTGGGATGCTAATCTCCTGGAGCACCAAAGGGTCCTAAAATCTGGAACACGCAGATGATGCCCTGGCGTAGGTGCAGAAGGTCCTTAATAATCTGGAACACGCAGACAAAGGTACCTTGAAGTGAAGGTTTGCTCTCCTGAACTTAACCTTGTTGCAAGTGTCTCTGTGTGTCTTCTGCCTCTCTGGGCCAGACACTCAGAACATTGTCAATCCGCTTTTGTCTCCCTGGAGTCATTACTGTCTCGCTGAATGAAAACTCTGGAAGTAGTGTTTGTTAATGTCTCTTTCCTCATAGGCTGGAGGCTGAGAACATGGTCGTCTCTGTTGCTGCCTCACAAGCTGTAGACTCAGATTGTGGGATCTGTTGTTGTCTCTCTGGACGAACCAAAAGGCTCAGAATGTTACGATGTATCTGTTATGTCTCAGCTTTGCAGGCCGGGACTCAGAACGGCATATCTGCAAATTTCACTCGCAAATTGCATTGGCCTTTTCTGAATATGTCAGAAAAAATTTGCTGCCTGCGAATATAATTATTTAATTAAAACTTTGTGATTTCATAATCGCAACGTGCAATCCTAGATTAATCTCACACACAAACAAGCACACAATAAATGCTGACATCACACAAACAAGCGGCTCTGTCTCACACACATGCAAAACATGCTACCGAGGTAAATTTGTTCATCACAGATTGATTTTTTCATAGAATGTGCGACATATATGTCACACTGTACAGCCCTGCTTTTATGACACATCTATTCCCATATAACACACTACACATTTTAGGCAACATAGGCCTACATAAAGTCTGGGGACAGTTAAACTTATTAATTATGGCAGGTTTGCATGTAGAGTTCAGTGTTTGTATTACCTGCATGATTTGATGTAAAATTAGGAATACATTTTGTTTTGAAGCAAAAATCTGTCATTTTTTTGCTTCAAAAAACATTGGTACAGAAGAAGTTTTGGTGTGTGCTAGGGCTGCAATATTAATCTAATTTCTAATCATGATTACAATTACAGATGCCACAATTATGTAATCGTTCAAAGGTGCAATTATTAAAAAAAAAAATCCACTTACATTATTCTGCGTGCTTAAGATGTTTTTTTTTCTTTTAGTTTTTTACAGGTTATCTTAAGGGTTTTTTTCCATTGTTTTCATTTTAGTTTTAGTATAACATTATAATACCATGTATATTTTTACTTTTTATTTAAAGAAGAAACCAAACCAATGTATAGTTGACATTTGGGTAACACTTTCTATGAAGATCATGCTTATAATGATTTATAGGCTCATTTATACTTATTTATAAGTATAAATATAAATATATTTATAAAGCCTCATTAAGACCTATACTGCATTATAAGAACAGTTATAGATACATTTATATTATTTTTATAATTACTTATAAGCCATGCAATGTGCATGCTCATAATCCACTATACACTGATTTAAAAATGATCATATACAAAATAGTTCCAGAGACATTTGTTTGCTGTACCAATTACTTATGTCTTTAATGGCTAATGTGTGCATTAGAGGTATTGCTTAAAGCAGTTTGGAATTATACTTTAAAAATATTGTTGCAGTGTTTTGCAAGTATGTAACATTATAAAAAGATACATTTTTTTTCCAAGTTTATATTAATGATTTCTTCTTCTTTTTTTTATATTATTATTATTATTATTATTATTACTACTACAGAAATTATTGTTCATTAGTTACATTTACAAGTAAGCAACTTAAAATGTATAATGAGCACATCTTCATGATTTCTTAACATTTGATTTAGGAAAATTGCATCGTATGTCTTCACTTTACTTAAAGCCATCAATGATGCATTTATAGAGATTAGTAACTGTATTATTACTCACAATAAGTATTTATAAGAACACGACACAGCTATTAACAATATATTCACTAATTTGACAGAAATAAATGTGAATAAAAGTCATTGTAACTATAATATAATAACATTATAGCAATGCAGGTTGCGTCTTTATAAGTACATTCATGGAACCATATGACTGACTAATTAATACTTATAAATCAGTGTATAATGGGTTATGAGCATGAGCATTGAAAAAGCAAATGCATGACTTATAATTACTTATATAAATAATATAAATGTAACTATAACTGTTCTTATAATGCAGTATAGGTCTTAATAAGTCTTCATAAATATGAATATAAAAATATGGCATGCAGCTGATGCCAGACAACGGTAAAAAGCTATTCAAAACATCATTCAATGTAAATTATGATAATCATAATTAATAATCGGCAATTATGTCATAATCGTGCCGTGAGCACGCCACATGGTTTGGGGAAAAATATAAATTATTATTACAAAAACCATTTGTCACCATTATGTTGAGTTTAGTTTAATTTACAAACTTTTAGTTTGTATTTCATCAGTTCCTGTGTTTCTTTGTCTGTATAGAGGGTATGCATTGACGTCACTTTCCCGCTGGAACACGCCCCCTCAGCCAGACTGAGTGGCAAAAGAGCCTGCCGCATGACTGGATTAAATAGGGGAAACTGTGAAAATGCAGCAAAGTAAAGTAAAGTAAAACAAATGATTATCAGTTTAAACTGAAGGTTGGACTCGATATAGTGTTCCTTACAACTTACCAAAGATCCATGGATATTGACATGCAGCCAGGAATCATGTTTCCTGACATTCATGTGCCTGATTTTGACACTGGGGAAATACATAAAACAAATTTACCTATAAAAGCTTTATATAAATACAATATAGGTAGGTGTAAATCTGGGTGATCACTTATATCAATGTTATATCGTCATATCGTCCAGCCCTAAAACTTTTGTCAGTGCTTATTGAAAAACATCCAATCGTGCAGAATTTAAGATGGTAAATATTTAATTGATGAGTTGTCAATACAATATAGGGGTGTTATTTTACCTTAAAATTCAACATATTGACAAAATGATAACTGCAAATACACATTTCGCTGCCTGGAGTCCAGTTTTTCTGTGAATTGTAGCGATCCATTAGCTTCTCTTTTCTGCAGCTTTCAGCAGTCTGTAAAAATTTACCTCAGATTTCTTGTCAAATCTATTTGTACAGTCAATCTTTCCTGTTTTAGATGTGTTTTGTGCGTTTTTTGTGGCATTCACAGTGAAAACCAATGCTGCATCTTTTTGCCACTCAGTGGGCGTAACTGCAGTCACTCCGGCCGACGGTGACGTCACGTGCATACCGTCTATTCCCGCACTTCCTTGTTGCCATGGTCATTGTCATTATGAGTTTGTTGAGTTCAGCTGTGTTTGATTAATTATCTTATATTATTAGTATTTAGTATACACAATGTTGCACTCCAGACTGCCGACTTACGTCCCCTGTCTCTTTACTGTTAGCTTTAGCATCGGTTAAGCATGTGGGAGATTTGCAGGCACTCTCTGTTAGCCTCTCCGGCCTTGAATTCGGGCCTAGCGACTCCAAGGTCATCCTGAAACCAAGACATGGATACGACCCTGAGGGCCTGTATTGACCATTCCGCCTCTTTTCACAAGGGCAGAACAGCTTTTCGTCTGCTTCGGTGGCCGCACGAAAGGTCTTTCGGTCACGAAGCCCAGACTTTCCAGGTGGATTGTCGATGCCATAGCGCTCACTTACTGGCGTAACCTCGGTTCCCTTAGATATGGAACGAGTACTGCGTACTTTGCCATTTGCGGGACGCCTCATGCCCTCACTTCAGTCAAATTAAATCGATTTCCCATGGTGAGATGGCCACTTATATAGCCAGATACCCCGCCCCTTTTGGCGGGCTCGCTCACCATTGGCTCGCATGGCTTTGCTGTCATTTACTTTAACTTCATGAACCAATGGCCGTGCAGTTTCACTGCATGATTGAAAAAGGCTTCAGAAATCAGAGAAAAAAGGAGTTTTCCCCATACGTGTCTGGTCTTATGTATAATAAGACATTCAACGCAGTACTCGTTACGTATCTAAGGGAACTGAGGTTACGTCAGTAACCGAGTATGTTATTGTGTAGGCAATTGCACAGCAAAAATGACCCCATAGCACCACCTAGCATCCAATCAGTGCTAGTACCAGTTTCATCAGTTTGAACCTAGATACCGTGTTAAAGTTACGATATTGCGGCAAGTCTATCTCAAACCAACTTAAATGACAATCCAGCTATGGGATTGTGTCAAAGGTTGAACCTCTGGCACTCTCACAAAGGGTTCCAAATGTAAATGTCCTCTTATATCTATGACAACTAATGAGGTCACATTGGTATTGAAGACACAAATTATTTGGTTGCCACTTGTTTGTTTATGTATTTATTTATACACTTATTTATTTTTTATTTTTTTATTTTCCAGGTGAGTGTATTTGGGTTTGGAGCAGATGAAAATGGAAACTGGCATCATTACTTTGAACAAAATAAACATCATCATAATGCTGGCAATCACGGAGGAAGCTATGAATATCGTATTGCACTTAAGCTTCATGAGAAAAAAGGAATTCGGTTGTATAAAGGATGGTGATTACAGTAAATTTCACATTTATTAAGTATTCTTAATATTATGCATGGTCAAGACATTTTTTAATAAGGTCATCATGAACAAATCAAAGGCTATTTACAGGAAGTACGCTCAGTACTCAGTACCAGATATATATTCATGCATTTACAAACACATTGATCCACAGTCTTGTTCTTACATGAGATTGCTGTCATTACCAGATGGCATACATGTGATTCTGAGTAGTTATCAACAATGAACAGATATGTAACAGCTATTATTACCAATGGAGGAAAAAAATGAGGAATATGTGTGTTATGATGTATCTTTGTTAAATGAGAGGGGTGTGAAGATTGGAACATAATCTGCTGTTGACTTCTAGTGGATTATTTGGACCATGAAATGCTATCAAGTGAGGTTATTAGGCATTTGGTAGTTGGATACAGAGGATCTGTCGGAGTACTACCTCCGTGAAGTGGGCACCCCATAAAACAAAATAATCCCCAAAACTATGCCATTCGTTTGTGCTACGTTTGTGCTGATTTGTGCCGCAAAAACGAACATTTGTGCTGGTTTGGTGTTCGAGATATTGAGCATTATTTTTTTGGTTTTGTGACGTCATTCTCCACTCCATGTTGTTCAAATTGCTCCAAACCGGTGCCATTCGTTTGTGCTCGATTTGTGTTGGTTTGTGCTGTTAAAACAAACACGGTAACTGTTTTCCTTCCACAGATATTACAAATATAATTCGGGAGCTGTGACTTCACTCTCCACCCCACTTTGTCTAAATCGCACACGTCATTGGTTTGTGCTCGATTTGTGCCGTTAAAACACTGTATCTATTTCCCCTCTTTAGTAATAAATATAATCAAGTACAAGTCTCTGCAGGACAGTGGGCGAGGCCATAAACAGAGGGGCGTTTCTGAGAGCATTACCTGATTTGCTCACGTCAGAGTGTGGGTAGGGTTTAGGGGTGGGGTTGGATGAAGGGGATCATTTTCATTGCATGATATATAAACACCCACCAGTTTGAAAACACCCACAAATACAGAAACGCCCACTTCTGTTCCACAGAGACCTCATACTCAATATAATTCGGGAGCTGTGATGTCACTCTCCACCCCATGCCATGCAGATTGCTCCAAACCGGTGCCATTCGTTTGTGCTCGATTTGTGCCGGTTTGTGCCGTTAAAAGAAACCCTTTAAGTGAGTACCTTTTTTAAAAAATAATGAAAAAACCATTCTCCACCGCATGTCATCCAAACTGAAACTAGAGCATTTGTGCTCGATTTGTGCGTTAAAAGAATGACTTAAAATAATAATAATAATAATAGGCCTAATAAGAAAAATAACGAAAAACAAAAAAAAACAATCTCCACCCCACGTCTTCTAAAATCGTTCCAAAAAAGTGCTGTTTGTTTGTGCTCAACTTGTGCCGGTTTGTGCTGTTAATAAAAGAAACTACGACCGCTTCATAAATGGACTTATAAATTTGTGCCAGATATGGTCACAACCACGTAGGCCTAAATGTTACCTGCCTCATTCTGTAACCAGTACTGTGCTATGCTGTGCTATAGTACTGGGACAGATATTTGATTAAATAATAAAAATAATAACAAAATACTATATAATTGCATGGCACCTTTTCCAATATATTAAACAGCTATTTGATGTTAACGTGTTTCTGCACCCCTAGGAAAGTCTGCCTATACGGAAAAGATATGTGCTCTCAGACTAAATAAAAAAGCTTGTATGCAGGACAGTATACAGTTTAATTAAAAATTTGGTAGACATGTTAATGAAGTGAATTTTTTTTATTAATTAGCCTATTGTGCAATCAGGAAACTCACAGGAGGGCGTGTATAACATTTTAACACACCGCTTCACATCTTCCATGGAGAAAGATAACATGCTGCAACTAAAAGGCCTTGTGGAATCTTGTTTTGATTATGCTCAGATTATTTCATCATCTAACCGCAAAATGCATAATGCAATACACCTTAGTTTAGTTTTATTTATAAATTAATAGGTTGATTTTTTTGAGTCCTTTTTGAGTTTTTTCCTTCTTGACTGAAACCAGTTAATTAGGCCAAGATGTTTAGATTACTCAATGTTTAGATTGACTGGTTTATTTTGGTAATAATCAGACTGCAAAATTAAGTTTGCAATGCTAGAATATGATGTGTGTGTGTGTGTGCATTTTTGTGACATATCAGGACACAAATTTGTATAATGACATGGGTATGACCTAGGTATTACAAGGAGAGGGTGACTTATGAGGACATTACCCTATGTCCCCATTTTTCAAAAGGCTTATAAATCATACAGAATGAGTTTTTGTGAGAAAGTAATAATGTGCGCAGTTTTCTGTGATGGGTAGGTTTAGGTGTAGGAGTAGTGTAGGGCGATAGAAAATATGATTTGTACAGAATAAAAACCATTACGCCTATGGAATGTCCCCCCAATTCACAAAAAACAAGTGTGTGTGTGTGTGTGTTTGAGGCGCCGGCGCGACCGAACGGTGTTAAATAGCCTACTCCATCATTTTTGATTACACAGTGTAACGTAGTTCGTAGATACGGGAAGAAGGAGGCAGGAACCGACGAACGTTCAACACAACTTTAATATATAAAATAAACAAATACAAAACGAAAGTAAATGTCGGCAGACCCTCACGGCCGTCTGCCGGCCACACAAACATAATTAAACACAACATAAAATCCAGGCCTGGTCCTCTCTCGTCCTTCACTGTTGTCGCTCCCCCTTATATGCTTCCGGAGCTCCTCCGTGAGAGATTCGAGACTGGTGCAACGCGCACCAGCCTCGCGCCACTCCCTCACGGCTCTTGCCCGCCGTGCTCGTCACATACCCCCATCGCCCCTCGCAGGCCGGGGGGTACCCACGAGACTGCGCTCTACTCCCCTCGGGGGCCAGTCTCGGTGGCTGCAGCACCTAGGGGTAAGGTCAGACAAGACAAGAGAAAAGGAGACGGAAGCACAGGAAGCGACAGACGAGAGAGGGAAGAGAGGAAAAAGGAAAAAAAAAAAATTCTTGGTCCGGTTCCCAGACACACTGCCGCTCGGTCCTCAGCCAGCCGAGAGGCTCTTCCTCGCGGTGCCATGCGACGGTACTGGACGCTTGGTGGACGGCTCGATCCTCCTCCGCCCCCTGGCGGCCAGCGATGGCTCCTCCGGCTGAGGGCAGCCGGCAGCGAGTCCCCCGTTCCCTGCTCCTCCCCTTCATGGCGGACGGCAGCAGGCTCCGGCCCACGGCGAACGGCGGCAACTCCTCTGCTCCCTCTCAGACGGCAGCCATCCCACCTCGACCCAGGAGCACGGCAACGAGCTCTCCGTCCCACCTGCTGTATGCTCGCTCCAGCACCACCGCCTTGGGCAGCCACTCGCGGTCTTCAGTCTTCCGCGCTGCCCAACCTCCTCAGCACCGCGATCCCCCTCAGCAGCGAGGGCCCTCCGACAGCATGTCCCTCCTTCCTCCCGGGTTTCGGCACCAATGTAATGTAGTTCGTAGACACGGGAAGAAGGAGGCAGGAACCGACGAACGTTAAACACAACTTTAATATATAAAATAAACAAATACAAAACGAAAGTAAATGCCGACGGACCCTCACGGCCGTCTGCCGGCCACACAAACATAATAAAACATAACATAAAATCCAGGCCTGGTCCTCTCTCATCCTTCACTGTCGTTGCTCCCCCTTTTATGCTTCCGGAGCTCCTCCGTGAGAGATTCGAGACCGGTGCAACTCGCGTCACTGGCCTCGCGTCGTTCCCTCACGGCTCTCGCCCGCCCTGCTCGTCACACACAGATAAAAGTAAGACAATATTCACAGCCACAAATTGTTTACTTTTATTTGTTTGTGCTCACAATGAAAACAGAACGTGAATAAAACTACAGGATACGCTTTCTCATCTCGGTTTCCTGACTTGTGTAGTGCCGCGCCTCACAACAAAAATAAACTCAGCAGCACAGACTTGTTGCACAGTTTTTTCTTTTGTTTTGTTAATCTGTAAATTATTCAAGTCAAACATATTTTGCGTATTTATTAGCCTACTTTAATGGCTTGCCTGTATTACTGTCTAATAGATACAGGAAACAGAGTATTGCAATTTCAAGGCCACAAAACCGTCACAAATAGGAACAGCGCCAGTGTTTTACCGAATTTCGACTCCCTGCCAAATTATTACCCCCTCGTTGAAGTCGCTATCTGATTGCCTAATCCTAACCCCTCCACCACACCTAATCCTAAACCTACCAATACTAGGGGGTAATAATTTGGCAGGGGTAGGAATTCGGCACAACACCTGTAACGATTTAGACCATAGACGACTGATATAACTGTTTGTAAATAGAGCACAAAAGGGCACTGGTTTTAAGCAATTTGAATGTAAAAACATTTTTGGTTAGGCCTACTCTAGCCTATATTTAAGAAGAGGTCATTGTTGCTTTTTTTTTTTAAACGGCACAAATTGAGCACAAACGAACAGCAACATTTTGGAACGATTTAAGAAGACGTGGGGTGGAAATTGGTTGGGCTTTTTCCCCCGTTTTTTTAAATTTGTTTTTAAGTCATCGTTTAGGGATTCTTTTAACGGCACAAACCTGCACAAATCGAGCACAAACGCTTGAGTTTCATTTTGGAGCGATTTAGATGACGGAGTGTAGATTGGGTTTTTTTTTTAAAAAGGTAATCGCTTACAGGGTTTCTTTTAACGGCAAAAATCGGCACAAATTGAGCACAAACGAACGATACCAGTTTGGAGAAATTTGGAAGGCATGGGGTGGAGAGTTAGCCTACATAGGCCTAACTGTTCATAAAACATTTTTTCATTATATTTAAGAAGAGGTTATATTTAAGAAGAGTTACAATGTTTGTTTTAACGGCACAAATCGAGCACAAACAAATGGCACCGGTTTGGAGTCATTTGCACGGCATGGGGTGGAGAGTGACGTCACAACTCCTGAATTATATTTGTTATTACTAAAGAGGGGAAATAGATACAGTGTTCATTTTAACGGCACAAATCGAGCACAAACCAACAACGTCGGTTTCGTGCGATTTAGAAGAAGTGGGGTGGAGAGTGACGTCACAGATCCCAAATTATATTTCTTATATCTGTGGAAGGAAAACACTTACAGTGTTTGTTTTAACGGCACAAACCATCACAAATCGAGCACAAATGAATGGCACCGGTTTGGAGCGATTTGAACGACATGGGGGGGAGAATAATGTCACACGACCAAAAAAATAATGCTCAATAACACCAAACCAGCACAAACATTTGTTTTTGCGGCACAAATGAATGGCATAGTTTTGAGGATTATTTCGTTTTATGGGGTGCCAACTTAACGGAGGTCAAGTACTACATTCAATTGAATGTTGGATGTATGGATGCCAGTCGATTAGCAGCCTTATTATAGGAACCAGCTGAGGAAAACATAGAAGTAAAAATGGCTAGTAGAAGGACAATCTTACTTTTCTGAAGGAAGGATCCAAATGTCTGTACTGTGGCTTTTACATAGGGTAAAATAACATGGTATAATCCATTGTACTACTGACATATTTGGTTCTGACACAGTGAAAGAGAAAACCTAAGTACAGTAAGCAGTCATTCTCTTTATACTACAGTACACAGTACATTTATTACAGGAGCTACCACTCCTGCCACATCCACAACTTGTTATTAAACACCATTATTACCCATTTACATACAGACTAAATGTATTTAAACCACTCGTTGTCAGTTTCATCTTTCTAAAGTCTTGTATATCTTAACACTGCAACTATGAGTGCTGATCTTTTCTTGCTTTTCTTTGGTCTCTTCCTTTTGTCTGCTGTTTCTGGATTTGCCTTTGATCTCCATTTTACTGCTTTGTCATGTTATTGCCTTTTTGTTGTTGATGAGTACTGTTGTTAATAAACTCTGCTCATTGATCCAACAATTCCACCCACCTTTTGTTTACAAAATACTCTGTCTGTTATGAGGTTTTCAGTTTCTGAGATTTTTGGTGTCAGTGGGCAGAGCTTACATGAATATTCATTAGTTTCCCTGGCATACACGTGGAACTGAGAATTTTAGTTCAGGCTCCTTGTTTCTCATCAGGTTTAATGGATTATTTATAAAAAAAAAAAAAAAAAGGTAAATATAGTTTCAGCGCGAACTTATGTCTAAACTACTTTTTTTTTTTTTTATCATTTTGTAACAGTTTAATAATGTTTTTTATTAGTTTGCATGTTTTGTGCAGTCATCCCAATGCAGGCATTCACCTCGTTTAATGTTGGAATAAGCAAACTTCAACTAGTCGTATACACTTATTTCATTTAGTTGTGCTTTTCCTTTGTACGCTGAGATGCTTTAAAACTGTATTTTATTAGTTGTTATCATTATTTGTTGAATACATCACTGCCCATAACAACTGAAATAAACCTGTATAAATGTATCTGTGAAGATATTTTTATTTTTTGTAACATATACTGGTGTGATGATCCATATGATGTGTTAACTTGCCCTGTTCATAAGCCAAACTATTCAACATTTTCCATGTTCTCTGGTTGTGAACTGTGTGTTTGTAAAAGGCATACAGTGTTGAAAAATGTTGCTGAAATTTCATTGTTTTTTGATGTTTCCAATAATATATATATATTTATTAGGACTGTAACTATATTAGATTTTTCACACCACGGTTATTGGCCAAAAGAATTCACGATATCGATATATCGCGATATCTATAGAATCCTTGGGGGGAATCAGTCTAAATAATCAGTCTAAATAATTTTTACTTTGTTTATTTCGTTTTTCTCTTTCAGGGTTGCTGCACATTTTTTAAAGTCAAATTTAAGGCTTTTTAAGACCCGAAAAAATAAAAATTAATACTAGCCTAGTAGCCTATACATTATGGCTGTTACCAATCAAATGAAATCATTATCAACAAAATCCATCTTTGCAAAACAGAGGTGACACAGAATGAGAAGTGGCATTAATATATTTACACAGCATTTACAATTTGTCTACATAAATTAAATTCAATATTTAAATATGGATTTTTTTCTAATTTTAACTTTTTAATTAAAATGTACTTTAAATATGAAACTAAACTGCCAGTAGGTGGCAGCAAGTCACTGTCTTAATGAGTGAGTGAGTCATTCATTCAACCAATTTGTTCAAATTTTCGTTGGCGAAATAAAGAAAAAACAAACAATATTAACAATACTGTGTCTAAAATGCAACTCACATTGTTCATTTAAAAATAAGTTAAAAGAAAATTGCATTTGTGCTGATTTGGGGAAAACGGCACTCTTGCTCATGTGATATTGTAATACAACTATATCTTATCATATGATATAATGACAAAAACTCGTCGGGGCAAAAATGCGCATGTATCTTGAATTTTGAGGGCATTTAACTGCATGCAGAGCTACATCACGCTGAGTAAGACGAGTAAAGAAAACGCGGTACTTATTAAAAGAATCACCCTTTATTTAAATATATGAACACAAAAAAACACTGTTAACAGGTTAATATAACATTCCCCATTCCATGACTAGTAAAATAATCGCAATTTACTCTCTGTAAAATGGCGTAATCCGCAGGGTGATGGACACGGAGGTGAAAAAGGTAAAAAGGTTGGTGGTGTTGCCACCCTACGCACTGACTGTAGCTAGGCAAATCCTGCAGATTGGGCTGTCTAAGGAGCTGTTTTCTTGGAAGCCTAAAACGTCTCGGGTTACGACTGTAACCCTTGTTCCCTGAGAAAGGGAATGAGACACTGCGTCGTTAACAACACTTTGGGGGAACGCCCTCAGCGCAGCGTGTCTGAAGCATGAATGAAACTATTCCAATCCTGAGTGGTGTTGCGTCATGATGTAACATGTGACGGCATACACGGAAGCTACAAAGGGACGTTGGCACACAACAGAGTTAGCTTTTGCGATGAAGCAAGCCGCTCCCAGGCATAAGGAGGTGTGGCAAAGAGACGCAGTCTCAGGGAACAAGGGTCGTAACCCGAGACGTTCCCTTTCGAGGGAACTCACACTGCGTCAGTATCGACACTTTGGGGAACAGATACCCACTATGCCACACCGAAACATGCCTGTCCTAGTGTGAAGCTGAACCAGGCACAACTTAGGACGAGAGCACTCGTGCACCCGGCGTAGAGGGAAGGTGCAGACTATAAAATTTGACCTCCTCCAATGAGAGGACTTCTGAATAATGATGTTTATTGCTCTGACAGGCCAGAGCAGATATAGCCTCTCTTCTTCCACCGACACATGAGGCGGAGGATGGAAGGCCTGAAGAACCACCGGCCATGCCAAACTAGATGACACCTTGGTCACATAGCCAGGCCTAGGGTGTAAAATGGCCTTAACTCCTCCAGGGGCAAACTCCAGGCAAGTCAGCAAGATAGCCAAGGCCAGGAGATCCCCCACTTTCTTGAGCAAAATAATTGCTAGGAGAAAGACCATCTTAAAGGTCAGGTTCTTTGCCGTAGCCGACTCAAGAGGTTTGCAGGGGGCAATTGACAGACCTTCAAGAACCACAGCCAGATCCCAGGTTGGGACTCTGGAACGAGTCGCAGGCCTCATCCACCGTGCACCACGAAGGAAACATACGGCCAGCTGATGCCTCCCCAAAGGCCCATCAACCAAAGGAGAGTGGAAAGCCATAATGGCAGCCACGTACACCTTTAGTGTGGACGGGGTAAGACCAGCAGAGAAGCGATCTTGGAGGAACTCCAGCACTGAAGCCACCGGGCAGTTAACTACACCAAATAGAAAAACACATTCCACTTTAGGCCATACAACCTCCTCGTGGAAGGAGCCCTGGAACTGAGTATGGTCTCGACCACTCCAGACAACAAACCAGCCTCTAGGTACTGAGCCCCCTCAGGGACCATACCCACAATTTCCAAAGCTCTGGCCTAGGGTGAAATATTGTGCCCCCTGCCTGAGACAGCAAGCCCCTTCTCAGAGGGATCTGCCACAGCTGGCCTGCCAAGAGTGACATGATGTCTGAGAACCATACTCGGGCCGGCCAGAACGGGGCCGGGGCTACCAGCAATAGACTGACCCCTTCTCTCCGGACCTCCAGACCTCCCGGGAGCAGAGCGATTGGGGGAAAAGCGTACAGGCGTAGGCTCAACCACGTCTGTACCATGGCATCCAACCCCAGTGGGGCTGGATGCGAGAGAGAAAACCACAGTGGACAGTAAGACGTCTCTCGAGACGTGAACAAATCCACTTCCACTGAGTTCCATTCTCCATTCCCCAGGCATCAACCCCTTCCTTGACAGGATGTCTGCTCCCTGATTCTGGTCCCCGGGGACATACATCGCTCTGAGAGATGACAGGTTCCCCTGGGACCACAGGAGGATCTGATGCGCCAGTCTGCACAGAGGGCACGACCTCAGACCCCCCTGATGGTTCTAATACGAGACCACCGACATATTGTCTGACCGTAATAAGACATGGTGACCACCGAGATCTGGGAGAAAGCTCCTCAGAGTCTTGTAGGCTGCCAGCATTTCCAGACAATTTATGTGCCTAGAGGAATGCTGGGCCTGCCACAGACCTCGCAAAGTGGCCGACCATGACCACGCCCCAACCCGTAAGGGATGCGTCTGTCGAAACGATTTTTCGGCAACATGACGCTCCCAATACTGGGCCTTGGGACAGAGACCAAGGTTTCTTCCATATGGACAGGGCACGAAGGCATCGGCGCATGACCCAGATCATACAGAACAGATTTCCCCTCAAGGAAAATCCCTTGGTTTTCAATCACCACCGTAGGGACCTCATGTGCAGAAGCCAAAAGGTATTATGTTGGACGCATCTGCCATGAGCCCCAGCAGTCTTTGAAACTGCTTTACAGTGATAGTGTGGCCTAGCTTCATCCTGGAAACCATTGCCAGGATGGGCTCGATACGAGCGGGAGACAATTGTGCCCGCATCGTTGTCAAATCCAATACCACCCCCAGGAATGTGGTTCTCTGGGCGGGCGACAACACACTCTTTTCCATGTTGTGTCTCAACCCCAAGCTTTGAATGTGGCCAAGGACGACATCTCGATGCCGAACTGCCATTTCTCGAGACTGGGCCAGTATAAGCCAGTCATTGATATAATTTAGCACATGGATGCCCTAAAGCCTCATCGGGGCCAGGGCAACATCCATGCACTTGGTAAATGTGCGAGGGGAGAGTGCTAGGCCGAACGGAAGAACCCGATATTGGAACGCTTCGCCCCCGAAAGCGAACCTCAGGAACACCCTGAGATGGAAGGATGGATATGTGAAAGTAGGCGTCCTATAGATCTATTGTGACAAACCAGTCCTCAGACCTGATTTGACTCACGATGATGGAATAATGAGCATCTTAAACCTGAAACTCCTCAGAGAACGGTTAAAGAGCCTCAGATCTAAAATCGGACGCAACCCCCCATCCTTCTTGGAACAATGAAGTACCGGCTGTAGAACCCGGACGAATATTGTTTTCCTGAGGGCTCCCCGAAGGGAAACTTTCGTTCTTGACCCCCTGAAGCGGAATATACCGGCAGGGAGAAATCGAAAACGATTTCCATTTGTGCGGACGCGAACACTGCTTGGCCGCAAGCCTTTGGGGCTTCGCTGAAAACCGATGTGTCCCGAAGCGATTTCCTGAGGGCACCGTGAGGGAGCAGATCTCAATCGCTCTCTTCCAGGGGGATGGCCCTCGGAGGCCCAAACAAAGTTAGGACCTCTTTCCCGAAGCTTTCTTAGCCTGAAGTACAGTCCTCAGATCCGTCTTCTGGTCTGGAGGCTTCGGGCGAGAACGCTGCTTATGGTCCCAAGCTGTCTGTGGGGGAGCTCTAGAGGCTATGCTCTCCTGAACGGCAGCTACACACAATCCACACAGGCAGCCCCCTCGAGAACTGCCCATGCATGCTCTTCCCAGCCACCTTTTAAATTCATAAAAATTAAATACAGCCATAAAACACCAGACAAGTGAAGCACGGTCTGAATGATAGGCTGAATATAATATATTAATTAGACATCTAAACTTCTCAAGTCAGACGCTAATACACATTTAATTCATTAGAATTCAATGCAGCCATAATCACCAGACAAGTGAAGCACAGTCTGAATGAATGGCTGAATACAGTATATTAATTAGACATCTAAACTTCTCAAGTAAGATGATAATTCACATTTTAATTCAACAGAATTAAATGCAGCCACAAACACCAGACAAGTAAAGCATGGTCTGAATGATAGGCTGAATATACTATATTAGTATTTATTTATTTAGTACGCACTCGTAATCTACACGTTGCCTCGGCAACACGAGATTCGAGCCGCTCATATTACATGACATTTTTTCCTTCGAGAAGAAAAGTCAACAGGCACGAGGCTGAAACACCCGAAAGCGCATGCTTATTTTTATTTTGCACGCATGCACGCATGCGGAAGATAAACAGAACACACGTTGCTGGATCATGGCATTGGCTAAAAGTTTTGTTCGTGAGATTTACTATGACTATGGCTGGAGAATATGCCTCTCAAGACACCACAAACTCCGACAGCACTGCTTGGATATTATAACTAAAACTGCTGCATTTTGAAAAATTATACTTTGGATGCGGGCTCATTTGTTTGTGAGATATATATGATCATATACCCGAAACAAATTTCAATTACTGGTGATGGAGCATATCGTAAAAAAGACACCGTAGATTGACAGTACACCTTTAGAACTTTCTAATGATATAACTTATCTTTATTAACTAATAAAGATAAGTTATATCATTAGAATATTAATATTTGAGATAGTATCTAAGAAAGATAGATAGCTTTTTTGCCTGCTAACATGATCATGTCGAGCCAGGCAGGCGTGGTTTCAGTAACCATGGCACCTCAATTCCAACCACGTCCCGCCTCTTTGCCCATTTTCAGTTATCTGGGAATGACGTGCTGTGACACGCTACTAAAATGGCAGCGGCCTCATTTTCGCCTCAAAACTGCTCTTCAGAAATCTACGGGTGACGTAACTGTGTTACATGTGTCCTGGGTCCGTGCTCTATTTTCATTATATAGACTCCATTTCCCACAATTCCTCACCTAGGAACCAATCATGCACTCACACCTGTTTCCCATCAGTGACCCTTTATAAGCTGCACTCAAACACACATACATTGCTGAGTATTGTTTCTGCCTTGTTTTTCCATGTATTTCTGTCTGTTCCTTGTTCTGCCTAGCCTAGCCTGTGTTTTTGACCCTGGACTGATTCCTTGTTGATGATCGTTTGCTGCCTGCCTTGACCATTGCCTGTGTTTGGATTATTTTTTTTGCCTTGTCCTCTTGTATCTGTTTGCTGGTGTTTGACCCTCTGCCTGTACGACTACGCTCTTCCTGCTTTATTAAAGCCTGCATTTGGATCTCCAACTCCGTTGTCACGCTCCCTACATTACACACGGACACTACGTCCATATTTTTTACAGTCTATGATCTTGAGACAAAACAATGGCAGTGACAAATTTTAAGATATGTCAGTGCAAGTTGCTTTCAGTTAAAACAGCTCAATCATTGATTTGAGTCCGGGACTAGCTTAGGCCTCGTCTGTGAAACCGGGGGGAAGTTTCATAAACATGTATGTTTTTAATTGGGCTTCAATTACAGGCACTTTGACTTGAAATATTCAAAAATTAAACTTCTTTAAACTGTTTAATCTATGTTCAAAGATTTAAAGGTCATCTATTATGCTAAATCCACTTAAATACAAGGTGTTTGGATATAAATGTGTGTTGGCAGTGTGTGAACACAACCGCTCTACAATGATAAAAATCCCCATTAAACCAAAGCAGTCTCATTTAGAGGTCTACAAAGAGTACCCGAGATCCGAGGACCCGGGACCCGACCCAGGACCCGTACGGGTTCGGGTCTATATTTTAAATGGTCAGCCGGGTCCGGGTCAGGTCCCAATCTATTACTTTGGTTCCCGGGTCTGTTTAACATTGTGTGTATACTCAAGCCAATCGAACTCTAAGATCACCCGACCGTGTTCAGAGTTAGTCAGCGCTGTGCATGTGTTTTGTAACTTGCAAAGTATGAGCCGGGAAATAAGGTGAAAAAAACATGAGCGACCCCAGCCATCAGAAGCAGAGCGAGCGGAGTTAATGCAAGCAAATGGTGGTCATCAAGTTTTTCTATTCCTATTGTGTGCAACAGTAATGCAAACAAACTTCAAATCTCAAAAACTGCTTGCAGCCTTGCACACTCACATTTAAATAACATATTTCAAATCAGCAACAAAATCTGAGATGAACTATCGCATGAATGTTTTCTATGACGCTCAAAATGCGTTAAAAAGCTTGTTTCAGGTTGCTCCAGCTAACGCGCATATGCAGTCTCATGCAAGCGCACTTTCTTTCTCCTATTTTCATAATAATATTATGAATGAACTGTCTTGTTATATCTAAAGTTTTGGTCAGACTCGGCTCAGAAAGCACAGAAATGATCGCAAACAAGTAATGCTAACGTCAGCGGCCATGTCACTGAACAAGCAATTGTTAAAAAGGGCAAATAGGCAAAGTTATTTTATTATTTGAGTTGACTCAAAATACAACAAAATGCAAAACTGCAAAGTCGCATTTGTCATCGTGACAGCAAGTGGACTTTTAAAGCTGGAATAATGAGTGGATTAAGCATTTCATTCGGCAAGAGAGGAATAACATGGATGGAACATTCTTGGCAAGGAGGATTGTGCATTACAGTCAGGTACAAGGGAGAAGGCTACTAACATTAGGTATGACAAAACGTTTTATTTTCACAACTTGTTTATTGACTTATTAATAGCAATTTGCTGTGGAATATATGCCGATCGGGTCCAGTCGGGTCTGTGTCTTCCTGGCCAGGTTCAGGTCCAGCTTTCAAATAATAGACGGGTCCGCGTTGGTTCCGGGTAGTACATTTATGGCATTTCTCGGTTCTGCATGGTCCAGGTCCAACTTTCAAAATAATATTTGGGCCCGGGTTGGTTCCGTGTAGCACATTTACGCGTCTCTTCAGGTTCGGGTATGAATTTTTGGACCCGTGAAGACCTCTAGTCTCATTAGACAAGCCGTTTTGATTCTCTGAGTAATGTAACGTCACATTACTCATGCCCCGCCCACGACTGCTGACTGACAGTCCTGCATTACCATAGTTTCCGCCCTCAGCTAGCTGTACGCTGTCCACCATTTTCTCTGCGCTCTAGCAGCTGTAGCGACAACAATGTCTAGTAAGTAATTGAGATGTTTTGTTGTTGGATGTAAGAGTGAACATAACAGTCTTCATTTACTGACATCTGAGCTGCTGAACTCAGTGGATTAGTTTTATTTTTGAAGGGAATGCGCCACAGATACACATACGTTTTCTATAACATTCCCTGCTATTTACCTTCACAGACATAACTGACTGTGTTTATGTGAACTGTGTGTATTTTTGACAGAACCTTGTATGTATTTGACAGTTTAAACAAAACAAAAAATGTGAAAGAGAAGTTACTTACGAGACTTGACGTCTGACAGCCAGCTGTCTTTGTGCGTGTGCTTCAGATAAGTGCGCTCAGAAAACGATTCATTAGAAGTTTAAACTGATATAGCTTTAAAACGCGTGGAAATAATAAACTTTAATGATTAAAAAAAACTATGCTGTCCGTGAGAGTGATCGCGATATAGATGATAATCAAAACCAAGCAGATGTCTTGTTTGTATGTGGCAGAGAATCCGATTGAGGCAGGAACTGTGATCGTAGAGAGGGGGCGGGGCACAGCAGTCATTTGCATTTAAAGGCACATGCACGAAAACAGCCTGTTCTTGACTGTAGTCAGAAATGGGCATTTACAACATGGATTTATAAATTATCTGTGAGGTATTTTAAGCTGAAACTTCACAGACACATTCTGGGACACCTGAGACTTAAATTCCATCTTGTAAAAATAGGCATAATAGGTGACCTTTAAGACATTCTGAGGGGTCATAATAGGTGACCTAACTGATAACAGTTGGCAAAAATATTTCACGATATTACATATTATTACTTCTTTTTTTATCAGATAAATGCAGCCTTGGTGAACATAAGCATAACGAACCTTAGCCTATAACAAACTTTTGAACACTGTATTATTTTATCAAAACAAGCACACTTTTCAGTCAAAACATTAAAAAAAAAAAAAATAGTGTGTTAGATTATTTTGGCAGTATGCATATTTGTAAATAAAATTATTTTGTGAACATGAAATTGGTTGCAAAACTGAACCAAAAACAAACAACAAAAAAAAACTTGTTAGTCCACATATACATTTATACAGGTTTATTTCAGTTATTGCATTCAACAAATGATAACAGTTATTAAAATATGGAGCCAGATCAGTCTCAAAAATAATACATTTACAAATCAAAATTCATAAATGCACAGCACAATTCACATTTACAAAATGTGATTTGTAAATTCAAAACACAATTCATAAAAACACAAGTAAAAGCATAAATATTTCCCCAAATGCTCACACAAATGCATCTTACCTTAATACATTTAAAATGTTTACACAAATATGTATATATTATATAAGTTATTGAATTAATTACAATAACACATTTATGAATGATGTTACATGTATTTATGGATCGTTGAATCTGCATATGTAAATCGTCACACGTGCGTGGACTGCTTTGAATTTGTGTGTGGTATTTTTGAGACCTTCCTGGCAGGTTAAGATTCATAAATATCTTTTTTTGAAGGATGTTCTGTTTAGCCAATCACGGTGAGCTTTTAATCCACCAATCCTTACTGAACAGACTCAAGAAGCTCAGCGCTACGCTTGTACTGTGCATTGTTACATAATTGGGTCCTTTCTGTAAAGACATAATGGGTAGGCTACTTTTTTTTTTTTTTAGCACCTGATTACAATTTCTACAAAATCACATTATGATTTATATCGTTCGCACAACATACAGCTACCTGGTTGTGATATAAAACAGTTTAATGTTGTTATTAGTAATATGTCCCTTATTCATTAGGTGGCGACCAAGTGTTTGAAAAGAGTCTAGGTGCAGTTGAAGCAATTGAAGCAAGACAGTCTGCTAGTGTTTGATGAGTAGTCACATTTTGCTTGTTCAGTCAAAAGCTTTGACGTTAATAAAGCACACACATTAATGAAACCAAGGCACTTTATTGAAATATCACACTGGTTAACCTGCTGTCTTATACACCAAGTTGCACATACCCTGTTTACTCAGATCAATCTGAATAAACAGTGGAGAGATTTCAGCTTGGAGGATGAAAACCAGACTCAACGAGTAAGTAAAGTTGTTTTTTTCATCTGATGGCATTTTCTTATGATTAAAGGTTGTTTTAGTTAATGAAGTGTGCAGTTTGCAGTGTTACAAAGTTGTTAGTCCACGCCAGCTTTCTTATATTATAACTGGTGTTTGTAGGAACACTTTAGTAATCACAGGATGAATGGGCGATAAACAATCATTAAAACAACGATTTCGATGATAAACTATCGAGTAAGTTAATTTTAAATACGGTTTGTAGTCAGTGGGTTCTAAAGTTATCATCGCGACCAGCAAGGAATGCCATGGATTATCTGCTATTATGTTTTATGTTTTAAAAGTACCGGTGCACCAGTTATTTCATTAAAAATGCAGTCTCTACATTTTTTTTTTCCTTTTAAATGTAGGTTCTATCTAGCTCTATTTGGACATAATTTCTTTCAGTTTTGAGTGGTTTGTTGCAAAAGTGATAGGCAGAGTGATGACAATCGCTTGTCATTCTGCAGTGTATTAGCACATTAATTTCTTCATTTGCACAATAATCTGATATGTTAAACATATACAGTATATGCACCGCACCAGTACTTTTAAAACTTTAAACATAATGGCAGATAATCCGTGGCATCCCTACCCAGCAAGCAATTTTATGTCTAATAGACGTCTAATAGCCGTCAAAACATAGCCCGGCCGTCTAGGCTAAAACGAGGCAAAATTTGGGCTGTCAGTGAAAATCTAATAGACGTCTAACCATAATCCAAGAATAGACTAGTCATCAATTAGACGGCTATTAGACGACTACATATTTATGTCTAATAGACGGTGAATACGGGTCTAGGCTAAAACAAGGCTGAATTTGGGCTGTCAGTGAAAATCTAATAGCCGTCTAACCATAACCCAAGAATAGACTAGTCATCAAATATACAGCTAATGAATGACTACATCTATACATGTAATAGACAACAAAATAATGGCTAAAGGATTCTTTTCACTTAAATATAACAGGTTCTCATAAATGACAATCCGTCCAAACAAATGAAATATAAAGGTTTTATTTAGAAAAAGAACTCAAGATAATACAAAATGATAAAATAATAATTAAAATTAAATTTTACAAACACAATACAAATAAACATTAAAAAAAGGAACATTTTACAACTTAACATAATAAAAATATAAAACATTGACAAAAAAAGTTAAATACAAAAGGTTAACAATGTTTTTTTGGTTTATAAAACAACCTGATTAATTTTCGGTTCCATAAATTCCATGTTTTATGTAAAGCACTTTGAATTACCTTGAAAATTGTTGTTGAAATGTGCTATACAAAATAAACTTGTCTTGCTAAATCAAAAACTCATATTTTCATATCATAATAATCAAAAGATTAAAAGATATATGAGGCTTCCGTAACAAATAATAATAGGGTGCACAGGTTTCATGTTTACCCCTTGTATTTAGATAATTAGAGAGTTTTAGGGCACAAGGAAACACTACAGTACATGTTCATGTAGCATGTTAATCTAACCACAACATGGCTTACTCTGAGTCACCTTTATTTATATTGCGCTTTTTACAATGCAGATTGTGTCAAAGCAGCTTTACATTCATAACTGGTATATAATTTTGGCTGCACAGCAGCTCTTAAAGAATAGTGTCAATGCAGGCAGATCAAAGCACTGTTGAATATCAAATGTCAAGTCAAATGTCAAGTGTCCCCAGCTAAGCAAGCCAAAGGCGACAGCGGCAAGGAACCCAAACTCCATCAGGTGGCAAACAGGTGGCAAATAGACTTCTGTGTTAAAATGGAGAAAAAAAAAAAAACCTTGGGAGAAACCAGGCTTATTCGGGGGGCCAGTTCTTCTCTGGCGAACAGTGCTTTGTTACGATTCAGGTTGCTATCATAAGTCTGATAGGATCGCAACATTCAAAGTATTTATTCCAGTTCAATCCAGTTGAGGATCGTATTCATCACACCGGTATGGACGGTTTGTTGAGGAGCTGTGCCACTGGTTGTCGTGTCGATGAGGCCTTCACAATGGATGAACTAGTTGACTCAATCTCTGCTTATACTTCAGGGCTGCGCTGTGGTCGTGTCAAGGCGCTGGTCCTCGGTCTCACCTGGATACGGCCCGGATCTGGTTGACTACGGTAAATCTCGGGATAAACAGAAAGACTAATATTAGTGTAGATGCCATTCTTCTTCTGATGTAACGAGTACATCTGGTGTTATAGGAAGTGTTCCCGGTTCCGGCTGACCTAATTTATGCAGCCTAATAATCCTTTAACGGATTTGAAAATATAAATTGATAATGTGTTATGTGTATGCCAGGTTAAAGAGATGCGTTTTTAATCTAGATTTAAACTGACAGAGTGTGTCTGCTTCCCGAACAATGCTAGGAAGATTGGTCCAGAGTTTAGGTGCCAAATAGGAGAAGGATCTACCGCCTGCGGTTGATTTTGATATTCTAGGTATTATCAGCTGGACAACCGTGCCGAGAATTATGGGCCGAGAGCGGTTTGTAATCGTGCCGTGCTGTACCAGGCTCCAGTGGAAACACAACTGGAACCATTCCTTACCATTCTAAGAACCGTTCGGCCCGACGGTGGAAAAGCGGCTAGTGAAAACATGAAAAACAGAACGTCTGGTCACCCTAATATTGCTAGCGGTATCAAGCTAGCCCCCAAGTACAGCAGCACACTGTATAAGCTGTGTACAGTATGTTACTGTAGATTTTCAATGCATTTTGGGAAAATATTAGCTTACTGTATATCTAAATACAGTACTAAATGACCCTGAAAAACAACCACACACCTCCTTACACGCAACGGCTCTGTGACAGACTCGTGAAGATTAAAGCCCACAAGATTATGGTAGGTTAATTTTTTTTTTTTTTTGGTTTTGTTTTTGCTTTATTTGTTTTATTCTGGTGTTATTTGCAAGATATGAAACTATGTTCTAGTTAATACGTTTCCATAAAAATATCTGAGCAAGCGTTCATTTTCTGGCCTTTTCCTCCTGCAGCGTGGTGAAGATGAAAGTCCTAGTACGGAGTAGACTACGTGAAACTGGTGGGTATACTTAAAAATACAGGTAATTGCCTTATTTGTTTTATACAAATGTTATTTGCAAAGTATAAATATGTTTGAGTTAATAAATATATGTATGAACATCGGAGCGGGTGATCATTTCCCATTTAAGCTGCACTAACTAGAATCTTCCTCCCGCAGCGGCACTGGCAGACCAGCTTGACCATCGTGAGACAGGCGGGAAGAGTCCTTGTGAAGACGAAAAACCTACTACGTGAAATTGGTGGATCAACTTTAAAACACATGTAATCACTTTTTTGTTTTGTACCAACATTGTTTGCAAGGTATAAATACGTTTGAGTTTATAAATGTCCGTAAGAACATTGGCACGGGTGCTCATTTCCCAGTTAGGCCATACTAAGTAGTTTTTTCCTCCCGCAGAGGAGCTGGCAGAGACTGGCTGAACCATCGTGAGACAGGCGGGTAGAGTCATTGTGAAGACGAAAAGCATACGTGAAATTGATAGGTCAACTTTAAAACACATGTAATTGTCTTTTTTGTTTTGTACCAATGTTGTTTGCTAGGTATAGCCTAAATACGTTTGAGTAAATAAATGTCTGTAAGAACATCGGACCGGGCACTCATTTCCCAGTTAAGCCGTGCTGACAGCATTTTCTTCCCGCAGCGGCGCTGGCAGATGGGCTGAACCATCATGAGACAGGTGGGAAGAGTCGTTGCATAAGGAAGACCCTTTTCTTTATAGCTTGTAGTTTTAAACGTTTTAAGATATGTATTCACTGGTTATTGTTGTATACTGCTACTAATTAAGTACTTTAACTCTTCAAACTTTTATTTTTATATTTCCAACATTTATTTTCCACTGGCACAGTGTGTTACTGTGATTTTACTGGCATGGCTTTAATTGTATTTTGTTCATTGATGAAATAAATATGCTGGTAAATCTGTTGAAGTTCAGCTATGAAATGTAAAAGATGAAACCTAAATAAAGCTGTTGATGTGAAGCAATAACTTGTGTTATTGAATATATAACAGTAAAATTAAAACAAATAAATAATAAAAATAAACTGTAAAAATAACTACAGTAGTTTTAAGCATACTGTAAAATAAAGTACAGCATTAATGCATGGGAGAATAAACACAATGGGAGAATAAACACAGTCATATAAACAATATTAGAGACTAATTCACAGTCATATAAACAATCACTCACGATAACCAGTGTTGGGGAAAGTTACTTTTAAAAGTAATGCATTACAATATTGCGTTACTCCCTAAAAAAAGTAACTAATTGCGTTAGTTACTTTTTTATGGAAAGTAATGTGTTACATTACTTTTGCGTTACTTTTTCTCACCTGGGCTGGGCTTGCTTGTTTGTTTTTTAATAACTACAAAAAAAGTTATATTTTTGGCAAATGTTAAGGCCCTTTCACACCAAAAGTGAAATGGATAAGCCTCAGGCTGAAGGAAATGCATATGCATACGCCTGTACAGTAGAGGGCACAGCTCAAACAAACCTTTCAGCTGTTCTGATTAAAGAAGAATAGGAGACAGGAGAGGAAGTTCAACACTCTTATTTCTAAATCTAATCTAAAGTAATTTCTACTTATTAGAATGGTTGAATTAGATCAGTGAGGGTCAGCAGCAAAGACATTGGTTAATAAAGTGAGATTAAATACATAAAATATATTAGTATAGTAATATTAGTATAATATAGTTAGTTATTACGTTTGCATAAAATTCTGAGATTGCATTTCACTGTTTTTATTCATTTTGAGGAATACTGAATGTTTTCGTGCAAGTGAGATGAGTAAATGCATGTTCGCATTTAGACTAGAACTACAATCATGTTTACACAGCGCACACAACACCTCTGCACTTTATTTCTCTCAACATGGGGACAGGAGAGCTGTCAGTCAATAAATGTGAAAAAGTAAATTGCGTTACTTATTTGAAAAAGTAATCTGTTTACATAACTCAAGTTATTGCAACACTGGTGATAACACAAATCAAAAACCATTATAAACGTACATAAACAGTTCTCATCATATTTACATATTTATTTTATTAAGTCCCCCTTTACACCTGGCATTAACATGTGTAAATGTAGGGGAACAGATCAGTGAAAACACATACGGCGATGGTCAGGGACAGACACAGTGTAACTGTACCCTATTACATCTGTACTTTATCTACGCTATTATTTAATTCTCTATGTGTAAACGTTTTAATGAGAGAGAAGTACTAGTTAATCTACCCAGCAAAATCCCCAGTGTTAAATTAACACTGCTCGGTGTCTCCTGGGGTCCACTCTATAGAGTGTTAAAAACTAACACTGAAAGAGTGTTACAGTTAATTAAATAATTAAGTCATTAATTAAGTGATGATTAAACATTATTGATGAACACCTGCTATTAACAAGAATCCCTGAAGGAATATGAACAAGAGAAACACAAGAACTGCATCTGACTTCCAGCCACAGCCTTAGATGAAATCAACTGTACATAAAAGACATTGAATCTCTCAAGATCTCAGCAGAGGATGATTAAACAACTCCACAAACAGCATTACCAGCTTCCCTTATTACTAACCAGATTGACTTTATTTCTGTCATAATATGTCTACAGAAGTTCTTATTGAAAATTAAAGGTGCAGTGTGTAAATTTTAACGACATCTAGCGGTGAGGTTGCGAATTGCAATATAGAGAAGCTACGGTGGCCAACACAGGACAAAGATATCATCGTCTGAGACGGCAGAGCAAATGCGCTCTGTAGAGCAGTTTGTCCATTTAGGGCTGCTGTATGAACATGCCGGCACAAAAGATGTAACATGTAAGGGAACCCGCGGTGTATGTGGAAAGAAACGGCTCATTCTAAGGTAATAAAAACGGTTTGTTATGTAAGGTCTTTATACACCAATGAAAACAGTTATGTATATTATATTGCATTTCTGTCAATAGATCCTTCTAAAATTTACACATTGCACCTTTAAAGGGGACATCAGATGCAAAATTCACTTTTACATGGTGTTTGGACATAATTGTGTGTTGGCAGTGTGTCTACACAACCACCCTATAATGATAAAAATCCACCCATTCTCAGATTCTTGGCAAAGTGATGTAATTTTGCAAAGGCCCCTCCCACGACTCTTGACGGACACTGCCGTTTTAGCATAGACCCACCCTGAGTGAGCTGTAAACAGTCCGCCATTGTTTCGACGCCGGATCAGGTGTAGAGAAGAATGTCTCCTAAGTGACTGAGGTGTTTTGTTTTTGACTTTAAGAATGAACATTGTACATATGAAAGCGTTATATAAATGCTTCATTCATTCATTCATTCATTCATTCATCATTTACTCCCGACAGCTGAGCCGCTGAAGACGCAGTGGATTAACTTTGTTTTTGAAGGGAATGCGCCCCCGATCTACCTACATGTGTTTATGTTTGCATGAATCACTTTACATCAGACTGCTTTCTGAACGAGGGACATGACAAGGCAGGTTTTGCTAAAAGTTGTTCCTGAAGAATGGATCGGTACCAACTGTTCGTGATCCAGCCTCACCTCCAGGAGGAGTATAATTTTTATTTATTTATTTTTAACTGCTCGTGCTCAAACGTGGCAAGTCAGAGCCAGTTGCATTCAGTCAGTGATTACAGTCGGTGTTTAAATTCCGTTGGTAAGTATTTAAAATTGGTCCAGTCGAAGGAAACATTCTTTGTGTGTCGAGTTCAGTCTTAGAATGTTTCGGCTAGTCATTAAGTTAAGAGTTAAGCTGACTTAACAGTCTCAGAGAACATTGTTATGTCATCATTTCTATTCAGAACATTCTTATTGTAATTCATAACTGGTCGTTTATAATAAACAATGCATTAAGGTGATAGTCTTTTTACAAACTGTGTACGATTTATGTACAAATAGATATGGTTGTACCGATGTGTCTTCAGATCCTCCCGCTGCCATACTTTCCCCAAGGGACATGCTCAATGGTTGTCTAGGCAGCGCTCCACCTGTCTTGTTACACAACCATTGAGAATTTTTACCAAAGTATGTTACAGACTTTTCAGGAATACCCTAAAGAATCATAATAACTTGTGGAAAATGGGCATTCGATGTCCCCTTTAACAGAGGTTTAGATGTTGATGTTTAATGAAACTGTTTTGTTTGGAGTCACCATTTTGGAGATCAGTGTTTGCTTTAGTTGGGCTCTTGACCCTCGACTTTTTCACATTAGGTTTTCTCTGGCTGCTGAAACAGTGTTTTATAAAGCACATTTGTTAGGGCAAAAAAAAAAAAATGTGATCAGGTGATTTCAGTTAAATATTGATTATAAATAAACAATCATCATTGTTTATGTTTAGTAACCTGATTCAATCATTTATTCCAGAGTCTAATCCTTGATTAAGTCCATGTGGTGTAATTATTATTTTTTTTTTATTGTTGATTATGGCAGCCCTCTGGTTCTAAAGCAATTTGAGCTCCTGCAGCACTTACACATGTGTTGCTGTGTAATCAAACTTTTAACTGGGATAGGAGAAAGTAATTTACCTTCCAAAATTTAAGATAATCAGTCCCTGGCTTTGTTCGAAATTTAGAAATATCATGGTCCATACTCCTAATTCATGTAGTAGTAGGTAAATAACAGACGTGACACAAACACTGGTTTGAGCAACTAAGCGATAAACATGCCTTTGAAGATTCCAAACGTTGTGCAATGCCAGGTTGTGGAAAAACACAGTAGCTGCATTGGATTTACAGAGAGCCTGAAATTAAAAAACAATGCCGTGCCTTCTATTTTGGATCTGACAGGAACAGCGCAACATGCTTATGTGAGTAAAAAAAGTTTTTAATGTGTCACTATTGCCTTGTTACAGATTGTTTGATATGTACGGATTATGTGTACATGTCTAACCAAAATCACCAGTAACCAGTGATTTCTCATATGTAATGATTCATGTAGGCCTACAGTCCTACAGATGTTTTTGTCTCAAAATCGTAAATCAAACCAGTGACTAAACGGTCAACTTCACATTGTTTCTCTTAGTAGGATGAAAATAATATGTTATTAAACTGTGATTAAATTATACATAGAAAGCGATCAAAGAACACTCCCTTTAAAATCGCTGGAACTGTCAATCAAACAGCGTGAGTGTTCTGGACTCTCGCCAAAACTCCCATTAGAATCAACAAATCTCTTATTTACATTGTGTTTGCACTGTTAGTTATGATGAAAGCATTCGTTAGTGTGCAGAAATCGAGTTACAATGACAAGATTACTGCATTCATGCACTCAACATGTACCGTATGTGATCAGCTACATGCTCATCACTGCAACCTTTCTTGCCATGATCTAAATATAATGCTATAATCAACACTTTTCACAATTAGTAAACCTTGGGAACCGTAATAGTAAAAACATGCTGAAAGTTTGAGAGAATTCCACATGTAATACTTAGCTATTTCCATATGCAAAGATGTTAGCCAATCACAGCAGTGGGCGTTTACACGGAAGTCTCACAGTTAAATTATGACAATTTTTGATATAAGAATCATACTAAAATTATAAGTGCACCCCAGGAATTATAAAATAATAAAATAATGCAGTTCATGCCCCTTTAAAGTCCAATGTAGCCAAGCTAATTAAATTTAGTCATGATTATGGTTTTAAATGCCCACAACAAAATGTTCCCTTTGTCCCTTTTTTTTTAAATTTTAACAGATTGACAAAATGATGGGAAAATTTTCAGAGACTTTTGATCTAATATCTTTTATTCTGAGACATTGAATGCCTTTGTTTGCCAATATGATAATAGTACATAGGACTACATAAAGAACTTTTCAGAGAAAACCAAAAGACATTTTTAGATCTGTTGTCAGGCCAATAATGCATTTAAATAGTGAACACAAAAACAAATCAAATTATCAGCAAACTTTAAAACAACAGACTGACCAAATAATTAGATTAGCGCTCAATAAACTAGATGATTGTTTATATTCACAATCTACTGAAAATCAGCCTTTAAAAATCATGTTCTAGTTTTAGCTCTAAAGTGCAAAATATCATACTTTTAATATCTCTGCCTTGTTTTCCAGAAAATCTTTAGGACAAGATATATTTACCTGTTTAGGAAAAAAGTTTGCATTATTGTTTTGCTTAAACAAGTCAACAAGTTAAAAACTTCTGCCAGTGACAGAAGACAAATCACCATCCAATACAGATTTTCTACTCTTCATTTTTACAGTTTGCTTATCAGGAAAATATATCTTGGTACTCCCAAAGAATGTTGTTGTTTTTTTGTTTTTTTTGCAACTAAAGCAAATGATTCCTGACAGTCTTGTGGCCAATAAGTGCTGATGACTTATGTGTGAGTTCAAAAGTTTGGTTTGTGTTTCTTGACTTCCACCATCAGATGATGGAGGTTTATGAGCTCAGAGCGCACTGCCAGACTGCGGAATGTTGGCTGGGAGAGGACCTTATGGAAACCATGATAGTACTGGATGAGCTGGGTCAATGCTCCCTAGTGAAAACAACCAAACAAGAATTCATAACACATTTAAATAAATAACAGAAATAACTTCATTGTTACACAAATGGTCAGGAGACTCATCTCATGGGGTTGTACCTGAATTATGCTGGTTCCATTTTTAAAGTTGGTGAATGAACGCATCACATCCTGACTCAGGGCCTCCACAGACTGCTTCCATGTGCTGGAGAAACCCCGCACCAACTGAGTGATACGAGCTGACAAACAGATATAGGCAGAAAGATTCTTAAAAAGATGCAGATTTGTGGGTCAATGGACACCCAGACCTCTGTGTGTGTTTCTAGGAGCATCCTTTGATGGAAACATTGTAATATGATTCATAAATTTGGGGACAGGATGATTTTTTTTAAGTTTTGAAAGAAGTCTGTTCACCAAAGCTGCCTTAATTTGATGGAAAATATGGTAAAATAATAAAGGCACATTATGTAATTTTCGCCAATAGAGGTCGCTTATTCAAATCAAAGGCGTAGTTTGATGACTCCGTGAATGAGCGTGGAATCATGGTAGTAGTCATCTTCACTTCCATAGCCGATGGAAGGGAATCCGAAGGACTCGGGCAGAAATCATGTTCATAGATGAGCTAATTTATTAAATTATTAACTTTTTTTAACGCTTTATTAACGGTACTGTGGTATGAAGAAAGGTGGGCCGAGAGCCATGGGAGCGGAACAAGGTTGCTGGAGCGAATGATAACAAGAAATACCTGTGCCACATACTGGTCTCGAGTCCAGCAGAGCTTTTATTATGCTTATGCTGCAGTCGGCCACTTCCGCTCTTTCCTTTGCGTATGTGGGGTAACACGGCGCTGTTTTACATGGTTAAACAATCATACTAAATACATTTGAGTGCGTTGTTGAGTTAGGTTTTAACATTACTCTGTGTGTTCGCTCGGTGGCTGGTATGAGAGACTTGTTGCACTATGCAGTAATCTAGATCGATATTAAAATATATTAATAAAAGCTGGATGACTTATGTTGCTAAATGACATGTAATGCATTTTAAAATATATTGTATGATGGAGAAAGCTCTCTCTGATTATGCTATGTTAGCCACTTGTTGTGGCTTGTTAGTGTTGTCTCTGAGGCATGGTAAACACATGGTACTCGTGGTAAATCAAGAAAACAAGCTTTTCAAACAATAAAACTGTGTTAAGCTACATAACAAAGATTCATTTTCTGTTGATAAATGTATCCAAACAGTTGCTCACCTGTCTAATAAAACACATAATATATTAAAGTGTCCTTGGTGAATCCATGGTTTCTACAAAAGTAAAACTGGAAATCGAGGGTAACGAGGATATGAAGTCATTGACTGGTGACGCAATGAAACGGTCCGTTACACTGGTTAAAATTGCTGATTTCTCTGGATTTAAACATTGTTGGAAATGTTTGGGACAATATAACAAAATATATAACATTGTTCTAGTGTTTTTTTTTTTTTTTTTTTGGATATTTTAATCTAAAAATTCTACATATTGTGCCTTTAATATCATTTAAAATAATTGCTTGCTATTTTAATATATTTTAAATGTCTTTTTTTTTGTGATGGTAAAGCTGAATTTTCAGCAGCCAGTCTTCTCGAGTCTTCAGTGTCACATGATCCTTCAAAAATCATTCTAGTATGCTGATTTTAAGAAACCTTTATTCTTATTTGTATTAGTTGAAATGGTTGTGCTGCTTAAACTGTAGAAGTGTGGACGTGTGCATTTATTTGAAACAGGAATCTTTGGTGACATAATGTATTTACTGTCATTTTTATTTAAATTTGAATTTAATTGAATTTAATTTAATTCATCCTAGCTAAAGAAAAGTATTAATTTCTTTCAAAACCACAAGAACAAAAAGAACAACAACAACAAAAGAAACATTTGACTTGTAGTGTTAGTTTTGAACAGCGTTGGTGAAGCTACTTTGAAACTGTAATAATGAGATGATTTAATTAGTGATGAGGTGAATTTATCTGACAATGAGAATCTCTACTAGGATGACAACACTACACATTTGAACAGAAATCATACACCAGTTACAACCACTCAAACAAGAAAAAATAATTTATACTAAAGAGTAAAGGAATATTTCTATTTGACAAAATACATGTAAAATTATTGAAATAAGGGATTTAATGATGATGGCAATGCAGATATTACACACCTTAGCTTAAAAAAAAAGAAAGTATCTTGGCCCTTTTGGGTCTGATGCAGAAAATTTTTTAATTACTCGATCTTTAGAATGGAAACTCTACACTGCATCTTGGATGGACGCTATGGAGACTCCATCAGCGTATCCGGTATCTGAAGCATGTATGAAAACACTCCAAACTGATTGCTTGACAACAGTCCGTGACATCATTAGCGACCGCCCAGAAGTGTAAGAGGGGACCTGTAGCATAGTCATCAGTTTTTTTGTCTTTAGGTGCCATTTGTTTCGTCAGCACATGGTGAAGACAGGATCATAGAAAATCTTAGCAAGCGTTTTAGGAAGTGTGTGCCTACGTGACCCAGGTCCCATGGCGGTGCTGCAAGCCTACCAGGCAGATCTGCTAAAGAGACTTGGAAAAGAGCCAGGGACTGTCTCCTAAAACAGTTGCTAAACTGTGCAGCTCCACGGATCTAGCTCTGTGGCAGGCGTTTCCTAAAAGCTGTGTCAGGTGAGGAAAGGCTGTCACAGCCTGGTTATTTTTCCATAGAGCTCTGCCTTTGGGGCTAAAGTAGCCCACTGGGGAGGGAGGAAGTTTCCATTGAGGCCAGGCTTCCTCTTCTATAGAGGCATAGAAGCTAAGGGATCTTCTATTTTTGTGAGAGATAATGGTTTAGGGAATGCTACAATGTGAAGGGGTGCTTCAGACACCAGATACACTGATGGCGTCCCCATAGCGTCCATTCAAGATAGAGTGTAGAGATTCAGTGTAGAGTTCCCCTTCTCAGGGAACCACGGTTAGTACTAACCTGAGACATTTTCAAACAATGGAAAAAATGGTTAAATTAATTTTTAAAGGGATAGTTTGCACAAAAATAAAAACTCTGTCATTGTTTATTCACCCCCATGCCATTTCAAATCCATAATACTTCTATTCATCTTTGGAACACAAATAATTATATTTCTAATATTCTCTCATAATTTTTGTCCATCCATTTAAAGGAACACGCCACTTTTTTTGAAAATAGGCTCATTTTTCAACTCCCCTAGAGTTAAACAGTTGAGTTTTACCGTTTTCGAATCCATTCAGCCGATCTCCAGGTCTAGCGATACCACTTTTAGCATAGCTTAGCATAGTTCATTGAATCAGATTAGACCGTTAGCATCTCGCTTAAAAAAAATGACCAAAGAGTTTCGATATTTTTCCTATTTAAAACTTGACTCTTCTGTAGTTACATTGTGTACTAAGACCGACGGAAAATGAAAAGTTGCGATTTTCTAGGCCGATATGGCTAGGAGCTATACTCTCATTCCGGCGTAATAATCAAAGAACTTTTCTGCCGTACCATGGGTGCAGCAGGCGCAATGATAAAAAAGTCCACATAATAGAAATGTGCAGCTCAGCTCTAACATCACCTGAATCCGCTATTAAAAATAAATCATTCACCCATCACCCACCTGAACCTATGATATACTCTGATTTAGATATCCACACCCGATCATCACATTACAGTTATTTTTATATTCAGAGTTAAGCAGGATGATATGGTAACATATTACACTGAAGTAGGCTGCTTTTAAATGAAAATTTATTTAAAGTAAAAGTTATTTGGCAAAATTACATTTCCTTAATAGCCTAAACAGAGGCTTTACTCCATTCAAACTTAAATTCGAATGTCACTGTTTCCATCACCGCAACTTTCTGAACACACACACAAGAAGTTCAGCCCAAGCAAAGGCTGGATATAGGCTTTATTAGTTTATTGTCATATGGGCTACAGCGTTTCACAGCCGTTACATATCACATGGTCCTGGTTAACTACTTCACTAAAACGCTCCCACACAGTATTTTTCTTTCCTCCCTTTTGTTTCATTTTTAATTCTCCTTTTTGGAAATTTCTCTCTGATCTGTTTTGCTTCCATTGCTGCTTAAAGGATTAGTTCACTTTAAAATGAAAATTACCCCAAGCTTTACTCCCCCTCGAGCCATCCTAGGTGTATATGACTTTATTCTATCTGATAAACACAATCGGAGTTATATTAATAGATATCCTGAGGCATCCAAGCTTTGTAATGGCAGTGAACGGGACCAACGAGTATGAAGCTCAAGAAAGTGCATCCATCCATTATAAATGTACTCCACACAGCTCCGGGGGGTTAATAAAGGTTAATAAAGCGATGCGTTTGTGTAAGACAAATATCCATATTTAACAAGTTATAAAGTAAAATATCTAGCTTCTGCCAGACCGCCTTCCGTATTCAACTTACGAATAAACTGTAATGCCTCTCACAGTTCAAAACGCTTGCACTACGTCCTATGCCTTCCGTATTCAGCTTACGAAAAAAAGCGTAACTGACACTTAGGATGGCCTGAGGGTGAGTAAAGCTCGGGGTAATTTTCATTTTAAAGTGAACTAATCCTTTAAACAAGTGGATCCCAAAACTAGCTAAACGAGTCTGCAAATTAGTGCCTGACAAAAAATTTAGTTTTCAACGTTAATATTTCCATCATTATGTTGGAAAAAACTCTTATCAGAATAATTTCTGTTGATCAAAAATTTAGCTAAAGCTGTTAAGTTATTAAGCAAAATCTAATGTGGGTTTTTTCCTTTGTGTTTTATATAATGACCACTAGGAGGTGCTCTGGGCATATGTTTTACTTGATTGGTTTCCCTGAAGAGACATGCGTTGTTGATGAAAACAAAAGTAAAAGAGTGACATGTTTGTTGTGTTACTGTGAAATGGGAGTTCTGTGGCTTTATTAAAATCAACACATTAATGATTTATCTCATCCACCCCTGACCCACCTGCAATTAACTGGAATGTTATTTTAATTGGAATGTCACAGCAATCCATGCATCACAACCACACAACCCACATTTTCAAGCTTCGAAAAGTACATAAAGACATGGCTCAACCAGACATGCTTGAGAACAAACCTCATTGGTTTGTCAAGCAAGTGTGAGCTTTTGTTTATCATATTTGATGAACTCATAAAATCATCTATGCATGTGTGATAATCAAGGTTCATATGTGAATAAAAGCCCAAATTAAATCTGTTCGTCATATAAAAAGATCATGTCTGCTTAGAACACTTGGATTAAACCACTTGATGGATTACTTTTACCACATATTTTTGTACTTTTCTAAGCTTGAAAAATATTGTGGCATGGACTTTGGATGGACTTTGTGTTCCAAAGATGACTGAAAGACTTAGGTTTGGACATAAGAGTGAGTAAATGATGAAGGAATTTTTGTGATGAATGAATCACGTGATAAAAGATAAAAAAATAAAATAAAGCAGTGTGATTTAAACCTTAACAGTGAACACATGGCAGTTCCAGCACTGACCTTCATCATTTTTGAGTTTTTCAAGTTGCCCTTTCTCTATCAGTGCCTCACTCTCCTTCACAAATGCAATCATCCCTCCAAATGGAGATGAAAGAATCTCCTCTATAAACTCCTATAAAATTACACATCAAAACACAGTGGTTACTTACATTACAATAAGGAAAGCAATATCCTACTTCAAAACAACTGCTAGTCTGAACCGGTACTTAGTATCCCAGAATGTACCTGTGTTCTAGCCAGTAGGAGCTGCTGAAAGCCCTCAACCTCTTTACTGTCATCAGCTGCTCTCTCCTTTATAACACACACACACACAAAACATATCATCATGATGCATTCTGGTAATGAGTCCTAACCGTTAATAAATGGACCGTAGTGTGGTATGTGATTACCCTTACCATGAGCACACTAAGCATCATGTCATAGTTGTTGATGAGGAAGATGAGCTGGTCTCGTCTAGAAGGAAACTCAGCCGCCATTTTCAGCACAAAATTCTCCACCTCAATCTGGAAATCATATTTATGTCACATTTCAATATGAGCCACTTCACCGTTCGAGGAAAGAGGGGTTTCTGTTCTGCTAACCTGCAGCTGTCCGAGTAGTGTGTTGGTCCTCTCGTTGGGAAAGGTTTGATTTATGCTGACAATAGCAGAGGAGAATTCAGCATACCGGCGTGTGATCTACACAAACAAGAAGCAAAAATAGATGATTTATGCCACATATATGTAAATGTGCATTCATATCATACTGTACATGGACAGAACACAGCACATGTAAGTCTCTAAAAATATATATATATATTTCTTTTTTCCTATAAA
Source organism: Hypophthalmichthys nobilis (assembly GCA_037950665.1). NCBI lineage: Eukaryota > Metazoa > Chordata > Actinopteri > Cypriniformes > Xenocyprididae > Hypophthalmichthys > Hypophthalmichthys nobilis. Next base: position 19,855,103 of record CM075483.1, read on the forward strand.
ATTAAGCATCGTTTTTAGGAGGCAATTGTACACTACTCAGTGAATACAGCTGAATCATAAAGTTTTCCTGAAAAAACGTATGAAGGGAGCCATTAATGGACAGTAGGGAAAAAAAAAAGTATAACTTTCTTACAGTTTTTAGTGAGATGCAGTTTCATATATCAATACATTTAATAAATATATGGTAGGAAATACAAATAAAAATGAATAAAATGGAACAATTGTTGTTTCATTTTCAAATCTAAAGACAACATGAGCAAGATGAAGAAAGCAGTTGTTTAATAATAATAATTGAAGTGGTCTAGTTGTGAACGTACAAAATGCTAGTACTACCAAAAAACTTTTGGAAACCCTTTTTTTTGAGTGTGGTATTTCAGCATGTGTTTGTGTATGAGGCTTCGTACATAGTGTGGTCTGGTGTCCAGTACACCTAGTTTCTGAGGGTCAGTGTTTCGAATGCTCTGGATGTTCATCTCCAAAATGAGTTCAAATCTCGGCCACAATAATTCTAGCACAGCCTCCCAGTACCTGCACAATACACATACAAAAACAAAAGCCATTTATAAAGAAAACACACAAGTGTCACATAGAACATCTGCTAATTTCTGCTTATTGCTTTTGTTTTATTTACATTTTAAAATAATTATTAAATAATTATCTTGTGCTAAAGTTAATGATTTTTTTTTACATTTGGTTTATTGAAATAAATAATTTGTGAATACAATCTGACTCTTAAATTTTTTAAATTGAGCTGGATGCTGACACCACTGTTTTCTGCAGAGCTGCTTTATAGCTTGCAACATTGACGCTGCTATATAAATAAAGGTGACTTGAAGTTAAAAAATGTTAAAAATAAGATCAAAATTAGCTGCAAGCAGGAACAAGCACCACAGAGGCAGAATGAGGAGCTAAAAATCATGGCAGCAAGCATCAGACCAACTGCAAAAATCAGTAAAGACATGTGGAGCCCATAAATACAATCACTTGTAATGTGATATAATTGCTTATTAGTTTTAACCAATAGGTGGCACTGACACCAAATTGATCTGGTGTGGTCAGTGTTGGGTGACAATTACAGATAAAGTTTGGTGTCAATATGTCAAATCTTTCCAGAGATACAGCCTGAGATGCAGTTTGGCATATGACACAAAATTTGTTGATGCGTATACGAAAACAGTGAAGACGACCTGACTAATTTTGTGAAAATCAGACAAAAGGTCTAGGAGGAGTTGAAAAAGAAGTTTTATAAAGAAAATCTAAATGCTGGACAAGAAGTTGGGCCGACTATGGCAAAATTGGTATCTATGCCCTCAGCATGACCCAAGGAATCTATAAAGACCCGTTTCATTACAACACGCATGCTGCAACGAATCTAAAGAGACCAGTCTCATGATTTTTGGTCAAACTGTTGAGAAGTTATAAGCAAAGCAAAAAAAAAAAAAAAAAAATCATATCTCTTGACCACTACGTGGTACTGTGCCAAATCTGTACATGTACCCTCAGATCATGGTTGTCATAACACACCAAATTTAGTCAGAATTATGCTAAAGCGTTGCGGAGATATAATCTCACGTCCTTTTTGCCTTGCTCGTCATATTTGTTCTCATGTTAATCTAGAATGGTTTGATGAATTGACATGAATACAAAGTTTTATTTTATTTATTTATTTATTTTTGTAGGCATGGTCTGAGGATGATCTGATTTAATCTTCTTGTAAATCAGAGCAACAGTCTATGAGGAGTTCGAAAAAGTAAGTTTTTGAAGAAAAACAAAATGATGGACAGGAAGTTTGGCCGACTATGACAAAACTGGCATCTATGTTTTTGGCATGACCCAAGGAATCTATTAAGACCAGTTTCATTACAATAAGCAAAATTATATAATATAGTTTTAAAAGTTCATTGTAATTCTTGATAACAAGGTGGTACGGCCCTGAAGCTTTTTGAGTACCTTCAGGGTATGGTGCCGATGACACCCAGTTTCGTAACAACAGCCAATGCATTTGTAAAATATAGCATTTTACAACAAAATTAAAAATGGCTGATGCCCAAAATTGCTGATATGGGAAAATTGGATATCATTTGACTCAGTATGCTATATAAAATCTAAAGAGACCAAACTTTGGTGCATTGTGATTTTTAGTCAAATCATTCTTAAGTTATAAGCAAAAATAGCTATTTTTCATATCTCCTGACCACTAGGTGGCACTGCACCAAAACTGTGCAGGTAACCTAGGTCATGGTTGTCATAACACACATCAAGTTTGATCAGAATATGCTAAAGCATTGTGGAGATATAGCCTCACATTCATTTTGCCATTCATGGAAGACTGTTGATTCTGGTGAAAGAATGTAGGCGTGTCAAGTGATGCAAGTCACGCGCCAAAAGTTCAAAAATGTTTAATGCAGATGAGCACAAATTTCACGAGCAACAACCAATGAGAGTGAAGATTGTCTCAAGTGCAAGCAAAAAAGGACAGAGTTCCGGAGCAATTTTACTGTTTTATATGATTTAACTGTAACCACATATATGGATATAATAAAATGATGGGTGGAAAATAAACTGTTGGCAGTGTTGGTGAGTTTGATTCATATATTGATAGTTTGTGTTGTTAATTATATGATGCAGTGACAAGTTTAGCACTGCTGCAGTACGTAGTACAGTTTCCCCTGCGTAATTTTGATTGTTAGGGACAAGAAAATTGATTATTTGTCAAATTCGTATGACGTTTTACCAATTTTTGGCAGTACGAGAGTTTAATTCACTGACTGATCGATTGTTAATCTGGTTGATGATTTAATGCACTAAGCACTGCTGTAGTTTATATCACAACACTCTCCAACAGCAGAATGCTAGTTTTAATTCTTTTAAGTCCAATTCCTAGTCAAATTAGAATGATATCTTAGTTTTACAATATATATCATTTGTGACTACATTTTCTAAAGATATGGCCAGATGTGCTGTTTACCAATAATGCCAGCACTAGGAACGCCAATAAGCATCTTTACAGTACAGAGACTAGCGACATACAAAGTCACTGGCAGTGTGAACGGGGTTTCACTGCTCAAAATTTATTATCATAAATCTGTAAAAATTTGGACTGTTGGTGGCACTTGAGGGATTGAGTTAGAGACTCCAAAATTGCTGTGGTTAGTATTCAGAATTTTCTCCATCTGTGTGCCAAATTTCACAACTTTTTACCATATGGTTTTATAGGCTGCCACAGACTTCAAGAGCAGAAAAAGAAGGAAGAACAATGATAAGAACACTAATGGATACAACAGGTGCCTACGCACCTTCTGTGCTTAGCCCATAATAACATGGATTTAGCAAACAGATTGGATGACAATAACGACCTGTTAAAAACTGTTTGGGTTGTGAATGTTGCATTACTAGACAGAATGACAACTGTCCTCTTTACAGGTTTATGTTATTGATTCTGTATGTTTGCAATGACAGAGGGACTGACTTGTCAAGCGCAGGGATGTTCCTCTTGGCCGTAATGGCTCTGAAGCGCAGAATGATGTGAATGCAGAGAAACACGGCAATACTGTCATAGCAGTCTGACAAGTATGTTGACAGATTCTTCTACAGATAGAGAAAAGAGAAAAGACAACAACAAAAAAACAAATGTAATGCCAAGCTCAATTTTCACAAACTATTCAAAAAAGTATAATACATACAGGTGCTGGTCATATAATTAGAATATCATCAAAAAGTTGATTTATTTCACTAATTCCATTCAAAAAGTGAAACTTGTATATTATATTCATTCATTACACACAGACTGATATATTTCAAATGTTTATTTCTTTTAATTTTGATGATTATAACTGACAACTAAGGAAAATCCCAAATTCAGCATCTCAGAAAATTGGGATTGGGATTTTCCTTAGTTGAATGAATATAATATACAAGTTTCACTTTTTGAATGGAATTATTGAAATAAATCAACTTTTTGATGATATTCTAATTATATGACCAGCACCTGTAGTGTAGATTTTGTTAGCGAACTACAAAACACTGTGGAAATATTAAACTTTTAGACCATGAAAAAAACAAGAAAAAACAATATAATGTTTTTCCTTCAAAAATACTGATACTGAGAATTTGACTGTACCAGGAACATGCTGAGCGTTTTTCCCATAATGGTGTTGAACAAATCCAACCCAGAATTCCCCGCCACCATGAAGAAGTCAGACAAGAAGAGGAACTCTCGACAGCCATTATCCAACAAAGCATAGTGCTGACTGCGGAAGAGAGTTTCATACGGGTACTGACAGAGACAGAGAGAGAAGAGAAGTAAGAAAGTATACTGCTATAGTAATAAATGTACAGTAATTACGCACAAACATTTTTACAATTTTGTAAATTTTTGTAAAAGTGCATCATGATTATTGGTGGGTTTTCACTGCAAAACAATATAAATGCTGCAGATATTGCCACAATTTCTTAGAAAAGCCACAACAAATTCAGTTATTTTAGGCTGGAAAAAAAAATCACTTTTTTAGTTGTTGTTGTATCTTATGCCAGATAGCTAAGAAAAGTAATAGTGCATCAATCTGAAGTATTATTCATGTCCATAGCACAGACGATGCTGGAAGAGCTTGCTAAAGTGCAATTCTTAGGATTAGGTTTGTTGAAATCAAGTACTGGCAGCATTAACTTCAATGTGGTATAAAGCACGTGTGTCTCACTCTGGAGTCTCCTCTCTGGGCGGCATGTGGGATCAGTATGGGCCCCTCCAGCTCTGCAGGGCTCAGTACTTCCCCCCTCTGGCCAAGAGTAAAAATAGTGTTCCTACTCTTGAGAGAAGGCTTGGAGAAAAAACCTGCAAAGTAGTTAAAGAATTCAAATGCCATTCTCTAAAAAAAACTCAAAAGCAAGTATGTTTATTGACTTGAATTTCCAATCCATCTTGAAGTCATTTGGCATGCTAATTCTATGTGATTGTGATTAGACATCAGTTTAAAGGATATCTTTTTTGGCTGTGTCCTCTACTCCCATCAGATCATCCTTGTCTGCAACGTCTTCATACTGGCAAAAGAAGAGAGAGAAAGAACAAAAACAAGACAAATTGAGAAACACATTTTAGCAATAAGGATTAGGATCATGCCAAGCACAATATAGCACAGTCCTGAGTGTGTCTTTGCTTTTATACATTATATTTATTAGTGTTGTCAAAAATATCGATATTTTGATATGTATCGATACTGAAATATCTAAAACCCCTATCCAATACAACGTTTTTGCTGTAACTACACACCGATATCAGCTGCGCATTCTCACTCTCTTTCCAACGGCGAATTGACACACCCGCCTCATTCACTCATCTCATTCAATCCGGTTGAATATTGCTTGTATTGCGCATAATTTTAGTCATTCCCGCAGGTTTCGTGCTCACATCAAAAGTGCCCGCACCACCTCTCAAACAGCTTGCGAGTACCAAATTCTCTATCTTTGCTTATTGCACTTAAACAGTCAAATACATACAAAATTATGTCAAAATGCCCGTCTTTCAGAGTATTCAGGTAAATACAGTAATTTCTGGGACATAAATAGTTGAGAGAAAATGCATGTTGTGTAACAATATATTGGATCCATGCATAAGCTCTTAAAGTGACAGCAGCCTAATAAACCTGCTGCCGTCTGTCATGTTAATTAAAGAACAAAAGACAAAGAGAGAAATTTTATAACTTTAATTTAAGCATTAATCTGTATTTAATTTTTACAATTTAAACTATCCAGTGGTATTTTACATTTGATTACTTTTTATGTCTGTAGTATTTCTTACCTAAATATACTATTAGACCCACATGACTTTGTTTTTTGTAAATGTAGTTCAACAATTTATCAAAAAAAAAAAAAAAAAAAAGATAAATTATCTGTAAGGCGTATAGCATATAGCAGTTTTTCCTGTGGTATTGGAAATGGTATCGAATATCGATGTTTTTCAAGATATCGTATCAAAGTTGGAAATTCCAGTATCGTGCCAACACTAATATTTATATTATATTTTTTAAAGCAAATTTATTATAACTAAAGATAAAAATGGCTTTGGTATGGGTGCTCTGCAGTGATCTTTTGTGACGTGTTCCATGAAGCCAGGTTCAGTGGTAAATTTGAGTTTAGACTGAGAAAATTGTATTTTCAGGCTAAAGGAGGTGGATTGGTTTTAGTGCTGTTCTTTGTACACAGATTACTCACTGCTGATTGGTCTGGAGCAGGTTAAGTGACAGTTATATATAAAGCAATAAAGTCTGAATCTCTTGCTCCAAATTAAAGCAGTTTAACAGTGAAACAGTTTAACAGTTATAGACAAAATTGCCCAGCTGTTGTTGCTAATTATGTATTATATTTATGTTTTATAAACTATATATTAATTATATTATATCATTAATGCATTACACATAAGAAATTATATTTTAGAAACTAATATTAAGCTTTTAATTTATATTAATATAAAAATCTGAATGTAAATAAAAGCTTTAAAAAAATAAAGCTGTTTATATCATGTATTTTCACATAACTAGAACCCTGATTAACCAATGAGCATCCAGGACCAAAACTAAACGTTAGAGTGGATTAGTGATGTCACACTCTCATGTAGTCAAACTTCTGAGTAGATAAAGCTTATTTTGGCCAAAAACCCAAGTGATGCTCGCTGCAAAGCCAAATGACCTCCAGCTCCACCTCTCTGGAGCTCAAGGGTGGAGCTTAACCTGTTTAATGGGTGGAGAGATAGGATTATGGGTAGGTTTAGGGTGTGGTTGGAGGATGCAGCTCCATCCATCATGCTCACAGTAGGTCGAGAGAGGGGGAGCTGGAGGTTATACTCCACCCATGGCTCTGCAGTGAGTACCCTCTCCAAAAACCACCCAGTTAGACAGGAAGCGATTGTTTAAGCAATACATAAAGTGACCAGCCACAGTTTGCTTTTTTACACAAGCTTTAGTGGTGAGTAAATGTTAAATCAGACATAACTCTAAAAAAAAAGTAGATTATACATGTGTGTATGTGGAGGAAATCTTGTGTCTCGTGTCTCAATCAAAACTTCTAAAATATCTCAAAAAAGTGATGTCAAAATTTCTCATTGTAATGGAACTTGCCAGGACACCTGACTTTGTCTCATGAGCTATAAACCTGTATGTGCTGACTCCCAGAAATTATGTAAAATCAGCCAATCAGATCAAAGCTTGGGATTTTAGAGAGCTCTTGCTCTTTTAGACTGTGAACTGTAGTGCACTTCCATGCCTATCACCTGGACTTTCAGCAGTCTGCCACTGTATGACTTGAAGTAACTGAAGTAGATTTTGCTCATGGTGTCCACATACTCGTCCCGGATCTCCTTTGCAACTGTCCTCTCATTGGCTAACAGGAACTGATAGAAAAATCTGTAGATGACCAGAAACATATCCATACTCAGTAATCTGTGAGCTTTCGGTCCCTCCATAGACAGCCTACGCAATTGCAGAAGCTCAAACGTGCAGTGTAGCCAAAGAGGTTCATTCTTGTGTGTTATGTAGCACATTTGAGCTTCCTCAAGAGGTTTGTTCTCGTACATCATTCAAGTTCGGTTCAGCTTCTGTTTATGTTCACTGATCAATATTTATATGCGAGTAAAAGCCTAAATTAAATCTGTTTATCGTACTTAGCGATCGAGTCTCTTAAAAACATTTGGACTAAACCACTCAGAAAGCTCTCAGATTTCATCAAAAAGATCTTCTTTTATGATTTGAAAATAAATGAAAGTCTTACGGGTTTGGAATGACATGGGTGTGTAATTAATGACAGAATTTTCATATTTGAGTGAACTAACCCTTTAAGATTTTGTTTTGGTCGATTGGATCACAAGTGGATGATGCTAAATACAGGTGTAAACGGGGTCTAAAACGTTTTGAGCTTGTCAACTTTCGACCACTTCCAGAGGTAGCTGAAAATGCATTTGACCGGATTGCTTTCATAGTGTAATTCATGTGGTCGAATATGTTCTTACATACACCCACACAAAAAAAAAAAAAACGCCTAGTCTCTGCCTACTAACCTAAAGCATAAACATTATGGGAAGCGTGCTAGCCAGATGGGCTTAAAGGGTTAGTTCACCCAAAAATGAAAATGTCATTTATTACTCACCCTCATGTCGTTCTACACCCGTAAGGCCTTCATTCATCTTCGGAACACAAATAAGATATTTTTGATTAAATCCGATGGCTCAGTGAGGCCTGCATTTAAAGCAATGACATTTCCTCTCTCAAGATCCATAAAGGTACTAAAAACATATTTAAAACAGTTCATGCGAGTTCAGTAGTTCAAATTAGTGACTCGGATCTCCTATCAAACGGCTAAACTGCTGAAATCATGTGACTTTGGCGTTCCAAGTCACTGATTCGATTCGCAAAGCTCCGAACCCATATAGATATTGTTGAAAAGTGGTTATTTAGTTTTTTTGGCGCACAGAAATATTCTCGTCGCTTTATAATATTAAGGTAGAACTACTAACTAACTCTCATGAACAGTTTTAAATATGTTTTTAATACCTTTATGGATCTTGAGAGAGGAAATATCATTGCTTTGAATGCAGGCCTCAGTGAGCCATCGGATTTAATCAAAAATATCTTAATTTGTGTTCTGAAGATGAATGAAGGCCTTATGGGTGTAGAACGACAAGATATCTACGAGGGTGAGTAATAAATTACATTTTCATTTTTGGGTGAACTAACCCTTTAAACTTTGTCGGCTGAAGACCCAAGTTTGGTTTAAAGACGAAAATGTACTAAGCCCAATGTTCTCTCACCATTCCTGATTTCTAACATCTTGGGGCTATCAGAGCAGAAAAGAAAGCTGCTGCTCTCTGTATGTTTTCCCATTGTCTGTGCATGTTCATAAATAAATTGCGTGAGCTTATTTTGTCCATTAGATCTAAAGACAGGAAAAAACCCATACATTTACCCTACATAGACCCTCCCCTCGAAGAAACCAGGACAGAAGTGGTCGAAAGTGGACAAAAGAGAAGTATTAAAATACCAGGTGTGACCGGGTATGTGTCTCCCTCGTCTACTTGTGAACCAAAATGCATCTTTAATACCTGGTGTAAAGAGGGCCTGAGACATTTATCCTGTGAGGACAACTAAATATAAAGTTGTGTTTTTCACTGTGGTATTGTAGATTAATTAAAATGTAATGTGATGAATGAGAATGTGCAAATTGTCTGATAATGCAATGGCAGCCTTTTATTTTAAAAGATATATTGCATTACACTAAACAGAGCTAAATCTATGTTGTTAATTCTATTAGCAGTAATCCACTGGAACACACAATTTCTGAGAATAACCCTTGTGCTTGTTATGGTTATGACTATTAATTGCCTATTTAAGGCTTTTGTCATGCTTTTTTTTAAATGAATTTAATACTTTGTTAGTTATCATTTTGCAGTGCAAGATTACAGTTAACACCTTCAAATATTAAAGTAATTAATTAAATTCAGTATAAACAGCTGAAACAATCACAACAAACTGGCCAATCACAGAAAAGGCCATAAAATGTATCATTTGTATACAGTGAATGATACATTTACATATACATTATGAACTAATGGCCACTCTTTTAGCCTATTTGTTAAACACACTACACACTAAATACACACTAATTCATAATAGAGAAAACAACAAATTAATAAAAATATATAATCATAAGCTATGACAAAAATACTATTAAACTAAGTGAGTATATAATTCTGCAGCAAAAGTAATTCTTGAAAAAAATCTTTGTTGCAGAGTCATTTTACAAAATCTTTCCGTGAACTTTCATTTAAAATATTTTTCTGTCCCTGACATTAAGCTATGGAATGGCTTCAGATGACTTTGAATACATTGCATGGAAACTTAATTGGTTCTTGTCTATTTCTTTTGGTCTATGTATGACTCCCTTTTGTGCCATATAAAAAGAATGCAATAATCAAATAACTGCGATCAGACAGTCATTTAATTATTGCGACGAGCCTAGTGCATTTTGTACCTGTACTTGAGTAGTGTGTTCTGAGGGATCTGGTAGTTGGTCATAGGCTTTTTGAATGAGTAGATCTTCTGTAGGATGAACTCACGGATCTTTGAGACAGCCTGTGAACAGAATCAAAAGAGTTACATTCTGCAACACAAAACTGAATTATATTAATTTTGCATGCATCTGTTATATCAAGAATGGGTTATACAAGTCAATCTTTGATTTGCTCTCACTTTAGTTTTGAGGCGATCTACGATGTCCTGTATATCAGAGCAGGCAAGGGTCTCTCTGAAGCTGAGCTCTTTAGCAAAGTTGATCTTGTTATCGAGCTCGTGAAGTTGTTCCAAAAACTCCTGCTCTGTTACAGGACTGTCCAGAATCACACTGCAACACACATACAGTTCTTCAATCTATGATTTAAGAGAGTAAAGCAAAATCACCCTGTAATAACACGCTCAATATGTGTCCTTACGAAATCATGGTGCTGGGAACGACCAGTTCGTCAACCAGCTGGCTGAGCTGACTGCGGACGGCCTGACGGTTCTTCAGCCTCATGTTCATACTGACTGACTGCTGCTGCAGTGTTTGAATCTCACTGCTGATGGATGACAGGTCGCTCTGAAAACTGCTCAACATGCCCTCCATACGCTAGACAGAAAAGAAAGCAGATGCACTTGAGCAGTTCTGTTCATGTCAAATAGCACCATAGTTCAACACAACACATCAATGACCAAAATTTTTGACCAGTAAACTGAATAATTGAATGCAATTGTCCCTTTGCCTGAATTGTGAAATATTACCTGTCATCAAATAGCATTAGCAAGTCATGATTTTGCTGGACTATCACAAAAATTGACTATAAAAACAAAAAATAAAAAAAAACACATGCTGTGATTTTCTTAAGATATACACGTGTTTAAGTGTGGAAAATTTTTTGGCCACACAATGCTACATTTAAATATAAAGACAAGTGATAAATAATAAATACATTCCAAAAGTTACTCTGTAAACCATGCAGCTTTTTTCTTAATTAGAGTTTGAATTATTATTAAATTTTAAACTTGAATGAGAGTTTCCTCCATGTTTGATTTTCTGCAATGAAGTAAATCGGTGATGTTTAGGTTCTTGACTGGTAAAATATCTTTTCACAATATGGAATTGCAGGTCATAGTTTGCAAACCACAAAGTCCCAATGTCCACTAAATACACTCACCTCTAGTATTGAGTCACAGGCTGTAATCTGGTTGTGTAAAGAGGCAATATTCTGACTCTCTTTGATATCTACAACAGTGCTACTGTTAAGGGTTCTTTATTAATATCCATGACAATTTTAAATAAGTCTCAATTATTGAACCATAAACGATGCTCCATGTTCATTGATACGAGAGTATCAATAGAAACATTAAGAGAAATGTGTATATATATATATATGTATATATATATATATATATATATATATATATATATATATATATATATATATATATACATACACACACACGAAAAATTATTGAGAGTGAATCTTAATGTCAAATTTTTTTCCTTTTGATTTTGGGGTGAAATACGACCTGAACATGTTTTTGTGTGATTGTGCTATTAAGCCATTAAAGACAACAAAATGGATACAGTCTTTGATTGATGCTTGTTCAATTCGCTGCAGCTCTGTCTCCACCTGCTTGGAGTACTGCCGCAAATCCACACCCTGTTCCACAAAAAAACAAAACATTTAACATGTAATGATGATCACACACACATCAGCAGCTGAACTTTCATCTCACCGTCTTGAGCGCCTCTTTCACCAGATCGTCCTCCAGATTAGCTTGAATGTGAACTAAAAAAGGACAAATAACAAGGAACATTTTGATGAAATAAATTACCTGCATTTCCCCTACTTAAGTGATGAAAAACAAAAACACTGAACTCACTGTCAACCTCATCCAGAATGAACTCATCCGTGGTGATGTCCAGATCACCCAAATTTAGTGGAGGAACCACATCAAAGTCTGACTTCTGCCAACACATTACAAAGAGAGACAGTCATCATTAAAAAGTCGATCTTCCTGATTCAAGCATTAACGCAGATTCAGAAAGCGTTAACCTGAGAGGAGGAGAGCAATACTAGTAAATCAAAACCCAAACAAGTTGATCACTAAGTGTTCAACCATGCTGCCGCTGCACTGCAGTGAATTTCACGGCCATACAGGGCACCGGGACTTTGAAAAACGTCAAGTTATATGAAAAGAAAGGTGATTTAAAAGAAAAGTTCTAATATGAAGCAGGCACATTTGAGCAATGCAGAGGATAATTTTTCATATTACCAAGTCCTACACCCATGGCCAAAAGTATAGGCAGTGACATAAATTCTGTGTGGAAGCACTTTCTTCAGCTCATACTCGTGACCCCTGTTTACTGCCATTATAAAGCTCGGATGCATCAGGATATTTATTAAAATATCTCTGATTGTGTTCATCAGAAAGAAGAAAGTCATACACCTAGGACTAGTTCAGTCCTAAAGAGTTGCTGTCCTGCAGAGTTTAGCTCCAACCTTAATCAAACACACCTGAACAAGCTAATCAAGCTGTTCAGGATTACTAAGGCTATACGTTTTTTTCAGGGTTGGAGCTAAACTCTGCAAGACAGCGGCTCTCTAGGACCAAACTTGCCTACCCGTGACATAGGATGACTTGAGGGTGAGTAAAGCTTGGGGTAATTTTCATTTGAATGTGAACTAATCCTTTAAGGGGTGTGTCTGCTGTGAGACTTCAGTGTAAACGCCCACTGCTGTGATTGGCTAACATCTTTCCATTTGAAATAGCTAAGTATTACCCTCTCAAAAACATTTAGCATGTTTTTACTATAACAGCTCTCAAGGTTAACAAATCGTGAAAAGTGTTGCATTACATTTAGATCTATGGCATTATATTCAGATAATGGCATGAAAGGCTGCAATGATGAAGATTGTGGCCGATCACAGACATATTGTTAAGAGCATGAAAGCAGTGAACTCAATTTCTGCACACTAACGAATACTTTCATCATAACTAACAGTGCAAACACAATGTAACTAAGAGATTCATTGAATAAAACGGGAGTTTTGGCGCGTGTCCAGAACTCATTCACTGATAAACTTGCACTGTTTGATTGACAGCCTCAGCGATTGCAAAGGGAGCGTTCTTTGATCGCTTTCTTTGTATAATTTAATAACTGTTTAAATAACAGATTACATCTGATTGCCAGATTCTTAAAGATACATTTTTCAAACAGTGGTAAAAGAGGATGTCATGCTGGTCCTTCAAGAGTCACTCTCAACTTATCTGTCTATAAAGCCAGTAAAAAGTAAAGCCAAAAAAAAAAAAAAAAAATCTTTATGTATTTTACTAAACTTAAAGGCAGGAACACACCAAGCCGACGCCGACGGACTAGTGGCGACGTAAGCAGACTGCAGGGTTGGCTCAGCGTCTGGGTCCAAAGTTGGCCTGACACACCAAACCAACGCACGACAGCCGACAGCCAAGTAGCACGTCCGTTCTGCGCCTGCGTAAGATGAAATGCCTTTCCGTACCAGCAGACGGCAGTAGCTGAACAGCCAATCAGAATGATCAGATGGCCCGATGGACCAACAAGCTCCGACGCTGATTCAACATGTCGAATCGGCCGAAAAAAAAGCTGACGAGGAACAACTTCAGTCGACGGTGCGGAACACACTGAGAAAACTCAGTCGGCCGACGAACAAAAACTGCCCGACGGCCGACCATCGGCTTGGTGTGTTCCTTGCCTAAAAGGTTAGTTCACCCAAAAATGAAAATAATGTCATTTATTACTCACCCTCAAGTCATTCTACACCCCTGAGGGTGAGTAATTAATGACAGAATTTTCATTTTTGGGTGAATTAACCCTTTAAGTATATGATTCTTATTAAGTGGTGGGTCATTTTTTAGGATTCTTAACCTAACCATATCTCTAAAAACCTGACACCTTGCACTTCTGGAGACTGCAGGAAGGTTGCAGTTCTGGAAAATGGTGGCATTGGAGACTAAAGTGTTCCTGATGATTTTTACACTTAATTCTTCACCTTAATTCTTAATTCTTTTGCAGTTAACATGTGTCTTTCACCCATTTTTGTCTGACCCTGCTGACCCAATGAGCATTTCGCTGTCCAATGTTCATGCCTTAACCTTGCAATTTCTAGTAATGCATTAGTATTGCATCCTTCTCATTGATATTTAATAATTTGTGACTTTTCAGTCTGAGTTAAATCTCTTTTTTGGCTCATTTTATCTGTAAAAGAAAACCTGCTTAATATTTATGCACACCTGAATATATGGCGTTTTTCACTTTCATTTTTCATGAACAATTACATATCACTTATAAATGATTAAATACAAAATTAATAGTAGTTATTAAGATCGATGTGGTTTGGAATTGGTAAAATGTGCTTGAAAAAAATATATGATCAGAATACCATTTTGCATAGTGATTATGCACGCAATGTACTGTATATTAGGGGTTAAACGGATCATTGTTGATCCGGACAGACCAGGATCCATGGTTTGGCAAGCATGTAATTTGCGGATTCATTTCAAGTTTGACCGCCATAGACTGAAAATGTATCATTTTAATGTTAATCAAACTAACAAACACATCTTTAACAAAGATTAATCTATATTAAATTTATACAGTGAACATAGTGTTATTTTACATTTAATTATTACATTTCTGTACCTGAAATGAATACTACAGTTAGACCTTACTTTATTTGTAGGCTATAATGTATTTATCTATGCTTGTAATTTGTGTATTTGTTCTTATTTTTTACTGACTGTTCACTTGCCTTTAATAATGTTTTAACTTTATTAGGCTAGTAGTTTTTGCTGTGGTATTGGAGTACTTAAAGTGTGCTTTAAGTAATAAATGGAAAGCAAAGTTAACCCATCCCCAAATTTTTCATTTATTTATTTATATACATTTTAAAAAAAAATCATAAATCCTCCAAAACCTGCACAAACGTGGAGTAAAAACATTGATAAACTAAGTAAAATTACATTTGTTAAAATAATAATAATAATTTTGTTACAAAATTACATTTTTTTTGCCTGGCAAGGGAGACAGTGCCTCCTCAAAAAAAAAAAAAAAAAAAAAAATAGGATGAGAAAATAATCCATATTACATATAAAACAACACAAATATTACAAATTAACACATTAAAAAAAGAGCGCAAGTCACTCGTATTTTTAAAGGAACACTGCCCAACAGCGACACCCACAGGTTTACAGCAGGAGTCATGCCTCCCTTTCCACTCATAGAAAACCATTAGACCCCCTACTGCGTGCGGTGGGTTTTGTGGGGGGTAATTGAGAATGAATGGGGGAAAGTCACTTGAGAGGAGGCAATGTCTCCATCGCGCTATGATTGGATGTAATTGGTTATGATTGGATATGATTGGTTTGTGCGAGAAATCCCGCCTCTTGTTTACGTGCACGTTCCGCGCTTCAGTTTGAATGAACAAATGATGGCGTCAATGGGAAGACTAATTGAAAAGTTAGTAAACAGATTACCCAGTTAGATATCACCGCTTTATGTCATGTCAAAATCAAACTTGAAATGGACTGAACACATGATTTTTAGTGCAGCCAGCTTGGTGAAATTAAAAATACATCTTCGTGTCTGTGACAGACGATGTTTACGGAGCATGACTGATGATCCAAAATAGCCTAAGTTGACTATTAAAAAGAAAAACATCAATACACAAATAAAATATATTGTTTAAATTGTTACAGCCTTTAGTTATTATTTTGGAATGAATGTAGAAATGCTTAAAACACTAACTTGATGGGATTTTTTTTTCATAAATAGAACATTTATTATAATAATAGAATTGTATTTGGTTTCTTTTTTTCTTTTTTGATGTAATGTAAAGTAATGTTCATTTAACAAGGAAGACGTGTCAACGTTAAGAGTAATGCGCATGAATTTAATTTAAATAAAAAATGTGCCTCCTCATTTCAGAACACCACTACATGCCACTGATATACACACACACATTCACATTGCTTCATGGGATTGTAGTTCTTTCTTTAAAGCTGATGAATACACATTATTGTACCTTTGTCTTTTTTTTCAAATACTTATTTGTTTGCATTGATATTTAAAAAAAAAAATCATGATGCAAACTGTAAAAAAACTATCAAAAACGAAAAAATATTTCAACGTTAGACAATCATGTCTGTTAAACTGTCAAAACATGAATTATTTAAACCATTTAAAGTGGAAATAAAGCAGTCAGTCAAGTTTAAATTATTTAGTTAACTGATTTCCACTTCAATTATACACACACACACACACACACACACTACCAGTCAAAAGTTTGGACACGGTAAGAAATTTAATGTTTTTAAAAGAAGTTCGTCTGCTCACCAAGGCTGCATTTATTTAATTAAAAATACAGTAAAAACAGTAATATTGTGAAATATTATAACAATTTAAAATAACTGTTTTCTGTTTGAATATATTTTATAAAGTAATTTATTCCTTTGATGGCAAAGCTGAATATTCAGCATCATTACTCCATTCTTCAGTGTCACATGATCCTTCAGAAATCATTCTAATATGCTGATCTGCTGCTCAAGAAACATTTATTGTGTACAATTGTACAAAATATTTGTGTACAATATTTTGTTTTCAGGATTCTTTGATGAATAGAAAGTTCAAAAGAACAGCATTTATTTGAAATATAATCTTTTGTAACATTTTAATTGTCTTTTAATTGTCTTGTCTTTACTGTCACTTTTGATCGATTTAATGCATCCTTGCTGAATAAAAGTATAAATTTCTTTTAAAAAAAATAAAAATAAAAATTCTTACTGACCCCAAACTTTTGAACGGTAGTGTATAATGTTACAAAAGCTTTGTATTTCAGATAAATGCTGTTCTTTTGAACTTTTTCATCAAGGAATCCTGAAAAAAAAAAGTACACAACTGTTTTCAACATTGATAATAATCATAAATGTTTCTTGAGCAGCAAATCATCATATTAGAATGATTTCTGAAGGATCATGTGACACTGAAGACTGGAGTAATGATGCTGAAAATTCAGCTTTGCCATCAAAGGAATAAATTACTTTATAAAATATATTCAAACAGAAAACAGTTATTTTAAATTGTAATAATATTTCACAATATTACTGTTTTTACTGTATTTTTAATTAAATAAATGCAGCCTTGCTGAGCAGACGAAACTTCTTTTAAAAACATTAAAAATCTTACCATGTCCAAACTTTTGACTGGTAGTGTACATTATGATCAATTCTTTGCTTGTTACATATACGTGCAACATTTCAGCCGTAAATAAATTATAAATATTAGCTAAATTATGTCCATTACCTGTCTAGCAATGTATGTTTATGCTGAAATAAAATAATGGTTTGTATTTTTAAAATCATCTATCACGCATCGTTATGTGTAGTGAGTTGGCTCACGTCATTTAAGTTTCATGCTTCAGAACTTCCGTTAAGGGAGCATAGTCAGCATCGATGCTCCCTGGTTTTCACGGTGCATTGTGGGACTTTTTAGGGAGCGAACGGTTAAGTGCCCTGGAAGGATTCACGATTGAGACAGCCCTTAAAATGGCTGACTCCCTGATCAGTGCCCTGACTACTGAACTAGGGAACTGATTGAGACACACCCTAAGCAGAGTTGATGCTGTGGGAATGCACTGTCACACCAGGTAGTGTCTCAGACCACTCTTCACCCCAAACCAGCAGGTTCACGACTTCTTCGAACCAAAACAGTTGTACTACTCGGTCACCTCGCTGTATCGGCTAAAAAGCGTAAGAAATTGGACTTATTGTTCCCTCAACAGTCTTTTCAAGTTCATCTTCCTGCATTTCAAAACAACCGTGTGATCAAAAAGTAAACAAATTCTTATATTGCTTTACTGGCCAACAGAGCGAACCAACCCCATGACGTCACACGCTGTGGTATTGCAAGATGGCAGCGCCCTTACTCCAAAAGCTATAACAAAACATTTTTTTTTTCTTCAAAATGGTTACATCAATTGTGTTTGTTATATTTTTTTTTTTTTTTTTTTTGTGGAAGTGGAAATCAGTTTAATAAATTATGTTAACTTGACTGACTGCTTCATTTCCACTTTAAACACTGGAGGCACTTCATTTCCACTTTAAACATTGGTACAACAACTGATTTCAGTAATTATCCATCGAACAATTTATATGCAATTTTCTTGGCCAATTCTGAATTCCGATTTTTTTGATAAGTGTGACCTGCCAATACCAATTTTTGCTGATTCCGATTTTCTTTCTAAGAACTATAATTGACAGCATATACAAAAAAAAAAAAAAAAAAAAAATTAAACATTACAAATTCCTCCAAAATTCACCAAGTTACAGGATCTTCTCTCACTTAAACAACTCTCAAAATAAAGTGCTCTGTGACTGGAAAGAGGTAGAAATAACAATTAACTAAAAATGAGTTGCTTCAGTTAATGTCCAAATATCAGTTGTAAAACTGATTGCTGCTTCAGGCGTGTGTGACATGACACAAGATTAAACTCGGGTAACGCGGTGTCGGAAAAGTACCGCCTTCTCTGTATTGTATATTTTGTTCTAAGGTAATTTATCAGATTTCTGAAGCCTCTGTCCTCAACTATGTAGAACGGCTGGATATACAGGGCCAAGAATTCCATAATTTTCCTAGTAATTGATTTGGTCTTTTCATTGTTCCAGGTCGAGCATGGTTAAAATTGTCTGATTCCGGTCAATGGTCGGTGGATTGGTGCAACCAGCTTAAAAAGTTGCATACTGCCATCTACTAGCTATACCGGAGTGTGTAGCCTAGTGGTTTCAATTTATTGCACTAAATTGTATTAAATGTGTATTTTCTGAATACTTAGAAATCGCTCTGTATTGTTCATTTGATTGTTTTTCTCCTATTTCTAATAATAATTTAATAATCCTCTCTCTTCCTTTTTTGGATTGCTTCTTTATGAATAGCTGATAATGCTGATATTTCTTCAAATATCTAAAAACACTTCAAAAAATAAAAACAATGTGAGTTTTGTTGGGATGTTTAAAAAAAAAAAAAAAAAAAAATTAAAGGTTGGCACAAAGTCCCTAATCTTTGGTTGGCATCGGCCATTCATTGTTAAAGTCGTATTTACATATGAGGCACACAAATGCTACAAGTATTGTAGAATATATACTACACACAACAGAGGGGGGAAAGGCAAGAAAATGACAATAATCAACG
The DNA here is from genome assembly GCA_037950665.1 of Hypophthalmichthys nobilis. Lineage (NCBI taxonomy): Eukaryota > Metazoa > Chordata > Actinopteri > Cypriniformes > Xenocyprididae > Hypophthalmichthys > Hypophthalmichthys nobilis. The sequence continues at coordinate 19,874,366 of CM075483.1, forward strand.
AATGATAAATGACTTAAAAGAGCAGTGCTCAGAAGAATTTTACCATTTCCTGTTGTTATGTGCAATGCCGACTTGTCACAATGTTAACATCTGATAAACGAGAGCGTTATTGTGTGTAGGGTAACACGTCACTGCACTGTCACGTGATCTTAATGTAGGACATGACATAAAAAAATATATCTTCAGATGTTAGCTGAAATAAAGACTTGTACTGTCCAATAACAGTCGCGATCAGTAAAACAACATTCAAAAGAATTATAATAACTATAATAGTTCATTTAAAACAATGGCATGCCTTGTGTTATTAGATTCAGCTCTGAGGCTGGTAACAGTGCTTGCGTTTACGGGTGTAAACAGGTGCAACATGATCAGTGAAAAACATTGCTGATGGTGCTAAAGCATGAATTAAAGTCATCACCTTATGCTGTAAATACGCCATCGCACCGCTCACGGAATCAGCGGGTGTGTTTGTATGAACGGCTCCAGCTATCAGCGCCTCCGCCATGGCGTCTGTAGTTCTTAAAAACTACACGTCCGTTCAGTATTTTAGTCCCTCCAGTCACTAATGCCACACTGTAACATAATACGAAATATATTTACAAAAGAGTAAAGCTCTTAAATATATGCTACAACATACGAAACAGCAATAACTGCGCTTTATCTGTTTAAACGTCATCGGTTTAAAATATTGTTTTGCATAGCATCTGCCCCGATCTGCCCATCGGAGTCGGACCTTTACATTGTGACGGAATCTGTTCCTGTCAAGGTTCGAACGTCGAGTGGACAAATTATCGCGAGATCGTGATCACTTCCTTTTTGCGCGGAACCAGCGGACAAGATGGTGAGTATGAAATGAATTCCTCAGTATTTGACATGAAATCTGGGAACATCGCCCTTATTTGTGTGTTTATGTTAGTTTTGATTTAACATTTAATATTTTATATGCATATAGAATGTATATAAATTTATATTTTAGGCTTACAATATAGAGCTAACGCTTAAATGTGTAATAGAAAGTTCGTGTTCAGTCCGCGCCGGTTCAAGTCTTCAAAAAGATATGGTTTCATCACAGTATTTTGAAGGTTCATGCAGAAGTTTAACATTTATATTTTTATGTTTATTTGGTTTGTGTTTAGTGTAAACCAGAGAGAGAAACTATTGTAAATGTTTCTAGTCGGTAAGCTAGCGCTATGTCAGTGTTATGTTACGTTAGTGTTCTAAACTACAATTCGGCCTACTTGCTTAACTTACTGATTTCAAAATCAATAAATGAGGCTTTTACACTGTTCTGGGTGGGAGGGTATGGTGCGGTGTGTCTCACACGGTGACGGTCTGTTTTCTCCCAGTCGCTCGTAATTCCAGAGAAGTTCCAGCACATCCTTCGTGTTCTCAACACGAACATTGACGGAAGACGCAAAATCGCATTTGCCATCACTGCCATCAAGGTGGGTGATTTAAACTAACAGCAATTCTGTTTGCAATGCCAGTGAAGTTGTTGAAGTTCATGCTGTACATTTACTCCATAGGGTGTTGGAAGGCGATATGCCCATGTGGTCCTGAGGAAAGCTGATATTGATCTGAACAAGCGGGCTGGAGAACTCACTGAAGATGAGGTAGGTTTGTAGATTAGTGTTAAATGTTTCATTTTTTCTTCAATTTTTTTTTTTTTTTTTTGCAGAGTTATAAAACATAAATCCATGGTTAAGGCCTCTTTGAATGTTTATACTGAGCGTTGTGAGCCCATTGAGCCTGATCTAAACCAGGTTGGATTTATATGGATTTGTCAACTCCAAACCTACTCAAACTCAGTTTGTTCAACTAGCTTCATGCAACAGGTCTCTGATGTCCTGCTGACTGATTTGGCTGCTGCTCCATTACTTTTTATTTACTTATTTATTGTTACTTTGCATTATTGCCTGCCCGATGGCTACAAATTATTTCACAGGTCGGCTTTGTGACCAGTGGATTGTAAAAATAAACGTGATAGCTCGATAAAAATTAAATCGATAGCCTAATAAATAATGGATTTGCTACTGTTGTCTGCAACGCCATTTACCTCATTTCCGGCAAATGGCTTCTGCACACAAAAAAGAAAAGCCCTGCATGCACATAGCATAATGAAGTGAGTGGGTTTTTGTAATAAGATGGATTTCTTTGTGCAAGGTTACAAACGTCTGTTCCTTTTCTACGTGCGTTTCTTAAATGCACTTAACACGAATGTGCAAGTACACGCTTGAGTGCTGACATGCCAGTCACTCATCACTGTAACCTCGTTACGTCCTATAACTTTTGGCGTAATGTTGATCTGACCATAAGATGATTAGTTTATTTTTCTAAATATTCAAGGTAATTATATAAATAATTGAAATATTTCATTATATTTAGCTATTCTTCAAGAATATTCACCCATCAAGTGGTGTTTTTTTTTTTATCCTTAAATCCAAAGGGATAATGATGACAAATGAAAGGACTTGGTTACAGAGAGCTTGTCAGAGAAACACACCTCTGACAGACTTTCCGAGAAGCTAAACAAGGCTGTAGAATTACGGGACATCACAGGGGAAGTTATAGGCTAGCCGTTTATTTCAAAACAAATAAGTTAATTTTCATTTGAAAAACAAACAATACATAATTTTACATTCACTGGCTCAAACACAGTGTTGCATTAAAATGTGTAAAATGCACTGCTTGAAGCATAGGGATGCACAGTATCATTCATACCTGCAAACTATTCGCTGTTCAACGAAGTTTGTCATTTTGTATCAGTGCCATTTAGGTAAATCGTAGATTTGAAGAGTTTTTTTTTTTTTTGGGGAGGTCGGGGTGAAATTGCAAGCACAATAAACCTCAAGAATTGAAAATGGGCTACTTTCCAATAGACTGGAGTGAGACCATAGACATCTCTAGCTGTCGCGATCTTTGGTGCTGTGTTGTGACAGCTGTAGCGCTTCAGTTAAAGCACATGAGCCGATCATCTCTTCCGCTTTACTATTTATAACATGAATGAACATCCGAAGGCATGTTGAAAGATACAACTTAGCGAAATCGTTACGTCACGTTATGTCAATCAATGTTTCAACCGCGGAAAGGCGTCAATAAAACAGTTTGAAAAAATGCCACATTTACCTCAAAGCCGTTCAATGCCCAAAAACGTATTATCTACAAAAATGAACCTGGAGAGGAACATTTTGCTAAATATGCACTTTAGGCTATTGCATATTCACTGTATTTGTACTTAACACGTGCTTCAATATTGAATGTATAAATGCGTTTTATGACAGCCACCATTTAAATGTTTAGGCCTATATAAAAAGAGTAGAAACATAATTGTCATTAAAAATGTATGATAACGTTACTAAAAAATATTCCTTATGTGTAATTTATATGCAAGTAGCCTGCAAATCAATTAATTTTAACCTTTAATATTATAATGTACCAATTTTTATAATGTATAACTTGTATAATGTTCCCTGTATAGTTTACAGCATTAGTTTTGTTTTTGTTTTTCTTGAGGAAATTTGTCAAGTACTGTACCTGATAGGCCCCAAATTAATCAGTATTGAATTGAAGGTAATAAAATCGAAATCAAATCGCAAGCTTCTGAATCGAAATCAAATCCAATTGTGAAATTTGTTTCAGTGACCAGGTCTGATCTTTTATCATTTGCTTTTTACATACATTCTCTGTGTGACTGCAAATAACATGTTTATAACAAAAACAATTTGCTCTGTTTGTGGCACAGGTTGAGAGGGTGGTGACAATTATGCAGAACCCTCGCCAGTACAAAATCCCTGACTGGTTCCTAAACAGACAGAAGGACATTAAAGATGGAAAATACAGTCAGGTATGATTGGAGTGGTTTTTCGGGGTTGGGTATTATAATGTATTGCAAGGAGACTATTGGTAGTCAAAAGGTAGGTATCATTTGATAGAACACTTTTTAAATTTTTAGAAAATATAAAGTTACATTTGCAATTGGACATTCTCATGCTTGAGAAACTGCTGATAAAAAAACAAACAAAATTATTTCACATGCAATAATTCAGGAAGGAAATAATTTAAAAAAAAAATTTTTTTTTGATGAAGCTCTCCTACATGTGAGCTGCATCTGGATCAAATTTTGTGGTGATAGCATAAAGTAATCAAAAGTTACAGCATTTGTTTAGCCCAGGGGTGTCCAAATGTGGCCCGGGGATGAATTTCAAATGGCCCGCAGCTTGTCTATTAAAATACATGTGGCCCACCATGCATCATTTACAAATCGTGCGGTTTCACAATGTCAACACAAGGTGACAGTACTAGATTTTAGGCCAGGGAAACAATGCGAAATAAAACAGCGCTTCTTGTGCGCACTGCGTGATTCACAAGCTCACAAATGTTTACTGAGTGTCTCGATCACACGACAACTAACCAGCCAGTGAGAAGTGTTTGAGTTTGGCGTAGAGGTCTCGGGTACAAACTGCAAATCTCTCTGTGATTTAATTCAGTTTAAAGCCAGTTGAAACAGCGCTGACTGAATCAACAACACTAACGTGCAAATCAGAAGAAACATTGACCCGATCCAGTTAGAATACTTTTCAACCAACATTTCTCATGGAATTACTGTGGTAACACTAACTGCAACCGTGGTATTTTGTCAGAAATGTAGGTTAATATCTCATTTTATTTAATTTTTAATGTAGATGTATTAAATAAGTAATAAAGGCCAAATTACAGACTTTTTTTTTTTTTTGTCATAAACTTGCAGTTTTGTGCATTTGTATTTTTATTAAATGTGTTTATAGATTAAATACCATAAAGCCATTGTAGATATAGAAACAGTTTTTACTTTTTTACCATGTAGTGAGGTGCTGTGTGTGGTTTTACCTGTGGCAATCTAATTGGAGTACTTTATAATTTAAATAAGAATAGTTCTAGCTCAGTAATATTTAAATTTCACCCTTTAAAAACAAGGTTGTTAAAAGTTTTACAGATATTTGTGTATTAAATTTACATCTGTGTCCTATCTCAAGCTACTCTACTGTCAGCTCAAGCTTTTGTCAAATCTGTTGTGTTTTCAAGAAACAAAACGAACGTGCGTGTGTGTGTGTTTTTATTTATATATATATATATATATATATATATATATATATACACACACACACACACACACTTAATAGGAACCAGCACCCCAGATGTGTCGACAACATTGAATCTGGCCCCCTTTTAAAAAAGTTTGGACACCCCTGGTTTAGCCCTTGATGCCCCCTAATGGGCATTTTTAAAATTGTTCCTCCATGAGGAATATCTAGTGATCGATGCAAGGGATTGTTGATTTTGGACTCATTTTAATCGTGAGAATCTGCTTTAAATAATGCTGTGAAAAAATGCCACTTGAGCTCTACATGTTTTTAGTTAAATTATGAAAACATTTTTTTTTTTTACATGCATTGTAAAGTTCAGACTCTGAGTTTACAAATGGCGCCTATTTTGTGTTGATCAAGGCAGTAGTTCTGAAAAAGATTTAATTTTTTCGTTGCTAGGTGGCGCCAGCAGTCAATTTTGATGTTCTAGGTATTATCAACTGGCTAGAATTTTGAGATTGCAATAGATGTGAAGGACAACTGTACAAGTTACTTCTGTAACTAGAAAGAAATTGATGGTTAATGTTGTGGTTTTCCCAAGGTCCTCGCTAACGGTCTGGACAACAAACTGAGAGAAGATCTGGAGAGGCTGAAGAAGATCAGGGCTCACCGTGGCCTTCGTCACTTCTGGGGGTGAGTTTCACTGCAAATGCTTTCTTGCAGTTACAGGGAAATAACTAAATGCTGTCATTGACTTTTTTTTTTTAGGAAAATAAAGAACTAATGAGAGATTTTCATGATCAGAGATACAGTGCCTTGTATAAATGCAACACTTGTTAGAATAGCCTTGATTATGTTGGACACTGATACCATCAGGTCCAGTAATGAAATTTGGCACAGGTTGCATTTGAAATGACTTAAAGATATCATGACCATTATAGATTTTCATTAACAGTCAACTCATATGTTCAATTCTTATGACCAATCATTTAATGTGATTCTTTTACTTACTGTTATTCTTTTTTTTTTTTTCTCTAGTCTGCGTGTGCGTGGTCAGCATACCAAGACTACTGGTCGTCGCGGTCGTACTGTGGGTGTGTCCAAGAAGAAGTAAACTCAAAATAAAACTGAACCATTCAGCCATTCTGTGTCTTGGTCTCCATTTTCAGCTAAATTTGTGATTCTATGCTTGATTTTCATGATTATTTCCTAACATTGTCATTTGTTAGTTAAAAAAAGTTACAATGTTTGTACAGTTACAATGTACAATTTATGAATTCTGTAGAATCAATGTCCATGAAATATTAGTACAGCTACAATCTGTTAATTCTCCATTTGGACAACAAACATCACGTTTTGATACTGTGGCCAGTTGCATAAACTTGGCCTCCATGTTAAGACTGTGACTTAATGTCTAGTTTGATTAACTAGCAGTTAGTTAGGGCTAATCAGTCTTACTTTTCATATTCAGATTAGACTATTCTACCTTTTTATGTAACTGGCTTTACAATTAGATGACTCTAAGACTAGTCTAAGCTTGGGCTGAGTAAATGGCAGAATTTTCATTTTTGGGTGAACTATTCCTTTAAGAAAATAAGATTCATCAAGTTCAACAGTGATGTAGTGAAGTATAAATGTATTTTTATTGATGGGAAAAAAATGCAAGGCAGCATTTGTTCAAGGCAAGGGTAAAATGTCAAAATAAACCAGTTAGAGCCAGTACATCAGTTTATCCTATTCTGATTGCTCATGTTCCCGTAATTCATATCAAATCAAATTTAAAAAACAAAAAAAAACAAAAAAACAACTATAAAAGCATTAGCATGAAGCAAAAGGTGTCCATTATTAAGAGATCTGTATCAGTCATTTCTAACCAGAGGCAGCTTAGGGCTTTTTGGAAAAACCTATATAATGCAGAAGTTATTAATTTAATATTAGGGTTGTCAATAGATTTAAATAATTGATTAGTCTGATTATTTGTGATCATGTTACTGCATTCACTTCCATTTAAAAATTAAGACTATATTGAGTCCATCTGATTATTGTAAGCAGTCACCCAAGGTTCGATCCTGTCCACTGTGCCGCAAAGGCTATGTTCAGACTGCAGCAAAATCAGATTTTTTTTCTTTTTCTTAAATCAGATCTTTTCAGACGGTCCACACTATTAATTGCAAGTGATCAAATAAGATTTGTGTTTCCAGACATAACCAATTTATCTGCATGGGTTGCTTTGGTAATGATATGGTCAGAAACGTACCCAGATCCCATCAGAAGCTGTCTTGTCTGGTATCTGCACAGTAAGCGGAAACATCTTGAATCAACCCAAGAGGCAAGGGGGAAAGCAGGAAGCATTACATTAAGTGATGGTAAATCATTAAATGATTATATGAATAAATGAACAAAAACAAATGAAACAATACAAATGCATGGCCACTTTCTTGGGCTATACACACACACACAGGTTGCTGCTACCAAGAATCCTCAGATCCTTCAATATAGTCTGTCCAGAGGTAGTTTTTTGACTCCTCATAAATGTTTATACATGTGTTATTTTACTAGAATAAGCTGAGATTCTATAACATGCCACAATACAACATCTGCAAATTACATGAATTCAGGGTCTGTCCTAATACCCACACTTTCAGTCTTTGTACATGACCACTTGTCTGCTTACAAGATGTATTGCATGTATTTGGCCAAAGTGGGTGTGAAAACCACAGAACTTTGATTATGTTTTTACAATAATGTTTTTACAAAGCTGTATTTACATTTTTTTTTTTTTTTGGTGTTAAATGTTTGTTCATAAGATCATTTGTAACAGAAGACAGATTTATTAATTGTGGTGCTTCTAATTTAAGTAATAAAAAACAGTTGCAAAGATTTTACAAAATACACATCTCTGCAACATTTTTCTTTTTGCTGCCAAATTATATGCAATATCTAATTGATTTTACTTGCATTGGAAAGTTTTTCTTGACATATCACGATTTTGGGCAATGTAAGTTCCTGACGATGATAAATGATGAGATATGCTTAGTTTGAAACAACTGCGATCCAATATTAGAGAAAGTGTGGATTTTGTGTGTTAAGGACACACAAGCTTTGGCATTTTTTGGACCTCAGACAGTCTTACACACTTTGTTCCTGTTGCATATACACTCTCAAGTGTCCACAAGTCTAGCTATTGGGACAAACCCTTAGTTTCTACAAATTTACCTTTATTGCCTTGTCTATGTAACTAATTTGCTATGGTACGCTAGAAAAAAATGGGTGGGCAGCACTGATCTACATGATCTCCAGTCCATCAGTGGTGTGGATTGACTAGTTGTATAGACCAGTACTTCTCAAACCTGTCCTGGGGACCTTCCACCACTGCACATTTTGGATGTCTCCCTCATCGAACACACCTGATTTAACTTAGCAGCTCATTAGTAGAGACTGCAAAACCAAAATGGGTGTGTCTGATAAGAGATATATCCAAAATGTGCAGTGTGGGGTTTTGAGTAGCACTGGTATAGACAGGAGGTTCATGTATTTGTGCAGGAGAAGTGTGGTGAACTTGATAGACTGTCTCTAAACTCGAGAGTTGCAGTCACAGTTGAATATATCTGCAGAAAGAGATCGTTGTTCGCCTTTAGTTTAAAGATGATTTTCCTTTGCTTTCGTCTGTCTGCCCCAGTTGAGGGGTCTGATTCTGTTGCTGCTTCTGGTCTTGTGTAGGAGCGTAGAAGAGCTCCAGAGGTTTACAGACCTTCCAGAACTTCTCATTCACCAGCTCCAAAGTCAAAGAGCCATTTAGTGTCTGAAAGATAGAAACGTTAAAGATAAGACAAGCCAAACTCTGATTTCTCTATTAGCAGAGTACTGATAGCAGCATGACTCACAGAGAACTGTCCTCCTGTTGTGCTGATGTAGATTGTAAACTGTTTTTCACTGACATCCTGCAGACTACTGTTGCTGGTAGCTCCTGGCTCTCCCTCCATGTTTCTGTTTGCCTGCGTTTCACTTTGACTGTCCTCCAGAGCAATACGGAGAGCCAGGTATTTGGAGAGGTGGTCTACTGTGGCATTGGCTGTGGTTTTGACATATCTGAGAGCAGAAAGGAGAATGTAGCTCCCAATATGTTCATTCCCATAATTAAATTTCCATCCATAAAGCTTTAAGAGTAAGTACTTTTATAAAAAAAAAAAAAAAGGAATACACAGCTCTCTGAAATGTTTGGTTCTGATTGGTCAGTCATGACATTCTGAGATCAGTTATTCCCCAATAATGACTATCGTCAATAGAAACACTGTATGACAACACTCATGTGAGGCCAGCAATTCTTTTGTTTCTTTTCTTTCGTATCACAATGTGATTGGATGCGCTTTTTCTTGTTTCATTGAAACTCAGCTGCTGCCATCTTCCACCTCAGTTATTGACTGTATTTACTGTAAAATGAAACCTGAGGACTTCTGTATTAATTGTAGGCTTACGGTAATATTGTTGAAGTGTTCAATCTTGTTGCTAGAATGATTTTGTACACTGATGGATTATAAGATAATAAACAGGTACGGTTTTAAGCTCAAATCTTCTCAAATCAATATTTCTTGTCCCTGTCATTATTCATGTGGTGAAAAGCTGTGTAAAAAGTAAGATGACTGTACATTATCCCATTGTTTGAACTTGTTTGTTCATCTACACTCAAAGCTGCTTGCTTGGAACAGTTTTTCTTTGCAGAAGCTTTGAGTTTACTGAGCAAATAAAATATATTTCTACATTACTATGCTGCCTGTTACAATTAATCATGTAAAATCGTCCTCTCAAAAATTACCCATATACCCTCAGTCACGCATTTTCCTTATACCTTGTCTGGCTGTACTGTTGGTTGTTGACCAGCAGGGGATGTGGGCAAAATATAAGTTCAATTTCTGAGCTTGGCCCATGGCCTGGCAGTTGTCCAGGAGGTGTACAACTCTCTCCAAAAGCCTCAGGTCCAGAATCATCAGACATTTGCTGCTTTTTACTGCGACTCGGTCCGGCCTCTGGAGCGTAGCTTGCCGGGGCAGAGGTATGGTGTGAAGGGGCAGAGTCGTGCGAGACATGTGAACGAGTGTCACCGTTATCCTCACCACCGCTGAAGGTAGTGTTTTCACTCTCTGGATGCAGCTTACGGACACGCTGAGCTCTAAAAAAAAAAAAAGTAGCTGTGTTTAGCCAATGTGCAAGCTTTGTTACTCTTTTTAGATATAAAAATAAGATGTCTTAAAAGTACAGTACTCCTGTTTAACTGTAAAGCTCAGCGAGAAGGATTACTTTCACTGTATAGATAGTGCTGTATAGAAAATTTCTCATAATTTTTGTTCTATGTTCAAAGTTAGGGTGAGTAAATAATGACAGAATTGACATTTTTGTAGGCACTATATAAGTTTTAGGGCAAGATTTAAGTGGACATGCATATGCACTCCTAGTTGTGCTGTGACCTGTGTCTGGCCTGCATGCGCAGGCCCTGCTCAATGCTGCTGCTGAGTGCCTCTTTGTTGTGCAGTCGACTGAGCTGCTCCAGAACTTTATCCTGATGGGCCTCATACTCATCACGGCTAGGGTACATCTTAGAGATCAGGGCATCAAAATTTGGGTCAGCGCGAAGAGAACGCTTGGACACAAGCTTCTTTCTGCAGGTCGGACATTCTTTATTTCTGCAGCAGAAAACAATTAAAGGGCAGAAGTGAGCAAGAAATATCTGATTAATTGAAAGCACCAAAAAAAATGGCAGTTGATCTGATCGTTCTTAAATGTAAAAGAAAAACTCTGGTCTTACCCTGATCGGAGCGCAGTGACGATGCACTCGGAGCAGAAACGATGCAGACACTCTTTGGTGGTCATGGTGTTTTTCAGCATGTCCAGACAAATGGGACACATAAGCTCACTGTGGAGACTTCTGGGTGACACAGCAATCTCTGTGCTGTCCATAATCGCTTCCTGAAACAATCCATACATGGGTGGAACTTAAGATATAAATATATTCGAATCCTACTTCTAACAATAAAAACTGAAAATAAAAAGTGTGCATGTCCAATTCTGAATCATATCTTTGTCTCAGCAAAGGATGGGGCAGCAGGAAGAATGGGGCAGTGGGAATGTTTGCAATATCAGTTTATAAATTACCATTATTCCGTTTGGTGCTGCTATTGACACAGAAAATGAAGATACTTAACTTTATGGAAATGAAGACTCCGACTGTAAGAGTCAAGAGTCATATGTAGAAAGTAAATTTCACATCTCTGAACACATGTGAGGCAACATTAACAAATGACACATGGAATAATATGTCTAAGATTCTGAGTTACAGGTAAAACTAGGAATGCCTAGTAACCAATCAGTACAACAACTGGCAACAATGCTGTGATTGGGGCTTTGAAAAACATTCATAAGGGTTAGTCTCTAGTGGTCCAATGGAGTCCAGTTTTGTTTCCAAGTTGACATTTGAATTTGAAAGAGAGAGAAAGAGTGAGAGTGAGAGAGTGTGTGTACCTACCTGTGGCGTTCGGTGGAGTTCATACAGACTAAGTTCCCATGTCTTACTTAGAGTCTGAACACTCATTGGATTCGCCATCATGACTTTACTGACAACTGAAACAGAACACACTACACACACGACCCATGCGAACGTCATTTTTTACTACCAGTTTAATCTGAACATTCAAAGGGACAATTTTAGAAATATTAACAAAATGAAATGTAACCAGTTTGAAACAAAATATGCACACATAATACAAACTTCCTGGACTGATTCGATGAAACCATCCTTATTATGAGTAATTCTGTCCTACAAAAGCCTGTTAGTTTCTGCTTTATATTAAAACTTTAATAAACCAATCAACTATTATTACGTATATTTTTGTTTCATATAATTAATGTCTTTCGCTGCGTAAATGATACCACGGAACTGAATGATACCAATATTGGTATTTACACAATGCTCCAAGGTACTTGAAAAAACTACCGCGGATTTACCACGGTACCATGTCTTAGAAACATTGTAATACTATAGTACGTTATTGGTACTTTTATGTTAGTTTAATCTAAAGTCACTGATGATGAAGATGTGAAAAGAAACTGAGACTGAAAGCATTAAAGTTCACACGCTCACCCTTACGTGTCTGTCTGCGATCAGTGTCTGCTGCTGAACTTTTTCACCACACGCAAGAAAACCTAATATTCTAACATAATACCGGATGTTGTTTTCTAAGGAGTCACCTCATTTCCTGCCCGACGCCCTCTAGCGGCGAAGTACAGTACTGCGCGCACATGTTTTCATGTAACTCATAGGACTCATTTAATATTCCTATTCATTTAAACGCTTTAATAATACTAGACAACACTAGTGATCATTAAGTCAATTTATATGATAAAACAATGCTGTTTTTTTCAAACGTTACTGCGGTGCTGCCAACTTGAGTTCATCTTGGAGTATTGATTCGATTATAAGCTTGCTGTTCAATTTCGACTCATTTATATACATAGTACATGACGCCTTCTTGCTATCTGTTCTTTCTGGTTCTCGAATCTGATTGGGTGAGAGCCTTGCGATATTGCCCCAGTATCAGCACTCGAACCATTTCACCGTCACTCCGCTTGCAGTGACTGTCGGTCGAGTAAATCCACCATATTTTTATATACCCTACTACTGTTGTTATGTCACGAAATGTAGTTTTAAGAGTTTTTTGTTTTTTTTGGGCGAGAATGTGGTTATTTGACTATTATGTGACTCGTATGTGTGATTCTCACGAAAACTTGGTTTTAAAAATTTCAAACATGAAAATTAAAAAACGATTTAATTAACTTTTTTTTTTCAGACATTAGAAACAAAGTCTGGAGTATTTGTGAACATAAATTTAAAAACATTTACTTACAATTTAAGACCTTTTTGAACACAATTTCCAAAACAAGTCCTAAAAAATTTCATTACTGCAACAGTCTTGGTTCAGCGCAGCCCTTCAGATGCAAAACGATTTGCGCTACGCTGGCCTGAGCAAAGTAGGTGGAGTTTTCAAAACTGTTAGCGGGAGTTCTATATGTCTTGTCATTTGATGCCCTGTTTCTATTGGCCGCGCGGGTAATCGTCACAGAGCGCAGCGGAACTTTGACCGCGGCGCAAACCACTGAAATAAATGGGTTTCATAGCGAAGTGGTGCCGTTGTCGCGTCCTGTGAAAGGGCCATACTTTCCAAAGCTCAAACACAAATACCCACTGGAGCATTTGCCAAAAATGTTTTGCCATCATAAGGCCCCCCCAAACATTGTTAAATTGTTGCGGTAAGTGAGAATGGTGTTGTGGAGGATGAGGTACCTTAGCATATTTTATTAAATTCAGAGAAGCCATAATGATTTAGACAATTTTTAGTTAATGTACATAATTAGACATTAATGAAGTACATTTTTCACAGAAAATTAGTAATTTAAAGTTTTTCCAAATGAGGAAAATTCCCTGTTACAGTAATGATAATCAAAATTTCGTGTACATGGTCAGATAAGAGAATTTTTAACTTTTAACTGGATAAATATAAAGAGATCTGCCTACTTGGCAGCCATCTTTGAGGTTTTAGCACACATGTTGCTTAATTCAAAATCTTTTTTTTTTTTTTAAATTTTGTGTGTGTGTGTGTGTGTGTGTGTGTGTGTGTGTGTAAAGAGTCCTTAAAAAATGTTGCGGAAGATGAGAATATCAGTCATGGACACATTTTTCCACTATTATTTCATTATTATTATATATTATACATTCAATTTTTTTTCTGTCATTTGAAAACATCTATTAGAACATCCATATATAATTTGTTTTAGAATATTTTCATTTTTTTCTGTTTAAATTAGAACAAAACATACATTCAGACATACCTGGACGCATTGCGGTAATGAGAATTTCTATTTTACTTTTTTAATTACTCTTTGTTCAGTGTAGAGAACAATATTGTCTTTATTATAATGTTTTTATATATTACTAAAATGCATGTTTAATATTTAAAATCATTAGTGCTGTGGTATTTTAATGGTTTCGTGAGAATGACCAATATAAACATAGGACCTATTTTACAATTTGTTTTGATGCTTTCGCTAAAGTGACCATATTTCTGGAATGGAAACTGGGGACATTTCCCATTTGAGTGGTCAAAATATCACTGAAATCTCTTTTGTTATTATCTATTAATTAAAAAATGGGGACAATAGGCCTACATTTTTGAATGTTTTTTTGTTTGTTTGTTTGTCTGTCGGGGGTTCCTTATATTATTATTAATAATAATAATATTAATAGTTATTATGATTTGGTTTGATTATTGGGATTTTTGGTCTGGTTTTAATACAATTCACCAAACCAGCAAAAACAAACAAACAAACAAACAAACAAAAAAAATCACACAATGAAAACAGTTAATGTTAATCATTGTTAATAGCAAGCAGTTCAAAACAATATTATAACAAAATTATGACTTTACAAAAACACATTACAAAAATAAAACAATGTAAATATATGATAAATAAAACTATTTAAGAAACATTTTATAATTGTATTTATTATTTTCATTTTCACAAGCTGTTTATTCTGTATACAGAAATTACAACTTTGTAACTTTTCAAAATGTTTTGTTACATTTGTGCTTGAAAATGACTCTTACTATCCTTAATTGGGCTTGTTATTTTGCATTTTAGGCTTATATTCTAAGCACAAAGTAGGCTATGTGTATTCTGCAAATGTATTTGTTGCAATTGTAATTGTTTAGTTTTTCATATAGGGTTAAGATGTGTGGAAATTACTAAATTGTGACTGCGTAACTTTTGTGGACGTTTAAAATTGTGCAAAACAATCCCGCACTCTGTTGAGGCACTGTTATAAAGCACATACAAACAGCAGTACTTTGATTTAACTTGTATAGTTAGTATGTTACTAACAGTGTTGGGGAAAGTTACTTTTAAAAGTAATGCATTACAATATTGCATTACTCCCTAAAAAAGTAACTAATTGCGTTACTTTTTATAAAAAGTAATGCGTTAAATTACTTTTTCGTTACTTTTTCTCACCTGGGCTGGGCTTGCTTGTATGTTTTTTTAATAACAACAAAAAGTTCTATTTTTGGCAAATGTTAAGGCCCTTTCACACCAAAAGTGAAATGAATAAGCCTCAGGCTTAAGGAAATACATATTTACGCCTGTACAGTAGAGGGCGCAGCTCAAACAAACCTTTCAGCTGTGCTGCCATTCTGGATTAAAGAATAGGATACAGAAGAAGGAAGTTCAACACTCTTATTTAATCTAATCTAAAGTAATTTTTGCTTATTAACTTGTATACTTAGTATGTTAATAACAGTGTTGGAGAAAGTTACTTTTAAAAGTAATGCATTACAATTTTGCATTACCCCCTAAAAAAGTAACTAGTTGCGTTACTTAGATAGGCCTACTTTTTATGAATAGTAATGCGTTAAATTATTTTTGCGCAGTGGTGGACAGTAACAAAGTATTTTTACTTCGTTACTGTACTTAAGTACATTTTTCAAGTATAGAGTTTGCACCTACGTCACGGTTTGATGCGCGGCCATATTGGAGATACTCAGATGTAAATAACAGCATGGATTGCACGGTTAATGTACTACAGAAGAAGTTGTTCTACTAATGTATTATATCTAAACCACGGGGGGAAACGTATGGAAGCTGTTAAATCATACAGAGAAGCACTTGGTAAGCAGGAAAGGGCGCGATATTTTGACAAACTAAAGTTAATGGGTGGTAAAGGTCCGTACGAGCCGTGTTACGAGATTTTCGGTTTCCGAAGGCGGAGCATACATGAATATTAATGAGTTTTCCAGACATGCGCGATTGCACGTGCAACTGAGAATTTTAGTTCACGTTGTATCTCAGGACAGTGGATTATTCAATAAAGGTAACTATATTATCAGTGTCGCGGCGGATTTATGCCTAAACTACAGTTGTTTTCTTATAGGTAACAGTTTATAATGTTTTCATTAGTATGCACGTTATATGCAGTCGTCTGTAACTGAATGACAGACACTTGACAGCAGAGCAACCTTCAGCTGTCGTCTACAATGAGTTCAGCTCGTTGTGCTCTTCCTTTGTACCCTGCGATGTAAGAGCAGGTAGGCCTATATAAATGTGTCTGTGTGGACATAATATTTTTGTAACCTACAGACTACTGGTGTGATTATACATGTGTTAGCTTACCTGTTCAGACTAACATTCTCTGGTTTTCCGGTTGGTGACAAATGCTGAAAATATTGCTGAAACTATATTGTCTTTTCATGGTTTCCGTTTATATATATTAAAGAAAGATACACTGACACCACCAGGTTTAATTTTTCAATTGCACAATAAAACCAAGCATCACAGAACACCTAACTCCCTGAATGAGTTGAAGTAGATTATACTGATTTCATAACAGGGAAAATAAATAAATAAAATACTGTTAAAAACATGCAGCTGCCATTTCAATGATGTATTGATGTTCTTCTGTTACCTTACCTTATGAAGATTTAAAACGGGGTCATCCCTCTGGAAATTAAAGAAATGTCCAAAATCAGTGGCCTAATAAAGATTTTTGCAACCTTTTGTTATTCTCTGCCATGCGTTGTTTTGACCATGTGTGACTTGTGTACCTGGATATACAGTGATGATCACTGATATAAATGGACAATTTATTTTGATACACAAACATTCATTATTTGGCATATATTCAGGTTGATCGGGAAACTTTTCCCAGTCATCTCAATGGCAAAAAGTGTCCCAGTCAACCTGAATTCACTGGTCATTAATGTTCATAAACATACATTTTCTTCATGGGGCTTTAATTAGGGGCAGCTTTGGCCTTATGAAATTTTGAAAGAAAAAAAAAAACATTTTTAAACTATCTGTCAAAACATATATCACAAATCCTGGAATAAAGATGGGAATATGGCCTTGATTTGCTTTTGATTACTAGATGCTTTGTATAATGTGTGATGGAGTGAACATATGATATTGTGTGAGACATTTAATGACATTTTGTTTTTGTACAAAAAGATTCCATTTTTAGTCTTAAAGATTTTAACATTTTTACCACTCTTTGAATTTTAATTTTTTATTTACTTAAAACTATTTTTATAACAACAAAACGTTATATTTTTACATACAGTGGCCCCCAAATTATTTGCACAAATGCATTTGCATTAAAATACTATTTGAATGTCTGGAATCACTGTAGTTTTTTTGTTTTTTAAGAAATTAATTTCACAAGGATGAAGTTTATTCAACAAGGATTAATTAAATAGATTTAAAAAAAAAAAAAAGAAGAAGGAAAAAAAGACATTTCTAATGTTACAAAAGATTTCTATTTCAATAGTCTTCAAACTTGCTGTGAATCAACAGAACAGGCAGTGTATCACGGTTTCCACTTTCATTCAGCAGCACAACTGTTTTCAGCACTGATAATAGCTAAGAATTTTTCTTGAGCAGCAAATCAGCATACTAGAATGATTTCTGAAGGATCATGTGACACTGAAGACTGGAGTAACAGGAATAAACAGCCATTTAAAATATATTAAAATACAAAACAAATCACAATATTACTGTTTTGCCTATTTTTGATCAAATAAATGCAACCTTGTTGAGCCTAAACATAAAGAATTGTATTAATCCTTTTGAAGAGCAATAGGCCTACATCATATCAAAATGAACAAGAATTTAAGAACAATACCAGAATAGATATAAGTCCTCAAAAATATTATACAGGTTTATTTCAATTGTTACAGGCAGTGATGTACTTAATGATAACAACTAATAAAATACCGAGTTTTAAAACATCGCAAGGTAGCCTACAAAGGAAGAGCACAACGAGCTGAACTCATTGTAGATGACAGCTGAAGGTTGCTCTGCTGTTAAACGAAGTGTCTGTCATTCAGATACAGACGGCTGCACATAACGTGCATATGAAAACATTATAAACTGTTAGGCTACCTATAAGAAAACAACTGTAGTTTAGGAATAAGTCCGCCGCGACGCTGAGAATATAGTTACCTTTATTGAATAATCCACTGTCCTGAGATACAATGTGAACTAAAATTCTCAGTTGCACGTGCAATCGCGCATGTCGGGAAAACTCCTTAATATTCATGAATGCTCCGCCTTCGGAAACCGAAAATCTCGTAACACCGGCTCGTTTGTCGTGGACTGACGATCCGACAATTCTTCCGTCCGTCTTCCGAAAAGCCCATACACAGCTGAGGACCTTAAATGTTACAAAGGTTTGCAGGTACTTCATTTCCAGCGAATACGAGAAAAAACCCTGAAATCCTGGGTAATTGCAGAAAAGTCTGGGAGGATTCTTGTAACTTAGCGTTCTGTAGCTTTACATGTTTGCATTTACATCTAATGTACAGTCTAGCTAAGCATAGTACAGATTTTTTTTTTCCCTTAAGCACTTCAGGCACTTTTGGTTTAAATTAGGCTGAAAATTTTATTTTAATATTTTATTTCCTTTTGAAAATGTAATGTGTGTTTTTGGGCAATTCACAAAGATAACTTTTTTGTAACAGTTTTATTTCAGAATTGAGTACATTTTCACATCATTTGTACATCATACAATAAAGGAAAAGTTGTTGCATACCCAAATGTTCTGTTGCTCTTTTAATAAATTTGTGTTGTTCTAATGACAGCGGTATACTGTGTTTGTACTACACAACAATACTATAACAAGTCCAATCTTGTCTATTGTACAAAAACTATCTTAAACATGACATCAATAACATCAGTGAACACCCTAAAAGCAGTGGCTATTGACACACTGAATGCATAAGACAAAGGTTGTAGAAACATTAAGCCTTAGTCTAATTAATGTCAGCATTAGCACCTTGAATGCATTAAGTGACTTCTTCACAGGGAGGTGGGGACTAATGTATGTAAATAGTGCTAACAAAATCTGACATGTAGGTAGACCAGTGAAAAACTAAAACCTTTTCATCTTTACCCTCAAATGCACGTTGGTCATTGGAAGAGGACAAATTTTCAACACAAACGCAACTGAATGTTTTCTGTTTTCAGATTTTTGAAGTAAACTGGTCATAGAATTTATAAAATCACCAGTCATTTCAGTTTGAGTCTCTACACAGCAGACATTTTCGCTGACATAGCCACTTGTCGCCTTCTTTCTTCAGTTTTTTTTTTGCACTCTTCTCATCGATTTGTTATAACTTTTGGCAGTCTATAGTACTCCAGATGTTTTTCCCGGTCCGACCGATTAGTACAGTCCAAAACACGACAATAATTGACCAATTTCAGCAGAATTAATCAGCTAAATTTGCGAGCTCCGTTCGGTTCAAGTGGCTTTGTTTACGTTCAGTACCGCCAGAATGGCCGACTTCCGGATTGATGACGCGTCGTGAAAACACCCTAACTGTACTTTTACTTTTACTTCACTAACGTTACATTCCAAAGCATACGATCGTACTTTTTACCACTACATTTCATAAAACATCGTTACTCCTTATTTTAAAATGAATAAATCGTCACATGCTCAGAGACGCAAAAGAGGTGTCCGATTCGTGCACGAACTGATTCTTTTCAATCATCCTGTTAAATCGGTTCACAAATCACATCAGAATTCATTCGCGAATTGTTTTGATCGTATTGCAGCTGTTCTCGAGTCAACACATCATTGATTCAATGATCCGTTCAGAGTGAGTCTCCGGTGAATGAATTTCACTGTCTGACTGAAAATTAGCCAAGAACTGATGGGGATCCTCTGAGTGCGTGCGCGACTGATGGTGAAAAGTAAGTTAGCCTAATGTTGAATTTTAGGATGAATTATTGTAAGTGAAAATCATATTTAGGTCACAACTGTCAGTAGTTTGTGAACTAAATCTGCTGTAAAGGGCGATCTGTTTAAGCCCACTGAAATGCTTTAATGCGGACACGTCCACATCAATGTGTCTACAGATCGCGATCACGATTCAAACAGATCAAATCACATTTTAAAACTAACTTGCCGCTTCAAATAACGGTTGTATCGATTACATCGTTTCAGCACTAGGAGGCGACAAGTGACTGTTAAAATGTATTTGACATTGAATGATTCCTTCAAAAGATTTTGTTAAAAAAAAAACATTGATTCATCCAGTAATGAAACAAGTGAAATAGTTATGAGTGAGTCATTAAAACATTCATTCAAACCCATTTTTTTTAATTAATTAATTAAGTATTTTTAAATAGACTGCAGCAATTAATATTTTGTCCTCTAGTAAATAATTATACGCAATTTTGTTTAGTTGTCTATTCAGAATCATGGGAGAATCATGATTTCTATTTGAAAGAAACAAAAATCTTGATTCTCATTTTATCCAGAATCGTTCAACTCCAACACAATTTAAAATAACATGCACGTTCATCTTCCCCGCTGCTTTAGCATTTTTAAAAAAAAAAAATATTTTATCCATTTAGCCCTATATGTTTCGTCTGTTTTTATATTGTTTGTCAACACACATTACATATTATGTATCTGCATCCACTAATCTTCCATCCATACTGATTAGTGCTGGATATTTGACAATTCATAATCATTCATAATTATTTTGAGCAATAGGATTATATATAATATAAAATTAAATTATATACAGTATCTCACAGAAGTGAGTACACCCCTCACATTTTTGTAAATATTTTATTACATATAAAATTACAAAATAAACATTCATCAATCAGTACTTTTTTACTTAAGTACATTACAAATCAAGTACTTTTGTACTTTCACTCAATAAAATTGAAGAGGAGCACTAAATACTTTAACTTGAGTAATATTTGATGATACGTATCTGTACTTTTACTCAAGTACTTGATTTGTGTACTTCGTCCACCACTGCTTTTGCATTACTTTTTCTCACCTGGGCTGGGCTTGCTTGTTTGTTTTTTAATAACAACAAAAAGTTCTATTTTTGGCAAATGTTAAGGCCCTTTCACACCAAAAGTGAAATGAATAAGCCTCAGGCTGAAGGAAATACATATTTACACCTGTACAGTGGAGGGCGCAGCTCACACAAACTTTTCAGCTGTGTTGTCATTCTGGATTAAAGAATGGGATATAGGAGAAGGAGAAAGAAGTTCAACATTCTTATTTAATCTAATCTAAAGTAATTTTTGCTTATTAGTATGGTTGAATTCGATCATTGAAGGTCAGCAGCAAAGACATTGGTTAATAAAGTGATATTAAATACGTAAAGTATATTTGTTTAATTTAATATATTTAATTATTACAGGTTTGCATAAAATTCTGAGATTCAGAATTTAATTTCACTGTTTTTATTCATTTTGAGGAATACTGAATGTTTTCATGCAAGTGAGATGAATAAATGCATGTTTACATTTCGTCTAGAACTACAATAACCATCATGTTTACACAGCCCAAACAACACCTCTGCACTTTATTTCTCTCAACATGGGGACAGGAGAGTCAATGTGAAAAAGTAACTTGCGTTACTTATTTGAAAAAGTAACTTAGATATTTTGTTGTAAATTGAAAAAGTAATCTGATTACATAACTCAAGTTACTTGTAATGTGTTACCCCAACACTGGTTACTAACTTGAAAGCGTTAACGATGCTTCTTTTGATGATATTCTCGTCGCAGTTACGTTCTTCATGAAGTAGCGGCACTCAACCAAATAGAGTCAGCGTAGCTCTCAGCGCCATATGTTGGTAAAAATAATCACAAAAATAATCACTACATGATTGCTTCTATAGGCTGCTGTATGTTGGATAGGCTTTTTTGCAATGTATTTGCGGGTTGTTTTGAATGAACTGTAAAACGGGGACATATCTGGGGACAGCTCCAGTCGGGGACAGAACACCAAAAACCGGGACTGTCCCTGGAAAACGGGGATGTCTGGTCACCTTTGCTTTCACAGTTGCAAGCTCCAGGGCGTCAGCGGCCATTCAGCGTTCATTTACCCGCAGAGAACAGCTTCATCTCGGCCAGTCCTTCAGGAATTTGCTGCTGGTTCTTATGTAGATAGTGGTTAAACAAGAATTAATTTGGGGTATATCAAACGGTTAATCTTTGTTCTTATTAATCTATTTCTTGTTCCAGAGCAAAACGATTTGGGTTAAAGGGAAAAGTTTCTTAACTTTACATTTAGGCTATATTTAACTTAAATCCTGTACTAGAGCACTACTTTTATATGTTTGACTGCATTGTTCAGTAGTCCCTCACTGCAGAACACAGGAGATCCAGGGGGCGGAGACGGGTAGGTTAAGGGCTATGTAAAGTGGGAGGAGTTGCATCCAGATCCAGGGGGTGGGGATGGGTAGGTTTAGATCCAGGGGGTGGAGACAGGTAGGTTTAGGGATATGTAAAGTGGGAGGAGTTGGATCTAGATCCTGCCCCCTGGATCTCGTGTTCTGCATTACGGACCATCTCAAATTGTTTGCTTGTTTTTTTTTTTTTAATATATATTTGATTGTGTTTATTGTTTGCTTGTGTTTATGTATTTTATAATGGCTATTGTTGTTAATTTAAATATTGTTGTTCAAAAAATATTATTTTATATAAATAATATGTTGTATTTGGTATCGAGAAAGGGTCTGTCAGTAGTATCAGTGAAAGTTACATTATTACACTGTGGGAAATCCCCTTAAAGGTGCAGTAGGAGATCTTGGAAAGGCTAAAGTTAGCCTGCTAGCATTGAAAGCATGATCCCACCCTCCTTGCAAATCGCTGTCCAAAGCCACAAAACATGAATGCATACACACATGCAGAAATGATTTCTGTAAACCCAGTGATCAAATGCTGCGGATCTCAGTTTTCAGTGATAGGCACATGACTAGTGGCTGATCTGTGTGTGCAGTTCCACAAACCTGGAAGACTTTCTGAACATATAAACTTTTATAGAAAGGAAAAATGTAAAATATAACGAAGGAGTAGAATCAATGAATTATGAATAATTTATTGCCATTGTGAGAATAACATGTAATCATGTAATCAATAGATCAATAGAAAAGTAACTGTAGTCTGATTACAAGTATTTTAAAATGAAATATAATATAATTACAAGTATTTATTTTATTTATTTATTTATTTATTTTAATCTGATTACATAATCCATATTACAGGTAATTAGCTGGTAATCAGTTACAGCCCAGGACTGCTAGTAGCCCTGGCTACCTGTTTACCAATGAGAAATCAGTGTCAGTGAAGAGCACTGACATGAAATATATGATGTTTGAAGAAAAAACCGAGGGTGGATTGTCTCAGGTAAATTTAGTTTGTTGGTTGCTAGTGCTTTTGCTTTATTTTTTATTTTCATGAATAATCCAACAAATCAAAATTATTCAAAACAAATGACTTGCAGTGATACACTTTAGCTTATTTGCATCTTTTTGCTCAATATATTGAAGGTTCATTAATACAAGTCATACAAGATTCAAAAACAACAGTTTATTCATGTAAAAAAAAAAAAAAAAGTGTAAAATAAATGTACATCATGTATGTGCAAGTGAGCAATGAGAAACTCTCAGCCCTTTTAAATTACAAATAAAATAACATGGTATATTATAATTCTGTATACTTCATAGAGATATTTTAAGTCCACCATGAGTGTGACATCAAGACAAGAGAAAATTGGTGAAAGGTGAAGACTGTGTGTGAGTGACCAAGCGTGTGTGCTGTGTCCATGCAAATGTGCGAGCATGCACGGCTCTCTTTGTGAGTGAGGATTACTGTGTGTGTGTGTGTGTGTGCGTGTGTGTCTGTGGGAGGGGGGGATTAACCGCAGTGTGTGTCCAGCAGTGATTAGTCTGGTCAGTAAAGCTGTTGTGTATTCACTCAGGCCGTTAGCATATTAATGCCAGTCTCTTTCTTTCTTTCTGCTATTCTCTATGTTGCTTTTTTTCAGTTCCATCTGCACAGTTAGATTGTCACAATATACCTCTGATTTTAATCTTTGGTTACACTTTATTTTGATGGCCCACTTTAGACATTGTAACTATAAGTAACTTTGCAACTATATTCACTCATTACAGTATTAATAGATTGTAGTAGACTCTTAGCAGTGAACGGTCCTGTTCACTGCCATTATAAAGCTCGGATGCATCAGGATATTTATTAATATTTCTCCGATTATGTTCATCTGAAAGAAAAAAAGTCATATAGGATGGCTTGAGGGTGAGTAAAGCTTGGGCTAATTTTCATTTGAAAGTGAACTAATCCTTCAATGTGATCAAATGTAAACGCACCGTGTCCTGATTGGCTAATGATCCGATCTTCTTAATCGGATCACGGGGATCGCATGTTAATGCCAAGTGTAAACGCAACCTTTAGACGCTACTGGTATCCGATATCTGTGTTTACATTAATTCCCGCCCAAAATGATTGTCATAGCTTTACATGCACATGATAGACCCTCAGGTTTTTACTGGCCGTGCTATTAAAATTATTTATATTTCACGTCGGGTGGCCATGATTACCGGAAAATAAAGGTAATTTGTGTTTGTTATTTTATCTACAGACCTTAGATGTAGAATTCTGAAGTGAAATAAAGTAGCAGGTAAGATTACATTTATTTGAATGAATGATAACGAGAGAGCGAGCGAGGGAGAGAACGCACACGAGAGAGAGAGAGAGTATACCCAGTGAAGCTTTTGGTTTATTAAACACACACACACACACGGCGGTCTTTTTTAAATTAACAGGGCAGAGGTTGAAATTCGGCTGTTGAATGTGTGTGTGCGTGTGCGCGCAATTTAGGAAAAAATAGATCAAGTTCCCACCTCAGTAGTAAAGCTGCGTATTTTTAGTGCGAGTACATACAGCCACGTCTGCTTCATAATACAATATTAACTAGGTCGCATGTCCAGATATCGGATACGTATCTGATTTAAAACCACATTTGGAAGTGGCTCAGTTTGGATGCGAAAAAATTGGATCTCGTGCAGATACATATCCGATCTCTGGACATGCGACCTACGTCTAAACACGCATATCCGATTCCCATTGGAATTCCAAGCCACCACAAGGCGAGGGCGACACGTTTGCTTACTAAAAGGTAGCTTTAATGTTGTATTATGAAGCAGAGGTGCCTGTATGCACTCGCATTAAAAATTCGCAGCTTTATTATTGAGGTAGAAACTTTATATGTCGCGCGCATGCACACACACAAATAGCTATATAAATAATTTTAATAGCACGGCCAGTCAAAACCCATGTGCATGCAAAGCTATCAATGACATGATCATTTTGGGCGGGAATTAGGCTAATGTAAACACAGATATGGGATATCAGTCGCATCTAAAGTGAATTTAAACACACTGGCCAAAAAATCGGATATGGTCAAAAGATCGGATCTGTGCGTTAAGACTTGCAGTGTAAATGCAGGCTGCGTTTACACTGGCACAAAAAATCTGATTTTTTGCTCACATCTGACACAGATCGGAATATGTTGCCCAGGTGTAAACACAAAACACTTCCAAATGTGGTTTTAAATCAGAAACATATCCGATCTCTGGACATGCGACCTACGTCTACCACGTTGGGTGGCCATTACCTGCCAGAATGGATAAGGTAACAGCTGTCAGTGTTATGTTTGTTTTGCAGCGCGAATTCTGACTGAACGAATATAGACTGGAAAATAAAGGTAATTTGCGTTTGTTATTTTATCTACAGTCATTAAATCTAGAATTCTGAAGGGAAATAAAGTAGCAGGTAAGACATTTATTTGAATGAATGATAAAGAGAGAGAGAGCAAAGGAGAGAGCGCACACGAGAGAGAGAGAGAGTAGCCTACCCAGTGAAGCTTTTGGTTTATTAAAATAAAAAATGAAAAAGAAAAAAAAACACACGGCGGTCTCTTTAAATTAACCGGGCAGAGGTTGAAATTCTGCTGCTGAATGTGTGTGTGTGTGTGTGTGTGTGCGTGCTTGCGTGTGCGCAATATCTTTCAAGGAAAAAATAGACATATAAAGTTTCTACCTCAATAATAAAGCTGCAAATTTTTAGTGCGAGTGAATACAGACATGTTTGCTTCATAATACAACATTAAAGCTACCTTTTGGTAAGCATGTGTTGCCCTCGCCTTGTGGTGGCTTGGAATTCCAATAGGAATCGGATATTCGTGTTTAGACGTAGGTCGCATGTCCAGAGATCGGATATGTATCTGATTTAAAACCACATTTGGATGTGGCTCAGATCGGATGCGAAAAAATCGGATCTCGTGCGGATTTTTGTGTTTACACGTGTGCAACTAATTCCGGTCTGTGTCAGATGTGAGCAAAAAAAAAAATCGGATTTTTTTGTGCCAGTGTAAACGCAGCACCACACGACGAGGGCAACACATTTGCTCTAGCTTTTATGTTGTATTATAAAGCAGACGTGCCTGTATGCACGCGCGCACACACACACACACACAAATTCAGCAGCTGAATTTCAACCTCTGTCCGGTTAATTTAAAAGAGACCGCTGTGTGTTTTTTTTATTTTTTATTTTAATAAACCAACAGCTTCACCGGGGCTACTGTCTCTCTCGTGTGCGCTCTCTCCTTCGCTCGCTCTCTGGTTATCATTCATTCAAATAAATGTAATCTTACCTGCTAGGCTATTTTTCTCATCAGAATTCTAGATTTAACGACTGTAGATAAAATAACAAATGCAAATTACCTTTATTTTCCAGTCTATATTCGTGCAAAACATCCATGACACTGACAGCTGTTAACTTATCCATTCTGGCAGGTAATCATGATCACCCGACGTGAAATATAAATAATTTCAATAACACAGCCATTCAAAACCAGTGGGTCTACCATGTGCATGCAAAGCTATCAATGACAGTCATTTTGGGCGGGAATTAATGTAAACACAGATATCGGATACCAGTCGCTTCTAAAGTGAATGTAAACACACTGGCCAAAAAATCGGATATGGTCAAAAGATCGGAACTGTGCATTAAGACTTGCAGTGTAAATGCAGCCTTAAGTTACTTATAATTACTAGTAGAATGTCTAAAGTGGACCATCAAAATAAAGTATTTATTTATTTATTTAGAATTTCAGATTTTCACCTTGTTGACTGCTTTGGCTTGTCAGTTTTTCTGTGTAACAAAAAAAAAAAAAAAAAAATATATATATAAAAATAAAAATAAAAAATCATCTTTAAATATCTAATTTCAGTAAATATCTGTTTTGTTTGTTTGTTTGTTTTTTTGTCTCCCTCTAACATCAAATGCACATTCAAAGGAAAACTGAATTGCCAAGAGGTTGCTGTTTTATTGATTAAGGAGACTTAATGGAGTTAGTTATGGCTCATTTATTCATTTATCTTAGAGGTTTCACCTATACTCGTTAAGACAATTATAAACACAAGACGAAAAACGAGGCAATTACTGAAATTAAAATAAACTGGGGAAATGGTGTAGAAACTATATTAAATTACATTTCACAAAAATTACAAAGAAAACAGCAAGTAACACTATGGGGCCGTTTACACAACACCATTTTCAACTAAAAACTGACATTTTTTTAATGCGTTTGGGCCATTTATTTACATGACAATGGCGTTTTGGGGGCCTGAAAATGCAAACTTTTCACGTCATGCGCATGCGTATTATGTATTCAATCTATAGGCGTGTGGTGTTTCTTTACAAAGTGACATCTACTAAATACAGCGTTTTTAAATGTTTTCACGGAGCCATGTGAAAGGGGATTGTTTTGACAACATTGTCGTCTGTACGTGAAAAAAAGCAATGGAAAAACTTTTTCGTTTTCAGTACATTTGTTGTTGTGTAAACGTACCCTAAGAAACATGATTTTTTTTTTTAAGTATAATAACTGAAATAATATTTTCTTGTAAAATGTACTCCAATAATCTCAATAATTTACATCTTAAAAAAATAAATTACACTTTATTTTACAGTGCTGTAGTTACATTGTAATTACTCAAATAAGTACTGAGTACTATTAATTAACCCTCTGGGGTCTGAGGATTTTTGGTACTTACTATAGAGTTACTGTAGAGTTAGGTTTAGGGTTAGTTACTTGTATTTATGCATTTACTGTTATTACTATAGTGAGTACATGTAGTGACGTGTAACTACGGCACTGTAAAATAAAGTGTTACCAAATAATTTTATACAGTATAGTAGTGTATCACCAAATCAGTGGTTCCCAATCCTGGTCCTGAAGTATCCGCAACACTGAACATTTTATCTAACACATATATTAGGAGTCTTGGAGTCTTTTCTAACAAGTGGATGAGTTGAATCAGGTGTGTTTCATTATGGAGACATAGCCTGTGTCTCAATGTGCATACTCTCCATCCTAAATAATATGTGACATTAGTAATATTCAATACTGTTTAGGGTGGATAGGGTGGATATTATGCACATTGGGATGCAGGGATAAAATATGCAGTGCTGGGGTTACTCCAGGAGTAACCCTGTGCTAAATGAATGTGGATCAGTTCATACTGACTTTGATTTCTTGGCAAATCTGAGCACAGTTTGTGGCATTGTTGAAGTATCTTCTAAAGTGATTTTCTTCTGAAATTCAGGGATTCCCAAACTTTTTTGTCAATCAAAGCCCTTTGACTTAAAATATTTACTTGAAGTTATACACACACACACTCTTTTATAAATTCTGGAAGTGAATTAAAATAAGAGATATGTTATATTTAGTTATTTTTAGTTGTTTTAGCTTATTTCAAAGCTTGTTTTATCTTATTTTTATTTTATGTCATTTAATCTCAGTTGTCATCTGAATAAATGTCTGAATATCTGAATATCTGAAGACTGGAGAGAAAACTAAACCAAATCACAAGAACTGGCTGAGTGTCTTGTTTTCAAACTGTCTTTTGTAACTTTGAAGGACCATGAACCCTTTAAAAATCATTTGAAAAAACCTATTCTGGAGATGTTAGGGACGATCAGAAGCATGATGTCCATCCACAACTCCTGCTTCACACAAGCACAAGAATTGCGTTTGGACAATCAGCACCTGACAGTCAATATCAAACCAGACAGATCAACAAAAACAGAAGAGAAGAGAAGTGAAGAGAAGGTCTCTCCCTGCTGTGTTAGGGTCTTAATAAGTGATTGACCGGACACAATAGTCAGCGGTGAGAGGGTCAGCGCTCCGGGCAGCTGTGTAGTCACAATAGGATCCTCATGGCCTAAGTGATCAAAGCACACAGCTTCACATAATAGCACTGCCCAACTGCAGGGTCTTAACCCATAACTCAAACACCCACACAAAAGATCTGAGATAAATCAAACCATTCATTTTCTCTCACTTTGACAGGCTGTAAATATGCCTTAGTCTCCATGGAGTTTGACTAAATGATGCTTCAAAAACATTGCAAATGGTTTGATTTTTTTTTTTTTTTTTTTTTGGTGGGTTTAACTGAATCGTGACCTTAAGAGAGACTTCATCCTAGCATAAAATGACAGAGATGACATTCATCTATAGTTATTAAATTTTGTTGCATTAATCCATCAAGCTCAGATTCTCCAAAATGTAAAGCATTCACTTGTGATTTGTGGAATCACTGGACGGAGCATTTCTTTTGATTTATCTAATAACCAGGCCCACATGGGACCTGTACCTGCACAACTCAGGATACACTTGTCCACACATCACCTGTTCCTTACATATTCATTTCCTCCATTCTGAGGATTTCCCCCCGAATCTGTGCAGAAAATACGATAACAGTCTGCAGATTCCATCTAGATTCCACATGCTAATAACAAACTCAAACAGTATCTCATTTGGAACACAAAACCTTTCTCACTATTTTGACTTTACATGGGTTTAAACATCAAAACTGAGTTCTTAAAACACAAAATTCTCATTGCACAGAACAAGAAAAAATCACAAATGAGACATTTTCAGTATCTTCCCCTACATGGTTGCAATGAAATTAAGTCTACATCTGCTTAGATGTTTTCCCTGATAAAAAAAAAGATACCAGTGACCTCACAAGCTTCTTCTCTAAAGCTTCAGAAGAGATCTCAACAGTGTCTCACACTCTGCTCAAAATGCAGTCATCTCAATATAAATGCAAACATTTCTCATTCAGTTTTCACAAAACTAGATGACCTGATCCACATTGTACAGCTCTATACTCTATACTCTCTAATACTATTAACAGTTGAGCCATTTGTTTTTATTTTTTTCTCCTAAAGAATTTTAAGAGAAACATCTTGATTCTTAAACAAAGCATAACTAAGAATTCTGTTATGTCTTCTGAACTATAAAGAGTAAACCTTGAGCGATGAAATATTCCTCCTTTAAAAAAAAGAGTAAGTTATTAGGTTAAGATCCCTGGGCCAGAGTGACAGTAGTTCTTACGTCCTCCTCTGCATGATAGTCTCTCCTCTGATCCGCTCCTCTGAACCTCCTCAACATCTTCTGTTCAGTCCTCACACTGTCCCTCAAATTTTGTGTCCCTTCTCTAGATTTTCCCCTCCTCTTTTCCCCCTTCCTCCCTCCTACCCTCCTTTTCTTCTGTCCCCCTCATTTTATGCAGGACTGGGGTTTCCTAAGAGACTCAAGCTCAATGGAGAAAATCTCCATGGGCACAATGAACCAGGCAAGAGAGAAAAAGAGAGGGAGGAGGCAGTGCAAGGGAGAGATGGAGATACAGATGCAGGTCGGGGAGTTGGAAATCTATGACTGACCAAGTCTGTGTGATTTCAGCTCAACTTACTGGGTTTGGAGCATTTTGAAGGGATCTAAAGTTAGTCTTTCAGAATAAAGTGCTTAGAAGAACCTTAACATGGTTCAGTATTTGTTAAAAGCCTTCGCTGTGTGTACAGAACTGGAGCTCAAGTTCTTTAATCATCTTGTTTGTTGCCTTATTTACTCTGTAAAAGGGTCAAAGGGCAACTAATTTCTCTGTAAAGGGTGGAAGTGTGTATTTGGACAGCACAAGTTTTCTACAACACTCCCTCAAGGGCCATAAACCAAAGAAGCATTTACACTAAGGAAAAATTTCGTGTTCATTTAGACTTGCATAACTCTCTGTATTTGGGAATGTGGACACGGCTAAAGGCTGAATATATGCAAGTACATGAACTCAAGTGCTTTTAGCTACTCAAGCCCAATGCAGCACAATGCAGCATTCTCCACAAACAGCAATAAAGCTGCATTACCACCGACTGTCCACTTATACAGCAAGTTTTCACTTTCTGGTTACTTACTGCCATGTCAGAGCAACAGATTGAAGAGAATCTTTATGAGCAAGCTCGTAATTTAGTTAAATGGTGTCGACATGCTAACTGGCTGAATATACATTCTGCTTTAGTTAAAATATTTGAAGGCAACTCTCTCACCCTTGAGTACTGAGGTTTGTTATCGCCACAGTAACACAAGGATGTTGAGTTTACTACACAGTATCACACAACATCCTCGGTTTAGAATAGCCTCAAGTGCTTTAATGCTTTCATAGGACAGTTACTACATAAAAGTAATAAGTTCATTAAGCAAATTCATGAAGTGGCACCTTTATAGTATACAGTTCCTGACATGTAAACTATGGTTAGTTAGTGCCTATGGGTTCTGTGCAGTGATACAGACAGTACTAAGATGAGCAGGTGTTTCACATCATAGCTGTTACTTCTGGTACATTCACATTATGGCAGAAAATTTCCTCTAAGCTGTTATTATCCTAGGAATCTCGGAATCAATTATTTGGCAATGCCCATAATGACCAAATTTATTTGTTAAGAGTTTTTCACAATACACATGGTTTCAGAGCGGCTTTACTGAAAGTCATACTGTTATGTAATGCCTTTACCATAGAGCAAGGTTTAGGGCTGGATGATATGTTAATATAAAACGATGATACGAGTGATCCTCTGGATTTAAATCTAGCTGTATTGTATTTATAGTGTTCTGTAGCACATATATCAGTGCTGCAGTGACTCGGCGAAACGTCTGAGCGTTCAAAGGGTTTAAATTTAAATATTTGTCTGGTTTGTTAAGTGAGAGTGAGTAATTCTCAAAAATGAAAATACAGTATAATAATTTGTTACAGGCAGAATGACTATTTTGTAATGTCAATCCTGTGGTCATATAATCTACCTGTAAGCACTTTAAACTGCTAGAAAGTCAACATGTAAGCAAGTGTTTTGAGTTTTCAACTTGTAAACATAAGTTTGACAAAGAAGTGAATGGTTTTTATTAGTTGGAAACTCATAATTACAGAAATTGTGTTTATGTTAGACTTCATGAGATTACATGATTAGAGTTGCTGAATTGAGGAGCGTTTCGGGCAGATTGTCCAACTCTCTGCCGAATAATGTTATTTCCACAACTCTATCCATCTGTTACCGTGACAGCAATGGCCTCGGAGTTGCCACAGCGAGGTCCGTACAAAAAGGTGTGGCGTGGGAACGAGTCCAGGGGTCAGGAGTGAGGGTCAAAAGGTGAAAGGTTACAGCCAGCTGGACAGCACAAGAAGAGGTGAGGGTGTGAAAAGCTGGAGGGTGGAACCCGCTGGACATTAACATTGAACTGAGGGGCCGCTGGGAGAGTGCGTAAATGAAAGAGGCCCGATGACCACCTCTATGGGAACCACAACAGCCAAATCCTGCATATATAACATTTGGCAGGCAACTGACTGTAGTGACAGTCCACGCAAATGCGTGCCTTGTGTGTGTGTGCCTTGACCAAATAAGTGACACTCAGATGAGGCACAAATTATTAAATGAAAAAAAAAGAAGAAAAAAAAAATCACAGACACCTTCCTGGTTCTTCCGGACCCCAGACAATAACTATTAGATTCACACTTTTTTCAAATTGAGCTGAAAATGACCAAAATGTATGAAACACCCTGTTTCCAAATAAATAAATAAATAAAAATGTATTTTAATAAAAAACATTATTGCCTCTGTTCTAATAAGATGTGATAGCCCAGCAGCTGGCGTCAGTTCATTTGCATTTCTCTAAGGCATTGCACAAACCCTGAAGTCACACATGGCTGATTTTAACTTCCAATTGGCAGCCGTAGGGACAAGTATAAAGCTTTATGTTTTATTACATAACGGTTTGCACTGGTCTTTGTGAATAAAAACATATTATACTGATACAATAAGTCTTCACATTTGTTTTGAATGTAATAACATTTTATTTTTTGTAATTGTTATATTGTTTTGACTTTAAAAAAATGTTTCAGGGTGTGCATTCAACAACCTATTACACAAATCTAACAAATAAAGTGTAAACTTATTTTGTTTATGGTCCAAAAACTTCATATGTGTAATAACGTCTACTGAGGCAAGTTGCAGAAGAACCCATGTCCAGTTTATTTACCTAGGTAAAAATGTAGTATTAAATGTATTAAAAATATACTTGAAATCCAAGTAGTATGTTACAGCTGCAGTCCGTAAGTTTTGCCTCTTTGACGCCATCTCTGTTTGAAACCGGCAATTGCAGTTATTTGTGGAATTATCATCTTTACGTGGGTTGTGCTTTGAACACCCCTCAGATGAATCCAATGTTTGTTCAGTCACCACATCGGTGTGGATACTGTACTTCGGAATCATGGATTCTATGTCTTGGAAGTATGACCAAAATAATGTCATCTGATCAAGTAAGTAACATGTCTGCCACTTTTGTTCTGACCAACAGAAAAAAAGCATAACAATGGTGATTAAATCTAACGATCGCTTAGCTCGGATCACGTCAAACCATGCAAATTATTATTATAGTTATACTTTGTTCTCAAATTGTTAATGTTAACAACATCAGCATTGCGTGACTATGTGTATTCAGTGTGTAATAAAGTTACTCGTAGATTTCAATTACTGTAGCCACTCCGACCGCAGTCCGAAGTTTGCTTTATGCAAAAAAAGCATACTTTTAATATGTTTATAAACAGTATACTAAAAGTACTTTGGTAATAAATATATATTTAGTTGCACTTTTAAAAAATATGCTAAACACAAGCATACTTTAAATATATTTCTAAACAGCATAATAGAAGTACTTTGGTAATAAATATATGCTTAGTCTACCAGTGGCACAGTTCCTCAACACACCGTCCATACCGGCGTGATGAATACGATCCTCAACTGGATGGAACTGGAATAAATACTTTGAATGTTGTGATCCCATCGGACTTATGATAGCTACCTGAATCGTAACTAAGCACTGTTCTCCAGAGGAGAACTGGCCCCCCGACTAAGTCTGGTTTCTCCCAAGGTTTTTTTTTCTCCATTTTAACACCTATTTGTCACCTGTTTGCCACCTGATGTCACCTGTTGGAGTTTGGGTTCCTTGCCGCTGTCGCCTTTGGCTTGCTTAGTTGAGGACACTTGACATTTGATATTCAACAGTGCTTTCCATCAGCCTGCATTGACACCATTTTCTTTAAGAGCTGCTGTGCAGCCAAAATTATATACCAGTTATTACTGTAAAGCTGCTTTGACACAATCTGCATTGTAAAAAAGCGCTATATAAATAAAGGTGACTTGGTTACACTTTTTAAAAAAATATGCTAAACACAAGCATACTTTTAGTGAAGTTAGTGTATTTACAGAAAACATACTTATGTTACTTTTACTCAAAGTATATTTTATGTGTACTTTAAGAACATAGCAAATGGATTAAGCTTTTAGTTGGTTTATGTAAAAAAAAAAAAAAAAAGTACTTTATAACCATGTGTATGTCACAGACACGCCAGGTTCCAACATCACCCAATCACAGCGCACTCAATCCCCGGAGTACTAATCATCTGCACCTGCACCTCATCTACTCACTCATCACCACCAGCATATAACACACTCACACACATTCACTCACTGTCCGGTCTCGTATGCACATAGAATGCTATATGCTTACCTCTTGGACTCCATTGAAGCTACCTACCTGTCTCCTTCGTCTCCAAGTCTCCTCGTGTTGTTCCAGTTTGTGTGTGAGTGTCTCCAGTCATCCTCGTCAGCCATCTCTCCACCTCATCATCATTTCATCACCCCTGCGAATCAACAAAGGACAGTATCACTATTTATCATCATCTTCACCGCTTACTACATTCATCTTCACTTACCTGCACTACCGTTCTGCTCTGCTGTGTGTGACAATAAAGTCCTGTTAACCGTTACCTCTGCCCAGTCTGTATTGTAACAGTGTAGGCCTACTGCAAAATATTTTAAATATTTAGAATTAATATTTTCAAAAGAAAGATTTTGAAAAACATTTTTAGCATTTACAATCTACCAAGTTATAATGTATTATAAACATTTGTCAAATATTAAGCATTGCCATAAGCATACTTAAAATTAATATGTGTCACGCTGGTTGTGTATAGATATGAGAACAAGACGAAGAAGATCAGATCACAGTTTATTTTAATCAAACACCGATTGGCAGGTACACAACTCTCACATAAAGACGAGATCCAACAAACACAGAACAGAACAAGGAGACAATATAATGGAGCTAATGAGGGAGAACGTAATCAGGGAGAACAGAAACAGGTGTGGATAGTTAACTAATCAGGATACACACAATGAGGGCAAATGAACAGAACAAGATATGGCAGTACTAAATGCAAACATAACAAAAGTCCATAGGTGTGACAGTACATTCCCTCCCTGGAAGGTGCGGCCTCATGCCGTAGATGGACCAACTGCGAAGGGAGGGGGCTCAGGTGGAGAACGAGGAGCAGGTGAAGGGTAGACAGGACAACAGGCAGATGACCCAACAGGAGACAGGAGGGACCAGGGCGGAGCAGATGGTGGGAGGAGCCAAGGAGACAGGAGGAACTTGGAGAAGGAGAAGTAAGGTGGGACCCAGACTGCAGCCAGGCAGGCTGCCCATGGTGGAGCCGATGGAGGGAGGAGCCGTGGTAGAGGAAGGGCTGATGACACCAGGGTGGCGACTGACTGAGGCAGAGCAGGTGGAAGAGGAGACCAGGGTGTAGCCGGAATGCCTACAAACGACCAAGGCGGAGCCGGAGGGAGGAGGGAGCCTAGTGGAGCTGGTGGACTGATGGGCCATGGTGGAAATGAGGGAGGTTGGAGCCAAAGAGGAGCTAATGGACCGATGGGCCAAGGTGGAGTCCTGGTCGTGGAAACTGGATGCGGAGACTAGGGATCCACTGACCACGACATAGCTGTAGACTGGCAGACACACAGAGAGCCCACATCACAGATGGTGGGATGAGCAGAGGGGCTGACAGGAAGCAGCAGAGACGAGGAAGATGAACGGGTGCTGATGGGAGGAGGTGGGAGAGGGAGGCTGGGTGGGAGTTTGGGATTGGCTGGGAGTACCGAGGCGGTGTGCGCTGCCCACACACACACAATATAGTAACTCCCAGCATAGGGAGAGACACAGACAGGGGTACGATCTCCGTGATCGTGATGGGACAGACAGGCAGTTCAGCACAAACCGGCAGTTCAGAACAGACAGGCAGTTCAGATGATGGAAGACAGGTTACTTCAGAATAAAAATCTATTAAATTAATTTCCCCAGAGCACGATACTTGCTTACCCTCAGCGGCGGTACAGTGGGCGGGGCCATCCTCCATGCCCTCTCTCTCCACTGTAGGCTCCCTCACGAGTGCTGTTGCCGGCTCATGCACCTGGTCAGATGTCTCTTCCCGTTCTGACAGGTGTGGATAGTTAACTAATCAGGATACACACAATGAGGGCAAATGAACAGAACAAGACATGACAGAACTAAATGCTAACATAACAAAAGTCCATAGTTTTGACAATATGTTGTTCAGTTTTACTTGTTTGTACTTGTAAAAGTTTATGCACTTAAAAGGCTGTTGTCCATTACATGATACGTTAATTGTAATAGGCTACTAATGAAATCCCCACAAGGATTTCAACATCATATTATTTGAAATGCATCATAAATCAATTTTCCAAAGATGCTTAAAATCCCTATATATTTACTTGTATTTAAATTTAAACAACACGTGTAACACATGACACAATGACTAAGGGACCACATGGCATGAAACATGAGGGCAAGAGAAATCACATGAAAAGGGGAGCACATTGGCAAAATAACATAAATGTGAAAACCTCAAAATAAGACATGAAACATGAACATGAAACAAAACCAAAACTAGATGTGACACTATGTATATTTCTCCACTATAAATCATATCAAGGTATCACCTTATACAACCACGTGATACAACCAGGGTACAATAACTTAAACATTTATTTTTACATTATAACAATTAACACATCATTAGAACTGTAGCACTGCTAAAGGTTGATAAATGACACATTGTATCTATGTTTCATAAATATCCTGAGCATGAGCATTGAGCATGCTCATAATCTTCAAACTCAGAGGCAGCTTGGTTATATGTAAGTTGTGTTTTTATCACTTTGTGCTAAGAATGATATATAAATAACTAAATAAAATGAGTGAGCATACATAATGAGATTTGATATATAACCTGGGCATTTTTATTATTATGCGAATGCTCTGTGTAGATTCAGATTAATATAAAGTCACCAGGTATTTGTAGTCTTTACACAGATATTCTAGATATTCTAGTAGGTAAAGACCTACAGAGAGCTGCTGCGATATGGGTGGCAGTAATAGGATTAAAGGCTGCGTGGTCGTCTTACTCCATAGGCTCCATGTGACACCTTTTGTGCATCTTCAGCAACACAATTCAAAGCTGAACCTCATGGACAAAGGACCTCAGAGTATCATGGATAATCTACAAATATACTTAACACTAAAGACAGATATGCAAAAACTGCTGATCTGGCCTAAACTGTGATGTCTCAATCTTCTCCCGTCGTCCAAAACTGAATTCTGAAATTCCTGTAATAGACAGACATGTGTCATGTTGTCACACAGGGTAAATCCAAGGAAAGAGAAGGATACAATTACAGCGATCTTGGTTTTATTTAGATAACTCAAAATTATAGATACACTGAAATAATCTGGTTTGGGACTCCTGACTCCCAGAATTTCTCTGATTTGTGCAATTTGGCCCCCTTCTGTAAATCAGTTATAAAGAATCTTGGTGTAGTTTGATGACTCTCTGAAATTTGACAAACAGATTAATTCTGAGGTCAAATCCTGTTTCTTTTATCTGAGATCAATAGCAAATATTAAACCATTTTTGTCATCTAGTAATTTTGAGAAGATTATTCATGCTTTTATCTCTGTTAGACTGGATTATTGTAATTTGCTGTATGTGGGTGTGAGCCAATCACTGTTAACCCTCTGGTATTGTTCATTTGGGAGTCACACTTGTGTTGCTCATGGTCAAAAGTGACTGAACACCTGAAATGTAATTTTTTTTCCCAGTAAAATCAATGCAATTTCATGGTACTAATTAATATTTATGCAATAATTGTTATCCATTTTTTTCTCATTGAAAATAATAATAAAAAAAAAAAATCAAATTTTGAATGACTTTTCAATTAAAGCAGTATTTCATGTTAAATAGAATGCCTTTAAAATCCATTTTTTGAAGGCAGATTAGGTCCATCAGGTGGAAGTAAAAAAAGAGAAAAACTTAATCTAATGCTGCGAGGATTGAGTCTCTTTGCTTCTCTGAGGTACTCGAGGTTGCGATGGTCGGTAATGACCTCAAAGGGATGGAGTGCTCCTTCCAGCCAGTGTCTCCATTCCTCCAAGGCTAACTTAATGGCGAGCAGTTCTCTGTTGCCGATGTCATAATTTTGCTCCGCCGGGGATAGCTTCTTGGAGAAAAAGGCACATGGATGGAGACGTGGTGGTTCACCCTGCTGCTGGCATAACACCGCTCCGACCCTGGTGGATGAGGCGTCCACCTCCACGACGAAAGGGAGTTCTGGGTTCGGGTGGACCAGGA
Organism: Hypophthalmichthys nobilis; assembly: GCA_037950665.1. Taxonomy (NCBI): domain Eukaryota; kingdom Metazoa; phylum Chordata; class Actinopteri; order Cypriniformes; family Xenocyprididae; genus Hypophthalmichthys; species Hypophthalmichthys nobilis. The sequence goes on from CM075483.1 coordinate 19,913,241, forward strand.
TCGGAGCGGTGAGGAAGGCTTCTTGGAGGAGATGGAAGGCTTCTCGGACAGATGGGTTCCAGGACAGAGACTTGGGCCGGCCCTTGAGGAGTGAGGTGAGGGGTGCACTGAGGAGACTGTAGTTGTGAATGAAACGTCGATAGAAGTTGGCAAATCCTAGGAAGCGCTGTAACTCTTTGACAGTAGACAGAAGGGGCCAGTTGCGGATGGTGCACTTCTCCAGCTTGAGGTACAGATGGTGTTCTCTTAACTTCTCTAGGACCTGGGAGACGTGTCGGTGATGGTCGGCCTGGTTCTGGGAGTAGATGAGGATATCATCGATGTACACTATGACGAACTGATGGAGGAACTCCCAGAACACCTCATTCATATAGTTCTAGAACATGGAGGGAGAGTTGGACAGGTCATACGGCATGACCCGGTACTCGTAGTGTCCAGATGGTGTTACGAAGGCAGTCTTCCACTCATCCCCCTGGCGTATACGAATGAGGTTATACACGCTCCGCAGGTCCAGCTTGGAGAAGATGCGGGCTCCTCGTAGCTGTTCCAGAGCTGCGGGGACCAGAGGAAGGGGATAACTGAACTTACCAGTCTGGGAATTCAGGTGACGGTAGTCAATGCACGGCCTCAAGCCTCTGTCCTTCTTGACCACGGAGAAGAAGCTTGAAGCGGCAGGGGAAGTCGATGGATGGATGAATCGTTGGTTCAGAGCTTCCTTGACGTACTCCTCCATGGCCTTTTGCTCCGGGATGGACAATGGGTAAACTCTGCCCTTGGGTAGAGTAGCCCCAGGTAACAGGTCGATGGCACAGTCCCATGGCCGGTGAGGTGGAAGTTGAGTAGCCAGACGCTTACTGAAGACATCCTGGAACGCCCAGTACTCTGGAGGGATTTCAACTTTCATATCCATTTCTGGACTTTCAGTGGAGGTAGATAGAAGAGGAACATACTTGGAGTGGGAAGAGGAAACTTGACACTTCGTAGAATATTTCTTGATCGGGGATATACAGGATTGGAAACATTTCTCACCCCATTTCAGGATCTCACCGGTATTCCATTGTACTAGGGGTTGGTGTTGTGTTAACCAAGGGCGTCCCAGGATGATGTCAGCAGTGGAACCTTCCAGCACCATAAACGTGATCTCCTCTGAATGCAGAAAGTCGATGCGGAGTGTCAGTGTGGGAGAGAAGTGTGTGATGCGACCATGGCCCAGCGGCTTTCCTTGTATAGTCTGGATCCGAAGGTCCTGTTGACATCGTTTTCGGCATACATTCAGCTTCTGAAGAACTTGGGTACTGATGAAGTTTCCAGCTGATCCAGAGTCTAGGAGGGCTTGCGCTGAAACACAGACGTGAGAGTTTAACAGTTGGACTTTCATTCTAGTAAGAGGTGCAATACGGGCTGGAACTTGAATAGTACTTACCGCTGGGCGTGGTGGTCGGATGGGACACATGGCGATGACATGTCCTTCTCCCCCACAGTAGAGACACAGGCGTTGTAGGATTCTTCTTTGATGCTCCACTCGGGTAAGGCGGAAGGAGTCTACCTGTATTTGTTCAGGTGCTGGAAGGGCGACAGATGATGAGGCAGGCAGAGAACTGGCAGCGGGGTGAAGCACCGAACACGCAGTATAGCGCTGAGCCACACGTATTGTCTTTTGAATAAGGTTTTCTAACCCCATGGTGTCATCATACACGACCATTAACTGTTTCACTTGAGGAGTGAGTCCTTGGCGGAAGGCTGTTATGAGTGCTGTCTCATTCCATCCACTAGCAGCCGCTAAAGTGTGAAAACGGAGAGCATACATACTCACGGATTCTCCCCCTTGGCGTAGATTGAACAGTTGGTCGTGTACGGATAGATCTGCTGTGCTTTGTCCGAAAACCTCTCTGAAGTGGCTGAAGAAATCATTAATTGTGGCTGTAACAGGAGTGTTAGATTCCCAGAGGGGTTGAGCCCATTGCAATGCTCGTCCAGATAGCAGTGATATAATAAACGCCACCTTGGTGCGTTCAGTAGCGAAGAGATGAGACTGAGCTTCCAGATACAATGAACATTGCAATAGAAACCCACTGCAGTCCTCTGCCGTGCCTGTGTATGTCGCTGGTCGGGCCATGGGACTGGCAGAGGCAGCTGAAGAAGATGTCGCAGCGGGTGCTGGGTGAAGGAGTGCCTGACGAACAGCATGCACGAGGTTGGTGGTGACTGCAGGTGACGTGCTCGTGGAGGGTGTTGTGAGGGAGGATCGTATCGCGTTCACCAGAGTGGCAAACGGATCTGGGGTACGATCCTCACCTGTGTTCGTGGAGCTCTGCATTGGGTCTGGTCTTCTGTCAGACACAGACAGGGACAAGAGGGTAAGTATATAACGGGTTGTTTATTTAGTGACAGTGGCACGAACACAGGAATAACACTGGTGAGTAGTTGTAGATACGAGCACTTTGAGTATAGTAACATAGCTGAACAGTAACAGAGTCCTTTCTCTTTTGCAGACGATTCAACGAGGGAAGACAACACTAGATGAAGGAGTGGAGACACAGAGACACTTTTAAATGTCAAGAAATTACTTCTCTTTAAATATTTTGGTTCAACATACTTACCTGTTGATCAAACATTGCCTTAAACTTACACCAGAAAAATGTTATTTTGTTTTATTTAGTAACATTTAGGGTGTACTCATTTTTGCTACACAACATTTTATCACCTTGATAAGAAAATCTTTTCCTGAATAATTTTGACATGCTTCTTTGGTAATTGATTAAGCAGACTTGCTGGACCATTATATCTCTAAAGAACCCTAACATGTCTTCTAAGTAATTGAGTAATTGCTGACTTTCAGAAGTTTCAGAGGGGGTGTACTCACTTATGCTGTGCACTGTATGTTTTGTCAGAAAAGCCAGTATTGTCCACTGTCAAGGCATTGCGAGTTCACATTTTACAGCAGAAACCGACAAGCGCCCTTGTCAGTTTAAGTCAGTTTTAGTGAATCAGCGTGCAGTGTTCAGATCAGGTGACAAGGCTGCTATCCACTTTAAAAAACGTGTTAGCTGAGGGGGAGTTTCATCAAAGCTGACTAAAAGTGATCGAGGATTTATAATTTCAACTCCTGCAAGTCCTTGTACATTATACACGTCTTACATGCTGAATCCTTGGTTGTCCTTTTGCATTTGTGTGTGTGTGTGTGTGTGTGTGTGTGTGTGAGAGAGAGAGAGAGTCTGTTGAATTTCTCCCTCTGATAAATTAATTTACTCATTAAAGTGTGGCAATAACTGCCAGTATGAAATAACAATTTAATATGATGTAATAGAATCATGATGTACACATATATGACTAACAGATTTGCATATGGCAAGTATTTTGCCTGAAATTGTTTGTATTCTTCATATTACTTGTATGACTCAAGTAAGTTCTGGGGTTCGAACATTCCTACATCGCTCACGTCATTTGGAGAGAAAGTGAGCTTGTCATCGATCACTTGAGTCTGTGAAACCAATACACACCCGGGGCTTTACATACGGGGCTTTACTGGAGGTTATGCTGCATGCTTGATACATGCCTCAAAGCTTCAGTGTCATACGTAACATCACTACCTCTACGCCTCATTATCATCATCACCTGTCCTTGACAGAACACCAGACCAAGAAAGGATTTAATGTGAATCTAGCAAGTTTATTTTCCACCTCCTTGAAGGGCTTAACTTATTGGAGTATATGGCCTGTTTTTGTCAGCTTGCCCAGCACTCTTATGTGGGACCTCCGAACCCACAGCTCCACCTCGGCCCATCAACCAGTCAGTTCTATCTTTGCTCCTTGCACCCTCAGCTCCACCTGGGACCATCGTCCTTCCTGCTCCACTGGGCTCCCTTGTCCCTCCGGCTTCACCTTGGTCAGTCATCGCTTTACCTCAGCCACGGACTTACAGGCCTTCGGCTGTGCCTCGTTCCTCCACCACTACGGCTCCATCAGTCTCCTACTTCCATCCGACTCCACCTCAGTCCTCACTCACACTGGCTTTGCCTCAGTCCTCTGGCACCCTGGCTTTGAATCTCTAGTTTTTCTCCCCAAATCCTTGTATATCTTTCCAGGTTTGTTTTCACACGGATGCTTTAAAATGTAATTGTCTCCCCTTTTCACTTCTAATCCCTATAAGCAGTGTTTACTTGAATATTTCTAAAGCAGGTGTAAATGTCTGTCACAATGACGGAAATGACGGAACTTTTATCACTCAATGTTCCTGTTAATTAATATTTTTGATTAAGGCGATGTGTTACATAAGACATACCTATTACTACAGTGATATTAATATGTTCGTAATATTGCTGTGGAAATAATTGGGGGTTATTCATGGTCTGTGGTAGTAATTTGTTACCGGTTAATCGCGCACCCTTAATCACAATTAATCGCACCCTTATCGTGAAATTAAGCATACACCATTTATCTTGTTTAACACGTCCATTTTGCCATCATTGCCTAAATCCAGCAAAGTAAACCATAAGATTGATGTCAGGGTTCTGTGTCTGTTTCTTGTTGTGTTACATGGTTTGAGTTTGTTTTTGATCAGTTTCCCTGTTCTCTTCATGTATTAGTTGGTTTGTCTTTAGTCACATGATTTCCTTTGTTCAGTTTTCCCACCACTTGTTTGTTTCCTTAGTTACCCTGATTTGAGTTCTATTAGTCCCAGCTGTCTCTCGTTCATTAGCCTTGTTTGCCCCTTTGTCTGTCATGTATATATTCCCTGTGTTCTCCCTCAGTCTTTGTCAGTTGTCGTCAATGTTTTACTTTAGTTTATACATTCGTGTTGATAGTGTTTCCCGGACTGTTCATTAAAGTCATCTGTTCTGTGAGTGTTTGTCCACCATGACATGGGACAGAACAACCTACCAAACCAACACCGACCCGGCTGAGAATTGCCTGTGGGGCTTAAGGCAGAATGGTCGTCCGTTGGAGAGGTATGTGGAGGAGTTTTCTGAGCTATCTTGTCAGGTGGGCTGGCCGGATGCTTCCCTTAGTGCTTGTTTTCTGATGGGCCTGGATGAGGATACCATTTGTTATTGTGAACCTACTTGTTATCTCTCTCTAGTCAAGTCCATTAATCTTGTTCTCTATTTAAATGGTTCTGATTTTGAAGTTGAAGAAGTTAAAGTAGAGAAGTATTGTCCTCATCCAGCACCATCAGAAACACAAATGGCCTGGTCAGCTCACTCTCCGCTGGCTCCCTCCACATACCCCTCCAATGAATTGGTCCATCTCTGCCCTCCGGCACCTCCCCACGTCCTCAGTTCAGGGATCCTGATGGCTGCTTTCCCAGAGCCTCGACGCAAGATTGCTACCATCCCAGAGCCCCATCGCAAGCGGGCCGCCATCCCAGAGCCCCGTCACAAGATGGCCGCCATCCCAGAGCATCGTCGCAAGATGGCCGCCTCCACTTCAGAGTCTCGTCACAAGATGGCCGCCGCCACTTCAATGCCTCGTCGCAAGTTGGCCGCCGCCACACCTGAGCCCTCAGTCAAGATGGCCGCCACCACACCTGAGTCCTCAGTCAAAATGGCCGCCGCCACGCATAAGCCCTCAGTCAAGATGGCCACCGCCACACCTGAACCCTCAGTTATGATGGCCGCCGCCACACTTGGGTTCTGTGTCTGTTTCTTGTTGTTACATGTTTTGAGTTTGTTTTTGATCAGTTTCCCTGTTCTCTTCATGTATTAGTTGGTTTGTCTTTAGTCACATGATTTCCTTTGTTCAGTTTTCCCGCCACTTGTTTCCTTAGTTACCCTGATTTGAGTTCTATTAGTCCCAAATAACCAAATGATATGATTTCATACACCTAAGCACCCATAAAAAAAATCACAGCAAAAAAAAAAAGAAATTCACAGAATTCACAGTGCATAGCTGTGGTTCCATGAAGCCTCCTCCATACATATAAGAACCCCCAAAAAAAACAACAACAAAAAAACAAAAAACAAAAACATGCAAATTCACTCTCTACCAGAAGGTGGTGCTTATGGAACAGCAGCAATACACTGCAAAAATGCTTTTCTTACTTTGTATTTAAATATCTAAAAAATCTGAAATTAAGATGCTTTTTATATCTGCCAATGTGGCAAGAAAATAATCTTGTTTCTGTTTGAGACAGTAACAAGAAACAAGATTTCAAACAGAAACAAGATTATTTTTCTTACCCCATTGGCAGATAATTTTGCTTGTTTTAAGCAAAAACTCACTTCATTTTGATTTTATTTTCCAGAAAACAAGAAAAAATATCTTATGTCATTTTACTTATCTAGTAAAAGCATCTTGATTCAGGAATTCTTAGATATTTAGACTGGAAATGAGACAAAACCTCTGTAAACAAAGCAGCACCAGCGCTGCACTTATATAAACACGACTTTAATAGGCATCATAAGGAGGTAAGATTAAAAGAAAATGTCATCGAAACTTTTGTCAAGTAACTCAGTTTCTTCAGAAATGCATTCATATAAGCACTCTCCCCAATTTAATATTTAGAATTGTCTACCAATATTCTGAGCATCGCAACAGTGAACTTGCTCTGCCCGGTACAGTATTTTCTCTGCTCTTCTCTTTGCATCTGTCTTCAGTGTGTCCCATCTCTGGCCTCTGTTAACTTCCACACAAATTACATTTTGGGAAATGATTGCAATGCGTTTTGTGTGCAAGTCCGGGACAACAAACGGAACTGGCCGGTTCTGATAGTTTGGTTCGGTAGACCGGTGCATCTCTACTACTGGCAACCCTTCACCTGAAGCTCTAATGAGGAGAACACGCTCCCATGTTAGGGAAAGAAGACAAGAGAGTGGAAAAATTCTGGATTTTTTTTAATGAAGTAGTTTCAACCATACATACGTTTTCACTGCGTTATTGCATACACACCAGCCGCTGCTGACTTTTCATTTTTTCTGTGTGAACAAGCTCTTGTCTTTTGCGTCATAAAAATGAGATTGGTTTATGTGATCGGCAAGCTGAGAGACCATGTATAGAATCAAAGGAAGTAACTGACAACATTTTCGGGAAAGTGGCCGATCATTTGGAGCATTCCTAGAAACTATACAAAAAGTTTTTAGTATCCATGTTTGACCTCAAAGCATATAAACTCTTGCTTCCCCCCTCCTGCGACCCCAGGTTGGGAACCACTGGTGTATAGAATGTGCAACAGCAAAGTACTTGTTTACATTTTAGACAAGTCAAGTTGCAATACTGAACAGGACCACAGGGAGATGCCAAAAAAACTTAAACCAACCGCCTTGACCTGCATATACTAAATTACACAGCATCATACACAGGACAAATCAAAACATTATCCTGAATGTGTGTGAAAACAACGTGAATGTACTGAAATGTGTCTGTGCATAAATACAATGTGTGATCAGTGCGTCGAGAGTGCTCATTTATTTGTTTGTGCCGCTAGTGTCACAGAAACAACATACTTCACCTTTAAACATCAGTTTAGGACACAGATCTAAATCAGACACGACAAAAAGAAACACTATGGCATCAATTTAAATGTATGCTGGAAGTACTTTTAAATTAATAATTAAAAATAAGTATAATTAGTATTAGCAGCCTATTATAAATAAATATAAGTAAATAAATATAAGTATAATAACTATAAGTAGGCTATAATAAATAAAAATATCAGTGTTATTTAAAAAACATAAGTTTAAATTTTGCAAACTGATGACTTTAACAAACGCACAGACTATCGATTAACATCCTCTGATAGGCCTAGTTACAGTAGGACTGTCTTAAACAAGTTTTTTTTTTTTTTCTTAAAAACCCCTATGGAGAAAATGAAATACTACAGAATATTTTTAGTTATGATTTTTCCCCATTTGGTTAAGTCTACTTAGTTTTGTATTAAATACAATGTGATTTTCGTTGATCGAGATCTGCAGCAGCACAGTTTTCCTCTTGTGAGCGATCTGCTCACAGCTTATCCTGCCCATGGAAGCCGCCATAGACCAGCAAACCAATGAGAACGTGGGACCTTGATGACGTTCCATAACAAAAGCGCGAAGGCGCAAAAGCTGCTGTAGATCAGCTTACCTGGAAGTCTCAGTAACTGGCAGATTTAAAGAAAATTACCATCGTTTGGCAAATAAATAAACTACAGAAAGTTACATACGCATTACCAATCATGTAGGCTTTATGGTACACCTCAAACAAGGGATTTAATAGTAATTTATAATGTTAATATTAATTGCCGAGTCCACAAATGGCTTGGGTATGCTGAGCATTCACAGCTTATATGGACCGCACACCACTGATATATATATATCTATAGTCTTGTGTGTGATTTGACAAAGCTCTTTTTGTTTCATTTGTTTGGGGGAAGAGCACGCCTCCCTCATGTTGGAAGCGGGTGAGTGCGCACACTGTGAGAGTTTCCCAGTGAAAGTGCTAAGTGCTCGTCTCGCTTACTTCTGAGGACCAACACCCACTCTGCCATCGTGGGGCTCTCATATGGATCTGACTAAGGAGCGAGAGATGGGTCCATCCCTATCGCTCACTTTCTCTCCAGATCCGGATGTCCTCTTGCAGGATCCCAGCGCCTCTTTGACTCTTGCGGACGACAGTGAATCTCTTGCATCCGGTATGGATTTTGAGTTTCCAGTCTCCGAGCATTCCTCACATGATGAAAAAGTGTATGAGAAACTACTCGAAGTGGTTATTCGCACAGTTGCCAGGTTACAGCTATACTGGCCAATCTAGCAAGAGACCCCCAAACGCTCCAAATTAGAAGACAAATTAGAAGATTTCTGTCTGGTGGCCAGGGGGAGGGATCCCAACAGCCTAGGGATCTCTAGGGCTGGGTGATATGTAAAAAAATATTTTATCGATAATCACCTTAAAAAATATTGCGATATCCGATAATATTGACTACCCAAGCCCCGCCCCTACCACGCCCTGGAGATGATGTACTTTCTAGTCATCTTGGGATGGGCATCCTGAGATAAAACAGAAAAGCAAATGAAGAATAATTAGCTGCTGTTCATAACATTAACCAAAGAAAATCATGTGCATTTGATCTGATATAACTGGAGTACAAGGATATGAGATGCATTATGTAAATGCTTGGCAAAACAGATGCGTCTTTAATCTAGATTTAAACTGGGAGAATAAGTCTGAGCCCCGAACATTATCAGGAAGGCTATTCCTGTCAGGGTTTGTGGCAGATAGGAAGCGCACGATGAAGGAAATCTTTGCATAGAACTTTTAATATAATAACCAACACGAACAGAATAATAATTAGGAGAATTTCACAGAAAATACCATCAAAAGGCAAGGACGGGAATCCTCCAGGATCCAGTGAGGTGCGGGCAGTTCTGGGACCCAGGGAGGTGCGGGCAGTTCTGAGAGCCACCAGGGTGGCGCTGGTTCAGGTGGCCATGGTTGCGCAGGCCGCTCAGGGGGCCATGGTGGCGCCGACAGTTCAGAGTGCCAGGGCGGAGCCGGCCGTTTAGGGGGCCATAACAGTGCCGACCATTCAGGGCGCCATGGCGGTGCAGGCAGTTCAGGGCCCGGACCCCAGGCTCGGCCACTTTGGCCACGGGCATATGCCTCCCCCCAAAAAAAAATTCTTGGGAGGAGCTATGGATTTCTGGGCTGGAATGGACCCTGGAGCAGGCTCATAGGCTGGAGCTGACTCTGGAGCAGACTCAGGGACTGGAGTGGACTCTGGAGCTGGAGCCATATCTGGGCCCCAAGACATCCCCTCATACTCCACTAGAATTCCCAGAGGCACAAATGTGTTGGCCATCACAGCTGAGGACTCAGGCATGGTGGCCATCTTGGCTGAGGGCTCAGGCGTGACGGCCATGATGGGACGAGGCTCTGGAATGGCGGCCATCTTGGGATGAGGCTCAGGAGAGGCGGCCATCTTGGGACGAGGCTCTGGAATGGTGGCCATCTTGGGACAAGGCTCTGGGATGGCTGCCATTTTGATCACTGGGCTGAGGACTGGGATGGTCTTAAGATCTGCAGCTGGAGGAAGGGAGGCGGACTTCAGCACTGACCTGACAGATGTTAATGCTGGGTCTGTAACTTTGGCCCCCAGGTCAGCGCTGTTGGAGACCCATTTACGCGCACGTGGAAACACAGGAGGGCAGAAATGGATGGATCCATTGGAGCGGTATGTGGAGGGAACCGGCGTGGGGTGAGCTGGTGAGGCCAAGTGTGTTTCAGAGGGAGCTGGATACTTTACTTTAACTTCTTCTACTTCAAAATTTGAACCGTTTAAATAGAGGATGAGATTAATCGACCCGACTAGAGAGAAAGAACAAACAGGTTCGCTATAATGAATAGTATCCTCATCCAGTCCCATCCGAAAACACACATTGAGAGAGAAGTCAGGCCAGCTCACCTGATGGGAAAGCTCGAAAAACTCCTCCACACAGGATCATGTTCTTTTGGCCCAGTCCTGTTTATGTTTTAGGTCTTGTGTTCTGTCAGGGTTTTGTGGCAGATAGGAAGCGCACGATGAAGGAAATCTTTGCATACAACTTTTAATATAGTAACCAACACGAACAGAATAATAACTAGAAGACACACCATCAAACACCATCAAAATAACATGAACGCAAGACAAGGAACAGACAGAAACTGAGGGCTTATATACAAGGTGTACAAAGGACTAAACGAGACTAATTAACAAGAAACAGCTGAACTGATGACACTAATAAAATGAGTAACCTAGAATACAAACAAGGACAACAGAGAAGAACTGAACTAATTAAATAATACTCAAATAATAACAAAGAAACTCAAACATGAACAGGAAGGAGAAACAGATCAAAAACAATCTCAAAATGTGACAATTCCAGAGTTTAGGAGCCAAATGTGAAAACGCTCTCCCTCCTTTAGTGGACTTGGATATCTTCGGTGCAACCAGTAGCCCAGAGTTTTGTGATCTTAAAGACCGTGATGGATTGTACGGTGGTAGAAGAACGGTTAAATACACAAGAGCTAAACCATTTAGGGCCTTTTAGGTCAGTAGCAATACTTTATCATTGATAAAGAACTTATTATTTAACCAGTGTAGAGAAGATAAAATTGGTGTTATATAATCATATTTTCTTGATCTAGTAAGAATGTCTAGATTATAATTGTAACCCCTGTTCCCTGAAGGAGGGAACAGAGACGTTACGTCGATACTGACGTAATGGGGTCTTGCTTGGGAGCCCAATCACCTCCAAGTGGTACAAAACGAGCCAATGGGAATTGGCCAGTGAGATTTACATGCCGGGCCACACCCCCGGCATCCGGGTATAAATAGGACCGGCATACTCACTTCCATTCATATTTTTGCTGAGAAGCCGAGATAGGTACCCGGCCATTCAGCGTTGACTCAGGGCTATGGCAAGGGGATGTAATGTCTCCGTTCCCTCCTTCAGGGAACGGGGGTTACAATAGTAACCTAGACGTTCCAATTCAGTCAGTCACGTTCGTCGTTACGTCTATACTGGCGTAATGGGATCCAATAGAAAATGCCATAGCCACTGAACCACATTACGAGTGTTAGGGAAGCAGATGCTGGCAAGCCGTAGCGTGCCCAATACAGGTGCAACCACAGAGTCGTAATCTTCCAGCGTCCGGAGTAAGCCCAAAGAAGTCATCCATACCAGTGGGATGGAGCGGACAGGGCGCTACTCAGGGGATGGTAGCACCCTAACACCCGGGGAAGAGTGCTTCGGGACTCGATTCCCACGTTTTCTCAGCCAAGACCAAAATGCCCGTTAACTCTGAATCCGATTCAGCCTGAACGACCACCCTGGAGGACGGAAGTTCGGCTTCCTCATCCTCTTCAGGGTCCAAAAGCCCACTCTCCGTTTTCAGCTCCTCCCCACCTGCACGTGGCTACTCTCGCTGATCGGTTGCATCCAGCTGCAGACGATGTTCAACACACCTATTGGTTTATTGGTTTGTGCACAGGTGTTACTTGTTTGTCATTAGTCCTTGTATATTTAAGCCCTCATGTTTGCCCTGTTAGTTTGTCAAGTATTGTCCCTTTAACCACAGTTGGTGAGTGCTATGTTCATCTTTAAAGCCAAGCCAAGTCTTTGTTTGTTTTGTTTTTTGTTTATGTTTGGATTCATGTTGGGAAGTAAATAAACTGCACTTGGGTTCTTCAAGCTTGCTTTCAGTGGATCTGTTACATCTTCTGCAACATGTAACAGATAACTAAACAATATTCACTTGATTACTTACATTTTTTGCATGAACGCACAACACTGAACAATATCGGGGAGAGCATGGTTGGAGCTGACTCTTGCATCAGTCTGCTGGAAGTAGCAACTCTGATATCAGTTCGTCAGAAACCGCTGTGTATTTTCCCTTCCGGGATGGACTTTCTGACAAGCTGCTTCCCAGCACCCTCATGAAACCACTGTACCATCTCCGCGATCTCTAATGTCTCAGGGGCAGCGATTTCCAGCAAAGTGTTGGGTGTTCCATCACTTCCTGTTGTTGCCCACACCGCACCCCCTCAACAGGAGGTATCAAAATTGGTACCCATTTCAGAGAACTTGGCAGCGTGGAAGCTAATGCCGAGTATCGCTACTTAGGTCCTAACGACAGTAGAAAAAGGATACATAATCTAGTTTGCTCGTCATCCTCCACGTTTCAATGGCGTGGTCCCCACTACCATTAAACCGGAGCAGGCACACTTACTATCAAGACGATCATATTGCAAATTCCACATCGGGATTGGTTCATCACGATCGATCTCAAAGACACAAATTTTCACACAGAAATATTAAGTCAAGTCAAGTCATCTTCATTTATATAGCGCTTTTCACAATACAGACTGTTTCAAAGCAGCTTCAGTGATAATAGGAAAATTAATTGACAGAGATTGTTTTGGCTTTACAGCAGCTCTAAGAAAATATTATTATTGAGCTAAAGTAGGTTTTTGATTGAATCACTTCCATTGTAAAAATTGATAATTATTAACTTAGGGGCTGCTTAAATGACACCTTTCCTACTGAAAACCGAAGATGTTTAATGCATTCTTGCTGTTCATTTACGTGTTTAGTCTATAGGTTTGCACATTTGAACGTGTAAGTGCGCAGACACTTAGTCTTTTTTACGAAGTGATATTGCCAAATTACTTGTCTTGTCCACATAATACAGAAAAATTAGTCGTGTCTGCGGATCTATGCTAACTGGAATCATTTTGATAACTGTGATGAGCAGGGCGGGCGAGAGCCATGAGGGAACGGCGCGAGGCCAGTGACGCGAGTGATAACGAGCGTCAGCTGCGCGTTGCACTGGCCTCGAATCTCTCACGGAGGAGCTCCGGAAGCATAAAAGGGGAGCGACGACAGTGAAAGATGAGAGAGGACCAGGCCTGGATTTTACTTTATGTTTTATTATGTTTGTGTGGCCGGCAGACGTCCATGAGGGTCTGCCGGCATTACTTTCATTTTGTATTTGTTTATTTTATATATTAAAGTTATGTTGAATGTTCGCCGGTTCCCGCCTCCTTCTTCCCGTACATACGAACAGTGTTACAATAACGTTTTATCTATACATAGGGAAAGGAAAGGGAAGGAAGCCTTCGCAGGGGATAGTTCAGTTGACATTTCAGGGCTGCGTTTTTGTCGTGTCTAGGCGCAGGTCCTTCATCTCAACTGGATATGGTCTGGATCTGGCAGGCTACGGCAAACCTCAGGATAAACAGAGAGAGACTAATATTTACTAATATATACACTCAGTTTATTTGGTCCTTGACCACGGGTTCACTCAAACCCACTACTCTCACCACACGGTTTCAATTTTGTTTTTATCAAGAAATCTCTTAACAACACTGGCTTACCACAGAGCTGTCTCAACCACTATGGTTTATCCATTTTTCCCAAATCATTAGCATAATTTTCTATGTAATTTTTAATTTGTCTCTTACTCTCGGACTTCCCCATGATGGTTGTTGTATGTGGTTATTTCAGCGCCCAAATAATCTGTTGGACGTCTCCAATAGATCCGATTTTTCACCTAAAATTGGCCAGGTAGGACTGCCCTCAGTCCGCGCTCAGTAAATCTGGTCCCCGACCTCGGGTTTATTCAAACCCACTACTCTCTGTAGTAGCCAACTACAATGGATTAATAATGTCCCACATTAGTCACCACAGAGTTTCAACCATCATGGACTAATCCCCACTCTAACTTTAATTTTTTGTCTTTTACCAGAGAAATTTGAAGATTTTAAGATGCATTAAAACAGTCAGGAATAAAAAGAGGATGCATAAAAGACTGATATAAAATGCATTAAAACAGTTAAAAATTAAAATTAAAATTAATAAAAACAAGAAAAATAACTAAAGAGTACATATAAAATAAAGTGCAATCAGTTCGGACATAGCACAACACTCATTCAGTAAAGCACAGCTAAACAGATATGTTTTGAATCTGGATTTGAATGTGACTACTGTTGGAGCACATTTGATCTCTTCTGGAAGCTGATTCCAGCTGCGGCTGGCGTAACAGCTAAAAGCAGACTCTCCTTGCTTAGAGCGAACCCTTGCTTTTTCTAACTGATGTGATCCTATTGATCTTAGTGATCTGTTAGGTTTATATTCTATGAGCATATCTGCCATGTATTAAGGTCCTAGGCCATTTAGTGATTTATAAACAAGTAACAGTACTTTAAAAATCAATTCGAAATGCAACTGGAAGCCAATGCAAGGGCTGAGGACTGGTGTGATATGTTCATATTTTCTGGTTCTGCTCAGAATCCTGGCAGTAAGCATTCGGTATGAGCTGCAACTGTTTAATGGTGTTTTTGGGAAGGCCAGTGAGGAGTCCTTTACAATAATCCACTCTGGTGGTGATGAAAGCATGAACAAGTTTCTCTATGTCTTGCCTGGAAACAAAGCATATAATTCTTGCAATATTTTTGAGATGATAATATGCTGATTTAGTTATTGCTTTTACGTGACAACTGAAACTAAGGTCTGACTCCAAAATCACACCAAGATTCCTGACTTGATTTTTAGTTGTTTGACCCCTAGAGTAAAGGTAAGTGTTAACCTTGAGAACTTCATCTTTGTTTCCAAACGCAATGACTTCAGTTTTGTCTTTGTTTAACTGAAGGAAGTTTTTTAATTTCATCGATGCATTGGCACAGGGAGTCAATGGGGCTGTAGTCATTAGGAGATTGGGCTAGGTAAATCTGGGTGTCATCTGCATAGCTGTGATATGCAATTTGGTTCTTTCTCATTATTTTGCTCAATGGCAGCATATATAGGTTGAACAGGAGCGGTGCAAGAATTGAGCCTTGAGGGACTTTGCGTGTCATGGATGTCCACTCAGACTTATGGTCACCAATACTCACATAATAACCACTCCCTTCTAAGTATGACCTGAACCATTTAAGGACCATCCGACCCAGTTTTCCAGCCTGTCAAGAAGTATGTTGTGATCGACAGTGTCAAACGCAGCACTCAGGTCGAGTAGTACCAGCACTGATATTTTGCCTGTATCGGTATTTAAGCGAATATCATTTATTATTTTTATGAGCGCTGTCTCTGTGCTGTGATGCAGTCAGAAACCAGATTGAAAGTTGTCAAAGTATCCATTAGTACATATAAAATAAAGTGCAATCAGTTTGGACATAGCACAACACTCATTCAGTAAAAGCACAGCTAAACAGATATGTTTTGAGTCTGGATTTGAATGTGACTACTGTTGGAGCACATTTGATCTCTTCTGGAAGCTGATTCCAGCTGCGGCTGGCGTAACAGCTAAAAGCAGACTCTCCTTGCTTAGAGCGAACCCTTGGTATTTCTAACTGATGTGATCCTATTGATCTTAGTGATTTGTTAGGCTTATATTCTATGAGCATATCTGCCATGTATTAAGGTCCTAGGCCATTTAGTGATTTATAAACAAGTAACAGTACTTTAAAAATCAATTCGAAATGATTGAAAGTTGTCGAAGTTTCCATTCGAGCTTAAGAATTTGTTCAGCTAATTGAAAACAACTTTTTCAATGATCTTGCCTATGAAAGGAAGATTTGAGATTGGTCTGTAGTTGCTCTATATGGTGTTATCCAGATTGCTCTTTTTCAGGAGGGGCTTAATCACTGCAGTTTTCAGGGATTTTGGAAAAGTCCCAGAAAGAAGTGAGGCGTTTACCACTTTTAGGAGATCTGCTTTTAAACAGTTAAACACTCTTTTGAAAAAAAGATGTGGGAAGTGTGTCAAGGTTGGTGTTTTAAGGTGCTGTACTGTTTCTTCCAAAATTTTTACCATCAATTGCTTTGAAATCAGACATATTAGCTACTTTCTGAGATTGTGATCTGATCTGTTTTACCCCAGTGCAGCTCAAGGATGTGCTGATCGCCGTTCTGATATTATTGATGTTCTCAGAGAAGAAGGAAGCAAACTCACAGCATTTGCTATCTGAGAGCATTTCACTGGGAATCTGACTTGGGGGGTTTGTTAGTCTCTCTACAGTAGCAAAAAGAGTGCGGGTGTTCCCTAGTGAAAAAATAGTATACTTAAACACAATTTATTCATGTGTACTTTAGTATAACTAAATGTATTTGTGGCACGCTATAAATTGGTATACTTAAAGTCTGCTAAATTGGAACAACTAGTTTTGTACTAAATACATTTTAGTTGTCCAAAAGCAGTGCTGAAGTTCAACTAAAGTTGTATTAAATATACTTGTTTGTGTTAAAGTGGAACGATTCCAAGTATACTTTAGTACACTTTAAATATAGTCTTGTATTTAAGTTTTGAAATGCAGAATTCACTCAGCATAAGCTTCAAATGTATTTTGGTGACATTAGAATTGCAATTCAATTACACTGTGAGAGTGTTGATGTCACGAATGTGGCTCCCACGCCTCCTCCTCCGCACCACCGGAGGGAGCCGTCACCTGAATATTGACTTTCCACCAAGAAAGCCTTGCAGAGCTCAAGACCCTGCAGAGCCTTCAGTTCAGTCCTGCCGAAGCCGCCGCCCCACCGCCTGCAGCTCCCTCCAGCCAGGCCTTCACTACCGCTCCTGCAGTAAACCCGCAACTCGCCTTCCCGGAGAAGTTTGACGGCAATCCAGCCGAGTGTAAGGAATTTCTACTTCAATGTTCACTCTTTGTTAACCAACAACCCTCTCTGTATCCCACCGATTCCAGTCGGATCTCCTTCGTTTGCTCACTGCTGTCTGGTAAAGCGCTGGATTGGGCCACAGCGGTATGGAGAGAGGACGGCTCAGTGTTTCCCACTTTCTTTGCCTTCCTGCGAAGTTTCAAAGAGGTCTTCGAGCACCCTGAGTGAGGGAAAAGCGCTGGAGATCAACTGCTGTCGTTAAGTCAGGGTAAAACCACAGCCGCTGAATATGCTTTAAACTTCCGAACTCTAGCCGCTCAAATGAACTGGGTTGAAGACACGTTGAAACTGCTGTTTCGCAAGGGACTGTCCCTGGAGCTTCAGGCCGAGCTAGCATGTCGCAACGAGGGAAGATCGCTCAGCAAATTCATTGAACTGGCCATTCAAATTGACAATTTGCTCCACTCTCGGCATCTGCCCACTCTGAACAATCCCTCTCCAGAACCCATGCAGCTCGGCTACACACCACTCAACCCAGAAGAAAGAGAAAGAAGACAACTTCACCTATGTCTGTACTGTGGTCAGGCCAGCCACATCAAAGTCAATTGTCCCATTCGACCAAATCCATCCAACCCGAAAGCGGTGAGTTCCCCATTTTCCACCTGCTATTCCACTAACAGTCTCAAAATACCAGTTCAAGTAACAGTTAACAGTCAACGCATATCCACTCATGCTCTCTTAGACTCTGGGGTAGTGGGAAATTTCATGTCAGACACGTTCATCAAGGAACACAACATCATGCTAACAGCCTGTAATTCTCAATTGACAGTGGAGGCGCTAGATGGTCGGCCTATTGGAGAGGGGAAAGTGGCGCACATCACGGCCGAAATCGCTCTGCAAGTGGGAGTACTACATCACGAGCACATCAGATTTTACGTCATCCATTCACCTAACAACCCAGTCATTCTTGGTCTCCTGTGGCTCAGAACCCATAACCCCCAAATCTCCTGGAAGGAGGGCCAGATCATTCAATGGGACTCAGCCTGTCACGAACGCTGTTTGAAACAAGTCACCCCATTACCGGTTCAAGCTGTGTCAGTTCACGAAACCAATGCTGACGAGCTGAGTATGCTGACCTGGCGATCGCCTTCAGTAAAAGCAAGTCTACCGAGTTACCTCCACATCGTTCCAGCGACTGTGCCATTGACCTGCTACCTGGTACCACACCCCCTAAGGGCAGAATATTCCCTCTATCACAACCCAAATCAGCCACTATGAAAACATACATCGAGGAGGAACTAGCCAAGGGATTCATCCGGCCTTCCACGTCCCCAGCGGCATCAGGTTTCTTCTTTGTTAAAAAGAAAGACGGCAGCCTCTGACCCTGCATTGACTACCGCGGACTGAACGGTATTACTGTGAAGTTTCGCTACCCTCTGCCTCTGGTCCCCGCAGCCCTTAAGCAGCTAAGACAGGCCAATTACTTTACCAAGCTGGACCTTCGCTGCGCTTACAATCTAATTTGCATCAGAGAGGGGGATGAATGGAAAACAGCCTTTTCCACCGCCAACGGCCACTATGAGACCCTCGTGATGCCGTTCGGGCTATCCAACAGTCCCTCCGTATTCCAATCCTTCATCAACCACGTCTTTCGGGACATGCTCAATCGCTGGGTCATAGTCTACATTGACGACATCCTAATTTATTCAAACACCTTCGAGGAGCACGTCCAACATGTCCGGGCAGTGTTACAACGGCTCATCCAACATAAACTCTATGCCAAAGCCGGGAAATGTGAGTTTCATTGCACTTCCACATCTTTTCTGGGGTATATCATCAGTCAGGAGGGAGTGGCTATGGATGATAGTAAAGTAAGAGCAGTACTCCAATGGCCACAACCACGAACCCTAAAAGAGTTACAACGATTCCTGAGATTTGCCAATTTCTACAGGCGGTTCATACGAAACTTCAGTGGCATAGCGGCTCCCCTAACCTCCATGACTAAACGGCACTCCAAGCGCCTCTCATGGACCAATGAGGCTATGCACGCTTTTCAAGAGTTGAAGGAACGTTTCACCACAGCTCCCATTCTCTGTCATCCAGACCCAGACCTTCCTTTCATTGTTCCAGGACCTTCCTTCCTTTACTGGACCTTCCTTCCAGCACAGGCATCGGGGCCATACTCTCACAACACCAAGGTAATCCTGCTAAAATGTTCCCATGTGCATTCTACTTCAGAAAGTTATCAGCAGCAGAGCGTAACTACGATGTAGGCAACCGGGAGCTACTAGCGATGAAGGCGGCATTGGAGGAGTGGCGTCATTGGCTGGAGGGAGCTCAACACCTGTTCATCATACTCACCGACCACAAGAATCTTGAATAACTCTGTTCTGCTGAATGTCTAAACTCCAGGCAAGCTAGATGGGCCATGTTCTTCACCCGCTTTCAGTTTACTGTAACTTACCGGCCAGGATCAAGAAACACCAAAGCTGATGCATTGTCTCGCCAAATGGAGGAGGTAGAGAGAACGGAGAACGAGGAGAACATCATCCCGACAAGCTTCTGGTTGCTCCCGTACAGTGGGACGTCATGACCGAAATCATTCAAATCAATGAACAGACTGCACCACCACCAGAATGCCCACCAGATCGCACATTTGTACCCGCAAACCTCCGCAATACATTACTGCGCCAAGTTCACGATCTTCCCAGTTCTGGCCATCTGGGTATCACTGCCACACTCCATTTGTTACAAAACCGGTTCTGGTGGGACACCATGTTATCGGACACAACCCAATTCATAAAGAACTGCACAGCTTGTCAGACTTCGAAAATCCCCCATCAAGCACCTGCCGGCCTGCTACAGCCTCTACCCATTCCTCAACGCCCCTGGTCCCACATAGCAATTGACTTTGTCACCGACCTTCCTTGCCGACTCATTCTACTCCCCAAGCTACCCACTGCTTTTGAGATCTCAGAAATCCTTTGCAACTACGTGTTTCGTTTCTATGGCCTGCCAGAAGACATTGTATCAGACAGAGGTCCACAGTTCACATCCCGGGTATGGGCGGCTTTCTTCAAACAATTAATCATTAACATCAGCCTCACATCAGGATATCACCCCGAATCTAACGGACAAACCGAACGCATGAACCAAGAACTCACCAGATTCCTACGCATGTACTGTCAGCAAAATCAATCCGACTGGAGCCGTTATCTGTTGTTGGCTGAATACGCCCAAAACTCCCTTCAGAAACCTGCCACTGGTATAACCAGGTATAGCTCCCTGCTCCCTAAATTCCATCAGCATGTTTCCTGCCACACCAGAGGAGACAAAACTTTGGATCATGTTTACACAAACATTGATGGAGCTTACTCCGTGACCCCCCTCCCCCACCTTGGACAGTCTGATCACCTTTCTTTGTTTCTTATCCCTAAGTATTTACCCCTCATCAACCGTGTGAAGCCATCAGTGAGGACCATCAAAGTGTGGCCAACTGGAGCAGACTCTTTACTTCAGGACAGATTTCAATACACGGACTGGAGTATGTTTGCTTCTCAGGCTGCCTGTGGCTCTCACACGGACATTGATATCTATACCTCCTCTGTACTGGATTACATCAACACCACCATTGACAGTGTTACAACAGAAAAACAGATCACAACATACCCTAATCAGAAGCCATGGATGAACAAGGAGGTGCGACTTCTGCTGAAAGCCCGCAACACTGCCTTCAGGTCAGATGACGCTCAGGCCTACAGCAAATCCAGGGCCAACCTGAAGAGGGGCATCAAAAAGGCCAAGTACTGCTACAAGCTGAAGGTAGAGGAACATTTTTCCAACTTTGACCCCCGACGCATGTGGCAGTGCATCCAGGTCATCAGTGACTACAAGTCAAGTAACTGTACTCCAACGGTCACAGACGTCTCCTTCCTTAACGAGCTAAATGACTTTTATGCTCGCTTTAACAGCGACAGCAAGGAGGCGGCCACCAAAATCACACACTCAGCAGATCACCAAACCCTTAAACTCACCTCCATAGATGTCCGAACTGCATTGAGCCGGATCAACGCACATAAGGCTGCTGGCCCGGATGGCATTCCTGGTCGTGTGCTTAGGGCATGTGCAGAGCAGCTTGCAGGGGTCTTCACAGACATTTTTAACCTGTCCCTCACCCAAGCAACTGTGCCAACATGCTTTAAGTCCACATCCATTGTGCCAGTGCCGAAACACTCCTCCCCAATGTGCCTGAATGACTACCGCCCTGTAGCACTCACACCTATTGTCATGAAGTGCTTCGAGCGCCTGGTTCTAGCACACCTCAAAGACTGCCTCCCACCCACACTGGACCCACATCAATTTGCTTACCGTAGAAATAGGAGTACTGAGGATGCAGTATGCACAGTGCTGCACTCTGTACTCACACACTTGGACAATAACAACACATATGTACGGATGTTGTTTGTTGACTTTAGCTCAGCATTTAACACTGTCATTCCCTCCAAGCTGACTACAAAACTTAGAGACCTGGACATTAACACCTCCCTCTGCAACTGGATTATGGACTTTCTGACCAACAGACCTCAGCATGTTAGGTCAGGCCACACCTGCTCCACCACCATCACACTCAACACCGGCGTACCACAGGGCTGTGTGCTGAGCCCATTCCTCTACTCCCTCTACACCCATGACTGCAAGCCTGTGCATGGATCCAACTCCATCATTAAGTTTGCAGATGACACCACGGTGATTGGCCTCATCAGAGACAACGATGAGACTGCCTACAGGGAGGAGGTACAGCACCTGGCTGCATGGTGCACTGACAATAATCTGCTCCTTAACACCAGCAAGACAAAGGAACTCATTGTGGACTTCAGGAAGAAGAAAGGAAGCACACATGACCGCATCCACATTAACGAGATGGTTGTTGAACGTGTCTCCAGCTTCAAGTTCCTGGGAACCACCATCTCGGAGGACCTGTCTTGGACCACAAACACCTCTAGCCTGGTCAAGAAGGCTCACCAGTGCCTCTTCTTCCTCAGGACACTGAAGAAGAACCAGCTGTCCTCAGCCATCCTGGTGAACTTTTATCGGTGTACGATCGAAAGCATCCTGACCAGTTGTATCACAGTCTGGTATGGGAACTGCTCAGTTGCTGACCGCAAGGCACTGCAGAGGGTGGTGAAAACCGCCCAACGCATCACAGGGACACCACTTCCTGCTATTGAGGACATCCAGAGAAAACGCTGTCTACGTCGAGCTCGCAGCATTCTTAAGGACTCCTCTCACCCTGACCATAGGCTGTTTAACCTCCTGCCCTCTCGGAGGCGATTCAGGAGCCTCCGGACAAGGACCAGCAGATTTAGGAACAGCTTTTTCCCTACAGCTGTCTCCTTACTGAACTCTGCCCTCTGATACCCCCCAACACTCCCCCACACCACACACACAGACTCCTCACTCCTCCTCATCACTACATCTGACTTATTTACAAACAAGCAAAAGAAAAACAGTTAACTTGTTATTACTTGCACTACTGTCTGTTCATCCAGAACCCTGAGTAATCCATTTGCACACTGAAATATTTTTTGTGCACTTTATTGTCCATTGCACTAGTGTAAATGATATGTTCATAGTTTCTGCTTATAGTGTACATACACTTATACATAATCCATCTGTATAGTATGTTCATAGTACACCTATCTGTATATCTTGTTGATAGTATTTAAATACCTGTAAATTATGTCCATAATACTGCCTTATTTGTATATTTATTGAACATTTGTAACATATTGTAGACACTATATTTTGTACTTACTGCTTATTGCACTTCTGGTTAGATGCTAACTGCATTTCGTTGCCTTGTACCTTACATGTGCAATGACAATAAAGTTGAATCTAATCTAATCTAATCTAATCTAAACACCCTTCCAATGTGTGTTGGGCTTTCAACCACCACTCTTTCCCTGGTCCGGGGAACCATCCAACCTGCCATCCGTAACAGAGTGGATGCGACGTAGCGAGGAGACCTGGAATCTAGCCCATCACCATCTACAACGCGCAGTGAGAAGGCAGGAGGAACAGGCCAATCGGCATCGACGCCCCAATTCCGAGTACACCATAGGGCAATGGGTCTGGTTGTTGACAAGGGACCTTCGTCTACAACTCCCATGCAGAAAACTCAGTCCCAGGTTTGTAGGGCCTTTCCAAATTGTAAAACAAATTACACCCCTGTCATTTCGTTTAGATTTGCCTGCTAACTATCGTGTTTCTCCCACTTTTCATGTGTCGTTGCTGAAACCCTCTGGTGGTCCGCGGGGAGAGTCGGAGGGAGCCGAGGCCCGCAACCCCCCACCCTTGATGATCGAAGGCGAGGAGGCTTATCAGGTCCGAGAGCTACTCGATTCCAGGTGCCAGGGTGGGAGACTACAATACCTAGTTGACTGGGAGGGGTATGGCCTGGAGGAGCGAATATTGACTATTGACTTTCCACCATTCGGACTACGTTTCCCATAGGCCCTCATTCCTGGGGACTGATTGTGCACACACCTGCACCACATCACACTCACACTATTTAAGCCACACACACGCACTCACACTTTGCGAAGGCTTGATTTGCCCCAGTGATCATTTCTGAGCGTTTTTCTGTGGATTGTTATTCTGTTGCCGTTTGGACTGTTTACCCTCTGTGATTCTCTGCCGCCTGCCCTGACCTCTGCCTGTTTACTGGACTGTATCTGTCTGCCGCCTGCCTCGACCATTGCCTGCCCCTGTTCACGTATTTGCCTCTGCCCTTGACTGCATTTGTACTTATCTTAATAAAAGCTGCAAATGGATCCCCATTCTGTCGACCCATCATTACAGTTAAACATGCATTAATATTATACTGATAACAAACTTTTAGTGATTTTAAAACACATTGCAATGGCATTCCAAGTAAACTTGAAGTGTGCTAATGGCATCATTATAGTGAGCTTCGAATAGGCTACAATAAAGTAATCTTTATAAATAGTCACAGCTTAAGAATTTGCCTTTTACAGACACCCCCAGTATACCAGTAACTTACTTATCCAGTGAACACCAGTGAGACAATTGGAACAGATATATATTTGTATATTGAATGTAGGAACCAGTATAGGCTGGATTCAAACTCGGGTTGCTGTCACACAAGAGTACTCACTTTACCTGTTGCGCCACCACGCAGGTATACTCAACTCAAAACTGGGTTTACTTTGTGTTCTCTCTACACTGTTACAAGTACAGCTATAAGTAAACAGATTTTCAGATTATCAGATTAATGACAGCACAAATTATATGGATTAAAAGACTGCGAATTGCCGAGAAAAGTCTCAATATAAACAAAGTAAGTGGTGCATGAAAATAAACATGAAACGGCCTGTATATAACACAAAAGCTGTTGAAGAAATAAAACCAGCAGACACAACATTAAATATCAAGAATCTTTTGCTTCCCTTTTACTTGACATGATCTGTCATTAACGCAACATGAAGCAATTGCATAAACCGGCACAATTAGTTTTATTCTTGTGCGAGCACTAAAACACAGACAGTTCTGTTCGTTAGTGGAAGAATGTGAACATGCTGAACTGCTTGTGTTTCAGTGTGTGCAGATGGAATAACACCATCTGTAACATTTCTCTGCCGATTGTCTCTGCGCGCTTCAACTCTCAATGCACCACTTCTGCTTCTGATGTAAAACGCAATGAAATGAATTGGCGATCTCGCATTACGCTGCAGATTTAAATGTGATGCATGAATTCAAATGTTTTACTTTTCATGCAGTTAACGTTTCTGAATTTATTTGACATTTTAACTTTTTGTGTAATTTTTGAGGACTGGTCAGCATCAGTTTAATAATTCGTTTATTAATTCATAATATTTGGACAGCCCAAAGGGCTGCAGTACATATTTCAATGTGCAACAGGCCAATAAAGTAGCATTAATGG
Source organism: Hypophthalmichthys nobilis (assembly GCA_037950665.1). Classification (NCBI taxonomy): domain Eukaryota; kingdom Metazoa; phylum Chordata; class Actinopteri; order Cypriniformes; family Xenocyprididae; genus Hypophthalmichthys; species Hypophthalmichthys nobilis. The sequence goes on from CM075483.1 coordinate 19,938,268, forward strand.
AAAAAGTGTGTTACAGTAGGTGCATTGGAATGCATTAGAAATACACTAAAGTAATAAAACTTCTGATCAGATACGTGAATTTCTTTCACCATTTCAAACTGACTATATGTTATTTTCTTTATTTGTCATAATTACAAATATTTACTTTTGTAACTACTTTTTTGTATATGTATGTATATTTGCTTTGCAACCATGCAAAATTGTGAAAAGTGCTATAGAAATAAATTTGAACTGAATTAAACAATGGCCTACCTGATATTCAAAGTGTGTGCAAATTATTGAAAAGGTAAAGGTCATAATTATAAAACTTGCTTCATGATTATTTTTTTGCAACTCAAAACACATTTCCTGTAAACTTTTATCTAGACCAATACTTTTTTTTACACTCAACAAGTAGAACTCAAATACAGTTAATTGAATTGTACATTTAAGGTCAACATAGGATTCAACAAAAATAAATTACTGAAGTAGTACTTAAATATTTAACAAATTAATATCATTTTATTTGCAAATTGTTCATTGTTACATCTGAGCTGTAGGCAAAAGTTTGAAAATTGCCTTTACAGCACCTGTTAGCAGAAACAAACTAGATGTTTTGCTTCATACCTCACGTTTTCTTTAGTTTGCACAAAAAGAAAGTCTCATCTAAAAAATTACATAGCATCATCTAAAAATAATTTCATTGTTCTCAGATTTGAAATACATGGTGAGACTTGTGTCTTTAGCTACAATGAGTTTCTAGACTCTAAAGGTTTCCTTCTGACAAATGTGCCAAAATCTGCAATACAGATTTCCAATAGAGTTGTTTAGCAAAAGTACAGCAAAACCGATTGTTGGTGAGTGTGATGGCATGTGGTACTTCTGGTTCAACCAATGGTAGGATGTTGGGGCAGGCCAATGGGGGTCAAGGTTTAGCAGTTACGGTGTTTTCAAGTCATGTCAGAAAGAGTGTATTGATGAGATAAAACTCATAATTATGAGTTTTGGTAACTATGAATTTTCTTAAGAGTTTCCGAGTTAGGTGCATGATGGTGAGAAAACATGTCAGGGGCAATGGATGCAGAGACTGTCCAACTAAAAAACCTACCAAAATGTATTTAAAATAGGCCTACATTCATTTCATACTAACTACAAACCCATCAATATATTATTATAAGAATTGGAGTTCTTCTTTATATTGCACAATGCATATTTTTTAATATTAAGCCTAAAATGTGTTTAACATCACTATTAGTAAGGATAGTATGATGTATAATTTGAATGCAAGATATTTAAAGTGTACCTAAAGTATACTTGCAATAGTTCCACTTTAGCACAATAAAAAAGTATATCTTTAGTTGGACCTCAAAACAAAAATACTTGTTCCAATTTAGCAGACTTTAAGTATACCAATTTAGTATACTAGAAGTACAATTGCAGGGTATATATATTTAGTACATAAATATGTAAATGCATTTGTAGTATACTTAGCATAAAATAAATATATTTCAAATACATTTTAGTATATTTATTTTTCACTAGGGTTGTTTAAGTTGCTGTTAATAATATTTGAGAAGAAGGTCTGTCTAGCTTTGCCTTGTTCCACATTGAAAGCATGAAGGTTATCTTTATAGATGTTATAGTGGATTCCATGTTTTATCTTTCACCACATGCACTCAGCTTTTCTGCATTGTCTTTTCATATTTTGCACTGCTTTTGAGTTTCTCCAAGGTGCTATTTGTCTGCCACTCTTCTTCCTGACTTTTACAGGAGCAATGTCATCAATAACATTCTTCACTTTTGAGTTAAAAGAATCAAAGAGAAAATCAACAGAGTCTGCAGATATGCTTGGTGTTAAAGATACAGCGTTCATAAACAGCACACTAGCTTCAACAGTAGGAGAGATCAATATATCAAAGAAAATACAGAAATGATCAGATAGCCCTACATCCTTAATAACAATGGATATGTTTAGACCCTTACTGATAAGTAAATCTACAGTGTGTCCACAATTGTGTGTGGGTCCACGTACATGCTGAGTCGGATCAAAAGTATTCAAAACAGTTATGATTTCTTTTGCCATATTGATTTCTGCATTATCTATGTGGATATTAAAGTCCCCAGTAATAGCAAAACAGTCAAACTCTGAGGAAATTGTTGATAACAGTTCTGTAAAGTCCTCAACAAATGCTGGGGAGTATTTTGGAAGCCTGTAAAAAACTATAAATAGAATGCACCTTTTATAACACAATACCCAAATATTCGAAAAACAGGTAATTGCCAAATGACACTTGCTTGCATTGATAGACGTCTTTAAATAGAGCAGCTACACCTCCACCTCTCCTAACAGCTCTGCAGATACTCATAAAAGTAAAGTTAGGAGGGGCTGTTTCATTGAGGACTGTTGCACTGCAGCTGTCTTTTAGTCACGTTTCATTTAGAAGCATAAAATCTAGGTTGTTTGTGTTTATTAAGTTGTTGACTAGAAGTGATTTATTTTTAAGTGAGCGGATGTAACTTGTATGTTTGTTTATGTTCTGGTTTAGTTTTCACTCTGTCTGCTTAGTTCCATTTGCCTGTGTTGTTATTGGTCTCCTTGGTTACTCATTACCCTCTTGTTTGTTACCATGGTTACTCATTTGTTCCCTGTATGTCCAATCATCTTTTTTTTTGCTTCTAGTATTTATATGCCTGTGTTTTGTCCACTTAGTTGTCAGTTCTCATTAATGTTCTAGCTAGTGATGTTTAGTTATGGTTTATCTTTTGTGTTCTGAGTTAGATTTATTGTTAATAAATACTATTTCATCTATCTTCCTTGTCTTGCTACCTTGCCTACACCACGCCTTGCTATGCGTGACATAAGAACTGACCACAAAAGAAGATCCATCAATTTCAATGGCTTTTATTGCTCTAGCTAAAGAAGATCTGCCATTTATGAAATATTCTTTTCATTTTTTGCCAGCTCGCCCAACAAAATGCATTTGATGATGAGACACTGAAATCTCTTTATTGGATTGGGGCGAACTATCACAACCCTCAAGACCTACCAGACATGAAAGTGGGTGAATGGAGGGAGGTCTTCCTCAGATGTCTGGAGACCGTCTACCCCCAGTCAACACCATCCTTCACGTCACCAAGCCCAGAATCCAGCCAGCTCTTTAAATTCTATTTAAAGCCATAAAAAGTAGATCAAAGTTATAATCCATTCATCTTTGAATAGTTTCAGTGCGGAGCCTCTTGCTCTAAAATGTACACAATCTATTCTGTGTTGCTTTAACTTTGACACTGTATAGTACTACAGAAAGCAAACACTGACAAAAGTTAGAGGTGCTAAAATAAAATAACATTTTTTGGATTGGGTTGTGGGGTTCACATGGGTGGTCAGGTCGAACAGACACTCGGTGAGAACAAAAATAATAATAATAATAATAATAATGGTGCACGTGATTATGACCACACACACACACACAGAGAGATAGGCTTTGATTACTTTGAACTCTGGGGGAAGGAGGGGGAAAAGGGTAAACAGGTCGAGAGCGACTGCAGGGTCATTTGGGGCTGTGCAAAAGGGGCGGGGGGTATGGAGTAAAGGATGGCTGGCCACATTTGAGGGGCAGATGCTCAATATGCAGATAGCTGTAATCGAATCGAGTGATTTTCAATTTGTGCTCTGATTAGCATCAGGACAATGGTGTCTCTTGTCTATGGGTCTAGGGTCAGAGGAGAGGAGGTCTGAACTTGAAGAAGAAGATCTTTCTGAAAAAGACAGCCAGACTAGACACCAGAATGATTGATTAGACTTCGTTGTTATGGATGTGTCTGTCACATATTACAAAGTCTAAAATGGCATTTGACTATAGGAAGCAGATTAGGCTGTGCTCCCATGCTCACATGCCAGTACTCACTGACTCTGTTCCAAAATCTACTAAGCTTGCTGTTCCACATCTAATATGAGCTTGCAGCATCCTGACTAAGGTAACTGATTTGTAATGCTATGCAGAAACTCTGTGTAAGCAAAGAAATAGAACCAAAATTGATTACAGAATGATATTTTTTAGAACTTACTGGGCGATCAAGGTATGGCAGCCATCATACCCTACCATACCAATAGACATAATGCAAAATGAAAAACAAAAAAGTTGCAGTTTTGTCATTTTTCTACTTTCAATATTAAATTAAAAAAAAAAAAAAAAATGAATGAATGAATGATACATGGATTGATAACCCTCCATTTAGTTATTAAACACACTTGAGACATTCATGGCTGATTTAATGACAGCAGTGGGTTTATAATGAGACTCAAGAAAATTCTGAGAGAAAATGAGTCAAAAAAAAAAAAAAAAAAATGTGGTGTGAGAAACATTTAACATCTCTTTATTGTCTTGTCATTGCTTTCAAGACTCCATTATAAAACATCTTATTGCTTAGAAAAACCATTGGGATTTGCATAATAGACATTCTTAAACTCTATTAGAGTTATAGACAGCAGGTGTCAGGACTATTGTTGTAATCATACTTTAGGTTTAATATTGTCGCATGGAATAAATGTTGATGGCCAGTAGCGGCTCCTGACCATAAATTTAGGTAGGGCAGATTCTGGGTCTTAGTGAGAGTTTATGATAAACATTTTGTAAGTTTTGTATTGTAATCTCTGAACACATACTATTTGTGCCAGAATGGCGAATGACAACTCAGGGATCATAAAAGAAAACTTCAGAAGCGTAAATGAAAACTGTGGAAACGCATTTGTAAGTACAGATCAGCGAAAGAAATAGGAGAAAACAGTTAGCAAAACATGCAGTGTATTAAAAACAAAGTCAAACATTTTGCCTGCAATTTTTTTTTTTTTTTTTCAGTTTCAAAAACATTTTATTCAGTTTCAATTTATATTTTCATTAGTTCCTTAAAATGTTAACAAACATATTGGCACAAAAAAAAAAAAAAAAAAAAAAAAGTAGATCCTTTTCCCATTCAGCACACAAACTCTGGAACAGTCTTCCTAGCCTTGTTCGAGAAGCAGACACACTCTGTCAGTTTAAATCTATACTAAAAAAAACATCTGTTTAACTTGGCATACACATAACACATTATCACATTTCTATAATTTACATCCGTTAAAGGATTGTTAGACTGCATAAATAGGTTGTTTGCACATGACGTCATTGCAGCAGCGTGAATGAATCTGGAGGGCAGGGAGTGATTTTTCTATATAGGAATCCTATCAAAAACTCAAAATTCATATGTTTTGCATCATTTATGGTTGCTCAAATCATTAAAATCGAGAACCCAGAAGGTGTTTATATCGTTTACATAACTTATACCGTTTTTTAACAGTATAAGTTAGTTCTTATTCAATATAACTTATTTCATTTTTTAATTTTAAGTTGTCGCCTTTTATAGAGTTTCGAGTCTGCTGATACTGAAATGAATATGGATAGCTGCTTACCTTTTGTTTTTGACTTGGTTAAATATTCACATTCTTTATGCTATCGTTTGCAGGGAAGAGAAGATATTTTATCCTATTGAATGATCATTTGGTGTTTTCACTTCAGTTTTTGCAGAATTTCATTCACAATGTTGATGTGGTTACTGTGAGAATAGTGTCATGCTCTGCTGCTTCAGCCATCGTATGGTAGAAAATATCCAAATAAAAAAAATGTGTTTAACAAGCTGACAGAAATCGATCCATTTCTTTGTTGGAAGGGTGTAAATGTAACTGTAGTTTTAATGTTGTCTTAGTAAATATTCACTTTCCCACATGGCCACAAAGGAGAATCGGAGGGTCACATTCAGGGGACAGACACCGACACTGTATTTTTGTATTTATTTCAACAAAAGACAACCAAAATCAAACCCATAGAAGCTCGTGAACAGTTTTGAAGTGGCTGTGTGCAAGTTATAATCATTCATAAGCGAGTGAGTCATACTCGCAAATGTGATAATGTTAATTACGATGATGTGAGTTCCTATTGCAATTCTCGATTCAGCATAAATTACCTACGATGGCGACATTTTTCACAATCACGACAGAAAATTAAAATACTGCCCTTAACATCACTAGCAGAAAGGTAGCGCGATATAAACAAACCAAACTAGAACTGAACCATGCCAGCAGCTTGTATTCTCTATATCTACCGCCTCGATGGCAGGAAAGTCTTTCAATTCAGTAGAAAAGTCACTCCTCTTCATAACATAAGGATCACATCCAACATATGTTGTGATTTTCTGTTTATATCTTTCTAAACCAGCACAGTACGGACTTTTCTCCATCTCTTCCATTCTAATTTTCACTGCTTGCCCTCCACCGGAATTTCGCGGGTCACCAGAACCACGTGATTGCAAACAACCTATTAAGTCAACCGGAAACGGGAAGTTTCCGTGAAGTGCCTGTTTTTTTGTACTGTTAATAAGTTCTTAAAAAAAAAAAAAATTAGTCTCTCTGTCTGTCATTTTTTGTTTGTTTGTTTTACAGTTTTTAGAGAAGTGCATGATTTGACTCAAACGTAAGTCAATTTATTTAAAAGAAGAAAACTGAAAAACACGACTTAACTCAAACCAAGTAAAAAATGACGATGTTTTGTCTTTATGTTACATTTAACCATCAGCTTGCATTATTACACCGTTTTCATTACAATGGTAAAGTGTAAATTTCTTTCTTTGCTGCAAATATGCCAAACTACACGAGCTAAACTCTACCTGTTCGTTATTATATCGTTCAACAGCTGGTTCATTTCATTCACGAATGACATGTACCAGTTCGTTCACGAACAAGATCTCTCTCGTTGAGACTCAAAAGCATCTCGGTCAGTGAAGGGCGTATTCCTTCACTACATTCAACAAATCACATGCGCCGTCACATCTCATACTCGAAGGCTAGGCTCGAGGTTTAGTCATTCTCTGACAGGATGAAACCTGTCAGCTACCCGATTCACTGAGCTGCGCATGCGCTCGCTGCTAATAGCGCCGCGCTGGAGGGAGGGATTGCAGTGAACGAGAAATATGAGTCAATGGATTACGTGAACGAGAACGATTCATTAACCTAAAAGATTCGTTCAAAAAGAACTAGGCAATATGCATTTAAGTATATAAATATAGGAGGACTATGTCAGTCATTTGTATTTGCCACACTTCCTGTTGCCAGTGGCTGGTGCTATATAACTGAATATTGTCATGTAGATGTGTTCAGGGCAGGACTTTTCTCAAACGTGAAGTTTAGGGCAGATTGGACATTGGGTGCTTCTCAATATCTCTCCTCATTTCCTCGCTCCACTGTCCTCCATCCTATGACCCGGAAACCGATCGAACTCAGCCATCTTGAAGGACATCTCAGTTCTCTAATTGCACCGCGAGGAGGTGAGGAACGAGGAGTGAGGAAGCTTCCTGAGCAGTCATGAGCAAGGGTGTATCCTTTGCGGAAGTCTTTCTCTTTGAGAAACCTGACCCACGTATACATTCTCCTCCCCCTTCATATCTGTCAATAATTTAAATGTATGCTTTACTTTTGCAGTTTAAATAAACTTTACATCTCACATATTTCAACGGGGTATCTTGCTTTATTAATATTTATTATATTTTTTTTTTAAATAACCAAACTTTAACAACATATGGGTAGATCCCACGAGTGCAGCTAATGACAGTTTGAAGTGATGATAAAGGGAGCGAGGATATCATTTCACTTGATTCAATTCCTCCATCCTTGCGTCTTTTCTTTGTGTCCTTCCCTCGTATCCTGAAGGGGTGGAGCTAAGATGTGAGGAAAGGAAACGAGGATGCACAAATAAGAATTGAGAAGCACCCATAGTATGCCTGAGTTTAACAACTTCCTGTTTCGTGGCGTTAATCGCATACATTAGCACTTAGCCAAGTGTTGAATGATTAACGTGTTTCTAGCATGTTTGGTATGGCATATTTAAATGTCTTTCAGAGAGTGAATTACAGTGTAAAGCATGCTATTTCCTGTTGCCAACAGGTGGCGCTATGACTAACTGAATATTAGTATGTAGATGTTTTCAGGTCAGAATGCTTATCAAACGTGTGAAGTTTGGGGCAGATTGTATATCCGAGTTACAACAACTTCCTGTTTCATGGAGAAACATCGAATTTTGTCAGGCCGCCACGGACACACCCTTCAGCGAAAACTCAAGATCTTCGCCATTTAACATCGCAAAGGCCTTTAGATTAGACAGACCAAATATGATGTTTATCTGATAAAATCTCTGGGAGGAGTTCGTAGGTATTGGGCTGTTACATGTGTCTACTGTCTACCAAATTTCATACTTGTACGAGAAACGTAGCATGAAGGGCGTTTAATTGAAATTTTGTAGGTGCCGCTATCGAGCCATTGTACCACACCTAATTCTAAAACCCATATCAGACGTAAATTTTCACCACTTCTGACGCGTGTTCAAAGTTATATGAGTTTTTAAGCATGTTTAGGCCCTCAAAAAATATGATTCATTTCGGAGAAGAAGAATAATAGACTGAGCGATTACAATAGGGTCCTTACATCTGTACTCGGGCCTTAAAAGGCTGTTCTAAAACATGATTAGCTGGATTAGACAGTAGGTGGATTTGCAATATTTGTGAAAATCAAATTTTGCTCTTTTGTGAATTTATTATATGTTTGTAAACCATCTATTTGTAAATCAGCTATCTGTTTGTGAGTCTATGTGCATCTATTCATGAATATTGCAACAACAGCCCCATACATGAGTAAAGATCTGTGATGGACTGGCTATGCAGGGTTTCTCTCTCTAGGACCTGGGATGCTGGGATAGACTCCAGCATCCCTGCAACCCTACAATGACGCTGGGTCCTGCATTTGCCAGTAAAATCAGTGGTAATCCAGCAGCAATTTTGATCTGTTTTCCAGAAAGTGAAATATGCTTTAAAGTTTTTTAATATGTACATCTCCTAGTACTAGTACAGTCTTCTATCACATATAGAAGATATGTCATATAAATATATCATATAACTCATATAATAATATCGTATAACTCATTTATATCATATAATTAATCACGGTCACCATGGTCACAAAATTCCTGCACAATTAACCATCCCTTCAATAAAATCTGTAAAGTTACATTTATCATCTGTTGGTTACACATTTTCTCGTTATGTGAATTCGCTGGTCAGAATTCACCAAACTTGAACATTCATACACAACACAATTTGAAACTTCTTCACATGGGATTGCATTTCTGATCTTTCATTCATATGGAACGAAAACCAAGCAAACTGAATTATGCAGTTGTTGTTGATACTTTTCCCAGCTCTGGCCAGGTTGTAAGAAAAACAATCAATTATGATAAGTGGACAGTAACTTTATAAGCAAAATATTTCCTGCTTGGAAAGAAGCAGTCTAAACTTTTTTTGAATTAGTAAATTTGAATAATTATACTTATTAGATTGCAAATTACTCCAACTGAACAAAAAGTCTACAAATTTGAATCTGATGTCATCCAGCTGAAAGTCCCCGCACGCCCCCTGGTGGAACAATAAACTTTATGTCTTATAGCAGGAAACTGTGAACAACATTTCCCGCCCAATATTACAGTCATTTCCTTAGAATATAATCATATTTGTTTGATTCACCCCTTTCTTCGTGTACAACTTAAAACGATACCTTTAAAATAATACTGGTGATACATTGTTTTTAAAACGGTTTTCAGTAGTGTTTAACGTACACCATTCTCATCCGGCTTGACCCGTGACTGTAATATCGCGTTATTTCATTGTTGAATGTCTTTTTGATCACGCCACTCTAAAGTCTCGCGGCACTTAGTGCGTTGACTGAATGCCACGTCGGTTTGAGTGCGAGTAGCTGCATCTCATGGTCTCTACTCCACCGACAGTGCGAAATAAGCGAAATCGGAGTTTTTTCAAATTATAATATTACTAGACGTGTGCAAGGTTGCGATAAAGACTGCCGGTTGTGATACAGTGCACGGTACAGGCGCGTGCTTGGGGCGTTTTCATCAGCAGCAGGTATTTACACGATGACCATTGCACTTTGTGAGACTGATCGTGTGTTTACTGTACTGATCACTTGGTCTGTTCACTATATAGTTAGCTTTATTAGTTATTTGTTGATACTGCAGATAAGTGTTAATCTCTTTTAAATTCACAGGCTCATAGTGATTAGGCCTGGATCTTTATTTATTTGGCTCTCATGTTTGAATGGAGCCGATGCATCATCAACAGATGCTTTTGTTTAGCATCATTCTCTCTTTGGCGTAGTTACTGTGAAACAGGTTTTTTATACTATGAACATTTGATTTTAAGATTGTTGGGCTTGGTTAAGTAAGTTTCTGTCTGTTGATGCTCCAGGGTTTCCAAGGTTTTAAGATTAATCACTTTTAGTAAGTCATAGTCATGTTTTCCTCGTTATGCTTTAGTCTGAAAATATTAATTTGGATGGGAATTACTCTTTAATAATAATTCTTATCCAGTAATCATCTTGAAAATGTCATGGAATGCCATCGTTTTAAATGTGTGGGATCTTCCTGTCAGGTCCGCTTTGCAGCAGGATGTTATTCTGATGTCACTGGACTTTAAATTGTCGTCATATTATAGAGTGGTGCAGGGATTGCGTCAAAACCCGGAAGTAGGCTGCGTTTACACTAGCACTAAAAATCTTTTTTTTTTTTTACTCACGTTTGACAGAATCAGAATTTGTTGCACATATGTAAACACACTGCATCTGTTCTGAGCCACTTCCAAATGTGGTTTTAAATTATATACATATCTGATATTTGGATCTCTGACCTACGTCAAAACACACATATCCGGTTCCCTTTGGAATTCCAAGCCAACACGCTTGGCTACAAATATAACATTTTAAAGGTGCTGTATGGAATTTTTTTTTTTACTGTACTAAAGCATAAAATTACCATAATATGTTTGCATATATTTAGGAAACATGCTAAGTTCACATACTTGTTTCTCTCAAAAACAATGCTACAGCCAGTTATTTTACTTTGTAATGTGTGTTCCGTGCTATAATGTTTTAATTTTGTTTTGGTCTGTGTGTTTCCGCCCACTGCCAATTTACCTAATATTATTTTGACACCCCGGGTTGCCAGTCGGCAGAAAATATTACAGCCACAGAAGCAAGCAAACAAACTGGGCCAAGAGATCGCAGATTCTACCCGACCTAAAAAGCCTCGGCATCCATCTAAAAATCTCTATGAACGAGAGCATATTAAAACACAGATAAATTAACTAGGGCTGCACGATTAATTGCACGATTCGAAAAATAACGTTGAAATCACGCTTAAACTATTTGGCTTAGTGTGATTATGAAATCGCAAAGGCTGCTATTATTATTATTATTTTATGCACAGCTTGTCTATGAAGTATGTCTCCATAATGTGCAGTTGAAAAAGCAACACGTGTCAGACATATTTCCAGACATGAGAATCATTTATTAACATCTTGTCCTACAAAAGACTACATTTAATAACATGTTTTTACTCCAAACTCACTTCATAACGACAGTTGAGCATCCTTCTGTGAGATGTGGCTTCTTACACAGAATAAGGCAGTTGTGTGTTTATTAGTCATGTTTAATCAATCAAAGCATTTCAGTCTTCTGTTTATTCAGCTATAGCAATAGCATGATGCCCATAGGGATTTCCTGGAATGACGTGTTATCTACTTCTGCGGCAGGGCATATTTGGAGTTTCTGCGCTAGTGCGCCCTCTGGCTTTCAGATGGAGAAGCATTTACTGCTGATCACAGAGACGTACAGCACTGACAAGCTGCAAATAAAATAATCCTCAGCCTTTTTCAATTGCGCTCCCTCAGAGGGCTGCACGATTAATCGCAATTAACATGTAATCTCGTTTAAACCAATTTGGCTTATCGCGATTATGAAATCGCAAAGGCTGCTTTATTGTTTTTATGCACAGCTTGTCAGTGAAGCATGGCTCTGTGATCAGTAGTAAATGCTGCTCCATATGAAAACACTGCAGGTTTGAGTCACTTATAATGTGCATTTGAAAAAGCAACACGCGTTATTTCATAGCCTTTATCACTGTATAGAATACTATGTCGATTAACATTAAATAACATCATATACTGTATTATCATGAAAATACCTGAGAAGGCTTGAAGAACTCAGATAAATCACATATTGTCGTAGTCATGTGTTTATTAGTCATGTTTAATCAATCAAAGCGTTTCAATCTTCTGTTTATTCAGCTACAGAGATAATATAAAGCCTATAAGGATTTCCTGGAATGAAGTGCGCTATAGTACTCCGGCAGGGCATATTTGGAGTTTCTGCGTGAGAGCGCCCTCTGGCTTTCAGATGAGGGAGCATTTAGCACTGATCACAGAGTCGTGCTGTGCATAAAATAATCGCAGCCTGTGTCAAATTGCGCGTGGTTTAATTTCAATTAATCATGCAGCCCTACTCTCTCCTGTTGCATGTCCTCAATCTGGCAACCCGTGTGAGCGTCAGGAGGGGGCGGGGGAAACAACTCTCCAGTATTTTGAATTTGGACTCCAGTACCCATTTCAACCGTTAACTGTCAGTATTACTTACTGCACCTTTAATTAGGGCTGGATGATTAATCGAAAAGTAATCGAAACCGAAATTCAGAACCTCTAACCGACGTAATTTTCCCATGTTGGTTAATTCGGTTTTTTAATCCTGTTAATACTTCCCCCTTAAAAACATACTACCGCGTGTGTAGCCAAGTGACTCTGTCCCATCCAGTCAGTGGCATAAAAGCAACACAGAGGTGAACGCCGGTTCAACACATAGTGATGGCATGCGAGTAGTTAGCCTTGCGTCTTCACTAAACTTTGTCAGTTGTATTTGTTTTAAGGTTTGCCAGTTTGGACTTTCAAGTGATTTTAGACGATTGGATTTATATTATTTCGAGCTACCATGCTCGCGCAGCTGCATTGTGGCACAAACACTCATACAAACAGTAGCTGCGCAAAACGTGAAGATCGCGCGCACAGAGAGGAACACAGAAACTAGTTGTCAGCGCTGCCCTGTGATTTATCACTAAAGTAGCTTAGAAACTCAAAACTTATTATAGCATATATTTTTCTACTTTTGAAGGAACTATTTACAACCCACAGTTTCACAATTAATAGAGAGATGGTATGACTAATTCACACATGCAGTTGCTCTCATTACGTACTGGTACTGTGCTTTATCTTTATCTGATTTACAACGAGCAGAAATCTGTAAGAAATGTTACAAATATTTTGAATTGAAATATTCACAGCTTAAATATACGACCATGATGAATTTCAGACCATAAAAATGCAAGCACAGTTAATGTAATGCATATTTTTTTTTCAATTAGTGAAATTCAACAAGCTTTTTATTTCAAAAACATTTGGCATTAATTTACTTCCATAAAATACACACTGATGTCTAAGGAAGCTGCAATAATAGTCCTTTCCATAATAATTAGACTACGCGCTATATTCATATCAGATACATACTACACTGCAGAGTCCTGCACGGGTCCTGTTAGATAAATCCGCACCCGCAGTTATTAACAGCACACCCGACCCGATATCCGAAAGAAACACTAATTTTAAGCCCGTACTCGACCCGACCCGTTTGACATAAAAACCGCGACCCGACCCGCACCCGCATTAAATCTCCTTCATGAGGTGGACAAAAATCATTTTCTCATGTAGCCTAACACAAGCAATAAAGCCAACATTATAGACATTCTGTATGTCACTGCATTTAATTAAACATTGTATAAGTGGCAATTCGGTAGCGCGGCAGCCATTTTGGGGTGAAAATGCCTACTGGACAATAGAATCCATCACATCTTACGCACCCAAAATCGGCGAATCTCACAGCCAAATCAGAAAAGCAATAGAAAATTTCTCAAATTCAGTAAATTTTATGACACCTACAGTAAATGTTGTATTGTCTTAGCCTATGTTTTATGTTATCAGTTGTGGAATCTAACCATTAACGTACATATATGTGGTAACGTAGTTACTTTATTGAGTATTTCCATTTTATGCAACTTTACATATTTACTATTAATAGTAAATTAATAAATTAATAATTAATAAAGTTAAGAAAATCATGTTTGTAGTGTGATCCAGGGAATTAAAACATATATATTTCAGACCTAGTGGAGTAATTTACTTACTACACTAGGTCTGAAATATATTGTACGTTTTAATCCCCTGGATCACGCTACAAACATGATTTTCTTAACTTTATTAAACACAAAAAAACACAGCCACTGTGTCCAAAAGTGGGAGTTATGGGATAACAGACACAGCAATGCATCATAATGACTTATAGAACATGATGCATTGCTGTGTCTGTTATCCCATAACTCCCACTTTTTGGACACAGTGGCTGTGTTTTTTTGTTTACATAGTCTTGCTTTAACGGACATTAATATAAGACAACACTGCAAAAACAGTTTACTGTCAAGTTGTTATACTCTGTTATATATTGTCCAAATTTTCTGATGCGTGTCCTTAATTTAATTTCATATGTTGGTATTAATTCAGTGTTTATAATGCTAATACTTGAACTTCAAAGAATTTTAACCCAAACTGACTGGGTTTCTAGAGAGCAAAGGTTTTGTGAAAAAAGTGGAAGACTTAAACACAAAGTCCGTAAAATAAACTGTTAAAAGGATTTGATGATCACTAGTGATAGTATTTTATTCTGTGTTGTCATCATTCGGGTTTAGGGTTGCAAAATTCCGGGAATTTTGAAAGCCTGAAACTTTGAACTGGAATTAACGGGAATATATGGGAATTAACGGGAATATATGGGAATTTGCAAAATTGCAGGTTAGCCTATAACAGGGTACTTAAATGTAGTTGAAAAAAAAAAACATCTTGCAGTGTAATTTTGGTTAAAACAACCAGATATAATGCAATTTCAGTTGAATTTTTACCCTGCACATTCCTCAGTCACATTCACACAGCACACTACTTACTGCAAGGCTATTGAGGCCACACCCCCTGCATGCACTGTGCATTCCCCCAGTCCATAACATGCACATTTGATCAAAAATACAGAAAAAACAGTAAATATGACTAAAATTTTAAATAATGACTAAAATTTTGAATAATGGTTTTCTATTTTAATATACATTAAAATATAATTTATTTCTGTGATGCAAAGCTGGATTTTCAGCATCATTTCAGTCTTCAGTGTCAGTCATTCTAATATTCTAATTTGATACTCAATTATCAATGTTGGAAACAGTTGTGCTGCTTAATATTTTTTTATAACCTGTGATACTTTTTTTCAGGATTATTTGATGAATACAAATTTAAAGAACAGCATTTATTTAAAATATAAATATATTGTAACAATATACACTACCGTTCAAAATTGTGGGGTCAGTAATTTTTTTTCTTTTTTTTTTGAAAGAAATTAATACTTTTATTCAGTAACTATGTGTGAAATTGATAAAAAGTGATATTAAAGTGATATTGTTAGAAAAGATTAGAGAAGATTTCTATTTTGAATAAATGCTGTTCTTTTTAACTTCATCAATGAATTCATCAATGAATCCTGAAAAAGTATTACACGTTACACTGTTTCCAACACTGACACTGAAAATAGAGTATCAAATCAGCATATTAGAATGATTTCTAAAGGATCATGTGACACTGAAATAAATAACACATAACAATTGCTGCAATACAAAAATATTTATTTTACATATTTACTAAATTAAAATTAATTGAATGCAAAAAATAAATAACTATTTCATGTTATGACCAAACAAAATGTTTATATTTATGTTTGTATATGATACATTTTATATAAATATTATACATTTATATAAATTCCCCAAAATTTCCAATTAATTCTCATAAAATCTCATAAATTCCCATAAATTCCTGTTAAGTTTCCAAATTGGAATATTTCCAAAATTCCCCAGGTTAAGTTCCTGTGGAAAGTTTCCTGAAAGTTTCCGGAAAATTTACTGGAAACTTTCCGCCCCTTTGCAACCCTATTCAGGTTGGATTTTAGCTTTAATGCACTTTTTTTTAAACAAAGCAGCTGATATTGCCATAGAAACTAGTGCACTGCCGAGACACTTTCACCCCAAAATGCAATTCTATTGAGTTTCACTTCTTGTCAGTATAAGTTCTTTGATAAACTTCCCTCGTCCACTTCAGGAAGTGGAACGCACTTCAAAATGAGTGCAGGGATTCCCCTGAGGGGAAGTGCTTAGGGAAGTTTGCGAGTGCGTGTCTAAAAGTGGAGTGGAATGCAGCCCTAATCCTTGTTTAATATTGGCTTACAACATTTATTTCAAATGCCCAATTAATCTTTAATATTTGGTAGGGGTATAACGGTACACAACTCATGGTTCGATACGTACCTCGGTTTTGAAGTCACGGTTCGGTGCGGTTTTCGGTACAGCAGGTGGGGAGAAAACTAAACATAAAATTCTTTTTATTAAACAGTGGTTTACTGAACAAATTGTGTTTTTGTCTTTAAATATATTAAATTAAATTATAACTAAAAGTTTCTTAACTAAAAGGATAAAAAAAACCCTTTGCTAATGGTATAAACTATGTAGGGAGCCCCTACTTGAACATTATGCTACTATAATATACAACTGAGCCCAAACTATTAGCCTAAATTCAATTGCTTTTTATTTTTAGATAAAATATAAACACTCAAATAATAAATTGTATGCAAACATGAAAGCTGCACATAAGGCAGTTTTTGCATTTACTTCTAAATGTTTTTACTCCAATTCGTTGTTGAAATATAATCATTTCTACACAGTGGTTGTCATTTTCATGACAGATTTATATAAACATACATTAAATAATCAAGACATCACTAAAAGGTTAAGTAAAATATAATGAATATATAGGCTAATATAGTGCATATATTAGGCGAAAGATTTCATTTCTCTAGCGAACTAACAAGCTGTGGACACTGAATGGCTTTTCTGAGGTAAATCGTCCCCTTGGAATTATAAGGTTCTATCTGCTTTCTGAGCAGTTTTGAGATTTTGAGCTTCAACGTTTTTGTGTTCCGTATAGCAAAAACTATATGGGGAACAAGTTTCTTTCAAACATGAAAATGACAGAGACCCTAAATGTATTCTAAATGTACAATATCAAAATCCTCTCAAATTTTTAAATGGGGATTTTTGGAACGGGTCAAACGCAGATAGAACCTTCTAATTCTAAAAAAAACACTTTTCGCTTGAAATTATAAGGTTATATCTGCAAAAAAATTAATTGAAGCAATAATTTTCAAGAAACACAAACAGTTTACTTATAATTTGTTTTAAAACACAAAATTAGTGTTGTATCAATGTGTTGACATGCATGAGGAAGTTAAATTTAATGGTTTTTATGACATTTATTTCATATTTTAAATTAATAGTTTTTTCTTGTTCAAATTAAGCGTAAAAGGCAGTGTTAAATATTTTGTCCAGTGCAGATGTTAAATTTAGGTAGGAATATGATGGGTAATTTAACACATTATTGCAGGAACCATTTAAGTTTAAGTTTCCTTTTGTTTAGACAGAAAGCAGCTACTGTAATACATCTGAGCAGGACTTTATTCCACAGAAAGTGGGACAGGTGAAAAGGCTTTCTCTCTAGACATCAGTATGGCTGAAATAACATGCTAACGTTTATTGTTGTAATTAAGACCCCGTCAGTTAAATTATTGAGTATTTGACCTTTAAGCCTTAATATTGTAAAATTTAAGACATTTTAAGACTAAAAAAAACTGCAAGAAAACAGATAATGCTTCAGTAATTTTTCAACACATTCCTTCTAAGAGTGTAGATATTTGAGTTGTAACTAAATCTGGGTAGTTGACATACTGTGTGAAATGCTATACTTCATCTTAAACTATTGTGAACAACATTTTTCTATTTTTTTTTTTTTCAATATTATTGTGCATGCAGTTTTTATGAGCAGCATCATTACTCCAGTCTTCAGTGTCACATGATCCTTCAGAAATCATTCTAATATGCTGATTTGCTGCTCAAGAAACATTTATGATTATTATCAATGTTGAAAACAGTTGTGTAATTTTTTTTTTTTTCAGGATTCCTTGATGAATAGAAAGTTCAAAAGAACAGCATTTATCTGAAATACAAAGCTTTTGTAACATTATACACTACCGTTCAAAAGTTTGGGGTCAGTAAGAATTTTTATTTTTATTTTTTGAAAAGAAATGAAAGAAAGCAGATCAGCATATTAGAATGATTTCTGAAGGATCATGTGACACTGAAGACTGGAGTAATGATGCTGAAAATTCAGCTTTGATCACAGGAATAAATTACTTTATAAAATATATTCAAACAGAAAAGAGTTATTTTAAATTGTAATAATATTTCACAATATTACTGTTTTTACTGTATTTTTAATTAAATAAATGCAGCCTTGGTGAGCAGACGAAACTTCTTTTAAAAACATTAAAAATCTTACCGTTTCCAAACTTTTGACTGGTAGTGTATGTCTTAAAGGGACAGCAGTCTAATATTCCTGCTCTGTGTTTTAATGTTAATCAAACGACAAAGCACAAAGAAATCACTCTTGACTGAATAGCTTTTGTAACTTCAATAATGTTTCAACTTTATTTAATTATTCAAAGAAGTTTGAAGTGTTATTTTATATTTGATTACTTTATTCAATTTCTGTACCTGAAAGCTGTTAGATACCTAAAAAAACCTGTAAAGCATTGTTTATTTTATTGTATCTTAGCTCTCATGTATTTATTTGTGCTGTTTCTTGTAGTTAGATTATTTGTTTTTATTTTCTTTATCTTTATTTGACAATTGTCCTAATCTTTACTGAACATAGCACATACCAAACTGTACCGAAACCGTGACCCTAAAACCGTGATACAAACCAAACCGTGAGAAATCTGAACTGTCCCACCCCTACTTGAAATGAATGGGGCTATCAAATGTGTGTAAATCAAGTCTTTGCTCATAATAGGCAGGAGGGGCAATATTATTAGTCTAAAACTGGAAAGTTGCTGAGTTAAACAGGGCAGAGGACTGTGAATTCACAAGATTCGAACCGCTTCCTGAACTAGTCAGGCCAAGCGAGGCTTCAGACGTCATCAATGAGATAATTTCTCGAAACACGCTCCGAAGCCTCAGCACAGAACGTAACATCACTAGTATTTTGTAACATAGAAAGTGTACATAAACAATACCGACAATTCCACAAGTTTCTTTTAATCAAACTATGCACTACCTCACCGGAACTCTACAACAAAACTACTTACGTTATATACTGTGAGCCAAATGGTCGAGCAAACCTAACCCTCAGTGATTGCATTTCACAGGTAGCTAACGACAACAGCAGTGCTTTTTCAATCTGGTCGTTCAAGCTAACTAAAAATAATAATGTTACATTTACAGCCATGGGTGATGATACACTTGGTCCTGTCTGTACTCTAAAGATTGGATGGGATGGCCGTATCCTTTAGACGCCGTACCATGGTACGGGTAACACGGTCCATGTTTTCCAAATAGTTATCTGGTCCATTTCTTGATTGATTCTACCGGTGTTTTGAGATCTATGTTCAGAGCAGCCAGCCATTGATTCTTTCGTTCCATTGGAATTCTATGAAACATGATGGTAGAGTACACTATCACAGCCCTTTACAACACACATAACCATGGTTAATTGCACACAGGTAAATCCAGCCACTAGTACCCAATTTGCCGGCTGCAACTCTGCAACTACACAAACTTAGCCAGTCACGTTATTTTCAGGTGCTGCGTAATATCATTGTGCCTGCTGCACCCATGGCAGCATGTGGCAGTATGGCAGCAAAGTTCCTTGATTATTACACCAGAATGAGAGTATAGTTCCTAGCCATATCGACCTAGTTAATCGCAACCTTTCCTTTTTTAGTCGGTCTTAGTACACAATGTAACTACAGAAGAGTTAAGTTTTAAATAGGAAAAATATCAAAACTCTTTGGTCATTTTTGAGCGAGGTGCTAACGGTCTAATCAGATTCAATGATCTATTCTAAGCTATGCTAAAAGTGCTACCGCCAGACCTGGAGATCGGCTGAATGGATTCGAAAACGGTAAAACTTGGGGAGTTGGAAAATAAGCCTATTTTCAAAAATAGTGGCTTGTTCCTTTAAAATACAGCAGGTCTTCGGTGGTGGCTGACAGACATGGTCATCAACACAAACAGTAAAAAATACCCTACCCACATGATCTGCAAGCCCAATACTGACAATAAATTACCTGCCACTCTCACTGTTATCCTTTCTTGCCCTCTTTCTTGCCCTCTCAAAAAATCTGTGGTTTCATAGCTTTGTAAGAGAAGATTGTTCTTTGCTAGACCTGAAAATTATTTTGGTATATATAATAATAATAATAATAATAATAATTTATAGGCATAATCAGTATTAAAAAGTAGCATTAAAAAGTTAATGTAATTATTAGTCTAATTTTCTACCATATACAATTGAATGCACCTAGCTAACAACAACTTGCTTTGTTCTGGTTTCACCTCACTCCAGTCTAAACTAACTATAGGTAGGCCTAATTTACTACACATTGTCATTTAAATAACCTGAAAATACTGTGGATTATTAAGGCTAAATCTTACTAACCACTTTGTGTCAGCTACATGTCAGAGAAGATGAGGTGATGTTCTTTTGAGCACTATTCACACCCAGCGGTTATTCAGGAAAACAATTCTCAGAATGCGCCACGTGAAACATGGAACTTTTAGCATCGTGCCAGTTGTTTTAGATTAACATGTGCGAGGGAGAGAGAGAGCAAAGACAGCGCTTGGTTTGAAGATGAGAAAGTGTGCGCGCACGAGGGAGGAGCTCTCTGCTCGTTCTCTCAGTTAACATGCGCCCTATCACAAGTGCAGCAGTCATCTGCGTCATTCATAAATCACAATAACTGATCAAATAAGGCTTTGGCGGGACAAACATTTTTCAATGTAGGAAAAACCCTGTACAGGCTACTTTCTCCCTTATGCATATCAATTCTAACTTAACATATGTAAACTAAAAATAAAAGGGCATAGACACGTCATGCATCAACTAACCAGATACTGAATCGTCTCATATTATGGCACTGATGATTCAGAATATCTTTGTGTGTGTTTCCTTTCTGTTCAGGAGGAATGTGGACCTTCAGCAAATCTCTGTTGCTGTTCACTGTTGGGATCATAATGTCCCAGCAGACACGTGCTCATTCCCACCATCATCACGGACACTCCCATGGTGACGGTGGTTGCCACGGTCACTCGCATGGTGGGGTGAAGATGCATCATGGGGCAAGCAAATGGAGTGCTGAAGCTAATTTGCCCCATGCCAAAGAGGAGCATCATGGACACGCACACGACCACGGACACGCACACGACCACGGACACGCACACGACCACGGACATGCACACGACCACGGCCATGCACACGACCACGACCACGGACATGCACACGACCACGACCACGGACATGCACACGACCACGACCACGGACACGCACACGACCACGGACATGCACACGACCACGGACACGCACACGACCACGGACACGCACATGATCATGGACACATACATGATCATGGATCTGAGCATTTGAAAAGAGATGTGAAAGCAGGGAGACGGAACATGGTGGAGCTTTGGATGCAGGTAAAACATGCTGATGGATGAGTATACTAATAGATTCATATGCCGCTAGGGTTATTGTGAATCAGTAATAAATCACTTCTAAATCTTTTACAACCTTTTAGTTCATAGTTTATACATTCTTGTGTTCTGTATATTAACACATTAATAGGCTATATAGGAATAGTGAGTTTTTCAGTGTAACTAATTTACAAATTGTTTAATTAGCTCATATTTAAAGAGTTAAATAGTGATATTATCCCTTGTTTTTATCCTTTATATCCTAACCATAATCCTAACCTTAACCAATGTGTTTTAATGTGGTCTCATGAGTATTTGTATCAATTTTATGTAAAGTGTGGTTCTACCTCTTGTACATTTACTTGCATTTGCATTGACAAGAAAACATACAATACTGACAGCATCTTAAACATAAAATAATTTATGCATTAACACTAGAACCAGGGGTCGTTATATACCTAAAACTGCCAGCGGGTACAATTTATCTGTGCACATGATTACTGTTTTGATATGGCTAAAAAACATATTATGTCAGTGTATTATGCCACTGTCTTCACAAAGTAATGTCTAGAGTCATGAAATGATTATTTTTAGTCATCAAATATGTTTTTGTCCTGTTGTTTTATGCTATTTTAAGCAGCCTACACTAATCACTTTTTGGTGAATATAGGCTAAACCAGCCTGTAATGACAACGAAAATTAGAAGGAAATAAATACATATTTGGGTGCTGTAATATTATAATAAACTGCCATTAATCACATATTAAGGTAACCCATGTTATTTAAATTACTAAAATGCCCTAAATAGACAATAAAGAGCAATAATAATTCACTGTACTGCATTGGATGTATGATGTAACGACAAATTCAAGCACAGTTTCACCTAATTAATTATTAATTAGTTTAGTTATATAATTTATAATTTGAATAAGAGAACATGACAAAAAAACTTGGAGTAATCATAAAAATTGTTTTATTCATTACATCTATTACAAACTGCACAGGGACATGAAGGTAGAGGATCCAAATGCAGGTTTATAGAAAGGGTAATACACACTCAAGGTAAAAAAAAACAGGCAAAGGGTCATAAATCCACAGGAAGGCAGTCCAAACAAAACAACAAAGTAGAAACACACAGGCAGACAGGGAAATCCAGGAGACAGGCAAAGATAAAAAAAAAAAAAAAAAACAAGAACATGGGAACAAATAACAGAATGCTCAGAATTTCAGTTGAACACTAGACAAGACTTTGCAGGGAATGGAAGAGTGAACCAGGCTTATATAGGCAGAGTGAACAAGGCTAATGAGCTTAACAATGGGGCGTGGTCCGATAAGTGTCCATGGTAACTAACAAGGGGAACAGCAGCAGGGAAACAAGAGGTGAACACACAATAATGGAGACACGGGGAACACAAACAGGGATCGTGACATAGCCCCCCTCCTAAGGAGCAGCTTCCAGACACTCCTAACAAGAAGTCCAGGGAGGCAGGGCAGAGGTGAACAAGGGGGCAGGGTGGAGGACCAGGTCCATGGAGTAGAAGAGGGCCTGCAAACAGTAGCCTAGCAGGCGGCCAGGGCTGAACAGGCAGTCAGGAAGGCAGGCTTGAAGACCCCCATGGCGGAGCAGCCGACCACCACAGCAGCGCAGATGGGCTTGAAGACCCTCACAGCGGAGCAGATGACCACCACAGTAGTGCACACGGGCTTGAAGACACCCACGGTGGAGCAGACGACCCCCAGGGCAGATCTGGCAACACTGGAAACCACCATGGCTGATCAGGTAAAACTGAAACATAAGGCACTGAGAAGTTAGTGTTGGCCACTAGAGCCGTAACAGGACAGGCAGGGAGTTCAAATACGCCCTGCAAGGCTCTGACTAGAACGTCCTCTCTGGTCGAGTTGAGGCAGGCAGACAGTTCAAGAACGACCTCTGCGGTCGTGTCGAGGCAAACAGGCAGTTCTGCTACAACTTCTATGGTTCACTGGAGTGAACTCATGGGCTGGAGCGGACTCATGAACTGAAGTGGACTCTGGAGCAGATTCTTGGGTTGAGATGGGCTCTGGAGTGAACTCATGGGCTGGAGCAGGCTCTGGACTGGACTCATGGGCTGGAGATCAGTGTGCGATCAGTGTGCGGCCCAAACGCACAAAATGTCCATAGCCGTAACGGGTAGTGCCAAGGACAAGGGAATGACCTCTGGGACGGACAGTGCAGGCACTGGCAAGCTTGAGAGCGCTGAGGCCGGTGGGCTAGATGGCGCTGGTCTAGGGATGCTGGCTGCACGTACCGATATCAGTGGTGTGTTCTCCAGACTTGAAGCCAATCTCAAGAGCTTGGGGAAAGCCTGAACGTCTTCATGTGCAGCACTCATGACAACCGGGAACACAGATGTGGCGTCCATGACGGCTGAAGACTCTGGTGTGGCACCCGTGAAAGCTGGATACTCTGGCGTAGTGGCCATGACGGTTGGAGGTTCAGGAGTGGCAGCCATCTTATCTGAAAGACCCAGGCGTAGCATCCATTTTGTCTGAAGACACAGGCAGAGCGGCCATGACGGGACGAGACTCTGGAATGGTGGCCATGACGGGACGAGACTCTGGAATGGTGGCCATGATGGGACAAAACTCTGGAATGGCCGCCATCTTGATTGGGGACTCTGACTTGGCAGCCATCTTGTGAACAGGCTTTGGTGCAGGAACCACAGGACGGAAAGGTACATAAAGCACAGGTGTAGCAAGCATTATAACTGGACATGGTGGTGATCTTTATGTTGCCATCAGAGCTTGGTGTGTTCTGTCCCCCCCCAACATCCACCATAGCTTCCCCAACAGTGAAGGAGGAATCAGCCAACAACAGAGCATAGTCCATGTATTGTTCTACAGTAAGTTTGTTCTTTCCTCTAGGGATACGTGATCTTATAGGCTCATTTAGGCCAATACAAGTCCTTAAAAACAGCATCTTTCCAGTTTAACCGGTTGGCGAGAGCACATAACTTTTCAGTATAGACCTCTATAATATGGGTAACTTGATGTAGAAATAGGATTTCCTCTGCTGGATCCATAATGGCGAAGTCTTCTGTTACAAACTGCACAGGGAGGTATAGGATCTGCACACGAAGGAAGAGGATCCAAATGCAGGTTTATTGAAAGGGTAATCAACATTCGAGGTCAAAAACAGGCAAAGGGTCATAAATCCACAGGAAGGCAGTCCAAACAAAACAACAAAGCACAGGCAGACAGGGAAATCCAGGAGACGGGCAAAGATCAAAAACCAAGAACATGGGAACAAATGACAGAATGCTTAGAATTGCAGTTGTACACTAGACAAGACTTTGCAGGGAATAGAAGAGTGAACAACAACAAAAAACCTGAGTTGCTTACGAGACATTCTTGTCGCTACAGCTGCTCTGGCCTGGAGAAAAAAATGGCGGGCAGTGTACAACTTACTCAGGGTGGGGTCTATGCAGAGTCCGTCAGCAGTCGTGGGTGGTCTTATTCAAATAGCTAGCTATCTACATAGAAACAAGCTGCAAATTGAAACGGTTCACTGGATGACACAGGTTTAGACTCAGACAGCCCATAAAAAATTGGCTGCGTGCTTTCTTTTCAGCTTTACTTACCTGGCAGACACACCAGAATACTAAATGTTCATCAGATAAAAATTTCATTCGATGTCCCCTTTAAGACACTAGGTGCATTTACATGGAGCATTGTAATCTGTTTAAAAGTCCAATCCCCAATGAAATTGCTCCATATAAACACCCCAATCGGAATAAAAATGCCCAAACCGAATGAAATTGGTTTATCCCACCCCTCTCAAACCGATTACATTCTATAAACCGAACAAAATAAAAATTCTGCCATGTAAACAAGTTAAACCGATTACTTTGCGTCTACTTCATCACGTCAAGAGGCCAGGGGTCGTCAGAATGCGCAATTGCGGCGGCAAAATTAAACTGGAGTAAAACTGAAACAACACATTTATTAAATACCCTGAAGGAACTCAGTGTATCATTACTACGGACCTTCATCCATACGCTTTTGCTTTTCGGAGGAGGGAGGGGTAGTACTGAGATGCTGCTTAGAGATGCACAGCCACGAAAAAGGTCAGCTTCCTGCGCCCGTCTTTTCCTCATACCTTCCTGCAGTAATATGCTACAAATTCACGCTGTTGCTGCTTGATTAAGAGCAACACTTTACATAAAAATTGTGCGCATAAGAAATAATGGAGCTCCATGTTGACAGGAATACAAGGTGACAAACAGGACAAAAGCTAATGTGTGCATGTCACAAAGTCTTTCTGATTGAAAGGGCCGGCACATGTAAACACCATATCAGATTAGATAACGTCTCATGTAAACAGTCTACCGAATCTTTCAATCGGACTGATTTTAATCGGAATGACAAAAAATTGTACTTGTAAACGTGGCTACTGAGTTTTTTCTTTTTACTGGTTTTTAGGCAATTGGAGCCACCCTGCTCATCAGTGCTGCACCCTTCCTCATCCTATTCCTCATTCCAGTGCAGTCAAACACGGACCAGCACCAGAAACTACTCAAAGTGCTCTTGAGTTTTGCATCTGGTGGTTTGCTTGGAGATGCGTTCCTTCATCTCATTCCTCATGCGCTGGGTGAGTGAGCACAATTTGAGGTCATGTAACTATAACATCCTGTCACATAAAGTGATAAGTATAACCTTGAGGTTATCCCATAGTGCACAGGATATGCTTCATGCTATTTTGACAATAACCTTTGTCTTTAGTTCTGTAGCTATACCGGACTATATAAATATATTAGCATATTGGTGTATTATGAGGTGTTTAAAATCATTCCTAGTTTTGCTATTGTAGATTTTATCCAAGGTGTTCTATAATAGTGGTTCTCAACTGGTTTGGCCATGGGACCCACGTTTTCTCATGGTTATTAAGCCGTGACCCAAATTTTTAGGAATTTGACCAAATTCCTAGGGCTGTCAAGCAATTAAGATTTTTAATCTAATTAATTACATGTACCAATTAATGAACCTAATTAATCGCAAATTTGGCTGAGAAATTACCCCCAAAGGATAATTTAAAGTCATTATTGTGTTAAATGAGAAAAGCATCAAATAGACATTACAAAAAGTAGTTTTAGAAATAAATATTTTATTTGATCAACATAGAATTTATTACAACTTTTAGGCTACAATGGCCATGATTATTGTCGGAAGCTGCATCTGAATTGGTATTTAGATATATTTACAGACCAAAACAATATGGTTATCAACATTCTACAAAATACCATCTTTTATGTTCTGCAAAAGAAAGTCATACAGGTTTGAAACAACATGAGGGTAAGTAAATGTAAATACACAGAATTTTCATTTTTTAGCTAACTATACCAAAATATAA
The DNA here is from genome assembly GCA_037950665.1 of Hypophthalmichthys nobilis. Lineage (NCBI taxonomy): Eukaryota > Metazoa > Chordata > Actinopteri > Cypriniformes > Xenocyprididae > Hypophthalmichthys > Hypophthalmichthys nobilis. The sequence goes on from CM075483.1 coordinate 19,965,271, forward strand.
AATTATTTTTTTTTAATGAAGTGATACTCTAAACAAGAAACTAAAACTGCCAGTAGGTGGCATCTAAATGAATAAAAAGTACCAAAGTTTCCCATTCTTAACTTGCCTTTACAATTGGAAGTAAACATCAGATTCCCTGAACAGTAAACCCCACCATTTCAACACATTTCTCAAAATTATTCTGCTAGGTCATGCCGTATTTTACCATCCTTAATAAATGCAGATGTAGAAGTAGTTTAAACACTCCTATCTGCATAATTTAAACATGAAACAGACACAAAACTAAAGTGTAGACTACATAAAGTCATAAACAGACAATAGTTTACTGTATCCGTCACGCCCATGAATTCTGAGCAGTTTAATGGCATGTTGTAGAAGTCAGAAATTGGCGGGAACGATCTTAAAGAGCGTTTAAGTCAATCTTTGCATTTTGACACCTTTCAGGTTTCGTTGTATGTATCCTTGTACATTTTTTTTTTATCTACCACCAATATTCACCTTTAAAACAAATAGATGGTCTAAATTCACAATGGATCTTTGGTACTTTTTGGGTATACTTTGTTTCTAGTGTACTCGCATAATCGAATGCACAGCCTTGCAAAGTTTACTTCATTTGACTCGTACGCGTACACAGGTGTTCGACGCATGCGCAGTTTTGAGCAATCTAATGAGTTACAACCCATGTAAATATTTCTGGCTTCATGCTAGAGTTGTAGAAATGAGGGTACTTTCTAACCTCTTCACACAATCTGCCGTCTATATAGGCCTCCATTGTCACTGTAGCTTGCATGCGTTCTGGTCTGTTCTGTTTATGCAGGTTTTCTTTGACTACCTTGTGGATCAATGCCCCCAGGGCACGGTTGCCACCTTGTGGATAAACTAATTACTGAAAAAAAAAAAAAATTAACACTTTGTATGCGCGGTTACAGTATGCGTGTACTCTTCTGATGACGAAATTCGCATCACGTGCACTGTATGCTGGCCCTCGCGTATGCGTAAAAAGTGAAGTATTCTTTGGGCTTTAGTCATTCATTCATTAGATTTGTTCAAAGGCTGATTCATTCAGGAATTAAGTAAATTGGTGTGTTCGACTTGAAGCGGTGCAGCACAGGCCGATCAGTGTATGACATCAAAGTACAGCGAGAGCTATTCGAAAGAATGTGGAGCCGTCTTCTCTCTAATTATTCTCGCTGTACTTTGATGTTGTACACAGATCGGTCTGCACAGTGCTGCTTTAAGTCGAACACACCTATAATGGCAATTCGCTCAAAATGCAGATTTATTTAGAAACAAAACAACACTGTGTGTTGCTCGGAGATCCACAACTGTTCTGTTCTGGCTTTATAGGTAATATTTTCGTTGGAAAAACATGTGAAAAAACTAACAATATTGTGTGTAAAATAAACTATATTGCCAAAAGTATAGGTTGTTTGCAATCATGTGGTTCTGGTGACACGCAAAATTCAGTTGGAGGGCAAGCAGTGAAAATTAGAATGGAAAAGATGGAGGAAAGTCCGTACTGTGCTGGTTTAGAAAGGTATAAACAGAAAATCACAACAAATGTTGGATGTGATCCTTATGTTATGACGAGGAGCGATTTTTCTACTGAATTTGAAAGACTTGCCTGCCATCAAGACAGTAGATATAGAGAATGTGAAGCTGCCGTCAAGCCGTGTTCAGTAGTCTGGTTTGTTTATATCGCGCTGCCTTTCTGCTAGTGAGTTTAGGGCAGTATTTTGATTTTCTGTCATGACTGTGAAAAATGTCGCCATCGTAGGTCATTTATGCTAAATCGAGAATTGAAATAGGAACTCACTTCATCGTTCAGGGGAAAAAAAACTGGATGGTGTAATATAATTTTTGCCTTTTCTACGTGTAAACACACTAAGGGAAGCAGGTTGAGGAGGTGGCGAGGCGACTCCGTATAGCAAATCTAATAATATCACTGATTGAGCCCACTCCCTATCGCTCAATAAAATAATCACAGCTGAGTGTTTTTGAAAGTTTTTGAAGATCAACATTGTGAACGGAATTCTACAAAACTTAAGTGAAAACACCAAATGATCATGATAAAATATCTTCTCTTCCCTGCAAACGATCCCATGAAGAATGTGAATATTTAACCAAGTCAAAAACAAAAAAGGTAAGCAGGTATCCATATTCATTTCGGTATCAGCAGACGCAAAACGCTATAAAAGGTGACAATGTTGAAAGTTAAAAAAATGATATAAGTTACGTAAACGATAAAAGCTCCTTGTGGTTTCTCGGTTAGAGAGATTTGAGCAACCATAAACGACTCAAAACATAGGAATTTTGAGTTTGTGATAGGATTCCTATATAGAAAAATCACTGCTTGCCCTCCAGCTGCATTTCGTGTGCAGCAATGACGTCATGTGCAAACAACCTATTGGGACACCCCTCCAAATCATTGAATTCAGGTGTTCCAATCACTTCCATGGCCACAGATGTATAAAATCAAGCACCTAGATATGCAGACTGCTTCTACAAACATTTGTGAAACAATGGGTCGCTTTCAGGAGCTCAGTGAATTCAAGTGTGGTACCGTGATAGGTTGCCATCTGTGCAGTAAGTCCATTCGTGAAATTTCCTTACTATTCCACGGTCAACCGGTAATGGTATCATAACAAAGTGGGAGCAACAGCAACTCAGCCATGAAGTGGTGGGCCACGTAAAATCACAGAGCGGGGTCAGCGCATGCTGAGGCACACAGTGGCAGAAGTCGCCAACTTTCTGCAGAGTCAATCGCTACAGACTTCCAAACTTCGTGTGGCCTTCAGATTAGCTCAAGAACAGTGCGTAGAGAGCTTCATGGAATGGGTTTCCATGGCCGAGCAGCTGCATCCAAGCCTTACATTACCAAGTGCAATGCAAAGCGTCAGATGCAGTGGTGTAAAGCATGCCACCACTGGACTATAGAGCATTGGAGACGTGTTCTCTGGAGTGACGAATCACGCTTCTCTGTCTGGCAATCCGATGGACGAGTCTGGGTTTGGCGGTTGCCAGGAGAACGGTACTTGCCTGACTGCATTGTGCCAAGTGTAAAGTTTGGTGGAGGGGGGATTATGGTGTGGGGTTGTTTTTCAGGTGTTGGGCTTGGCCGCTTAGTTCCAGTGAAAGGAACTCTTAATGCTTTAGCATACCAAGACATTTTGGACAATTTCATGCTCCCAACTTTGTGGAACAGTTTGGGGATGGCCCCTTCCTGTTCCAACTGTCCTGACCTCAACCCCATAGAACACCTTTGGGATGAATTGGAGCGGAGACTGTGAGCCAGGCCTTCTCGCCAAAATCAGTGTCTGACCTCACAAATGCGCTTCTAGAAGAATGGTCAAAAATTCCCATAAACACACTCCTAAACCTTGTGGAAAGCCTTCCCAGAAGAGTTGAAGCTGTTATAGCTGCAAAGGTTGGGCCAACTCCATATTAAACCCTACGGATTAAGAATGGGATGTCATTAAAGTTCATGTGCACGTAAATATAAATGCTGTTCTTTTGAACTTTCTATTCATCAAGGAATCCTGAAAAACAAAAATCAACATTGATAATAATCATAAATGTTTCTTGAGCAGCAAATCAGCATATTAGAATGATTTCTGAAGGATCATGTGACACTGAAGACTGGAGTAATGATGCTGAAAATTCAGCTTTGCCATCACAGGAATAAATTAATATATAAAATATATTCAAACAGAAAACAGTTATTTTAAATTGTAATAATATTTCACAATATTACTGTTTTTACTGTATTTTTAATTAAATAAATGCAGCCTTGGTGAGCAGATGAAACTTCTTTTAAAAACATTAAGAATCTTACCGATTCCAAACTTTTGACTGGTAGTGTAGGCCTATATATAAGACATTACATGGACATTTTTGCCCAGATATCTTGAATTTTTTGGGGTAGTTTAACTGCATTCTATAGGCTACCTCATGCTGTGAGTTGTTGCATCATGTTCGTCACCAATCAACTATATGAAATGTAAGATGAACTACATAGGTCTGGGGAGGGACGGGTGCATTAAATGCGTTAAATTATCTTATTTTTTATTAATATTATATTATTTTTATTATTATACTAATTAATTAAGTTAACGCGTTAAATCAACAGACTATATGGTATGAGCCACCACAGTTATTTAAAAATATACAAAATAACACAGTGAAAATAAAGTGGTATTTTGGGGTTACAGAAACTACAGTTACCATAGTAAATACACAGTACTAACATGAACTGTTAATAAAACATATGGACACTGATACTTTTGTATAAAATGAACATCATACCTGCATGCAGATCCTTCCCAGCTAACACGATGTACCAGTTACGTAATTTATTGGTACTTTTTGTCAATTTCGTGATGACTTACTAATTGACAATGCAACTACGACAACTGCTTGTAATGACAACTGCTGCATGCTTGTAATTTCATCTGCTCTTTATATACACCGACAAGCCATTACATTATGACCACTCCCGGCCTGGAGCAGTGAGTGTGCCTGGCAACCGAAAGGTGCTGCATGTGCAGTTCACAGAGCAGTAATATATACCACCCGAGGACTGGCATTCAGTCAGTAGAGCGTTCGGTGTCAGAATGGGAAATGCTGCCAAGTTATCAGACTTTGTTAAAAAAGACAAATTGTGATAGCACGACACCTCGGAACTTCGATCTTGGATACTCTACCCACCTCTGCAATTAGTGTAACTTAACAAGCTTTATATTTCAAAAACATTTGTCATTAATAAACTTCCATACTGTAGGCCCTATTGTAATTGTTAGTTTACTTTATTATTAGGGGCGATTTTGGCAATATGTGCAGTATTGCATTAAAATAAAGCGAAAGGAACGTAACCCAACATAAGCGAAGTAAAATTACAGCTTTTTCATTAGAAATTTAAAAGTACCCACATTTAAATCTACTCTTAAAAGTACAAATTTTCCAAAAAAATACTCAAGTAAATGTAATGAAGTAAATGTAATGAAGTAAATGTAATGAAGTAAATGTAATGAAGTAAATGTAATGAAGTAAGAACATGTAGTAACGTGTAACTACGGCACTGTAAAATAAAGTGTTACCAAATGTAATGAAGTAAATGTACTCCGTTACTACCCACGACAAGAAAATTCAACATTGGACATCCGGGAGCTGCAGGAATAGCAGTAGATTGCTGATGCATGATCTCCATCTGCTGTTAGTCGGTCTCACCAGCATGTCCCCGAGCGGCTGTTATAACGAAAACCAGAGCAACTGCTAGTAAGTCATTCATTCACAACAACGGATTTACAGAAATAGAGCAAGTGGTAAGTGTATGTGATGATTATCAGGGCCAGAATATATGCGGATAAGCTGATAAAAACATAAAAGCTGTGTTTACATTTAATTCATTGTCTTCATGATTACTTTCCCTGTGTATAGACTACATGTAAGCTGCTTTCTCTATCGTGAATGAGAACACTTTTCCCACCTGATGCTGATGTACAGATCAAATATTACATCTGAGGGAAGCCATATATTTCTCTTGGCTGTTTAGTTTTTTTTTTTTTTAACTTGTATCACAGCACTGTGATGCAGTACTAGGGTTTCCCTCATATGTCATACTCCAGGATTCCCCTGCCGTCGGGACATATAAAACACTTAACGTTAGGGTGACCACCCTTCCCGCATTTTGTGGGACAGTCCCGAAATTGGGAGCTTTGTCCCGTGTCCCGCAAGACGCAAGTAGTGTCCCACATTTCAGTTATGTCTGTTATTATTTTTTCATTCCTGAAATTACAATAGGCCTACCACGGTAAGAAATATAATAAAAACTAAACATAAACTGGCATTTACAAATCTATTTCTAGCTGTGAAAATAACCATCCAACGCAATTGTAGAGAGAGGTTTTCCCACTGTATCTGTATCCTGCTGTATCCCCTGGTTCTGTTGCGTGTTCCCGGCCTGTGTCCATTCTCGAACTGTTCGATAGTGATGCGCGGATCACGGTTATATCCGCGGATAATCGGCGGGTCAGGCAGGCCAAGTAATAAAAAATAAGATTGCAATTAATTGTGGGTGTATGAGAGATAAATTATTAATGTGTTGATTTTAATCAAGGCACGGAACTCTCATGTCACGGTAAGACGCAACAAAAGTGCATCACTGTTTTACTTTCATTTTCAACTGAATGTATTTCTCTTCAGGGAAAACCAATCAAGGAAAACCTGTGCCTAGAGCACCTCCTAGTGGTCATTATATAAAACATTAAAGAAAAAACTCTACATGAGATATTGCTTTATAACTTAACAGTTTTAACTAAAAATATACACAAGCTTAACTAAAAGAAATTATTCTGATATGAGTGTTTTTCCAACAGTGATATAATGAAACAGTGACAGTTTAAGTTTGAAGGGAGTAAAGCCTGTGTTTAGGCTAGTAAGGAAATATAATTTACCCAAAGAAGAGCTTTTATTTTAAATAAATGTTAATTTATAAGCAGCCTACTTCAGTGTGATATGTTACCATATCATCATGCTTAAAGGATTAGTTCACTTTCAAATGAAAATTACCCCAAGCTTTACCCTTCTGTATTCAAAGTACGGAAAAACGGAACTGGCACCGCGTTAGTTCTGTAAGTTGAATAGGGAAGGCATAGGACGACAGTGTAAGCTTTTTGAAGAATTGAAGATTGAACACCAACATGGTATCATATTTTTACCACCTCTGCCTTGTTTTGAGCCAGGATAAACCCAATATTATTGTGTGTGTGTGTGTGTGTGTGTGTGAGAGAGAGAGAGAGAGAGAGAGAGAGATTCTGGTGGTCACTCATCCAATACAACAATGATATAAATAATTTAATGAATAATGCCTATTTTTTTCTACTATTTAAACCAATAAATAAAAAATGTTAGAGGTACAGTAGACCCCCAAGTGTTGTGTATTGTACATCAATAATGTACGTTAAATGTTACTGGGGTATCCTGGAGTATGCTATATGAGGCCAACCCCAGTATCACAGCACAGTCGCACAAGCTATGATAAGAGTTAAGGAAACGGCAACCGAGATGTAATTCTTTCAGATGTAATGTTTGTTATAGGCTACATCAGCATCGGGTGGGAAAAGCATTATAATCTCATTCACAGAAGATAAAGCAGCTTACATGCAGCCTATACACAGGGAAAGTAATAGTGAAGACACTGAATTAAAAGTAAACACAGCTTTTGAGTCTTTATCAGCTTTTCTGCATATATTCTGGCCCTGATAATCTCACTTACCACTTGCTCTATTTCTGTAAATCCATTTTTGTGAATAAATTATGGCTTTCTAGCCTTCGTTTTATAACAGCCACTTACGGCACCTGCTGGTGAGGACGACTAACAGCAGATGGAAATCATGCATCTGCAATCCACTGCTATTCCTGCAGTTCCCGGATGTCCAATGTTGAATTTTCTGTCCAATTTGAATCACTGAATTTGAGGAAGCAAATTTGTAAAGAGAAATAAAATGGACTGAAAATTGAAAAAAAAAACAACAAAAAAAAACAGACTGAATATGTTGGAAGTGAAATCTAAAAGGTGAATATGAATCTTTGAATTTTTAATAATGAAAATATGTGTGAAATGATTTGAATTGAAATATTCACAGCTTAAATACGACCATGTTGAATTTCAGCCTATGAAAATGCAAGCCCTAAATATATAATGCATTAAAATGCAAGAAGGTTAATACATTTTTTTTTTTTTTCAATTAGTGCAATTCAACAAGTTTTTTATTTCAAAAACATTTGGCATTAATAAACTTCCATACTTTGGCCCCTAATTATCCTTTCAGAAGTCATGGCTACTTTGCAGCTAGATGTAGTGTTGGTATAGTTATGAAAACTACCATCCAAATAACTGTCCCATGCTAACCAACCTAACCTTAACCTTTTGATTTTATCTCAACACAGAACCTCATTCTCATCATGGTCAATCGCACAGCAGCGAGGAGTCACATGTTCACTCGCACGGTAATGAGGAGTCACATGGTCACTCCCATGGTGGGTCATTGTTCAGTTACTGAAATTTGTGTTTTTCTACTTCTACGTTTTTTTTTTTTCTACAGAGGTTATAATCTGGTCAAATGAAATACAAGAATGGAATTTATTAGAAGCCGTTATTTTTTTTTTATACAATGTCAATAAATGCTTAATTTCTGTCACAGGTGGTGCCCATGGTCACATGATGTCAGTTGGTCTGTGGGTTCTGGGTGGCATTGTTGCGTTTCTAGTGGTTGAGAAATTTGTTCGTCTTTTGAAGGGAGGACACTCGCACTCTCACTCTCATGGTAAGAGTCTTGAATTAATCAGATTACATGTGCATTAAAAGCACTTAACATATATTCTTAATGCAGCATCTCTCTAAAAATAAAACAACTGTTTTAATCAGGGTTGTTTTACCTGCTGGCTATTTTTGATGAAGTCTCTTCTCCTTTCGGAGACCTGCCACACTCACCGATTAAGAATGGCAGAGAGGTGATCAATCAAACGAATTCTCTTGCTGAATTTGGAACAAGTGCACCATAACACTGAGAATGTTTGTCTCTTTAGGCTGTTTTATCTAGAGAGCTTCTGAGAGAATTAAAGGGTTCACACAAAAATGAAATTTCTGTCATTAATTACTCACTCTCATGTTGTTCCACACCTATAAGACCTTCGTTCATCTTCGGAACACAAATTAAGATATTTTGATGAAATCCGAGGTTTTATTGTCCTCCATTGAAAGCAATGAAATTAGCACATTCAGTGTCCAGAAAAGTAGTAAAAACATTGTGACTACAGTGGTTCAAACAATGTTATGAAACGACGAGAATACTTTGTGTGCACAAAAATAACGACTTTATTCAACGATTTTTCCTCTTCCCGGTCAGTCCAGTTGGCGCAGTGCTGTGTGTTTGTCTGAACAGCGGCTCAGTATTGGCCGACGCCTCTTCACGTGAGCAGCACAGGGCATGCGTGTGCAGCTGACGCAGGAGCCGGCCATTAATGAGGTGCCATTCAGACATAAACACGGAAACGCAGCACTGCGCCAACTGCTTAACAGACTGACAGGAAAGAGGAAAAATCGTTGAATAAAGTCATTATTTTTGTTTTGTTTTTGCACACAAAAAGTATTCTCGTCGCTTCATAACATTAAGGTTGAACCACTGCAGTCACGTTGACGGTTTTAACGATGTCTTTAGTACCTTTATGGATATTGAATGTACTAATTTCGTTGCTTTCAGTGGAGGATAAAAATCCTCTCGGATTTCATCAAAATATCTTAATTTGTGTTCTGAAGATGAACGAAGGTCTTACGGGTGTGTAACAACATGAGGGTGAGTAATTAATGACAGAAATTTCATTTTTGGGTGAACTAACCCTTTAAATTCCATAAATATAGATTGATCTGTTTCCACACACTGAATAAAGATAAGTAAATATATAAGTAAATATATAAATAAATAAGTAAATATATAAATAATAATTTATTTTTCTTTTGCATAGTAAAAGTGCAAGTGAGATAAAGGCCTGAACAATGATAGCAAAAATTTAAATTGATAGCTCTCATCAGTGCTCACAATGAAGCAGCTGTTCCCAGTTGCATAGCTGAGTGACATGCAGGGAAAATGAAAATTAGGTTGTCATAAAAATAATGTCACAATACAAACAATGCTGCTGGTGCTGAAATAAAATAAAAAAAATATAATTTCTTATTTTTTTTCTTATTTTTATTTAGAGTGATCTGGACATTCTTGACTTGTTTCCAAATGCAATAAAAAATATTTTCTTGTTGTGTTTTCAGCTGCTCCAAAGGCAAAGGATAGTGATGAAGAGGATGACAAGAAAAGAGAGAAGGGAAAAAAAGATAAAGTTCACTCCAATAAGAAACCTGTAGAGAAAACGGTAGAGACGAGTTCTGGTATGGAAACCCAAGTCCAAAAATCAAGTATTTGAGAAGTTTTATTTCCATCTGTCAGTGCTGCTGTCTTGCTGACAGAATAACTTCTTTTTGTCTCTACAGATATTAAAGTGTCTGGTTACCTGAACCTGGCTGCTGATTTCACCCACAATTTCACGGATGGTCTTGCAATTGGAGCGTCATTCCTGGTTGGTCCAGCGGTTGGTGCTGTTACCACCATCACCATCCTCTTACATGAAGTACCACATGAGATTGGAGACTTTGCCATTCTTGTGCAATCAGGCTGCACAAAGAGGAAGGTATGGAGCTCTAGAGAGTTGATTTGTCAATATATGGTTTTGGGCAAATTATACATTTTAAAGAAGTAGTTCACCAAAAACAATTCTATTATCATTTACTCACCCTCATGTCCAAACCTGTTTGACATTTTATTTTTTTTCTGTAGAACATTAAATATATTTTCAGAAATATCAGTGTTTTTTCCCCACTCCATACAATGGTAGTAAATAGTAAGAAAAACTGTTCTTCACAAACATTCATCAAAATATCTTTTGTGTTCTGCAGAAGAAAGTCAAAGAGGTTTAAAATGATACGAGGGCGAGATTGATGATGACAGATTTTTCATTTTTGAATTAACTTTGTCACATTGTCAAGGTTTTCAGCATGCAGTTATCAGTGTAGTTATTATCTATAAAAAATTATAAATTTCTATGTAATATGAACATAAAATAATGTCTTTAAAGACCCCACAAAATCAAAATTCAAGTTTTGCTGGTTGCAGTCCATATCTAATAGCTTTAGGATAATCTGGCAGTCAACTGTTGCACTTTTAAATTTACATTTATTCATTTGGCAGATGCTTTTATCCAAAGCGACTTACAAGTGAGGAATACAACAAGCGAGTCATCATGAAGAGGCAAATAGACACAATAAGTGCTCACAATACAAGTTTCAGACATTGCTCAGAGTATCATAAGCCACAATAGAGAGGGAATAAAGGAAGTGAAAGGATAGGGTTTTTTTTTATTAAAGATGAGGTTAAGTGCTCATGAAAGAGATGAGTTTTCAGCTGTGTTTTAAATATTGCCAGGGATTCTGCATTCCGGATGAAGGCAGGAAGATCGTTTCACCAGCATGGAGCTGTGAACGAGAATGTTCTGGAGAGTGATTTTGTGCCTCTCTGATGGTACCATGAGCCTTCGCTCCTTTAGTGAGTGTAGGCTTCTGGTAGGGGTGTAGACTCGTAAGAGTGAGTGGAAGTAGGAGGGTGCTGAGCCTGTGGTAGATCTGTAAGCAAGCATCAACGCCTTGAACTTGTGACGTGGGCTATTTTGGGCCTGTTAAAGACAAGACGTGCTGCAGCGTTCTGAATCATTTCAATGTATTTGTTTTCAGAAGATATACAGATTTCAAATCTGTAGTCTCTCTCTTCTGACTAAACAGAGGCAACATCATGACATCAGAGCTGAGACACATCAGAAAAATGCCTGCAGGCAACTAAAAATTCATTCAAAATTGGTCACTTGTTCACCTCTTACTGATTTAAATGTGGTTGTTACAAAATTTATTCAGTCAACAGCAGTAATTTATTATTGTTTTTCCTTTTATGTCTTGAGGTATAATTGTCTGCTGTTTACGTTGACCATTTAATTGCAAAACCCGAAAGAGAACTTACTTGCATGACAGGCAGTTTCTTGTACATGTGCTTTGTGTGTGTACGCATTGTCATTAGTTTGAACTTTTAAACTGGCAAGACTTAACAATGCATGCAAACGATAAACTTTTGTGAGAGTGCAGACCTGCAAAGTCATGTCACGCAATAGAGAGATGATAATCTGACATTTCTACTGGTTGTGAAATTTCTACCAGTTAATCGTGTCTGTCAGTATATTGCCCAACCCTACCACTGTGCTGCAGAGTGGGTCATATGCATGATTCAACCAGTCTTCCCTCTAACGCATTCCAAACCCATTTGAATTCTGCACAGAATATTGTAATTTAAAGCGTTATGGAGGAGCCCAAACATCGCCAGTGGCTAGACACCCTTTGTATTATAAACACTGAAAATGAGAACAAGTGACAACTACATCAATTACAAGCTTTTAACCCTTTAAGACCTGAAGGTATTTTTAGAGTTGTTTTTTTTCCTGAGTGACATACACAAAAGTAAAGACTCATAACTCCAAAACTCTAGCAAGGATAGTCAAAATGTAGGTATCGTTTGATAGAACACATTTACATTTTTAGAAAATATAAATTACATTACAATTGGATATTCTCATGCTGAGAAACTGCTGATTTAAAAAAACAAACGCATATATATCATTTTTATTATAATTTTACATAACTTTATTTGACATGCAATAATTCAGGAAGGAAATAAGAAAAGAGGAAAATTCTTCTTTTTTGATGAAGCTTTCCTACATGTGAGCTGCATCTAGATTAAATTTTGTGGCGATAGCATAAAGTAATCAAAAGTTACAGCATTTGGAACCAAGGTAGCCTTTTTGTTTAGCCCTTGACGTCCCCTATTTTTAAAATCATTACTCCATGAGGAATATCTCGTGATCGACACAAGGGATTATGTTGATTTTGGACTGATGTTGATTTACGATCTGTGCATATTTCATGAAGTTATGAGTAAAAATGCCACTTGACATATACATATTTTTTTAGTTAAATAAATTATGAAAACATTTTTTTTCTATTTATCAGCAAATAACTCAGCAAATAACTTGTTTTGGCTACATGCATTGTAAAGTTCAGACTCTAAGCTTTCAAATTACACCTATTTTGTGTTAATCAAGGAAGAAGTTTTGAAAAATATGATTATTAATTTTTTCATTGCTAGGTGGTGCCGGCAGGCGGTACACTCCGGTTTATAGGGACTATTCAGCATTCGTTAATAGTTGATCAAAATCGTTAGATGCATTAAAGTGTCATTAAACCCCCCTGTTTTAGCCTGTCGTTCACACCTCGGAACTGGAAAAAGTCTCGAAAAATGGGCATGGAAAACTGGAAAAGTGGGAGTGTAGAGGGGGGGGAAGAGGGGAGACAACAACCAATAAAACACACAACTACAACACACTTATTATAGAGAATAATGAATATTAACATACACCATATTGCCAAAAGTACTGGGACACCCCTCCAAATCATTGAATTCAGGTGTTCCAATCACTTCCATGGCCACAGGTGTATAAAATCAAGCACCTAGGCATGCAGACTGCTTCTACAAACATTTGTGAAAGAATGGGTCGCTTTCAGGAGCTCAGTGAATTCAAGCGTGGTACCGTGATAGGTTGCCACCTGTGCAATAAGTCCATTCGTGAAATTTCCTCACTACTAAGTATTCCACGGTCAACTATTAATGGTATCATAACAAAGTGGAAGCAATTGGGAACAACAGCAACTCGGCCACAAAGGGGTAGGCCACGTAAAATCACAGAGCGGGGTCAGCGCATGCTGAGGCACACAGTGCGCAGAAGTCACCAACTTTCTGCAGAGTCAATAGCTACAGACCTCCAAACTTCGTGTGGCCTTCAGATTAGCTCAAGAACAGTGCGTAGAGATCTTCATGGAATGGGTTTCCATGGCCGAGCAGCTGCATCTAAGCCTTACATCACCAAGTGCAATGCAAAGCGTCGGATGCAGTGGTGTAAAGCACGCCGCCACTGGACTCTAGAGCAGTGGAGACGTGTTCTCTGGAGTGACGAATGACGCTTCTCTGTCTGGCAATCTGATGGACGAGTCTGGGTTTGGCGGTTGCCAGGAGAATGGTACTTGCCTGACTGCATTGTGCCAAGTGTAAAGTTTGGTGGAGGGGGGATTATGGTGTGGGGTTGTTTTTCAGGAGTTGGGCTTGGCCCCTTAGTTCCAGTGAAAGGAACTCTTAATGCTTCAGCATACCAAGACATTTTGGACAATTTAATGCTCCCAACATTGGGGGAACAGTTTGGGGATGGCCCCTTCCTGTTCCAACATGACTGCGCACCAGTGCACAAAGCAAGGTCCTGACCTCAACCCGATAGAACACCTTTGGGATGAATTAGAGCAGAGACTGCGAGCCAGGCCTTCTCGCCAACATCACTGCCTGACCTCACAAATGCGCTTCTAGAAGAATGGTCAAAAATTCCCATAAACACACTCCTAAATCTTGTGAAAAGCCTTCCCAGAAGAGTTGAGGCTGTTATAGCTGCAAAGGGTGGGCCAACTCTATATTAACCCTACAGATTAAGAATGGGATGTCATTAAAGTTCATGTGCACGTAAAGGCAGGCGTCCCAAAACTTTTAGCAATATAGTGTATGAGCGGAGGAAAAAACAAAGTCCAGGGCACCTTGATGTGTTTTAAAAATATAATTATATGACAACAAACGAGGGACAATCACGGAAGAACATTTAAAAGGTCTAATATTTTCATCACGTATACGAGCACTACAGTCTCTGAACGGAGGACGTGTCAGAGTAACATGAAACAATAAAGGCATAGTTACTTTTTTGTCCATTGTTCTTTGAATTTTCGGTCTACAAGGTCTTCAGACTATCAGAATAATTCATGTCATCGTGATCATAATCAGACGTAAGGCTGAATCAGTGTTCTTATTTGCACATATATATATTTCATTTTAAAATACATGATAGAATATGTGCAGATACATGGTGCTGGTTCATGTTTAGAGTGATAGATTATATGAAATATGTCTATAAAAACTTGAAACATGCTTGCTTCTGTCTGTTTATGATCTATGATCCATGTGACGAGTGTTGTTAAACGCGTCATTCCGTGCAGAAAACGCTCTTATGTGCGCTCCGCATTTTTACATATTAAATACTGTTACAGTGTTATTTCCCTTGTGTTTGTAGTCAAACTGCAGCTCTAAATGCATGGCGGGGAAAATGCAAACAACATTTTAGTGTTACTGAGGAGGAAACGTACACTTATGTGTCTGAAGGACAACAACGCAGTTGAACAGGCAGAAGTGAATGGACAGCTGCGTCATTTGAACTCTCCTCTGTAATGCCATCTCATTCGTAATACAGAGCAGTGCTTGGATTAATAGAGTTCATTCTCATGAATAATGAGAATTAATGAGCTCTTTGTCATTTAATAAATGCAGAAAAGCGCTCAGAAATGGTTGACATCAGCTCGTTTGTCCAGCCCCAACTGGAGCCCTGGCAGCCAATCACCACTCCGGGTCTTGCCGGTATTACGCATTGACGTCAGAAGCCGTGACGTTGCTCCGACTTTGCTTTTCAAACCGGAAGACAGAAATTGCTCTAAAAATGCAAAAATAACTAATTTCCACTTATGGATTACCTTAATGAGTACCTTTAGTGTTTTCAATGATGTGCAGCCTGTACATATCTGTTCAAATCTCAAAAAATGTGTTTGGGGGTTTCATGACCCTTTAAAAAGCAGAGTTTCTATGCTTTAAAATGATACCTATTTTGTGTTATTCCACATTTGAAAACAAGCATGGACGGTTCCGAAAACATTGGATAACATATTGCATCCCGGAAAGACGAGAGACATGTTTTTAGCCAAATGTGTTACATCATTCCGTGAGTAATATCTCATGATCGACACAATGGATTATGTTGTTTTTGTTTTTTAATCATAGGAATCTGCTTTGAATGGTGATGTGCCATGATCTATGATCTGTGCAATTTTCATGAAGTCATGAGCAAAAACACCACGTGAAATCTACTTATTTGTTTTCAGTGATTGCTTGTGCGCTGTTTTTGTTGTAAACTCAATTTGTGCAGACTCATTAGAGGGTGAAAATGCAACAGGACAATGTTGGAGGCATGATCTGAACATGTAAAGTCTCTGATTTTGTATGCAAAAAGTATTATTGTGCTACCTACTTGGTTTCAGTTTCTATTGGCTCTTAAAGAGAGACACGCGAACGGGAACGCGGGTGCTCCCTTCGGACTTGTAGGGTTAAAAGTGTGTCATTACCATTACTAAACATTATCACTATTTTACTGCAGTAACAGTAAATAAACTAAACTTTATTGGCTGTTTAAAAAAAAAAAGACAACTCTTTATGTCCTGTCCCCCTTCATGTTTTGATCCGAAACATTTCAACACATCGAGGAAAACTGGGCTTATGAAGCCACTTCAAAGGATATAGCAAAAGTGAAATGGGTTGTGAAAAGAGTTCAATGACTTCATCAAACATCAGTGTTTTTACTTTACCATTAATTTTCGACTCTTTCTTTTTTTTATTAGGCCATGTGTCTTCAGCTTCTCACCGCCATTGGTGCATTAGCTGGAACTGCCTGCTCCTTATTGGCTGAAGGGGTGGGTGCTGCGGCCACAGCCTGGATCCTTCCCTTCACCGCCGGAGGCTTTGTTTACATCGCAACCGTCACGGTTCTCCCAGAGCTGCTGGTTGGACGGTCTAGTTTCTGGCAATCAATGCTGGAGATCCTAGCTCTGCTGTTTGGAGTAGGAATGATGGTGCTGATCGCCGAGTACGAGTGAGAGAGGAAGCGATGTTTGAAAAGAACTTGGGGAAATTTGGGTGTAGAAACCAATGCATGGTCATCTAAACTTTTTGAGGCTAAAGACCTGAAATTAGTGTTTTGAGATGAATGTTGACATAGACCACAGAAAAAAATACAAAAACAAACAAAACAAAACAAAAAACAGAATGAATGAGGGAGAGAGTGAAAGAATATAAAGCAAGAACTGCACTCATTTACCCAGAGACCAACATGAATGGATCACTTAATCATTTTAGGCACATGAACCAAGCTATGGACCAAAATCATGTTCAGTTCTTTATACTGATATGGATGAGATTGAAATGTGGGGACTCTTTGACATTGACCAATATGTTCCCAAGATGTATTGTCTCCAGTCACTAAAGCAAATGCTTCTGCTCATCAGTAGATTGTTTTTTAATAAATATCAGTTACCATTAAGTCATTTGACTGCTGTTCACTGTTCAATAAAGATTTATGTGATTCTTTTTAAAGCAATGTGTGCTTTCTCTTTGACATTAAGTTTATTAGGTTTCCTTGTGAGACGTTACTCAGTGAAAGAATGACACTGCGCAAACACAAACACACACACACGTACATACGTACATGCATACCACAGAGGAATCTGTAGCTTCACATTATCATTGGTGATGGTTCTTTAGAAGGTGCAAACAGTATGCTTGTTGAATTTCAGTTGTTGTTTTTTTCTTGTTATTGTCTGTAACATTATTCATGTAGGTGTTTTGACCATGTCTTCTTGAATTTGTTTAATGTAAACCATTTACAATCTCAATCTGTGTAAAACAAGCATATCACTTCAAAATAATTAAAGTGGAAGCAATGTTTAATTTCAAGTAAAACAATTGTGGTACATCTTTATTCTGCCTTAGTGTGGCAGACAGAAGTGGTATCATGAATAATTATGAGAAAGCAATTTATCATAGTATAAGGCCTTGTGATGAATGATTATAAAATACTGCTGATGTCTGAGGCTCCTTAAATCATAAAAACACACACTAACATTTTCCATCATGTGCAACACATACATATTTCATTACATTTCAGAAAAAATATTTCCCAAGACAGACCTAAAACAGACCACCTTTTTGAAGACCTCTGACTTCTCCCTTAAATGCAGGACAGATCATTACAAAACAATACTAGACGCAGAGGTGTAAAGAGTACCTGAAAGCCATACTTGAGTAAAAGCAAAAATGACTCCAATATAAGTCACCAATTCCAAAACAACTTGAGGAAAAGTCTTAGAGTATCTGATTTTAACAGTACTTAAGTATTTTACTAATAATAAGCTCAAAGATGCACTAGTTCTCAACGCCTAAGAGACATTCTGGTGAAAATAAGAAACAATTGATTTGTAGGATTTTTATTTTCTAAAATCAAAATAAAACTGAACACCTCAATATTGCAATTAATCAAGGTCGACACAACAGCCTCTTAAACGTCTACAAACATTTAGGTCTCAGTTAAGCTCAAGTGCACAAAAAGGCCACAAGTAAACCAGCATCCTTCAAAAATGTCTCGTCAATATAGTGGATAAACAAAATAAAAAGTATGTCTAATTTCAGCCTCATCACCAGCTGACCTAAAAATCAAAACCCTGCGGTTCATAACTACCTGCTAATGCACTCGCATTCATGAAAAGTAGCCTTGTTGACAAGTTTGGGTGAGTAAAGGCAAAATGCACAACATATAGTACCTTCAATGCCCTTAGATGGCGATAATTGCATTACTCATCACAAATGTATAGGAGTAAAAAGTGCATTTACTTGTTCAAAAATGTAGTCAAGTAGAGAGTAAAAGTTGCTAATATCTTTGATACTCAGTACAACTACAAAGTAGCCAAAAAGATACTTAAGCACAGTAACTAAATACATTTACTCAAATACTTTACACCACGGACTTATAATTAAACATCGTTCAACTGCATAATTCTATATCATGTCTACAACCTATATATGTGACTAGTATGCTTAGATCACACATAATTCATGCATTTTTTACTAAATATTGAATGGTTTATTGGAGGTGTGTCTTCTTTACTATATGTGTGAATGATTTCTCATTTCTTGAATTATGGTATGGAATGGATCAAATCTGTGTAAAACATATTGTACTCTTATTATAAAATGTATGTCTAAGGGTGTTTTCACACCTAGTCCGTTTAACCCTTTCAAACGCTCTCGAAGCTGTTCAGCGTGTATATGTGAACAAACCAAGTGATCTCAGTCCCCCCTAAAAGGACCCAAAAGCGAACCATACTCAGACCACCTTCATTTCAACAAGCGTATCTTCAAGCTCGCCATTCCCGCTGTTTCGTCTTTTCCGTCACTACTGACAATAAGGTCCATTCGCGATCGTGTTCCAGGGGGAATGCTTAAAGGGTTAGTTCACCCAAAAATGAAAATTCTGTCATTTATTACTCACCCTCATGCCGTTCCACACCCGTAAGACCTTCGTTAATCTTCGGAACGCAAATTAAGATATTTTTGTTGAAATCCGATGGCTCCGTGAGGCCTGCATAGGGAGCAATGACATTTCCTCTCTCAAGATCCGTAAAGGTACTAAAAACATATATTTAAATCAGTTCATGTGAGTACAGTGGTTCAATATTAATATTATAAAGCGACAAGAATATTTTTTGTGCACCAAAAAAAAAAAAAAAACTTATATAGTGATGGCCGATTTCAAAACACTGCTTCAGGAAGCTTCGGAGCATTATGAATCAGCGTGTTGAATCAGCGGTTCGGAGCGCCAAAGTCACGTGATTTCAGCAGTTTGGTGGTTTGACACGCGATCCGAATCATGATTCGATACGCTGATTCATAACACTCTGAAGCTTCCTGAAGCAGTGTTTTGAAATCGGCCATCACTAAATAAGTCGTTATTTTGTTTTTTTGGCGCACCAAAAATATTCTCGTCGCTTTATAATATTAATATTGAACCACTGTACTCACATGAACTGATTTAAATATGCTTTTAGTACATTAATGGATCTTGAGAGAGGAAATGTCATTGCTGGCTATGGAGGCCTCACTGAGCCATCGGATTTCAACAAAAATATCTTAATTTGTGTTCCGAAGGTTAACGAAGGCCTTATGGGTGTGGAACGGCATGAGGGTGAGTAATAAATGACATTATTTTCATTTTTGGGTGAACTAACCCTTTAATATATTTGCGATATAAAATAAATATTGCATACCTTTGTTACACTTCATATAAACTACTAATGATCACTAGCAGCATATAATCTTGGTTTATGTTAATATTTACTAACCCATTACGCTTATATTTTATATAGCCTAGTAAGTTCCATAGGATTTTTGTATGCATAGAAAAAGTTGGCAATATTCAGCTGCTATTTTGTTTCAACTTCCATATTCTCTAATCAGTAAATAATAATAAACTTATTTTCTTTTATTAAACATTTACACTATATATATATACACTACCAGTCAAAAGTTTGGACACACCCTCTCATTTAATGTTTTTTCTTTATTTTCATGACTATTTACATTGTAGATTCTCACTGAAGACATCAAAACTATGAATGAACACATGGAATTATGTAGTAAACAAAAAAGTGTGAAATAACTGAAAACATGTTTTATATTTTAGACTCTTCAAAATAGCCACTTTGCTTTGATTACTGTTTTGCACAGTCTTGGCATTCTCTCGATGAGCTTCATGAGGTAGTCACCTGAAATGGTTTTCCAACAGTCTTGAAGGAGTTCCCAGAGATGCTGAGCACTTGTTGGCCCTTTTGCCTTCACTCCATCACTCTCCTTCTTGGTCAAATAGCCTTTACACAGCCTGGAAGTGTGTTTGGGGTCATTGTCCTGTTGAAAAATAAGTGATGGTCCAGCTAAATGCAAACCGGATGGGATGGCATGTCGCTGCAGGATGCTGTGGTAGCCATGCTGGTTCAGTGTGCCTTCAATTTTGAATAAATCCCCAACAGTGTCACCAGCAAAGCACCCCCACACCATCACACCTCCTCCTCCATGCTTCACGGTGGGAACCATGCATGTAGAGACCATCCGTTCACCTTTTCTGCGTCGCACAAAGACACGGCAGGTGGAACCAAAGATCTCAAATTCTGACTCATCAGACCAAAGCACAGATTTCCACTGGTCTAAAGTCCATTCCTTGTGTTTCTTGGCCCAAACAGATCTATTCTGCTTGTTGCTTTTCCTTAGTAGTGTTTTTTTAGCAGCTATTTGACCTGCTACTAGAACTCTGTGTGGCATTAATCTGGGCTCTAATCTGAGGTGCTGTTAACTTGCGATTTCTGAGGCTGGTGACTCGGATGAACTTATCCTCAGCAGCAGAGGTGACTCTTGGTCTTCCTTTCCTGGGGCGGTCCTCATGTGAGGCAGTTTCGTTGTAGCACTTGATGGCTTTTGCAACTGCACTTGGGGACACATTCAAAGTTTTTGCAATTTCCCGGACTGACTGACCTTCAGTTCTTAAAGTAATGATGGACTGTCGTTTCTCTTTACTTAGCTGATTGGTTCTTGCCATAATATGAATTCTAACAGTTGTCAAATAGCGCTGTCATCTGTCTACCAACCTGACTTCTGCACAACACAACTGATGGTCCCAACCCCATTAAGAAGGCAAGAAATTCCACAAATGAACCCTGACAAGGCACACCTGTGAAGTGAAAATAATTTCAGGTGACTACATCATGAAGCTCAATGAGAGAAGGCCAAGGGTTTGCAGCACTGTCAACAAAGCAAAGAGTGGCTACTTTGAGGAATCTAAAATATGAAACATATCTAGAGTTATTTTACACTTTTTTGTTTACTACATATTTCCATATGTGTTCATTCATAGTCTTTGATGTCTTCAGTGAGAATCTAAATAGTCATGAAAAAAACATTAAATGAGAGGTTGTGTCCAAACTTTTAACTGGTAGTGTGTGTATATATATATATATATATATATATATATATATATATTATTTATTTTATTTTTTTATGAGTTATACATGGCACATTTGAAGGAAATAGATATACAGGTGCTGGTCATATAATTAGAATATCATCAAAAAGTTGATTTATTTCACTAATTCCATTCAAAAAGTGAAACTTGTATATTATATTCATTCATTACACACAGACTGATATATTTCAAATGTTTATTTCTTTTAATTTTGATGATTATAACTGACAACTAAGGAAAATCCCAAATTCAGTATCTCAGAAAATTAGAATATTACTTAAGACCAATACAAAGAAAGGATTTTTAGAAATCTTGGCCAACTGAAAAGTATGAACATGAAAAGTATGAGCATGTACAGCACTCAATACTTAGTTGGGGCTCCTTTTGCCTGAATTACTGCAGCAATGCGGTGTGGCATGGAGTCGATCAGTCTGTGGCACTGCTCAGGTGTTATAAGAGCCCAGGTTGCTCTGATAGTGGCCTTCAGCTCTTCTGCATTGTTGGGTCTGGCATATCGCATCTTCCTCTTCACAATACCCCATAGATTTTCTATGGGGTTAAGGTCAGGCGAGTTTGCTGGCCAATTAAGAACAGGGACACCATGGTCCTTAAACCAGGTACTGGTAGCTTTGGCACTGTGTGCAGGTGCCAAGTCCTGTTGGAAAATGAAATCTGCATCTCCATAAAGTTGGTCAGCAGCAGGAAGCATGAAGTGCTCTAAAACTTCCTGGTATACGGCCTTGGACCTCAGAAAACACAGTGGACCAACACCAGCAGATGACATGGCACCCCAAACCATCACTGACTGGAAACTTTACACTGGACCTCAAGCAACGTGGATTGTGTGCCTCTCCTCTCTTCCTCCAGACTCTGGGACCCTGATTTCCAAAGGAAATGCAAAATTTACTTTCATCAGAGAACATAACTTTGGACCACTCAGCAGCAGTCCAGTCCTTTTTGTCTTTAGCCCAGGCGAGACGCTTCTGACACTGTCTGTTGTTCAAGAGTGGCTTGACACAAGGAATGCGACAGCTGAAACCCATGTCTTGCATACATCTGTGCGTAGTGGTTCTTGAAGCACTGACTCCAGCTGCAGTCCACTCTTTGTGAATCTCCCCCACATTTTTGAATGGGTTTTGTTTCACAATCCTCTCCAGGGTGCGGTTATCCCTATTGCTTGTACACTTTTTTCTACCACATCTTTTCCTTCCCTTCGCCTCTCTATTAATGTGCTTGGACACAGAGCTC
The DNA here is from genome assembly GCA_037950665.1 of Hypophthalmichthys nobilis. Lineage (NCBI taxonomy): Eukaryota > Metazoa > Chordata > Actinopteri > Cypriniformes > Xenocyprididae > Hypophthalmichthys > Hypophthalmichthys nobilis. The sequence goes on from CM075483.1 coordinate 19,987,915, forward strand.
TGTGAAGCGCCAGCCTCTTTTGCAATGACCTTTTGTGTCTTGCCCTCCTTGTGCAAGGTGTCAGTGGTCGTCTTTTGGACAACTGTCAAGTCAGCAGTCTTCCCCATGATTGTGTAGCCTACAGAACTAGACTGAGAGACCATTTAAAGGCCTTTGCAGGTGTTTTGAGTTAATTAGCTGATTAGAGTGTGGCACCAGGTGTCTTCAATATTGAACCTTTTCACAATATTCTAATTTTCTGAGATACTGAATTTGGGATTTTCCTTAGTTGTCAGTTATAATCATCAAAATTAAAAGAAATAAACATTTGAAATATATCAGTCTGTGTGTAATGAATGAATATAATATACAAGTTTCACTTTTTGAACGGAATTAGTGAAATAAATCAACTTTTTGATGATATTCTAATTATATGACCAGCACCTGTACATTTAAAACCATAGACATGACAGTTTTTTGTGAACACCAAAAGGACTAAGGTCACTTTTGGCTGATTCCCTTTCTGGTTCACTTTAAGTGTTAAGTGTTAAGGGTTTGGCTCTTTTAAATCTAACTATATGTAGGGTGATTTCACACTTGGGTCCTCTTTAAAAAACAAACAAACTAAGACCACTTTAAGTGGACCAAAAGGTGAACCAAGTGAAAAAGGTTACGTTCACACTGTCCATGTCCCTGAAAAAGCACTCAGATCCTTTTTTGGTCCACTTAAGTAGGAATGTGGTCTCAGACCTCTTTGTGTTCATACTGTTGCTTTTTGGATCTAGTCCAGTTTACTGTTTGATGGCTTGACCCTATGGCCTTCAAAATTTGGTCCCATTCACTTACATTGTATGTGCCTCACTAACCAAGAAATGTGTTTGTAAAGATTATTATTATTATTAATTATTATTTTGTAATATTACATTGCTACAAATCCTCTTGAATGAGCTTAAGTTGTCTATCTTTTGCACAAAAATATAAATTTTGCACTATGTCACACATCCGTCTTTGTAAATAACATTTATTTTGAATTGTTTTCCTTGATTTTTTTTTTTATAACATCAGCATAGAAAAACAAGGAAAAATACAATAAATGAAAGATGCAAAATAAATAAACTGCTTTAAAATTTTCCATGTACAGTATGTATACCTAAAAGTAGCATTCAAGTAAGAAATTGAATAATCAAATAAAAAAATAACACTGCATATTCTTAATAATACATACTGATTCTACTGATTGTTTTATTAGGCTGTCACTTTAAGAACTACGGTAATGCATGGATCCAGTGTACTGATAAACATAAACGATTTCTGTCCCAGATACTTTCACTTAAGACAAAGGCTGAAGATTCTCAATCTGTCACAAACGTTTTTGATGAGAGCAGAGTTGCAGCTGATTTCCTCGAACCTTGCTTTGCACTGCTACAAACAACAACAAAAAAAATGTAGCTTTTGGTTTGTATAAGAACAAAGAAACCTGAAGAGATCAAGACCATCATCCATTGCTTCCTGCAACAGTATTACAGCCCCTGCTAGATGCCTACCATGACGGAGCATCTTTCTCCCTCAGCATTCCCTTCATCGTTCAAAACCCTTCAAAATATAGTTTAGGGGATTACCAGAAAGACAGTCGCAATATCAAGCGCATGAAAGACCCCACTACACGTTTCCGCTTGATTAAAAACACACGATTATTTGGGAACGATTCCCCAAGCTGCTCAAACTGGATGGACACGACCTTCCGCCTCCCATTGGTTTTGATTTGGAGGTTGCTCCTGCGACTCTTCCCCCCTGCAAGCCTAGCTACTTCTGCTCTGAAGAGGCTTTGAGCAGGCTCGGCAGAAATATAATAATCATAGCAGAGGTGTAATTTGAAAGAAATACACTACTTTTTCAACATTTGACAGAAAGAGGAGGAGATGATGGAGAAACCTCCAGCACTACAGACACACACAGACTGACATCTCATCATGCGCACTTCACTTTTAGTTGCGTCACGAAGAAAGAATATAGAGCATTCACGTGCGTTGGTTCCCCTCATCCTCAAATGATTTCTCCGTATTCCTTGGTAGGGAGGAACAAGAAGGAGGAGGAAGCGAGAACGGCGTTTTCACAAACAATTTTATTTTAGTCTTTCGATCACAAAGAGTTCGGCTACGAAGCTTCTTAAGCACGCGGCAGCACCTGTTTATGCCTCAGTCCTGGCCAGGGATCAGTGCAAGGAGAAATCGCCACCATGAAAGCATGCCAGGATGTTTATCTAGACAGGGCACACCTGTGCACCAGTGTACCCAATCCAACTGATTACTCCTTGTAGTACTGCATTGCACCTATAGAGGGAGCACAACATGCGGCAAAAGGCAGCAAAGAACAGCGGCCGTGACACCCTCCCCCTTAAGAACAGGGAACTAAAAGTTTTCGTTAATGTTACACACACAAAAGAAATCATAACAAAGGCCTCTATATTTAAAGAAAACTTGTCTGCATACAATACCTATAGAAATACAATACAAAAAGAAACATTAGCAGGGTAGGCTAACATGATGAATAGATAAAATAAGAAATACAAACCTGAGGGCTCAGTCCCATACAAACCTTTACACAATATTTTCTACACTGGCGCCCTAGACAATGCATCGGCCACTATATTTTCAGAGCCCTTAGGTGCCGAATATCTAAATGATAAGGCTATAGGAATAGGCACCAACGTATAAGCCATTGGTTTGGGTTTTTAAGGGAGTGCAAAAACGTAAGTGGGTTATGGTCGCTGTAAACCATTACAGGTGAACTATTTCCACCTACGTACACGTCGAAGTGCTGGAGAGCTCAGATTAAAGCAAGTGCCTCCTTTTCAATTGTGGAATAATTCCGCTGATAACTGTTGAATTTTCGTGAGAAAAATTCCCGCTCGATTCCCGCATTGTCCTCTTGGACTAGCACTGCCTCTGCCCCCTCTTTGCTGGCATCTACCTGGATTTTAAATGTTTTTTCTAGCTGAGGTGCCATCAGGACGGGTATCGAAGTTAGCAGCGTTTTAACTGTATCAAAGGCATTTTGGCAGGATTCGGACCAAACAAACGGTGCTTTGGTTTTAAGCTTTAAGCAGGTTAAAAACAGCGGTAAAACCCCACCAAACCCAGAAAGCGCATCAAATCTTTCTTAGTGGCAGGAACGGGATACTCATCTATTGCCCTTACCTTTTCTCGCACTAGACGCACTTGTCCTTGCCCCACCACCTTACCTAGGTACACTACGGTTGCACCCGCAAACTCGCATTCGGCCAGATTTAACGTAAGATTAGCTTGAGCGAGGCAAGCAAGGAGGAGACGCAAACGCTTAAGATGTTCTGTCCAAGTTTCACTTACCACGATTGTATCATCCAAGTAAGCAGTTACGCCCTCTAATCCAGCGACTATGGTTTTCATTAACCTTTGAAATGTCACAGGCACGTTTTGAAGGCCGAAGCTCATAACCCGGTAAGAGAATAACCCATCTGATGTTATAAAAGATGACACCTCGCGCACGTGCGCTCGGTCAATGGAATCTGCCAGTAGCCCTTTAATAAATCCAGTTTAGTTACGAACTTTGCGGCTCCAACCTGGTCAACACAATCCTCCATTCTTGGTAGAGGAAAGAAGTCAGGTTTTGTGACCGAACATCAACATCAGCCATGGCAGGCCCTCTTCTCAGTCTCGCTCCAGTTCGACGCAGTAGGCCACCGAGGTTGAAGCATTTTTTCAGGCTCCATCTGAGGAATTGTTAGATACAATGACCAAAGAACTTTTAGAGCTAGCCGCGCATTATGAAATTGAGTTTTCCGCTCTTCAAAAAAGATTCAAAGATGGGATAAAGCGTATCCTTAATGCTTCGTTATTTGATCTAAAAGTTTTGGTGGAGGCGCCTGCTCCTCCGCTACCTGCTCTAAGCGCACTCTCGTTCGAGGAGCAGAAAGAATTACTGCTTATACAGCGTGAGACTGAGTGCGAAAAACGGCGTTTGGAATATGAAAAAATGCGTCTGGAACAAGAGCTTGAGGAAAGTCAGCAACAACTAAAGCGACAGCACGTTCAGGTCGAACAGCAACGTCTAGACCTAATTAAAGAAGGTAAGCTTGTGGGGGCAGGTGTCGAGGCCACCTTGTCCAAGCTAAATGTTGCCAATAGTTTGCGTTTGGTCCCGCCGTTTAACGAGTCTGATGTGGATACCTATTTTCTTCTGTTCGAGAGAGCTGCTGTAGCCTATGAATGGAGTGATATTGAATGCGCCCTTCTCCTTCAGTGCGTTTTGACTGGCAAGGCTCAGTCAAGCCTACTCTTCACTATCGGTTGCGGACAGCCAAATTTATGAAACCGATAACACGGTCGCGTTTTCGTAGGAAGAAGCGATGAGCCCCCAGTTGCTACGCCTTTGGTAGGGAGAAACAAAAAGGAGGAGGAAGCAAGAGCGGCGTTTTCACAAACAATTTTATTTTAGTCTTTCGATTACAAAGAGTTCGGCTATGAAGCCTCTTAAGCACGCGGCAGCACCTATTTATGCCTCAGTCCTTCCAGACGCATTTTTTCATATTCCAAACGCCGTTTTTCGCACTCAGTCTCACGCTGTATAAGCAGTAATTCTTTCTGCTCCTCGAACAAGAGTGCGCTTAGAGCAGGTAGCGGAGGAGCAGGCGCCTCCACCAAAACTTTTAGATCAAATAACGAAGCATTAAGGATACGCTTTATCCCATCTTTGAATCTTTTTTGAAGAGCGGAAAACTCAATTTCATAATGCACGGCTAGCTCTAAAAGTTCTTTGGTCATTGTATCTAACAATTCCTCAGATGGAGCCTGAAAAAATGCTTCAACCTCGGTGGCCTACTGCGTCGAACTGGAGCGAGACTGAGAAGAGGGCCTGCCATGGCTGATGTTGATGTTCGGTCACAAAACCTGACTTCTTTCCTGTGCACCGGTGTACCCAATCCACCTGATTACTCCTTGAAGTACTGCATTGCACCTATAGAGGGAGCACACCACACGGCAAAAGGGAGCAAAGAACACCGGCTGTGACAGTGAACCTAGAGTATTTTGACACTTTAAATGCATTAAGACGCTACAGATAATTCAGTTTAGTACACGCGCTGTGACAGCTGGTTTTCTGTGCATGCTAGGTGTGTGCGCTCGTAAAACCATATATATATATGGGGCATTTCCTCTGAGGAGACAAGGGAGGCAGTGCCTCCTCAAAAAAGTACAATGAGAAAATAATCCATATTACAAAAATACAACAAAGCAAATATTACAAAATGTGACATTAAGAAGTGTGTAAGTCACTCATATTTCTAAAGGAACACTGTCCAACAGCAACACCCGCAGGTACAGTTACAGCGGGAGTCTGCGTCTCTCGTGCCTCCCTTCAATCACCTAACAGGCACAATGCCATAAATACATGACATCCAATCAAAATATCACATCTTTTGCGGTCAAAACTGACTGCATCCATTTCCACATAAGCAGCGTGCATATGGGTGCATATAGGTTGTGTGCAGAGTCTGATGCCTTAGCAAACCATGCTACATTATTGCCGTTCTTGACAATGTACCTGCAGATTTAGCACTTACTAGCACGAAGAACAAATAGTCTGGCACAAAAGGTGCATAGAGATAAATTTAAGATTCAAACTCTTGATACAAAACATACCTTTTGTGAGTTCTTTTTTTTAATGTTGATAATATTATACGAGCAAGAATGCAAATCCAAATATCCACACGATTGCAAATGTGACATTGGTTTTATACGACAATTCAACAAACAAAAGGGTAATAATAAGTGATGTTCTTCACAGTATTGTCAGTATTTGCTCTATTTTGCAACAAAATAATAGTTCCAATGACAGCCACAGCAGAACTCAACAGCGGTGTTTCGTCAAAGTTCAATGGCTGTTTCTCAATATGCGATCTTCAACGATCTTGTGTCCTTGTGTTCTCACTCCAAGTCATCATCAACTGTCAAAGTTCAATTCCAATACTCAAGAACGCAAGTACAGAGGACACATGAAAGTACCGGGATCAGCATTAGCCGTTACGCTTTTTTGGCTAAAGGTTGCAGGCTTCCAGTGGCTTTTACACAACATCTATTGTTCTATCTGTTAAACAGTAATGCGGCACATTTGCTGTTGGTAAAAGTCTTACCTGTTGCAACATTCCCTAGTCTGCCTTCTCTTAAAAAAATACATTTTTATCAAGCTAAAATCTACATATATTTCCCAACGAAAGTATTGTTTAGTGTAAAACATGCTGAAGATTAGCGAACAGGCTGTCGATTAATTAAATGATTAGCTATTTCCCCACAAAAGCTGTTTAATCAGCATAGTGAAGCCTCTCATCCATTGACATCAATTCAAAAAAACGGTCTCTGGTCTCCTTCCCTGCGTACCACCAGAGGTGGAGCGTTAGCATTAGCCGTTACGCTTTTTGGCTAAAGGTTGCAGGCTTGCCTTCCAGTGGCTTTGGATGCATCGGATGCAGACTTGAGAGAATTGAACTGTTAAAAGTCCCAGAAGACGCTGCAGGCGGTCGACGTACGGAAGCCTGCAAGCTTTAAAGTTCTCATTCTCACTTATGAGGTGGTGGCTACAAGCTTGCATATACATGATGGCTCGTGAAAGTAAACATTTGTCCGTTTGTTTTGCTTGATTTTAACCTGAAGAAAGCCTGCAGTATTTTTACTAGCATATAAAAAAAAGAATCTTAACACTGTGACAAAGCAGTTAACACAGGCTACTAGGGGTGTAACAGTACATGTATTCGTACCGAACTGTTTCGGTACAGGGCTTTCGGTAAGGTGCACTTATGTACCGAAGCATTACATTGCAACATTGTAGCCTAACCACCAATAATCGCAATAAGCCCTGCATTTTGTTACTTTCGATAAGAAACAAAGTGTTATCCTTCAAATTCTGTCCACGAAATCATGAAATTCAAACAGAAAATGCCATTTTGATACACTTTGATGCGGCGTGACAGATCAGGCGCTCCAGTTTAACCAGCAGCGCAAGCTCGGAGTGCTAGTAAACGCGATCATCTCTTCCTCTTTAATACTAGTTACAGAATAAACATGAAAGAACATCTGAAGGTATGTTGAAAGATACAGTACAACTTACTGAAACGGTCATATCTTTTGTAATCGCTCAATCAGTTTCAACGGCGGAAAGACATCAATGAAAGCTTGTAACAAAAAGCTTGTAACAAAAAGCAAGCAACAAAAGTGGAAAGCAGCAGGTAAGTGTATTTGCTTCTATTCTCATTTGATTTTAGTGCAGTTGTTGTTGCTAGTGCGTTGTTATTTACTGTGGTTATGTGCTGGTCACATTATTCTCATGCCGTGTTGTGTGGCTTTTTTTAGTTTTGCTGAGCTACCATAGCCTTTTTGTTCCCTTTTGAGTCAGTCTCTTGACATTGCATGCTAATGCTTTTTGGGGTATCCCACTCCTTCCTCAAATACTGAAGTATGATTGCATCACGCTATTAAAAATTACTTGCCAATGGCGACAGAGCATGAAATATGGGCAAAGCCATTCACTATATGCTCAGCTCTCAGTGCCATTGCCTCAAAATCTTTCTCCTTCATGAAGTAATCATTGAATTCTTCTCGTCGCTGATCTTGCCTTTAAGAGGACAATGCTTTCTTTCGCCCACCCCCCTTCTTCGTTCCGGCAGGAAGAAAAGATGATGTCCATCAAAGAATATTGTGTATGTGGTGGAAACATTGTTTTGTTTACTGTGGTAACACTGTTACGGAACACAGACTCACAACGATGTAGAAATGAATATGAGAGTTTGTTGGACGTGGCAGGTAAAGTAAACAGGCGGCCAATCTCCTGAATCTTCCTCTCTGCTTGTCCGTTCGACTGCGGATTGTACCCTGATGACAGACTGACGGTCACACCTAGGAGCTTGAAGAAAGCCTTCCATACCTGGGAAATGAATTGTGGGCCTCTGTCAGACACGTCCTCTGGGATACCGTAGTATCGGAATACATGAATGAATAGAAGTTCCGCTGTTGTCATGGCAGTAGGTAAGCCCTTCAGAGGAATCAAACGGCAGGATTTAGAGAATCGGTCAACAGTGACTAGGATACGTGTGTTAGAGGTCTACAAAGAGGACCCGAGACCTGAGGACCCGGGACCCGACCCGGGACCCGCACGGGTTCGGGTCTATACTTTAAATGGTCAGACGGGTCCGGGTCGGGTCCCAATCTATTACTTCGGTTCCCGGGTCTGTTTAACATTGTGTGTATACTCGAGCCAATCTGATTCAGAGATCACCTGGCTGTGTTGGGAGTCAGTCAACGTTGTGCGTGTGTTTTGTAACTTGCAAAGTATGAGCCGGGAAATAAGGTGAAAAAAACAACACGAGCGACCCCAGCCATAAGAAGCAGAGCGGGCGGAGTTAAAGCAAGCGAACGATGATCATCGAGTTTTCCTATTCCTATTGTGTGCAACAGTAATGCAAACAAACTTCAAATCTCAAAAACTGCTTGTAGCCTTGCACACTCGCATTTAAATAACATATTTCAAATCATTAACAAAATCTGAGATGAACAATCACATGAATGTTTTCTATGACGCTCAAAATGCGTTTAAAATGTTTCAGGTTGCTCCAGCTAACACGCATGTGCAGTCTCATGCGAGCGCACTTTATTTCTCCTATTTTCATAATAATATTATGAATGAACCGTCTTGTTATATCTAAAGTTTTGGTCAGACTCGGCTCAGAAAGCACAGAAATGATCGCAAATAAGTAATGCTAACGTCAGTGGCCATGTCACTGAACAAGCAATCGTTATTATAGTTCAAAAGGGCAAACAGTCAAAGTTATTTTATTATGTGAGTGGACTTGAGATACAACAAAATGCAAAACTGCAAAGTCGCATTTGTCATTGTGACAGCAAGTGGACTTTTAAAGCTGGAATAATGAGTGGATTAAGCATTTCAATCGGCAAGAGAGGAATAACATGGATGAACTTTATTGGCAAGGAGGATTGTGCATCACAGTCAGGTACAAGGGAGAAGGCTTGTTTATTGACTTATTAATAGCAATTTGCTGTGGAATAGACCTATATGCCGATCGGGTCCAGTCGGGTCTGTCTTCCCGGCTGGGTTTGGGTCCAGCTTTCAAATAATAGACAGGTCCGCGTTGGTTCCGGGTAGTACATTTATGGCATTTCTCGGTTCTGCATGGGTCCGGGTCCAACTTTCAAAATAATAGTCGGGCCCGGGTCGGTTCCGTGTAGTACATTTACGGGTCTCTTCAGGTTCGGGTATGAATTTTTGGACCCGTGAAGACCTCTAACGTGTGTTACCTTCAGATGGAAATAGGTCGGTGGCGAAGTCTACTCCTAGGTGTGACCAAGGGCGCTGTGGTACGGGCAAGGGAAGAAGTTTGCCAGATGGAAGATGGCGTGGGCTTTTTGAGATGGCACAGTCAGGGCAGATAGTGGATAAATTTTACCATGGGGCACTGGCTCATCCAGAAGGAGGTTGATCGCACAGTCCCATTGCCGGTGTGGAGGCAACAACGACGGCCGTTTGGGGCAGAATACATCACTGAAGGGGACGTAGCAGGCTGGAATCTCTGTGGATTGCTGTTCAACCAGGCTCTCGATGGAGGTGGTGTTGACTGAGAGAGGCTTCACTGGATGAGGAAGACTTGGGAAGCATCCAGGAAAACCGCTATCACCCCACTTCAGGACTTCGCCGGTGTTCCAGGAGAGAGCGGGATCATGTTCCACTAGCCATGGGCGCCTTAGAATTATACCAGCGGTGGAATTCTCCAGAACCAGGAAGACGATGGATTCGGTATGCAACTGGACGGGTCCTACAGCATGGTGTACATTCCTCTTGTTTAAGGGTTTGCCGATGATCGACTGGACCTGGTAATGAGTCTCAATGGGCCTCTTCTTGAGGTTGAGCTGGCGGCAGAGGGATTTGGAGATGAAGTTTCATCCAGAGTCGAGGAGGGCATGTACTGGAAGGGAGACATGTGAGGCAGTAAGAATAACTTCAGTAGTAAGTGGCTTGGTATTAACAGACACTGAATGGATGACATTCACCATAGGTATTGGTGGATGAATGGGACAGGCAGTGATAACATGTCCCCCAGAACCACAATAGAGACAAAGACCCTGGGTCAGCCTCCTCTGCCGCTCAGACACAGTCAAACGAGTGTTGTCCAGTTGCATGGCTTCTGGTTCTGGAGAGCTGGTATACTCTGGCTGGCGAGGATGTGGTGGTGAAGGCTGGCCCTGTAGGTCTTCCGGGCAGGGCTGCATACGACAAACGGTGTGGATCGAGAGATGGATGAACCGTTCTATGCAGCCAGATGCAGTCGCAACCGGGGATTTAATCCTTGCTAGGGTTCTGAACTGAAGAGCATAATCAGAAACAGACATTTTCCCTTGAGAAAGATTATATAATTGATCACCAACAGAAAAAAAAAATCGCCGTCAGGAACTCCAAAAACTTGTGGTTGAAATGAGTGGTGAAATTATTCAGTGTCTGCGTGACAACTCCATTTTGATTCCAGATGGTTTGGGCCCAGTGAACTGCTCGCCCCTCAGCAGGGTGATTATGAAGGCTATTTGGCTCTTTCGGTGGTGAACTGGTGTGACTGCATCTCTAGGGCCGGCAAACACTGAAGAAGGAATCTATCGCAATCCTCCACCGAACCAGAATATGGCACTGGAGTGGCCACGGGACTGGATACCACTGGTGGTGAAGGAGTGACGGTGACGGGTGATGCGGAAGTGGTGCCCGAGAGTGCTCGCTTGAGAGCGTCCACAACCTCCTGGAATGAATCCTGTGCACTCATATTCAAGCGGTAAGTTGGTCTGGTCTTCTGTTATGGAACACAGACTCACAAATGATGTAGAAATTAATATGAGAGTTTACTGGCCATGGCAGGTAAAGTAAACAGGCAGGTGAGTAAAGCAGTCAAAGCAGCAATGCAATAATGAATGGAAATACTGACAGTTCTTTGTATTGCAGGTGATTTGAGGAGGTTGTGGACGTGAGCAGCCGAGCCCACACTTCGGTGACATGAGTGGAGTATAGAAGGAGTCCGGGGGAATAAAGACGCTGGAGACACAGACGATCAGGGAGATGCTGGAGGCACTGAGGATCAGGAGAGATGATGGAGCGACAACACATGAAGGTAAGTGAGTCCTACTCAAGAACGAGACCAAACAATGTGCCAGTGTGAAGTGTGTGCTTATATGCTGCTGTGGTGATGTACTCTGGTGACTGTGATCTCTGTGACTGGGTGGTGATGGAGCCTGGCCGATCTGTGACAAACACGTGCTGAAGTCACATTTGTTCTCATTTTGGTAGTTTCAGTGCATTTTGAATGTGAAATTAACTGAAACTACCAAAAGAAAAAAAAAAGAGAAGTTGTGAAAATGTGATGTAATTATTGAGAAAGTGCTCCTATTGATTGTTGTAATAATAAAACTGCAGCTAGCTATACAGATTTTATTCATTTTCATTTATTTCACCAATGTCTACATCACACATCTGTATCATAGTGGAGTTTAGTTCATATACTTCCAAACACGTGTCTGGTGCAAAAAGATTAATTTTATAACATCATTAAGATGATTTATTCATAATGAAAGTGACGAAAGTCCACATATTTTTTGGCAGGGATATGAGTGCACTCCCTAAAGGTAATCTACTGTATATATATAAGCTATAACAGCACTATATTGTTCAGAACTGCAGTTAGGAGTATAATTATGTTTGTAACTTTCAACAATCATCTTGTTTTAAAAACTTAGTGTACATGTGATAACCACATATTGTTACAATACAGACTGGGCAGAGACAGAAGTATGGGTTAACAGACTTTATTTTCACACACAGCAGAGCAGATGGTGATGCAGGTAAGTGAAGATGAATGTTTAAAGTTGTGAATAAGGTGAATGATAGTGATACTGTCCTTTCGTGGATTTGCAGGAGTGATGAATGATGCAACGATGAGGAGCTGGCTGACGAAGATGACTGGAGACACTCACACACACACTGGAACAACACGAGGAGATTTGGAGACGAAGGAGACAGGTAGGTTTCTTCAATGGAGTCCAAGAGGTAAGCAGATAGCATTCTATGTGCGCATTTAGACCGGACAGTGAGTGAATGTGTGTGAGTGTGTTAAATACTGGTGGTGATGAGTGAGTAGATGAGGTGCAGGTGCAGATGATTAGTACTCCGGGGATTGAGTGCGCTGTGATTGGGTGATGCTGGAACCTGGCGTGTCTGTGACAGTACCCCCCCCTCCACGGCCCGCTCCTGAGGGCCGAGGACCCCGACGTCGTGGTGGTCGGCCTCTTCCACGGGGCTGGTCTGTCAGGGTGGTTTGAATGGAAGGTTTGAAGGAGGTTGGGGTCCAAGATGTCGCCCCTGGGGACCCATGAGCGTTCTTCTGGGCCGTAGCCTTCCCAGTCAACCAGGTATTCAAGTATACCCCACGGCGTCGGGAGTCCAAGATCTCATGAACCTCGTATGCGCGCCGTCGTCCAGGATAAGTGGAAGGGGGGGTTCGGAGGCTGCCACGCCAGGTCCTGTGGAGAGAGGAACAGAAGGGTGGTGAGGCTTGAGAAGTGAAACATGGAATGTGGGGTGAATTCTAAAGTGAGGAGGTAGTTGGAGTTGGTACGTGACTGGGTTGATCTGCTTGGTGATGGTGAATGGGCCAATGAACCTGGGACTCAGCTTCCGGCAGGGCAGACGCAGGCGGATGTCCCTGGTTGACAGCCAGACCTTCTGACCGGGCTGGTAGGAGGGAGCCGGACCGGCGAAGGTCTGCTGTCATCCTGCGTCTGCGCAGGGCTCGTTGCAGTTGGTGATGTGCCGAGTCCCAGACCCTCTCGCTCTCGGAACCAGTAATCCACAGATGGTACATCGGAGGGTTCCCAGACCAGGGGAACAGTGGGGTTGGTAACCGAGCACGCATTGGAATGGAGTGAGGCCGGTGGCAGGCTGACGGAGAGAGTTTTGGGCGTACTCGGCCCAACCCAGGTACTGGTTCCAAGAGTCCTGGTGGTCATGACAGAAGGTACGGAGGAAGCGACCGATCTCCTGGATCTTCCGTTCCGTCTGCCCGTTCGACTGTGGATGGTATCCAGACGTCAGGCTGACGGTCACACCCAGGAGCGAGAAGAAGGCCCTCCATACCTTAGAGATGAATTGTGGGCCCTGTCGGAGACGATATCTTCAGGGATACCGAAGTATCGGAAAACATGGTTGAATAGAGCCTCAGCCGTCTCTAGAGCAGTGGGTAGGCCTCTTAGGGGTATTAGGCGGCAGGACTTCGAGAACCGGTCGACTACTACTAGGACACAGGTGTTGTTGTTGGAGGCTGGCAGGTCGGGTGATAAAATCGACTCCCAGGTGTGACCAGGGTCGGTTGGGAACGGGCAGAGGCAAGAGCTTGCCGGATGGTAAATGGCGTGGGCTCTTGGAGATGGCGCATTCCTTACAGCCCTGCACGTACCTTCTGACATCAGCTGCCATGTTGGGCCACCAGAGCGTTCCCTCAGCAACGAGAGGGTTTCATTGGCCCCCGGGTGACCAGTGCCAAGTGACGTGTGGGCTGAGTGGATGAGAGGAGTGCGTCGTGATCTTGGGAGGTAGCACAAGCCTGGTGGGCAACCCGGCGGAGCGTTGGTGGAGGCATTGGAGGAGGGCATGGATTCCTCTGACCAGGAGATGGGACTGACGATAAGTTTTTCTGGAATGATGGGTTCAGGAGTTTCAGGAGTTTCTTCTGGAGTATGGAGACGGGAGAGAGCATCAGCTTTAACATTTTTTGGACCGGGACGGTAGGAGATGGTGAAATTAAATCTTGTGAAGAACAAAGCCCAGCGGGCTTGTCTGGGGTTGAGTCTTTTTGCTGATCGTAAATATTCAAGGTTTTTATGGTCGGTGAGAACTTGGAAGGGATGTTTGGCTCCCTCCAGCCAATGCCTCCACTCCTCCAGGGCTAGCTTAACAGCGAGGAGTTCACGGTTGCCGATGTCGTAGTTTCTCTCCGCCGGGTTGAGCTTGCGGGAGAAGAAGGCACATGGATGGAGTCGACTGGGATTCCCCTGCTGCTGTGACAACACCGCTCCTACTCCAGTGGTGGAGGCATCCACCTCGACAACGAAGGGCAGCTCTGGGTTGGGGTGGATGAGGAGAGGAGCGGTGGTGAAGGCGTTCTTGAGATGGTCGAATGCCTTCGTGGCCTCAGGAGTCCAGGACAGAGACTTGGGCTTGTGTTTGAGCAGGTTGGTGAGTGGACTGGCAAGGGAGCTGTAATTGTGGATGAAGCGACGGTAGAAGTTAGAGAATCCGAGAAATCTTTGCAGTTCTTTGATGGTTGTGGGAGTTGGCCAGTCTTTGATGGCTTCCACCTTCCCTCGCCCATCCGGATGCCACTGCTGTCTATGATGTATCCAAGGAAATGTACTGATGACTGATGAAAGGAACATTTTTCTGCCTTGAGGAATAGATGGAACTTGCGGAGTTGTTGGAGGACCTCCGCAACGTGGTGGCGATGTTCGCCAGGCTCCGGGAGTAGATTAAGATGTCGCCGATGTAGACCAGGACAAACCGATGGAGATACTCCCGAGCACCTCATGTATGAAATCCTGGAATACGGAGGGGGCGTTGACCAGGCCATACGGCATAACCAAGTACTCGTAGTGGCCGGTAGGTGTCACAAAGGCGGTCTTCCACTCGTCCCCCTCGCGTATCCGGATGAGGTTATACGCGCTGCGGAGGTCCAGTTTAGTGAAGACAGTGGCACCACGGAGATGTTCTAGGCTGATGGGACGAGAGGAAGGGGATAACGGAACTTAACAGTGATCTTGTTTAAGGCACGGTAATCAATGCAGGGCCTCAAGCCTCCGTCCTTCTTGGCCACGTAAGAAGAAGCTTGAAGCAGCAGGGGAAGTGGATGGTCGGATGTAACCTTGAGATAGAGCCTCCTTTATGTATTCCTCCATGGCCTTCTCCTCCGGGATGGATAGAGGGTATATCCTTCCCCTAGGCACTGGTTCACCCGGAAGCAGATCGATGGCACAGTCCCATGGCCGGTGTGGAGGCAGCTTGGAGGCTCGTTGAGGGCAGAATACGTCCGCTGAAGGGGCGTAACACTTAGGGATGTCGATGGAACGTTGGTCCACTGGGCTCTCGATGGTAGTGGCACAGACGGAATAGCCTCGGAGCGTGGAGTATGTGGGATTGGGAGCCCAGGAAGCAGCCGTGGAAACAGGTTTCGCCCCACTTCAGGACTTCACCTGTTCTCCAGGAGAGTGTTGGATTATGCTGCTCCAACCAGGGGCGCCCTAGGATCACGCCAGCGGTGGATCCCTCCAGAACCAGCAGATGGAGGTGTTCGACGTGAAGCAGTCCAACTTGAATCTGGATGGCATTGGTGCAGCGACGAATGTGTTTACGACTTAAGGATTCACCAGTCACTGATCGAATCTTGTAGGTGGTCGGCGTAGCCGTGGTCTTGATGCCGAGCTGGCGACAGAGGGTCCCGGAGATGAAGTTGCCGGCTGACCCAGAATCGAGGAGGGCAACAACTGGAAGAGTAGTTTTAGCAGCAGTAAGTGTTACAGTTGTGGTGAGTGGTTTCATTTTTCTGATAGAAGGTATAATAGCACTCACCATGGGTCGTGGAGGACGAATTGGGCATGTGGAGAGGATATGCCCAGGAGAACCGCAGTAAAGACAAAGATTCTGGGTCAGCCGCCTCTGTCGCTCAGCAGTGGAAAGCCGAGTGCCTTCCAGAGTCATGGGTTCGTTGGCTGGTTCTGGAGAGCTGACGGATTCTGGTCGGCGAGCTGAGATGGTGAACAGCGGCTGGTCCTGGTGTTCTTCTAGACACGACTGCATACGAGTGGCGAAACGAATGGAGAGTTGGATGAAACGTTCCAGGCCGATGGAATCCTCGTATGCAGCGAGATGCAACCGCACGCGAGGATCCAGTCCCTGTCGATATGTTGTAATCAAAGCCTGCTCATTCCAGCCGCTGGATGCCGCGAGGGTTCGAAACTGCAAGGCATAGTCATTAACAGAAAGAGATCCTTGTTTTAAATTGTAGAGTTTCTCACCAATAGAGGAATCTGAGATGGGCTTCCCGAACACTTCGCGGAAGTGAGCCACAAAACCGGAGTATGAATGAGTGATGGGATGGTTTTGAGACCAGATTGAATCTGCCCAACGAAGCGCTTTGCCTTGCAGTTGAGAGATGATGAACGCCACCTTTGAAGTCTCAGTAGGGAAGTTGTGCGGTTGCATCTCCAGGACCAGCGAGCACTGCAGAAGGAATCCGCTGCAGTCCTCCGCCGAACCAGAGTAGGGCGCCGGTTTAGCCATGGGACTGGCGTGCACAGGAGGTGAAGGAGAGGTAGCGGTGTTTGCGGATGTGATCGCTGGAATGGGTGATGCTGGAGTGGTGGTAAGAGCTCGCCGAAGGATATCGACGAGCTCTTGAATGGGATCCGGTTGGCTCATGCTGTGTGTGAAAGACGAAGTTTTCGGTCCGGTCTTCTGTTACAATACAGACTGGGCAGAGACAGAAGTATGGGTTAACAGACTTTATTTTCACACACAGCAGAGCAGATGGTGATGCAGGTAAGTGAAGATGAATGTTTAAAGTTGTGAATAAGGTGAATGATAGTGATACTGTCCTTTCGTGGATTTGCAGGAGTGATGAATGATGCAACGATGAGGAGCTGGCTGACGAAGATGACTGGAGACACTCACACACACACTGGAACAACACGAGGAGATTTGGAGACGAAGGAGACAGGTAGGTTTCTTCAATGGAGTCCAAGAGGTAAGCAGATAGCATTCTATGTGCGTACGAGACCGGACAGTGAGTGAATGTGTGTGAGTGTGTTAAATACTGGTGGTGATGAGTGAGTAGATGAGGTGCAGGTGCAGATGATTAGTACTCCGGGGATTGAGTGCGCTGTGATTGGGTGATGCTGGAACCTGGCGTGTCTGTGACACATATACCTAAGAACTAAAAATCTGTTGTTGCTTTTTTAAATGATAGTTCAGTTAAAATGATCTCATCTGCATTTTCATAGAGGTGTACAAATGCTTTTACACTTTTATATAATTACTATATAAGGCTGCATTGATACTGATCAGTCAGTACCCAGTTAAAAAATGCGACCACTTCAGTACTCATATCATAGTCGCTGGATGCACAGTTACACAACAGTTCATTCTGGATAAGTGGCATTTCAGGAAATAATAATTATACATTTATTTAATATAATGCCATCTTACAAACTCAAGGTCACTGTCCAGATCCAGAAACATGAGACAAATATCAGGGGGAGCAGAAAACAGAAGCCCAAACACAACAGGAGACAAGCAATGAGAGTATCATGGTTTGAAAAGATATGAATTAGTGGTGGTGAGGTCACACAGAGATTGTGAGAGTTTTCAAAATGTTATAGCAGTCACATTAGGTTTCACTATCTAATGGTGCACAATCAGTAAACCTGAGTCAGATGACCTCAGTGATCTAAAGGTTTTTTTGTTGTTGTTGTTGTTGTTTTGTTTTAGCATCCAGTGTTTCAACATTTTTAATTTTGAGGATTTGGCGCAGTCTAGTCCAACATTTTAGAGACGGGCAGATATGAGAGCAGTTACGAACTGTAGAACATGGGTCTGATCAGGAAGCCATCGATGTCAACAGAAAAATCAGAATGAGAAATAGTATGATTTTTGGAATCAATTAGTAATACATTTTTGTTCTGTTTCCCTTGAGAATACTGGTCATTTTGATGTAATTCATACATGCATTTAAAGAGCTTGTGGGGAGAAGACAGTGAGTATGGAGCTGATATAAAACTTTGTGTCATCAGATCAATGATGTAACCACGAGGAAGCAACCAAGAATGAAGATGTCACAAAGTGTCTAAAATGTCATTGACTAAGTGTAAACTTCTTGTTTATAGAATTTGTTTAAATCCTTTTGCAATGTTTGCCACTGAGTTGTCTTGTGAAATATAGCATGAAATGGGGAGAGAAAAAAAGTCCTCAAAAAAGAATCATTTCTGCATTTTATTTCATCACAATATGTTGAAACAGTCAGTTGAGTAATCACACATCATCCCACATAAGTATGATGTTCTGTTTTTTAGATGAATGAGTCTATCTTTGTGTCTGTCTTTGCCATTTTATGCACATTTCCCACTTTATTGTTCCACACTCTCCTCCTCAAGCTGCATAATCCGAGGTATCATTCATGTCCACAGCACAAATGGTGTGGAAGTTTAATATTATTAGGGGTTTAATCAAATATCTAACACTAAGTATGAGCAACAGTAACAGTGATGCTTTTTCTTAGCAGAAAGTAAGCAATTTATTTGTCAAAAGCTTTCTTAAAGACTTAAATTAGTTTCATTGCTGTTCTCTCAGGTTAATGTAATACAGATCAGTCTCTAATGTCTGAACATGGTCTGTAGTGTGAGCTCTTTGGTTTACATTGCCTGAAGTGTAAAAAGCTTGCACTGCAGCTGCAGTAGCAAATAGAAACATCAGAGCTGCCAGTCCAACACCGCCGAACATCAACACTTGCTCCATCACATTCACATGGCTAGCACCTAAAGATGAAAAAACAATTTAAATGTAAATCTCACCATATGAGATATTCCAGCCTACACAACCTTACTTTTTTCATCAGTGAATTGTCAGTGAATCAAACTGAAATGTTATGTAAGACTGCTCCTAAATGCATCTCTTGAAAAATTCTTAAGAAGTTCTCAAAAGTAAAGTATCTGAGATGATTTGTTTAATAACATCATATGAGAAAAAAAAGATCAGGGAGGGTGAGGAGATTAGAATATCTCTTAATGTTAAAATTAATAAACAATAGTTCCATATTTCCATTAGAAACACAAACATCCAATAAGAAGTAAAATATCACAATAGTAATGTCTTACATGTAGCTAGCATTATAATATTTGATGCTCTGGAGTCTGTCTTTAGTACACAACAAGATGTTTCTGAATTCCATCAAAACACACAGAAACAATTTCCCAACAGCTGTGCAGAATTTGCTTTGATTTCATGGAAAAATCTGAAAATAGTTAAGCAGCAGTTAAAAATCATGAGTAATACCCTTTATTTCTTACTGACCTTTGAGACATTTAGACAGATCTTCAGTGTTCTGTCCATCAGCTGTGTAAATTATACAGAGAACACATTTAATACATGCAACAAAGAACAATTTTGTGTGAACAGCTGTGTTAATTTTCATCAAAATTTTCCTCAACATTTTTTCAATGACGAAAACTAGATGATAACTAAATAAAAAACAGTTCTGAATGACAAAAATGACAAAAATCTATTGACATTTTCATCAACGAATAAAAGCGAGACAAAAATGCTAGGGAGGGGCGATTTGGGAAGAAATCCAGTCCAGCATTGCCAAGTCCATGGTTTTCCCTTGAAATTGGGCTACTTTTACACTGTTGTTGTTGGGGTTTTTTTAGTCCGTTGGTTAAGCGTAATTTTCATCTTCAAACTAAACTTGGGTCTTAGGCTGACAAAGTTTAAATCTCATCCGGCTAGCGCGCTTCCCACAATGTTTATGCATTAAGTCAGTAGGCAGAAAGTAGACGGTCTTTTGTAGCTGTTCAAACGCATGACCACATAAGCGTCTACACTAAAAAAGCAGTCCGGTCAAATGCGTTTTTGACTACTGGAAGTGGTTGATAGTGGACAAGCTCAAAAAGTTTTAGACCCCTGTAGTGATTTTTACTCCTTTCACCGGTGACGTAGTGACTTTTGATCACATGTCACTTAAGGTGTGGTTATGAGTGTATCAGATGACCCCTCCCCCCTTTTGTAATACGGGGCACCAGTTAAGAATACTATCTTAACAATTTAAGAACACTCCAAAAGAGCTGTTCAATAATTCAAAATTATCATAAACTGGAGGGAGTCAGTCAACTGATTTGTCTGAAGGATTTGTGAGAGTCTGGTCAACTAGTAGTGTCTTTAATAATTGCTTATTTATCATTCAACAAATAATATCCCTATTATTTGTAACAAGCTGACCTCAAGTAACTGTTATCTAAACAGGTTAGAAAAACATATGCTGCATGTATAAACTAATGCCAAGGTCTCTAGAAAGAGGTTTGGTAAGTTTATAGTCGGGTGATCAATCCGGTAGCAGAGACATCTTCCACTGATGATGCAGGCTGCGTGCAGTGGGAGGTCGCGGAGTTGCGATCCAGTAGTCGTGCCACGCTGGGCTGGAGGATGCTGAACTTCGGTTGCGCCAAGAGGGTCCTTTAGGATGGACTGGGCAGCTGGGTCAGATGAATCGTCACAGGTTCCTTTGCAGGCTGGCTGCGTCGCTGAGGAGCCGTGTGGTACAGGCAATGTCTGCCGATGCAGAGGTCCTTTGCGGACTGGGCTGCACTGCTGTAGGAGCCGTGAGGGTCAGATGAAGTCCCTCAATGCTGGGGCTCTTTTTGCAGCTAGAGTGCAGCTGGAAGCAATGTAAAAGGTTTTGCTCGCAAAAGCTTAACCTTAACTGTCTTGTAGTCTCTTTCCTCGTCAGGTCAGATACTCAGGATGTGGAGTGTCTGTTAATGTCTCCTTCCCCGTCGAGCTGGAAATGCAGAACAAAGGTGTGTCTACCCGGGGGACATATTTATCCCTTTATGATGAGGAGGAGATTGAAATGTGGCGCTTTGCCGATCCTGGAGTGTGATTGGCCACTGTTATCTGAAGCAGCCCCGGTGTTGCCCACCCTAGTGTGGAACTCATTTGCATAGCGTAAAGTACAGAGTTAAAATAGTATCTTAAACATTTTACCCATGCATTATATCTTTACCAAACCGCTTTCAAATTATTAAAGGCATCGTAGGGAACAGATGGACACCAAACATGATATGAAATGGCTAAATCATCATCCATGCATTTGTTTATCTGTTAACAGGTCTGTCCCATTATCTGTTGTTTTAACAGTCAGTAACCATTAACATAAACTGTGTTTTGCATGAAGATGGAGTGAATGTGATGCAGTCAAAAACATAGGTATGAATGGATTTAGATAGATCTCTATGGCCTCTCTTTATTTCAATCACTGCTGCTCCATCCAGGGGGTCCTGAAGGAATTTTTATGGCAGTCCTTGCCTAAACCTTAGGAATAAGTTTGGTGGTTAGAGTCAATGTGTCGTCCAATGAGAAGTCCTCTCCTTGGTTTTGGTGGGTGCAGAAGGTCCCTTCCTGCTCTGGAAGAGGTGTCTGGTAGTTGTCCCAACATCTTATCTGATGTTACTGAACATTTGTTAATGTTCATTCACCAAAGATCCAATCACGGTGTGGCACATCTTCCTACACACCAACAGTTAGAGAGGGGCCCTGTCGTAAACTGGTCCCTGGAATGCCATCTTGACTGTTGTTCACAACACCCGTTTACACCTGCATTTAGCGTCATCCACTTGATGTGATCTGACGTGATCTGATCGACCAAATGCATCTTAATACCAGATGTAAACAGGGCTACAGTTGCTAGGCAACAATTTAAGGCTAGATTAATTTAACAACACTCATTCCGACCTTCGTGGTCTTCGTGGACATATGGATAAATCTGAAAAAGCGTGACAAGGCTAAAGACAGCTCAATTCAGTCCGGTTTTCTGTGTGCAACCAAAAAGCCACCTCTCAGACAGGGCCAGAGTACTGAATTGAGCTCTCTTTCATATCTTTTAGCGCCTGAACAGACAAATACACACAAAATTGTCAAAATGTCAGTTTTGGTGAGTATTCATATAAACACAGTCGGTTGTGTCTTAAGTGAACGTAAACAGTTAAGAGAATATAGGTTGTGTCAGTATATTGGATTCGTGCATTCGGCCTTAAAGTGACAACAGCTTAATAAACCATGCTGCTGTCCGTCATTAATGTTTATCAAACAACAAAATAAAAAGAGAAAATTACTCACTCAATCACTCACTTTAATAGATTTAATAAGGATTATTCTATATTTATTTTATAACCATGTACGATTAAATATGTCTGCTTGAAAGAATTTAAAATGTTGTAAATGCAAGTTATTATAAAGAATGCATATATTAGAAAATATATATAATTGAAAAGAAGACCATGTTCTTGTTTCTTTATGAGAAGGGGATTTTAGTTGACTAGATCTACTGTAGATTTAGTCTACTAAAATCTTATATTTAGTCGACTAAAACTAGATTAAAACTAAAACAATTCAGATGACTAAAATATGACTAAAATTAAATGGCATTTTAGTCAAAAGACCACTAAAACTAAATCATGATTTCCTGTCAAAATTAACATTGGTGAACAAAAATGATTATTGCCGTGTCTTTTGCATACGACTATGAAGAGACCTTAAAATACACACAAATATTCTGTACAAGAAATTGGCTGTGGAGTGTATGTGTGTAATGAACCATTTTCTAATCTGCCTTATTATACAGACAATATTAACATTCACGGGTTTTAGATTTAACTTTGTGTTTCAGTCAAACACTTCAGACATTACCACATATGCATTACATAATAGCTACTGATTTAAAAGGGCCATTTCCTGTATGCTGTGCCTTATCTGTCTCTGAGGAAAATAATATTATTAAAAATTAGACTGAAGCTGCTCCCAAGATAATTGTTTATATATAGGCTATATATATAAAACATAATACAACAATTTAAACATATATTTAGGGCCAAAGCCACTAAGGCACAGGGCCCTGTTGTTTTTCTAAGGTTTTTAAAACAAACAAACAAACAAACAAAAAAACACATTAACATGCTCAAAAACTCTTGAAAATTGGCACACACATTGGAATCTGCAGCCATTAGGACGCCACAGAGGCTGGGACCTGGGCATGGCAGAGGGCTCGACAGCGGCCCCTTAAATGGGGTCTGAAAACTTGGTTGGTGTCACGAATGTGGCTTCCACGCCTCCTCCTCCGCACCACCGGAGGGAGCCGTCACCTGAGTATTGACTGTTTCCCATTCGGACTACATTTCCCATAGGCCCTCATTCCTGAGACTGATTACACACACACCTGCACCCCATCACACTCACACTATTTAAGCCACACTCACACGCACTCACATTGCGAAGTCTTGATTTGCTCCGGTGATCATTTCTGAGCGTTTTCTTGTGGACTGTTTATACCCTGTGATTCTCTGCTGCCTGCCCTGATCTTTGCCTGTTTACTGGACTGTGTTTGCTTGCCGCCTGCCCTGATCTCTGCCTGTGACTCGACCCTGTTTGTCTGCCGCCTGCCTCGACCATTGCCTGTTCCTGTTTATGCTTCTGCCTTTGCCCTGTTACTTTGGTGACTATCTCAATAAAGCTGCAAATGGATCCCCACTCTGTTGACCCATCATTACAGTTGGTATATCAAACATGCTGGCATGTATTAGTATGAAACTCTGTACACATATAGACTTCATCAGGCCTAACAACTTTCGAGACATGGCAAATGTAGACCTGTAAAAAGATTTGATATTTTAAACACTGTTGCCATAGCAACACACCAAACTTCAATATTTGTTTTGGATGCTTTTGAGAATCTTAGAGAGTATGAGAGTACGTTTGGTAATTGAACCTGGATATATTATATTTCAGATCAATATATTTGTTTTCTTTCAAATATTTTCTCTCTCTCTCTCTCTCTCTCCTGCCCCCTCCCCCCTTACTCCCTCAGTCTCACTCTATCTCTGTGTGTATGTGTGTGTGTCTGTCTCTCTTGTGATCATAGGGGCACTAACTGCTGCTGTAAATGTGGTGTATTCAAATGACTTTGACATAGTGCTTTTATGTTTACCCGTATTAAATGCCAGTTGCCCTGAAGCCACTGGCAGACCTGCCAACCCTGGAAAACATTTTTGAGTACCAGTGTGACGGGATGGAACACAAGTGAATCGCATTTAATTATTTATTATAAATGTGTTTTTTTTTTTTTTTTTTGCAGTTTCAAGTGTTTACATTAGGGATGTGACTTCGACTAACCTGATTTAAATGGAGGTTTTGTAAGAATTAGTTAACTAGTCTAAAATAAAGAAACCCTTAGAAAACAGTAAAAAACATTGCGTGTACATGTAATTTATTTAAAATACTTAATTTATTATTCCAATATCCAAATATGATACTAATTCCCACAGAAAAAAAAGGTTTATATTTGTGACGTGCTGTCTTTGAATTTGATCATTGTACATTATAAACAAGACAAGCATTAGCTGAATAAATGTTAGCTAATAAAAACATAGAAAACAGTTAATGGAAAACTGTTGACAATAAATAGGCCAGGACCTATTTTAGAGACCATTGTGATATTACTGATGTTTCACCATCATACCATCTTGATTGTCCCCCTTGTACACATTATTCCTGGTTAGGCAAAATTCCATTAGCAATGAATAAATTACAAAATTTCAAAATATAAGACAAATAGCCTTTCAACAGCCTGGAATATAGATTTAACAAATTAATTTTCGTACCAATTCCACCATGTAATTCCACAACATATATTGCAAATGAAATATATGCCATATATAAGATCGAAGACATTTCTATTTATCATACTGAGGTTCTGGTTTCTTACCTGGTTTCACTGTTAGACATGCCACTGGTGTCCCGTTGCAATAATACAAGCCTTCATCCCAAAATGAGGCAAACCAGATAATCAGAGACAGGTCTGGCAATGAGCTGTGATTGTTATTATTCATGTGTCTGATTATCTCTCCATTATCAGTGCTGAGGATGTACACTTGATGTCCTTTCATATCTCTGCTCCAGGTCACTTTCCCGACCTTCAGGTCACCACAGGGAAGAATAGCCATGCCATTGGGTCGGACTCGCTGATGCTGGAGAGCTGACATAACACAGGATCACAAATCAGCTAATTGAAGACAAGAGCAGTATTAATAGTAAAAAGCAGACATACCATGTGTGGTCAGAATGAACCCATAAAATAAAAACTGAAGTAAACCAATGACACTCATAGTCTCATAGATGTGATATCTGGTTGATGTAATTTCTCTCTGAAACATTGTTCCTCTTTCACTCTTACTCCATGAAACATTTATATGTTGCTGTTGGTCATGTGGTTGTTCTGAACAGTCATCGTCATTTTTTATTGCTCTCAGAAAAGCTAAGCATTTATAATAACCCTGAAGTATCAAATTGTGATTTAGTCAGATTTTTTTTTTTAAATGTGACGAGTTGGTTACTCCTTTAATTTCTTTAACTTCTTTAATTCTTTTCTTCTTTCTTGCTGAGTTCCAGCATTAGTTCATAAAACATGATATATAATCTTAAAGATAATCTTCTTAGTCTTATTTTCAGACGGTAACCAATAAGGCACTTTTCTGAAGTACTAAACCAGATTTCTCAAACAAACAAACAAACAAACATGTTTTCACATCAGTTTTGGAGTAATTTAAATTAAAAACAATATTTTACAGTATTTGAAGAACAATAATTATAAAATATTTATGACAGTGAATATTTATTTTGTATATGTTACAATCCTAAAAATTGTCTTATCAAAAAGTTATAATTCAGCACTCACTTTCCACAAGTATTTGAAAATAAATATAATTACATGTAAAATGATTTTTAAAAGTCCCTGACTGGGCTTGAACCACTAACCTAATAATAAATAATAATAGGCTAAAGGTGCAGTATGTAATATTTGCAGCTAACGGTTAAAATGGTTAAGGGGGGTGGATTCTGGAAACCACTGCCGCTTCAAAATATATCTTTTAAGTTATTAATCAACATTTATCTTTCTGTTAAATTATATGAATGACTTCTTCAATGTATGTTAAAGCATTTATTTTCCTTTTCAAACACTAGAAAATAATTTTGAATATTGTCTGTACCTCTCACTAAGAGAAAAGAACATGTTATCAGTATGTTTTGGGAAAGTTTCCTGCTCAGAGCAGAGCTCAGATCAACTTCAGCCTTGAAGAAGCTGTGAATCATGTGTATCTGTGTATGTGCGCTAAGTGTTCTGTGCAGGTCCTTTGTACTGGTGGACAACTGGCTCTCTGCTTGAGACCAGCAGATGCCATGTCATGACCCCAAAAGGACATCCAGTACCTAAATCCAGAGTCCCCTCATCAGCATCATGACGAATGGAGATATGCTTCTGACTATCTGTCCATGTGTGGAAGATTACCAAGTTTGTCTGTTTTTCTTAGCCAATCAGAATCATTCAACCTGAAGTAATGACGTTGTCAGGGATCTATGAGGGAGGACTCAAGCACAGGATGAGTGTTACAGGTTTATTGATAAGACAAGACGTAAGACAATATATTGAGGTGAGGAGGTGAACACAGTCCAAACAGTAGGAAGGGAATGAGGCACAATGACAGGCAGGCTGAGAGAGCGACCGCTGAGTCCAACCCAGGATTACAGGAGGTTGGAGAGCAGAGATGGTATGGCAGTGCAAGACTGGAGAGAAACAGTGTAGCCCAGGCAGGAACACACTGTTCGAGGAGATCACTCGTGGACTCACAGGCACTGCACAGGTCTTGCTGCTTGGTAGAATGAGAGAACGGACTAGGGGAGACCAGAGACACGGCAACCAGGACTAGACAAGACAGATGGTTAGAAACAAGGCATGACTAGAATGACAAAATGAAATAAATAACCCCTACAAAAACACTACAGACTTTAGAGACGAAAAACCTTGTGCCTCCGTGTACTAGTTTAACGAACTGGCAAAGACAAGACTCAGACTGATGAGGACTCAAGAAAGGGAGCGGGGAACATGAGGAACAGGTGAACAGACTCATACAAACGAGGACTGAACAACGACTAAACAAGAGGGTGTGGTAACTGGAAACAAGGAGGAGGGAACAAAGGAGCACATGGCAAACAAACATAGACAAAGTGTTGCAAGCTCTGCAACTACTCGCTCAGGAGCTGGAACGGGCACTGTGATTGCCCTCTCTGGAGCTGGAGTGGGCTCCATGAATGCTCTCTCTGGAGCTGGAGCGGGCTCTGTGAATGCTCTCTGGAGCTGGAGCAGGCTCTGGGACTGCATCTTCCACTGAAGCGGGTTCAATAACAGCCTGCACAGCAACGGACTTGGGAACAGCTCTTTTTGGAGTGAGCTCAGGAACAACCTCATCTGAAGCAGGCTGGGGAACTGTTCTCAACAGAGTGGGCGTTGGGACTGCTCTCTCAGGAGCAGACTCTGGAATTCTTCTTCCAGGAATTTCATACTTTGTGGAAACAACAGGAATCTTTGCTGTGGACATGACAGGACTCTTAACAGTGGACATAAGACTTGCAAGACATTCAGAAACGGCCTCAGTGGCAATGACAACAGGCAGTTTGGGAATGGCCTCCTTGGCCATAATAGGAGGCATTGACTGACAAGAGGCCTCTGTGAACATGACAGGACTGGCAGAAACGATCTTGGAGGCATGAAATGACTGGCAGGTGGCTTAGAAAATGTCACTGGACATGATACCTCAGGAACCACTGGATTTGAGACCATCAGAATTGGGTCCTCCAGGACCTCAGGGTACTGGGCACTCAGACTTGGGTATTCTCGGACCACTGGACTTGGGGCTTGAGATTGGAGGATAGTAGACTGCCCTGCATGGGTCTCTTTCTTCTTCCGCTTGCGACGGGTCGATGGTGTGTGGCTGACCGCCTCTGTAGTATCTGCAGCTAACTTGGCCACCTCAGGCGGAACAGCAGTGATCTCCGTCAACTCCGTATCCTTAAATCCTTGCTAAATTGGAACAACTAATTTTGTACTAAATGCATTTTAGTTGTCCAAAAGCAGTGCTGAAGTTCAGCTAAAGTTGTATTAAATATACTTGTTTGTGCTAAAGTGGACCTATTCCACGTATACTTAAGTACACTTTAAATATACTCTTGTATTTAACCATGGTTCTGATTTAGGTTTAGTACGCTTAACCTTCAAAGGAGCTTAAACAAAGAGAGTAACTCTTCAGCACATAAGTCTTTAACAGAAGAGTGTTTTTTCCGGCACATGCGTTGGCTGTGGTGCGTTTGTTTGAATATTTTTTGTGTGTGTGTGTGTTTAATGTTAATGCTGATGGTGTACTACGACTGAAACATCATGAGGAACTGGACAATTTGGATTTGGATTATCCTAATAATTATATGGATTGTTAGTGACTGCGCCATTTGGAGTATTCAATCAAATGATGATTAACTTCTTCATGACTCTATCCATTGTTGGTTGAACCCATCTACTTTCATTCCGACTGATATAACAGTGTGTGTGTGTGTGTGTGTGTGTGTGTACATCAACTTGCATTGGTGTACTAATATCAAATTACATGGGAGGATTTGTAATCCGGACATGGAGTTGCTTATCCTGTCTGCCCTGTGCTTTTTATCTCCCGAGAGAGTTCTCGACTGTTGTGCTTAGCTGTGTGTATGTTCCACCAAGTGCCGACGTTAAGGCAGCAGCTGAGCAGATAGTACACAACACACAGGCTATGCTCAGTAAGTATCTGGACGCACCAGTACTGCTTGCAGTACTACCATCCTTTAATCAATATGTAGATGTACCAACAAGACTTAATAAAACTATTGATTTGTGTTTAAGTAATATCCCGGAAGCTTATAAAGCTAGAGCTCTTCCACCTTTAGGATTAGTGGATCATAATGTTATCCGTTTACTTCCTGTTTACAAACATCGGTTGAAACAATGCAAACCTGCACAGTGCCCCGCAATGGTCAGAGGATGCTATTGCATGCCTCCAAGGCTGCTTTGCGTGTACAGATTGGGAAGTCTTTGAGGGAGAGCTTGATGAGCAGACTGAAGTTATTACTGATTACATTAAATTCTGTATGGATACTTTGATACCATTCAGAAAGACGATCAGAACATATCCAAATTCAAAACCGTGGATCAACCCACAGATAAAATATCTCTTTCATAAGAAAAAACTTGCCTTTAGGCAGAAGGACTTTGTGGGCCTCAAAATTATAAACCAGGACATTAATGAAATTTTAAAGCCCAAACAGAATTATACAAATAAGCAGGATTTCGCAAATATGAACCAAACAGGCCTTTCATTGTGTCAGGACTCTCACTGAACAATCTATCAAACAAACTATTTGTGTATCCAATCCTACTACTTTTGCTACTAATCTTAATCATTTTTATGCTCGTTTTGATACCTCTGATTTTTCAGCAGAGTGTAACAGCATTTTGGATTCTTTGCCTTCTCAAGAGTTGGATTATGAATCCCTCTTAACCAAGCAGGATGTCTATTTCCCGCTCATTAAGTGCTAACTGAATAAGGCTCCTGGCCTGGATAGAATTCCAGGTCGGGTCTTGAAAAACTATGCCCTGGAATTAATTCCTATTTCTCATTCTCTTTTTCTTTGATCACTCTTTACCTCAACAATACCAGTTACATGGAAAACATCAACTGTTATTCCTGTTCCCAAAAAAATCACACACATCAGAGTTAAATCATTACAGGCCTATATCTTTACCCTCGATCATAATAGAATGTTTTGAGATCATGTTTCTATATGTCTCACCATTTTTGGATCGTCTTCAGTTTGCATACAAACAGAAAAGGGGTACTAATGATGCAGTGGCTTGTCTTCAGCATTGTCTATTTCAACACCTGGACATCCCTGGAAATTATGCCAGACTTCTTTTCATTGACTTTAGTTCTGCCTTTAATTCAATCCAGTGTCATCAGGTAATCAAGAAACTACAACATCTGCAAGTTCCATCACCACTAATTCATTGGATTTTTAATTTTCTTTCTAATAGACCACAAGAGGTAAAGGTGGACAATTCATTATCACCCACCATTGTCCTCAATACCGGTGCCCCCCAAAGATGCATACTTAGTCCATTTCTCTATATCCTTTATACAAATGATTGTCAGAGTCCACTTACCAATACTCATTATTTTAAATATGCTGATGACACAGCCATCCTTGCACTGCTTAATATCCAGGACAATGATTCTTTCGTGGACTATCAACATTCTATAGCATACTTTACTACATGGTGTGATGATAACTTTCTTCACCTTAATATTTCAAAGACTAAAGAATTGTTTTTCAGCTCTTCCAAAACACAGATCCATCCTTCCAGTATTATCATTAATGGAAAGATGGTTGAAAGGGTGGAGCATTTAGTGGAAACGGTGCTAGAATCGCTTAAATCCTGCTACATCCATACTTCGACAGATTTTCGGATATCAAAAAGTGTTTGCTTGTCATAGACAAGAGCAGTTGAAGCATATTGAAATACAGAGATAAAAACAGAATAGTAATAAACAGCCAGGTAGGTTGTAGACGGCTAGCCATACGCACTGGCGACATCTTGCCCTGAGTTTCATCAAAAAATCAAAACCATTACTAAACCCTGTGGTCTGTGTGAGTCCTAAACCCCAGTATAGTGATAGAGACACTATAATATCAAGAAGACGTTAAAAAAGACCCTGACTCAGAGGAGACAGAGGACATTCTGGAGGACATGGATGAAGGCGAGGACAAAGAAGATGAGGGCTTCAGGGTAGTGCTGGGCGGTAAACCGGTTCATCCAGTAAACCAGTTTAAATTTTGAGACCGATATGTATTTTTCAAATACCGCCATAGTGGTACATAGTGGCCGAAACAGTTGCTATATCTATTCAATGGCCATGAAGAGCGCTATGTAGAGTGTATAGAGAGTAAATTTCAATTAACTGCATGCCCTAATTACACTAATGGTAACAACTTTATAACACTAACAATAAATAACTCACAAAACTAACTCTCTTCAATACTGCAAGTAGAGCTATATGCGATGCAGAAAACACAGATGAAATCACAGAATCCAGTCACAAATGGAACTTACTGTACTTAAGTGGAATGTTACAGAATTTGACAATTTTTTTGGATGAATAAATCAAAAGTAGGGCTGTACAATGAATCAGATATCAATACGGACTGTTATCTGTGAATAATAAAGCTCAAAAAGACTGCTTTTGAAATCTGAAGTCTGTATGTTCTGCTGTGTCTGTGTGAATGAACACAGCATTTCATCTACTACTACACATACCACTGCAGCACGCGTGGCGCTCGTGATGATTTCAGTGTCTGCCATCTCCCTATACATGGACACATGAACTTCATCTGCAGAGCTGCTCTTGGAGTCACTTCATGAACATTTCACCATTTAATTTGCTAAAACTATTGACATTTGTCATATCATATATATATATATATATATATATATATATATGTACACACACAGGAAGTCAAAGGTCTTCACAGCACTCACCTCGTGGGCCAGGTGCAGGTGAAGAGGAAGAGGAAGATCCCTTCAGCCCCAGAGGTTTCGTCACTGGCAGCTGAGAAACCGCAAACCCAGCACCAGCTCTTCCCTGCTTCACCACAGGCTCTTGGGGTCAGCCTCTTCCCTGCCCCTCCTGCTCCTGCTCCAGTTCGAAAACTGACTTGCAAAGCTTGCACAGATTGTGCAAGAAATACTCTGCATGTTTTCTGTTCTGTTTGAAGGATCTAAAGGTTTTCAATAGCAACCTGTGTGTGTTACTTTAAGAGAGCAATCATACATAGTTTTATTTACTCTTTTTTTTTTTTTTTGATTTAGTTTTATGATCATTAGTCATTTATGTATATGTCATTCATTTATTCATATTATTCTCATTATTTGATTTACTCATTTTTCACAATCTCAATCATTTATCATTTATTCATATTATTCTTTTACATAATTTATCATTTAATCATTTTTTCATTAATAATTTATGTTTTTATATTTTATATTATGTATTTATTTTCAATTGTTGTTTAAATCTTATGATTGTGCAGTTTGAAGGGATGTTTGTCTTCACAAGTTATTTAGACTGGGCATCCGGTCTAAAATTGTTGTACTTGAAAAGAATGACTAAAAGAATAAAAATGTGAATGACTATTTCTTATTGAAAATAAAACTTTGGTCATAATCAAATGCTTCTCTTCCTTGTTTTTTTGTGTGTTTTGCTTTATTATAATATCACTGAAAAGTTTTAGTCACTTGTGAAAAAATGTTGTAGGTGGGTTTAACTTTTCCCTTGCCTTTCATTTTTTCTTCATTTTCTAATTGTTCATTCTTTTTTTCCTTCTTGCCCTTCTTTTTCCTTCTCTCCTTCCTCAAACAGACTATTGTTCCCCAGCTTCATGATTTAAAATTTTAAAAAGATTTTTTTTTATTTCGTTTATAGAAATACAAAGTTCAAAATGTACTGCATAATAGCAAATGACCCTTGTGGCCCTACAGAGATATGTGACCTCTGTCAACTATACAAGAAAATGAATATGCACTTTAAACAAGAGTGGGTGAAAGGTGCATCTTTGGCCCTTGGGGATCTTCTTTGACCACTTCCCTATTTGCACTGCCTGTGTAGCTGTCCACTTTTTCACAAAAATAATATGTCAGTGATGAGAGAGGAACAATGAGAACAAATCAAGAGGAATTTGTACTTGCAGAAAGGAGGTAAGCTGTGCATGTAAACCTCTATATCTCTATATGTGTGTGTTGACATAGACAAAAATGTTAGGGTAACACTTTACAATAAGGATCATTAGTTAATGAACTCTTAATGAACTGCACTTCTACAGCATTTATTAATCTTTGTTAAGGTTAATTTCAACATTTACTAATACAATATTAAAATCAAGAGTTGTATTTGTTAACATTACTTAACACACTGTGGAATAACATGAACAAACTATAAACAGCTGTATTTTTATTAACTAAGGTTAACAAAGATTAACAAATACAGTAACACATGGTTGAGAATCCTTAGATCCTTCAACATTTAGGTTCAGGATTGGCATGGCATTTGTAAAATGCAGATAAATATAAGTAGGAATCATGTACACACACAAGGGCATGTCCTAGTTCTGCCTGTTGGACAGAAAATGCTCTGAGACAAGAGCCAGAGGGATGATGAGAAAGTTGATAACGGAATAATAAGGCATCATTATATATTCTTGTCATATGGGCATTTGTTTACTGTACATTATAGATCAAGGTGTATCTCCAGTTGGCTGCCGTCCTGGTGTCCCACCTCACTCTCCCATCTTATAAAATCAGAAGACAGAATCCTGAAACGTAAGTATTTGTTTGTGTAAGTGTGTAACTCCTAAAAAGGTTCAGATCTCCATACAAACTACTGAACATATTTTATTTTCAGCCATTAAAGTGAAGTTTACTCAAGGACATGTTCCCATTTCTAATGGCAACTACATTTGGACTCTGGGCTTTAACGAAGTAGAGTACTCATCTGACCTCTCAACCACTGGGGTTCAACAACTTAAGGTCCCATTAGTGCTACTACATGGTTTTGGGGGTGGAGTGGGTCTCTGGGTGAAAAACCTATCTGCCTTTGCAGGGGAAGGAAGGCCTGTGTACGCACTGGACATGCTGGGTTTTGGACGCAGCAGTCGACCAACCTTTGGTAGGGATGCCAAAGATGCAGAGGAGCAGTTTGTACAATCCCTGGAGGACTGGAGAAAGGCAGAAGGGTTGGAACATATGATTCTCCTGGGCCATGATCTTGGAGGATATGTGTCTACTGCCTATGCCCTGAAATATCCTCATAGGTAAATGTGTGTGTGGTTTTGAAGTAAGGGATAATGTAACTATTTTAATGCACAATGTGTTGGGTGGTTTGCATTCAAATTGTTTAATGCACAGCGAGTTGTGGATTATCCTGCTTATACCATGGTCATTTGCCAGCATTGACAAGTTAAAACTGTTGATGTTTGCAGCGCTAAATTTGACTGGAAGGGTTAAAAATTGTGGTTATCTTTGTCAGTTACCACTTGTTAGATCTAGCATTCTGTCCACTTTAAAACAGACACAGAAATACGGTAAGGTTACATATAGACTATTTGATTAAATGGACTACTTTTCCTGAGCTTTGTGACACACTTCCATTTTGAAAAAGTACAACTTTATTTCCGGTTATGCATATTTTCATACTATATTTTCATATATACAAGTTACCCTTTTTAAAATGTAAAAAGTAGTGTAACTATTTCAATTACTTTATTAAAGTAATGCAATTTTCTAAATTTCTAATGAATGTTTTCAACTGTTAATAATTTTTCAAACATTTAAGCCAGGCAGGGTTATTTAATTACTCACCCTCATGTCGTTCCAAACCCGTAAGCCCTTTGTTCATCTTCGGAAGTCAAGAATGCTTTCAATAGCCACGTTTCCACCGCAGGAACTTTCCTCAGGAACCAGGGACTTTGGGGTGGTACTCGGTGTGTTTCAACCGCCAGGGACCAGGGTCTAAATGAAGTTCCGGGTAAAAATGTCCCCCTCAGAAAGTCCCTGCTCCCTGTTTGCTATTCGTTTAAAAAGTTTAAAAAATACAACTGATGGACCGACAATGAGGTTCAGGCTTTATTAAGCTTATATAGAGAATGTCACTAGACTAATCACTGTACTTTAGAGCAGCAACAGGTCTGGGGGTAAAAAGTTCCTGGGACAAATTGTTCCGGGTAATTTCTGCTATAAAGAATGTTGTGTAAATGAATTTACACAGATTGAAGCACTTGGTGTTGGTGGAGCCATGGGGTTTTGCAGCAAGACCAAATGTTCAGGAGCGTTGGGTTCCCATTTGGATTAAAGCCTTTGGGACAGCAATGAATCCATTCAACCCTCTTGGTCCGCTTAGGCTGGCAGGCCCACTGGGTATGAAACTGTGTTGTTATTGTTTACTAATTGTTTTACTATTGTTTTATTAAAACTAAAACTATTAAAAATAGTTTTCAATAACTGAAATGAAGCAGAAATAAAATAAAATAAACATAATAATTGAAAAACGTATACTTAAAAAAAACATAGAAATGTTGCTAGAGGAACATCACTAGGCCTATTCACTAGGCCTATTTAAAATGTTAATTTATAGAAAGCTAAATAAATAATACTGATTTTAAACTGGGCAAACTTCTTTGTGAACTATTTACATAGCAGTTTATTATTTAGTTAAATCAGAGTTACTAATTAGTCAATCAAAGGAGACAAAAAATTAAATACAACAAACACTTTTGTTTGTATGATTTATGACACCCAAAATTCTTGACAACAGAGTAGTTTCTCTATCTCTGGGTCCCAAGAGGGCACAGAGAGCAGTGGGAGGCAAAAAACTTCACCACTCTCATTCTCCTCTTCCGTCGCCAGCGGGCAGCAGTTGGCAGTTCGAGAGCATGAACTCATGCACCCTCTGCCTAACCGCAGAACCAGGTAGTGTTGTACTGCACACTCAGACCCCACTATGGGCTGCCTCAGAAGGAGAGCCCCCTGAGCCGTGTCGCTGTCCCACTACGGGTACGTTTGTTGTTCCCTTGGTCCAGCTAGCACGATCTCTAAGAGCCTGGTTAGCGCTCCCCAGTCCGTCTCGCTGGCTCCATCAGAACATCAGACTTGGCTATCTGATTCAGTTCGCACGGTGTCCCCCCAAGTTAGGAGGCATTCAGTTCACTGCAGTGAAAGCTGCCGAAGCCCATGTCTTGTGAGTGGATATCGCAGTCCTATTGGCGAAGGACGCGATAGAGCCAGTCCCTCCAGCTGATATGAAGTCAGGGTTTTACAGCCCCTACTTCATTGTACTCAAGAAAGGCAGGGCGGCGTTCACACTGAAATTATTTCAGAGGCTCCTGGGGCATATGGCAGCCGCAGCAGCAGTAACACCGCTCGGTTTGCTTCATATGAGACCGCTTCAGCACTGGTTTCACGGCCAAGTCCCGAGATGGGCATAGCAACGGACTCTGTCTTGGACTCGGTCTCGAGACCATATTGTAACGGTCTTGGTCTTGTCATGGACTTGTGTGCATATTGACTCTGAATTGACTTGTTCTCGAACATATTAGGAATCAGACTCATTCCCGAGACCACTCGAGTCCCATTCAAAATATTTCATGAATATTACTGTATGTTAATGTTTGGGGGCAAATAGCAATGATAATACTGTGGTCAATAAAACAAAATGCATTTGAATTATAATTAACATGACAATGTGTACAATAGTAATGAATCACTCAAAAGTCAGAAAATTCCTGTTATTTTTACATATCGTCAGTGTGAGGCATTGCCATAACTCGTTGCTATGGGTTGCATGCGTGTGCGACTGACTGAGTTTCCACAGTCTGTTCAAAACCTATGCTCTTTCTCTGAGTGCCTATGACTCAATGGAAGAAAAAAATAAACCAAACAATTTTTTAAACTTTTTTTTCCCATCAATAATCAAAGCTAGTGTGTCAATTTAATTAAAAATCTATTTATTATATATTTTAAAATATTACACAATTCACCAATGCCAGTTTGTCATGTATAACACCCCAACACCCCAATTGATTTAAAATCTTTGATTTAAAAATGTTAAAAAATAACAGCATTTATTCAAAATAGAAATCTTTTCTAACAAATTACCTTTACACCACCTACTATGTGGCCTTTTTACCCTTAACTGATAATATTTTTTAAACCAGTATCACTCTAAATAAATTACAGTGTACATGCCATGGTATATTTGATGCGTATGGTGCCAGTTTTATTGTTTCCACCAAACATTTACAAATTCTCTAAGATTTCTTTAGGTCTTGTCTCAGACCCAACCTTATGTGAACTTGTCTTGGACTCCAACCTCTCTGGTCTCGGTCTCGACTCGGACTCGACCCTCTCTGGTCTCGGTCTTGACTCAGACTCAAATGAGCTGGTCTCGACTACAACACTGTCGCCCGCCATCTCCTCCTCTGGAGTCAGAAGCATCTGAGGTTGCTTTGTGCCATTCACATTCCTGGCATGCTCAACCATGTGGCCGATGAGCTATCACGAGCTGTGCTCCCAGGAGAACGGAGATTCTTTCCTCAGGTGGTCCAGCTGATTTGGCGTCGTTTCAGAGCAGCGCAGGTAAACCTGTATGCCTCTACAGAAACCACCCACTGCCAGTTGTTTTATTCCCTGACCGGTGGAACACTCGGCACAGGATGCACTGGCACACAGCTGGCCCCGGGGCCTACGCAAATATGCATTTCCTCAGTGAGCCTTCTAGCACAGACACTGTGCAAGGTCAGGGAGGAAGAGGAGCAGGTCTTGCAAGTTGCGCCCTATTGGCCCAACCGAACATGGTTCCCAGAACAGATGCTCCTCGTGACAGCCACTCCTTGGCCGATTCCCCTGCTTTCTCAATAATGGGGCATCCTGTAGCACCCGCGCCTAAACTTCTGGGAACTCCATGTCTTAAAGTCTATGCAGCTGCAATTTCTGCTTATCACAACCCTATAGGAGGCAAGTCTGTTGGGAAGCACGACCTGGTCGTCAGGTTCCTTAGAGGGGCGAGATGGTTAAATCCTCCTCAACCTCCCTCCATACCTTCTTGGGACCTCACTCTGGTGCTCAGAGCACTTCAGATTGTCCTATTTGAGCCTTTGCATTCAGTTGATCTAAAGATTCTAATCATGAAGACTTTGCTCAAAGTTCCTCGCTGACAGATATTTGTAGAGCTGTGGGCTGAGTGACACCTAACACATTCTCTAGATTCTATGGCCTTTGTGTCTAGCCAGTCTCCTCCTGTGTTCTCACCTCAACCGGTCAGAGACACGGAGAGGCCCCCGGCTTAGTGTCGGCTTGCTACGCTAATACATGTGCTTTATTCTCCAGAGAGTCCCTACGAGGCAGACCCTGTTGAGTCCTCCGATCACCCTCCGGCAGCCGGATGTGGCGGAGCGTCTGGCACCAAGCCTACGTCTGATGTATCCTTGAGAACCAGTTCTAGGCTGGGTGTCCATATGTGCGACCCTGAGGGGATCCCATATGTGTAATGTCCACGGTAAGCTCCTGAATGGAAGCTCTGTGTCTTTCCCTTGTCAGAGTCCGCTCTGCCGTCTCTGCCATGCATTGTATCCTCCCAGTCCGGGTGACAGCCACTCAGAGACCTCCGTATGAAGTACGGCTCTACTGGGTTAGTCCATACGTGTTACTCCACTAGACTTCCTACAGGATTTTGCCTCAGCAGCGTGCCTTTCCTTCGGGCTAACAATAGTGAATCCGGGTAAGACAAAAGCACGTTTTGGAAGAAGGATTGATTGTGTATTGATTCATTTAAATTTTATTTATTTATACAAAATGTTTAAACAAAATGTCTCCTCAATGTTTTCAGCCCTATGATATGACATCAGTAAAATGGACTATGATTGACCTGCATGTCTTTTAAATAAATTTGAGTATAAGTATTTTGTCTACATAGTGCAGGCATTTTGTTAAATTTGTTGGTGTTGGATAGGGAAAGAGTGGACTTAAATTTCTTTATTTGGATAAAATGAAGTAGTCCTAAGTCATACTGTAGATCAACATCTAACACATACTATGAGACTTCAGCCTTGACCAAAAATAATAATTTCGCTAGATTTTACAGCTGTTATTACTCTAAATATATATGAATGAAAAGATGTTTTGGGGACTTTAGAAATCTTGGGAAAGTATGCCCCAAAACAGGCTTAGCCCTCCATCCATTAATCTCTATTGATTTCCTTGAGTTTAAGTAAAATGGAAGTTTTAGTAAAATTAATTTTAAAACTGAAATAAAAAATAAAGCTAAATAGGCATAAAAAACACATAGCACATAACAAAATTACTAAATTATTTAAACTAAAATAAAAATATAAAAATAAAAGCTAATTCAGCATTAATTAATACTATAATAGTAGCTAATACTAAAACAACACTGGTCTGAAACTCAAACAGACATGTATACAAATTGTCATATGAATGATTTTAAAAAATTATATGAATCTCAACATGAGTTATGTCTCAACTGCGATAAAGTAATTTAGATGTAAGATCACTATGAGAAATAAAGAAATAATAACCTTATTTTTTCCCATAGGCCTAATACAGGCTTACGTATTATGGTGTTTGAATGTATTTCTCTTTCAGGTCCTTTGTTGCTGCAGCTTTTGCGATCAGACTTTCAGCAGAAATATGCTTCTGTATTTGCCGACAACACTGTGGCTGATTACATATACCATGTGAATGCACAAACGGCTAGGTAAACCATGAACCCGGGCAGCATACCCGCTTTTTTCTGACCTAATAGACAGAGATTTAAATAATAACATTTACAAATTTGTCTTGTGATTCGGCAGTGGTGAGGCAGCATTTAAAAACATGACAATCCCATACGGATGGCCTCGGCACCCCATGATGGACCAAGTGGAGAAGATCAGTCCCTCTCTTCCCATGACTTTCATCTACGGATCACGTTCCAGCATTGAAGGCCAATCAGGAAAAGCCATTCAAGAAATGAGACCAAACTCGCAAACAAAAATCATAGTGAGTTTTATTTCAGTGATCACACTGTCTTTCCCCAAACTCTCCACAGTAACATTTTTCTTTTAAATTCCTCCAAGGTCATCCAGGGTGCAGGTCACTACGTATTTGCAGACCAATCAGAAGACTTCAACCAGGCTGTGCTCAAGATATGCAATAATGAATGCTGAGAGGAGAGAAAACATGAGTCAGATGTGAGTTAAAGGAGAATCAGATGAAGGTGTGAAGGGAGAGATAGATGCCCGAGAGGTACTATATTAGAGGAAAAGGAAAGGGAAAGAGGAAAAATTTCATGATCATTTATAGCTTTCTACAAATGTGCATTTAAATATTAATACATACATACATAGCATTGTACTCATGAACTACAACATCTGCTATATGAAATCAACAAAAAGTGACTTTTTTTAATTATTACTATTATTTTGGAAAATCTTCAGTACTTCTAATTAATTCATTATTCAAGCACAAGTATGCACATTGTAAAAATAAATAAATCATAGCAGAAAAGCTCTACGCCTCTCTGTTTGAACACCGCTGGGTGGCAGTAAGCATCAGTAGTGGCCTTTGATATGTTTGACCAATATAATCAATTAACTCTCTTGGTTTTAGCTTTAGCAAAAGTCTTCTTTTTACAAATAATATCAGTCTGTCTTCTAGTTTATGCAGGTTTGCATATTTGCAATGTGATTTCCTTTTCTTTTAAGTGACTGAATCCATGAGCAAAATCCAACATTATGTGAAAATATGCTTCCACTTTCTAAGAGCTTACAACAGAGGCAGACACGTTATACGTTGCATTCACATTATAATCACCACTGCCGTTATGGCAAATTCCCTGTTTGGATTCCAATAAGGAATCAATCAATCAATCAATAAATTAACAAATAAATAAGTCAAACATTTAGATATCAAACATATTTATACTCTCTTTTTGTTACAGCTGAATACCACAAACAAAAATCAGCAGCCTCAAGAACACTTACACAAGGCACTTTGCCTATAGGTTTAAAAAAAAAAATCACCAAAAACAATTTACTAATATGTATTTCAAACATTAATAAAGACAATTAAACAGAAAACAAACAAAAAACAAATTAGCAGTAGCACAAATAAATAGCCTACAACTGAACAAAGTGCAAGAAGTCAGATATAATCAGATGCAAAATAACAGCGCAAATAGTTTTCTTTTTATAAATAAAATATAGATTAATCCTTATTAAAGTTACACAAGTTATTCAGTCAAGATCAGTGACTTTATGGGGATATTTTGACAAATTTGTCTGTATTAAGGCCCGTTCACACCAAGAACAATAACTATAAAGATTACTATGACAATAACTATATTTGCATAGAACGATAACGGTCTATTTATTCTAAGCTTACGTGCTGCGGTTTCAAAGCGTGTACAGTGTCATTGAACATGTTTTTGCTGCTCTACATTTAAATGGCTTTAACCAGCAGATGTCCTCAGTTTTGAATGAATATAGCAAGTGCAATCAATCTAATCTAACAGTAAATTTAGCTGCCGTAGTCAATAGAGTGGAATAAAAACAACACTAGTCTTTTCCCCTGCAACTTCAAGGAAGCAAGACAATGTTGTCGAAACTAGCACTGGATACCTGAGGTAATTTTAAGTTATGTTTGCTAGCCTGGCATAATGATCTCATCTCCGTTAATACTTCTTCTCACCATTTATTCTGAGGGTATGACCAATTGTTTTCCATATATCCATTTTCTTAGTATCCTTGAAAAGGGGTTTGATTTGTCAAACAGTGGTGGATTTTTCTGGACCTCACAATTAACTTCTCCACAATGTCGTCTGCCATTTTAAATGCGTGAGCTCTTAAATTTGAATGGATTCTGATTGGCTGTCAGTGTTTTATCTTTCAACAGCTGGAAAAAAAATCTATCTGAAAGTGATCCCAACGATATTGTTCCTCTATATCATTGTTATAGCTGTGGTGTGCCATTCTTTTATATTTAGAACAATTTTTAGAACTATATCTTTATTGTTATCTTTATAGTTATCATTCTTGGTGTGGACGAGCCTTTTTAAGGACAAAAGAACTCAACTGAATTCAGTATTCGTGCACTATATCTTCTTGCGCTTGAAAAGTTGAAAATCACATTAATTGCGCACACAGGAATGGATAAGTGGAATCGAAATTTTAATTTTATAACAAGTATCCGATTCCTGACTTTAAGTATGCGATTCCAGAATTGGAATTCGTTTCCCAACCCTATAGCTGAAATGTACAGGCAGTGACGATGCGGACAAAGCATGTTCAGTGTGTGGCCTGGCTGGGTCTTCCACCTCATGTTTCATTTTGATTTTTTGGTGAAAAAAAATGTAAGCTTTAGCAAACTTTCAGCATTGGATTTCTTCTCTTTAATTTTCTTTATTTTTTTTAGTTCTGCTTGGATATGAGTGCTTCAAGGTTGTTTCTTTACTTATCCGGACCACCGGTAATAAATTATGTCAAAAGGAGTCATCAATTGAGATAACTGTTTTTGGCCAGCAGGGGGCCCCCTGAGCCTGGGCCCTATGCGGGCCTTTGCGTGGTTTGCATGGTGGTTAAGAATGCTACTAATCACACAGCGCACACACCAGAGTCGAAAATTAAAGGCACGGGTATCCTTTTTTTTCGCGTTCCGCTCCGTCTCAGGCACAGTCATGTCTGCACAGCTTTCAAAGTATACTCAACCATGGACTGACTTCTTCAACACATGCACTGTACAACTGCTTTTTTATACTCTACCAGATGTCAGAGGGCAGCACTGAGTTGTGTAATTTACAGGACATTCGCTTGGAAGGATAGAGGCAGAAAAGTAGCGGATCCATCATTGCATGCAAAGTTTAGAACAAAAAAAAAAAAACAAAAACAATGGAGAAGGATATGCTGCTTTGTTTTCTGTTTTGTATCACACTTTAGACACTCTTCTTCAACTACTGCACAGTACATCACAACTGTGTGTATTGCCACCAAGTGGACCCTTCTGTCTCAACATTCACCTTGCACATGCACTGTTGTACCTGCATCGTCTACGTGGTCACAGAAATTGTGCTGCAAATTAGGACCCTCCCAATGACAAAAATTACATCACAGTACGTGTTTGTAATAATTATAACAGAAAATTAAGCAATACCACACAAGATAGAGTGCTGTTTTCCCAAACATCAGCACTTTTGGAAATGTGATTGATTTCATATAACAGTTCAGTAAACAAGAAGTTAATATTAGGTGTCATTTTAGACTCAGAATATTGTCTGTTTTGCTCTATTTTGCTAACAAAAATAGTTCCAAACAAATCCACAGTAGAGCCTTTGCACATCTCCGAGCAACAGCGATGTTTTGTTACTGAGAGAATCTGTGTTTTTGAATGTATCGGTCTAATTAATGACTCAAAAACTCACTAGCTACGTTTACATGGACACATTTTGTTACAACCAGAATGAAATCATTCTGACTGATGAATGAGAGGTAAACATAGTGAATGCTAAATAAAGTGCTTGGGTTGATGTGTGTTTATATGACACAAGCTTCAAATCTTCAAAATGGCTTCAAATCGGATTTGATCTTTTGACATTTGCACACTGCACGAATATACAGACTAACCATCATCCTGCCATCGCAATATTTAATATTTATCTATTTCAGGTCCTGATTAGGAGACAACAAGCACATGAAGCTTTGTGCCATGCTACTTATATTTATCAAGGAGTAAAAACGCCCCTTCCCACGGTGTGCTGGAACGACATTCTCCCGCAGCACTTCAGATGATGAATGAAATGAGAATTTAAGAATGACACAACAGTCATTTATTACACTATATTTAACAAAAACAGCTTGTTCTATGCGTCAACGTCATTATGCCATTTCTACATCACTGTACATGTACAGTATTTTACAGTTTTGGGTTTCAATCCAATCGAGTGTTTACATGTCCTATCGAATGGAATAGAAGCAGTTTAAACCACCCCTAACAATCCGAATGAAATTTCAGTAGGATTTAGCCAATTCATTTTTATTGATGAGGTTACATGTGACTATTTTATTCTGACTGTGCTACTCATCTGATTACAAATGGATTATTAGGGTCCATGTAAACACAGCTACTTATAAAGACAGTCACTTGCTTTGTCCCTGAATGAATCAGCTGTTTTGAGCAAATCATTTGACTGAATGATTAAATGACTCACTCTTTAAGAAAATGATTTCAGTTTCATATTTAATCCTCCTATTAACTTTGGGGTCTATTGGCGCTTTTCCACTGTATGGTTCGACTCAGCACGGCTCGGTTCAGCTCGCTTTGGTTTTCCACTGTAGGTTAGTACTGCTTCAAAGTGTGTGGGATTATAGACTGATAGTTATAGTTGCGCCGCCTCTACTACCGTGATCCGCTCCTCAGCTACCAGCAAGAGGAACGTCTGCACCTCATCTACAGACCACGATACAGCCATTTCTTTTTTCAAGTTACATGTAAAGTTGTTTAAAAAAGCTGTGCAAGCAAATGATACTACGGTGGCTGTTGCTGACTATTAGGTTGAGAGAAATAGAGTAAGTGCAGAGGTGTTGTATGCGCTGTGTAAACATGATGGTTATTGTAGTTCTAGACTAAATGTGA
This sequence comes from Hypophthalmichthys nobilis, assembly GCA_037950665.1. Lineage (NCBI taxonomy): Eukaryota > Metazoa > Chordata > Actinopteri > Cypriniformes > Xenocyprididae > Hypophthalmichthys > Hypophthalmichthys nobilis. The sequence continues at coordinate 20,031,923 of CM075483.1, forward strand.
ACATGCATTAGTATTCCTCAAAATAAATAAAAACAGTGAAATGCAATCTCAGATTTTTACGCAAACCTGTAATAATTAAATATATTAAATTAAACAAATATACTTTAAGTATTTAATCTCACTTTATTAATCAATGTCTTTGCTGCTGACCTTCAATAATCCAATTTAACCATAATAATAAGCAAAAATTACTTTAGATTAAATTTAGAAATAAGAGTGTTGAACTTCCTTCTTCAATCCAGAAATGGCAGCACAGCTGAAAGATTTGTTTGAGCTGCGCCCTGTAGTATACAGGCGTAAATATGCAGCCTGAGGCTTATTCATTTCACTTTTGGTGTGAAAGGGCCTTAACATTTGCCAAAAATAGAACATTTTGTTGTTGTTGTTGTTGTTGTTAAAAAACAAACAAGCAAGCCCAGCCCAGGTGAGAAAAAGTAACGCAAAAGTAATGTAACGCATTACTTTTCGTAAAAAGGAACTAAGTAAAGCAATTAGTTACTTTTTTAGGGAGGAACGCAATATTGTAATACATTACTTTTAAAAGTAACTTTTCCCAACACTGTTTACAAATGCTTAAACACAGCATTTCAGAAATGAAGACTTAATATTCCACTCTTTAAATATAGTATAAAACCTCTACTTCTGCAAAAACAGCAGCTTAAAAGTATTGAAAAAATATATAAAACACTAAAACAACTGATAAGCATTTTTAAGTAGTAGATCACTGAAATATTGAGAAATAGCAGATTCCAATCTCAGTTGGAGGCATATAATCTGATGTTAAAAGATTAAAAGATCAATGTGAAACTTTTACTACAACAATTCCAGTACCACTGTTCCAGAATGTGGTCTGCATAGGGCACTAACTACCAAGGGGACACCATCCCACCCTCTATGGGGGCATCATCAACACTCCAGCCCACCCCCAGAAAGCAATTTCAACCAAGGGGGCAACTAAAGTTCTGCACAGGGGACCCATTTGATCAGTGGCTGCCCTGAGTAATTCTGTTACTTTCTCCTTCTTTTCTACTGTACATTCTATAAAGTAATGCCTCATTTACTTTTAGATAGTTTGTTACTATGTTGCCAAGAATGCACACATTCAACACTCCACCAAAAATGTAGAATGGCTTACATGTAAGCATTCTACTTTTACTGCAGTAAAAGGAAACTGAATTATAAAAACAATGGATTTCATATTTTCTGCAGGTAGAACTGAAACATGACAAGTAATGCAGTTTTCGTAATGCCATCAACTGTTAGTATTTTGACTCATTGATTGACTATATGTTCATGTTGGAAAACTAGTGCTAGTGTTTTGACAGAATGACTCGATTTTAAATCAGGTTTGCTGTGTTTTGATAGACTTGGTATAAAAGGTTTTTAGCATATTGAAATGTAGAGTTTGTATTCATTTAACAAAATGTGTCCGAATTCGCTCTCTCGTTTTCATTCACTCTTTCAAGTGGTCTATATTAGTGGAGCAATGTAGGGAAGAGTGAATGAGGGTATAGGGGATGATTTGTAACACAGCGATTTTTTTAAATTAATTAATTTAACAATTGCTTACAGTACACAAAGGTGAATAAACCATAAGCCAATAGGAAAAGTCAGGGGTTCAGGGATGGCCAAACATTACATAACATTTGAATCCACAAAAGGATAAGAAAGAAAGAAAGAAAGAAAGAAAGAAAGAAAGAAAGAAAAAGAAATAGAACACTTACATATAACAAAAAAGTGTGAGCATACATAAGTTTTGGTAGTTTTTTTTTTTTTACAGGAGGTGGATAAAAAAAAAATCCAAACATCTTTTTGAAAGTGAGAAAAATGGGGGATAACTTTTATAGTCTTACATTTGTGGATAAAATATTTTGCAAGCAAAATAATTAAATAACAAAGAAAACAAACATTTTCAAAAGTGAAAATCCCAAACAAAACATCCTTAAAAAATAAATCTCAAAGTCTTTATGAAGGTTACAGTTAACTGGCAAATATCTTGCCACAGCGATGGTTTGCCTGAGCAGCACTAAACCACGCGGCGGCAGTATTCATCGAACACTCTAACATCAATTGCGCATGTCTTAAGTTGGAATTGGAATTGGAAGTGGGAGGGTGTTTTTTATTGTTTTAGTAATAATCGCACAGTGACACGGACAGGTATTGAGGAACATACATTTCATTAATATTGTCTTTAAAAAACAGGTTTTGACGTGCATCTGTTAACCGCTTGGCCTTTTGGTCTCTACCAGCTTTATCGCGATTAATACACGTCTAGCTGGAAACAGCGAAATTAATGCAAACAGTCCCCGTGTGCCTTAAATCAACAATTTGAGCTCAGAATAAATTGTAATATGCGGATTTTTAACTGCATTGAGGATATAAAGATTTGAGTTCATTTATGCGTGACAAGTTTAGTTAGCACACAAATGCACGTTTTTTGTTAACCTTAGTTATTCGTAGTTGGCTGTAGTAATGCTTCCATCCAATGGCGTTTCGAGGATCAAATTAAAGAGGGATTCGTTTAAGCAAAATAACAAATTAGAACCGAATAAACGGCGATGGACTGGACCTAAAACTGTGTCTGGTTTAAATCCACTTGCCGATCGTGGCATACAGGTACAAGGCCAAGACAGCTCTCCAGCTTCGGAGGCAGCAGATGTCGTTTCCTCAGAGCGAAACGCCCAGGAAATCTGCGCCACCGCCACTGCCGACCCCGTACCACCGTCCAATTTTGACGGGCAGGCGAGCTCCAAACAAGACGCTCATGCTGAACATGATGACTGCCGAGGGCGTTATAATCAAGGTACTTTCCCATCCAGAGTCAGTGGCTTTAGTAACTGTGGAGGTGGAATCACTAAAGCTCAAGTTACCTGTACAAGGAGTCAGTCAGCGTCCAAAAAAGCGCTGAAAAGATTGTCCGAACATAAAAAAGATTTTTTTTACCGTTTGCGGTTAGCTTTGTGCTTTGCGAGGAAAAAACAGCTAAGTGGCGGGAAGCGTGTGATACACGGGCCAACGGGAACGCCATGTCGCGCGCTTACATATATAAACAGTGAAGTGTCGGTTGAGTCAGAAAATGTTTCTATTAAATCCGCCGTCTGTGGGGAATCAGTAGATAAAACTCCACCTGCCCAGCTAGATCCAAAATACGATCAAAAACCTGGCAGTCCAGATTGCTTAAGGCAAGAAAAACCTCGTCGAGGAAGGAAACCGAGGAAACTCTTTATTGATCATTTTGGTGGGTCTGATGGACAGGTGAAAACTACCATCAAGACGGAAGTCCGGAGAGCCCAGAGTAAAGCCAGATCCACTATATCTGGACGAACACCAAGTAAGGGTCAAGACATCCTTGTACATACAAGTAAAGGTCACTGGAAGTAATTTAGTGAAGAATTTCCAGACCTCATGTTTCACAGGCAGAAAAGTCATTTGGGTTACATCCCTTCAAGAGGCAGAGATAAGCAACAGATTTGTTATAAGTGCATTGATTTATATCCATCTCAAAAAAATTAAAATTCTCTCACCATTTACTCACCTTCATGCTGTCCCAGATTTATATGACTTTGTATTTTTTTTTTTTTAAGATGAACACAGTTGAAGATTTCTAGAAAAATAATCAGTCTCTGTGAGTCCATATATAGCAAGTGGATAGAAACCCAAAAGTTGACACTTAAAAACACACACAAAGGATCTCTACAGTGATTCATTTAATCCTATTGGATTAATCAATGTCTTCTGATAGATGTGTAAGAAAAATAAAAATAAACCTTCACTTCCTTATAGACTATCATATGCATGTTTGAGTTAATGTAAGTTTCAGCACCTTGAGAAGCATTATACAAGCGTGTTTTAAAAGTCCTCTGCTTCCGTGTTATTTCTCGTGCGAATTTCACAACGCACTTATATCACCCTTCACAATGTGCTAACATAGCGCTTCACAACGCTGTTATGAACCAATGTATGACAGTTATGCTGGGTACACACTAAAAGATTTTTAAAATCTTAAAAGGAGCTGTGCGTTTATTACCGGTCACCATTATTAAACAGCGTTGCGACATCAAATGAGATTAGCGTTTCAATTCGACACACACCTCTCGGTTACAAACTACAAATCACTCAATGATTAAACTAGTTTTAAATCGGATGAAACAGCCAACATTCCCAACGAGACTGATGAGGAAAACAGGAGAAACGTGCCATGAATGAAGATAGAAGACTTTTAAATCCCAAAATCACCACCCTTAAAAACATTTACCATGAATGTGTACTAAATTACCATGGTTTGTGGAAATGAGGAATATTTATATTGAAAACTGTTATAGCCAATTATATTGCAATATTTATTAGGTGGGTAGGGGAATATATAATTCATGTCTTTGTTAAGGTGTAGTTTGTACCTGTGTTTAGGCATTTTTTTTATAGGCCTATATAACATATCATAATATAATATCATTTGACAGTGGTAGTGAGTAGCCATGTATGGTTTTACCTGTGGTTACCAAGTCTCAATGTGAGTAAAATTTCATTTAAGCCTAATAATTAATAAAATAATTTTTACCAATAAGACCAATAATTTTGTGTTCAGCAGAAGAAATAAACAAATACAGGTTTGGAACAACACGAGAGTGAGTAAATAATGACAGAATTTTCATTTTTGGGTGAACTATCCCAAAATCAACCCGTTTATCTTGTGGTGTGTACCCAGCATTAGATGGAAGTGATGGTTTATTGTAATAAAATTTTAAAATATTATTATTTTTAAGTATGTTACAAGACAGTAATTCATTCCCTAGGGCCATATGGGTACTGTCATCATCGCTTCGTGTGGTTTTTGAAGTGTCAACTTTTGGGTTACAGTCCACTTGCATTATATGGACTCAAATAAATGGACTATTTTTCTAAAAATTTTTGGTCATCTGAAGAAAAAGTCATATACATCTTGGACAACATGAGGGTAAGTAAATGATGACAAAATTTCCATTTTTGGGTGAAGAATCCCTTTAAGATCATTCTGATTGATATGATTTAATGGAGAAATTAGTAAGCGTTTTGGGAAAAAGCAGTTATAAGAAGGCTCTTTATATTCATATTGCAATTTTGCTCTCACCCTTCTCACATTCTTTGTCTCTGATTGCAGATATCAGTTCAAAAGTTGAGTTGAGACGTCAACTTAGGTCAGACACAAGGAAACACCGCAAACGATTGGTGAAAAATTCGTGCTGTGCATTGTGTGGTGATGTAAAATACACTCCTCCCCCTAGTAAGAATCTGACCCGTTTACTCAATCAGAGATCGAGAGCTGTCCGCCCCAGCCCGACTACATGGCAGAAAGGTGCCTGTCATATCTCTGAGTCCCGTCTGCTTCCAACCACTCAGATTTTCCGCTTTGAGAAATACCCCTTGGTGAAACTGTGCAATGTAGCCCGAGTGTTTGACATAGCCTCACGTGATTTCTCATGTGTCTTGCCAGCGGTACTAAGACAAAAGAGGAAGTGCAAGGGAGTGAGGTGCTTAAAGAAAGAATTTGGTTTTCTCATGCATCCTCATCTCCATGGCATCAGGAAGCAAAGAAGTAAGATTGCTAACCAATCCTGGGAAGTTTCCACTCCAACCCATAGCTGTGCTTCTTTTTCATCAGGTGACCCTCCATCTGGAGCTACAGGCAGCACATACATTTCAGACACAGCAGAGACTCCAGATGGATCTGTAAAGGAATGGGATGCTTGCCTTGCAAGGAATCCAGACTGCGAGAGGATGAGACAGACCGACATTGAAGGAACTGCCTCGGTACTCCCATGTTGTGATGATAACGGTCCTGTTGTGTGTTTCTGTGAGAAAGACAAGACCTGTCCAATGAAAAACATCTCTGAAAGTCCTTCCAGCCCAGTGCGCCGTGTATCACCTTTAATACTCAGACGTGTTACTGTCAATGGTTTTGGTTTCAGAGATGAAAATGAGAACAGTGGTCTTTCACTGGATGAAGAGGAGGAGGAGGAGGACAACAGTAGAAATGAGGGTTCTGATAGTGAAGTGAACTCGCCTGAGAGTTTCTCCTGCCAGCGAACACAAGCCTACATATTTTTCCCTCAATCATCATGCGCTCGCACATGCAAAATCTGGCCCTTCCCCAGAATGGGACCTCCTAACGAACTCAGACCAATGCATCGAACTGGACCCCGGTGGATTGCCACCGTTCAGACTTCTCTCGGAGAAGAACCTGAATGCTTATCAGATACGGATGTTCAAAACAAACTTTCCAAACCCACAAAGCAAAGCAAGAGCACTGATGAAGCAAGAGAAGTACTGGAGGGGCAACTACTTTCTTCTGCACCAGGTGAGAAGCCACCCACTGACATGTTAGGAGTGTTGGAAAGGACTTTGGAAGATCGAGCAGAAAGTCTTAACAATCCAAGAGGTACACTGACTCAAGATATATTTCATATTTCGAAACTTGCAGACCACAACACTTGCAGTGCTTTGGGCGAAAAGCCACCCACTTGCACATTGGAAAGGACTTGGAAATGTCTAGTAGACAGTCCAAGAGTCATACTGAGTCATGTTTCCAAACCTGCAGAGCTTGAGTCAAACCAAAGTCTGAAGAACGATTTTGAGGATGCTCTTGAGTACTCTGCATCTGTAGTGACTGAAAAGGTTAACAACTACAAACTTAATGGTCATGGCTATGCAGCATCTTTAGAGGGGAATGGTCTTTTAAAAAATCATCCCCTCCTCAAGAAGTCTAATCAAAAAGTGCTTTCAAGTGGGTCCTCAAATCAGTCTGATGTTCCTGTCAACAGGCAAGAACATCGAAAATTGCTCAAAGATTCATTGGATCCCAAACCTGTTATCCAAACCTCAAGAGCACCATCCTTTGAGGATCAAGAGGGGAACGAAAATGGTGGTAGACAAACTCTGTATAATCCAGGGTCACTCTCGGAAATATGTCTTAAAGTAAAAATGTTAAAAGCACAGCATTCTTCTTTAGTGGCAACCTCTTCCTCTGTGGACCAGGATACCAAAAGTGTTACTCCAAATTCTGACAACAACCCTGACTGTTCAGGAGAAGGGAAAAGAATGCAAGTATTTGACAGCTGCACAATCACAGACTCTTCTGAAGATGAAAACAAGAATGTCACTAGTCTGTCTTCAGATGAGGAGTCAGTGGAACATCATGCTGCTGAGATCTTGTGGTCTGATGATGATGATGGGACATGTCAGATTAAAAATAAAGAACAAGGCTCCCTCCATCATCTCAAGAGGTTGCTGACAGCTTTCTGGATGTTTCTCGAGCATATGAAGAAGACGTTCTTATACTGGATGTGATACAGGATGATCCAGAGTTGTTCGGGGCTGTTGTCACTGAAACTGTGAGTAAACAAGATGCGTTGACAGAGGAGAATGAAGAGACACAGCTAAAGACAGAGTCAGAACTTCAAAAGGGGAATCACTGCAAGATTGTCTGGGATCTAAAGACAGATTGGTAATTCATTTAATAGTTAATACATTATGATAGGTCTTTTTAAATGCTCGAAGAAAGTCTTACTACTGAAAGATTGCTGTTTGCATTTAATTTGAATTTATTCTTTCTTGGTGATACATTTAACTTTAGCATTTTTACTGTTTCTTTATCTATCATTTATTTTAAAGTATCAGCAAATATCACTCAACTGCTGCAGAAGCCAAGATGGAAGATATGAAAGATGTTGGTTCTGTGACAGGTATGTGACCTTTGTTTTTTTTTTTTGTTTTTTTTTTGACAGAAATATTTAAAGAAAAATGTCAAAGTTAATTTTAGTTGTATTTGTGTTCTAATTCTTAATTAAAGGAATAGTTAAAATAACAATTCTGTCATAATTTACCCTCAAATTTACCCCAAACCTGTATGGATTTCTTTCTTCTGCTGAACACAAAAGAAGAAGATTTTGAAGAATATGGAAAAAATAATACTATGGAAGTCAATGGGGCCCTGGGCCTTTTTGGTTACTCATATTCTTCAAAATATCTTCATTTGTGTTCAGCTGAAGAAAGGAATTCATACAGGTTTGGAACAACTTGTATTTCCACCGCCAACAGTACCCTTACTTGATAGGCGTGATGTATGCCGGAAAGTAGCGATCAACGCCATTTTCGCATGAAGAAGAAAGTGACAGTAAACAACAATGGAGGACATACAGCAGCTTTGTTTGAGCGAATGCTGAAGGCTGCAAGGAAAAACAGCCGAAAAATACACATTGTGTTGCAACAGTATTGTTTTCATTCCCCTTGTAGCATGTGCAAGTGACGATTCTCTGTTAACCAATCAACTCTCTGCAGTGAGCAAAGCTCTACCCTTTTGGTACCGGTACTATTGTTCTAGTTACCACAGCGGAATGGTCCCAAAAACGTGGTACGGTTCGGAATTAGGGTACAGGGCTCCAGACTGCGACTAAATGGTCGCATTTGTGACCTTTTTTTCTGCCAGTGCGACTAAGTTTTGTTAGATGTCGTACTGGCGCAAGCACCACATTGCAAAATTGATAAGAGCTGCCATTTCTGTTTCATATGAGACTAACGAAACGAAAGTGAAATGAAACAGTGCTACTTGTTTGAGCTGTGAAGCACGGACCTTTTATCGTCACTGCGCAATAATAGACAGCACGAGCGCTGCGCTGTGCTGATCTCGATCATGTGACACTCTTTACTACACACCACTTCAAAGAGTTTGAATTCGCCGCAAAATTAACAACATTGCTATGAGATCTAGTGGGAAGCATTAAAATTAAGTGCAGAATTGACCGTTCGCAAATACCCGCCCTCTTTAGTTATTGTTGCTATGTCCGACACATCATGTTCAGCAAAGAGGACAGTGACAACATGTTGACAGACAAGACAGAGCAGGTTACTTTTGATATGAAACAAATCCTCAAATTTCAAATTTTGTAATTCTTTAAAGAAATGTAAACAATAAATACCGTTTTGCGGCTCTTTAATGTGTGTGACAGATCGCTGTAGTGCCTCCGTTCAAGTGGCTTGTGAACTCATCATCCCTTCTTACTAGTTAATTTATAGCATCAAATAAACATAAAAAAGAACACAATTTTTCAAGTTTAAGTCCATCAACCTTAATCTACTAAATCCCCTGACTGCCTTGTCGACATAACAGTTGATTCGGTGTTATGATCGGTTAGACCGCCTGTCAATCAAACTTCCGGTGAAGGGTAATTTCTCTGCTATAAACCAAAGATATCAAATCAAATAGACGTGGAAACTAGGAGAAACACTGTGCCACGAACCAGTTAAGGCTCTCCAGTCCACAAATCGCCATGGATTTAATGTAGTAATGCTAACTAAAACCATTGTACTTTTTCCAGTACTTAAAAGCTCTAAATATTATCCATTTTTAATGTTAATTTTAATGTAATGATTTGTAAACTAAAAGTTTAAAGATGAAGGAAAACTAACACTTCTAGGCAAACAAACACTTAAAAAAGACATGAATATACCACTAGATGACGGCAGAGAAGCACTTTGACTCCCTAATATATGGAAAAGTATGAAGTCACAAAGTCTTATGAAAAACAAAAACTTCAAACTGTGACTGAATTACACAGAAAGCAAGTAAAGAGTGCTCCTTTTACAAACACAGAAGCTGCCAGCCAGTTCAGTATGGTACATTTAAGAAGACTAGAATATTTACTTTTTTTCCCTATAAAAATGTTTTTGCATGTTACTGTTAATAAGTTAATTTTATCTGCATCTCGATTCAAGCTCAGTGCTTTACTGTCATATTTCCAATGAATAAACATGTAATATTATTAGTATTAATGCAAAACAACAGTAATATGATTAAATTACCCATATTACCCATTAATTACCCATAATCATTAATAAAAAAAAACCCAGCGCCACCTTCTGTAGAACTTAGTGGCACCAGCGCCACTGTTCTCAAATGTTAGCCTGGAGCCCTGGGGTGACATTCATAACAACAGCAAAAATTGTGTACTGTACTGTAGTTTACTGAACCGTACCGCTCGGTGGAAACGAGCCATAAATTATGACAGAATTTTCATTTTTGGGTGAACTATCCCTTTTAAGGTGTGCAAAGGTCCTTATGCTACAGAAAAACACGCGCACAGCCATCTTCAGAATTTAGTTTTTGCGGTAGTGCTGTGTATTTCTGTGGCAACACTCATTAGCTGGTGAAGTGGATTTACTTATTGTAAAGTCAACGAAAGTTATCATGAGCATTGTAATGTTTGAAGCATTTGTCTTAACAAATGTCAGTAGGCAGGGAAGATTTTAAAAAGAGCAGTTTATTCATAAATCCGTAAGATCTTACCTTCATGCTGTGGAAATAGAAACAGGAAGACAGAACACAACAAGCACAGAGCTGAAAAGGGGCAGGACTACATAATGTCTATATGGACAATATGTTGTTGTCCATCAAATATTAAGGTTTTTCTTATTTTTATACGAAAGTGAATTAAATTCTGTTTCTCACCTACAGTAAAGGAGACACAGAGTTACAGAGCTCAGCCTTCCCAGGGTATGGATGCTTTAAAGTCAGAGGTCAGTTTGCATTGCTCCAAAACACTTGCACGTTATATTGTGATGATTTCATTTTAATTTGCCCATTATGTTTCCAAAAGGTGTGCCATTACATTAATTATGTGGTTTCTCCTCAAGCAAAAGAGACACTAGTTTTTTTGGGAAACCTGCTTCTTAGTCTTTCAATTCTGTTTGTTGCTGCTAGTGGCACAAAAAAAAAAAAAAATTAACACTTATTTGATATTCGGCTCTGAACACAATTTGTGATAAACAGAGGGTTAATATTTAGTGTCCTCATCTTGCAGAATGCCACAGACTACAATAACAACCGAGAGATGAGAGATACAAACAATCTGAATGCTCTTACAGTAATAAACACAAGCGTGACGAGACTTGTAATGGACACTTGCCGTAATGGTAGGTCAAACTCAACATCAACATAAGTTCTGAAATTAATCTGCCTGAAATGTTAATAAGTTTGCTTATGAATATAGTGTATCGGAAAATATGGTCAATTTAAGCAATTTGTCTAACCAGAAATGTCACATGTAACATTGTGTTTTATGCCCAAGAACGTGAAATGACTGCAAAAGAAACTTCTGCTTTGAGACCTTTAAACGGCAGTGTGAGTATACTTGATCTTTGACATGAATAGATGAGAGAGCAAACTAAATGTTGCTGTTGTATTCATTTTAACATGTATTTTTGATGCATTATCCACATTTTCTACCAAACTTCTCTCTGTCTTCAGTATTGTTGGTACTACTTTAGTGAATATAGCACCTGCCTACGAAGTACCTGTTGGTTCCTGCACATACCAAGAGATGGAGATGAAAAGGTGTGCATTGTAATGTTATGCTGGTTCTGTTTTTTTTTGACACAAGTGCTCCCTTGAATAAATTTAAATTGTTTGAGTATCATCTGAGTTTGTGTTTATGGTTTGCATTGTTTTGTTTCAGTTCTGCATGGATACAGTGAAGAAGTTCTGTCATGTTGGTAAACATGCTCTTATTCTACGAGCAGGTAACTCAACTTATTAAAGGAATAGAGGGTATGCATTGACATTGATTTCCCGCTGGGACACGCCCCCTCAGTCAGACTGAGTGGCAAAAAACATCCTGCAACATGACTGGCTTTAATAGGGCTTTACTGCTAAAACAGGAGTAAAACAATCAATGATCTGCTTAAATTAAAGGCAGTTTGACTGAACATTGATCCTTACAACTTACCAAAGAACCAGTGGTCCATGAACATTTGACATATGACCAGGAATCGAGTTTCCTGACGTGTGTAGTTTGATTTCGATGCTGGGGAAATACATAGTGCCTAGCCTATGAGCGCTTTGTCTGCTAGACAACTCTATAAATACAGTATAGGTAGAACTAAACCTGGATGATCACTTATATCATTGTTGTATCATCATATTGCCCAGCCCTTGTTAAAGCACTAACAATGTGTATTGTGAAGTGCTTTACTAATAAATTGACTTGACACTTAGTCGTACTTCAGGATGGGATTTGTTGGCAAAATTAAAGTGATAAGGACATCATTGGATATTCAGGTTGTTTTAACACATAATTTATAAACGTTTAAAGTTATCTGGATAACTGTCAGCCATTACAGTCAAGTAGGGATGTCACTGTGAGGAAATTTTTACACCAGTAAATAAACTTGAGATGACACTGGTATTACCGATAACACCGGGGTGGGGGCTATACCCAAGGGTATTGTATATATTTTATGGGCATCAGAAGCCACTATCAATATGCAGGGTATTTAAATATCTGCTTCTTATCAATTCCAATTCTTATTGATTCCTAGTTTTGATTCCAATAAGGCAAAAAAAAAGAAAAGAAACAAAATTATGTTAAGTCTTTTTGCAAAACATTTCGTAGCAGCTGAAAACCATTAAAAAAAAAATTCAATCTAAAGAATCTTTGCCTATGGTTTTAACAAAAATACCACAGCAAAAACAACTATCCTATCTAATATAAATGTCAAGCATTATTAAAGATGAGTAAACACTCAGAAATTAAATAAGAACAAATAAATTAGCAGTAGCACAAATAAATACAACTGAACAAAGATACAAATGAAATAAACAGTGTTTAAAGATGTTTAGGTAGTTCTTAGTATTCAGGTACAAAAACTAATCAAATGTAAAATAACACTGCACTTTATAAATAAAATATACATTACAAATCTAGTTACAAAGGTTATTCAATCAAGATCAGTGAGTGAATTTTCTCTTTGTCTTTTGTTGTTTAATTAAAGTTAATTACATAGATGGCAGCAGGATTATTAGGCTGCGTCACTTTAAGACCGAATGCACAGATCCAATATATTGTTACACCGTGTCCTAACCAGACACACCGTGACACGCGATTAAAGGTATCTTTTCCATGTTAATCAGAGTTTTTGTCCTAACCAGCCGCGACGGCAACACGCGCCGATTCTATTTTAGAAACGTTTTCTGTTTCTCCACGGCGTTGCGGCTGGAACAGCAACACAAAGTATGGCAATGATAATATCAGGTACTGTTTATGTGCTTTATTTAATGTTAAAAGCATCTAATGTGAGTTTGAATATCATTCTGTGTTCCCAGCTTTTTAGCTGTAATGAAAACAACACTGGCTAATTCACCTCAGATCTTGAAAATAAATAAATGGGCACAAGAACGTTCAAACTGTCAACTCAGTGTGAACAACCAAGTGTATTCTATGACAGAGACTGGTTCAGTCACTCGGTATGTACTTTAAATAATGTTTAAATGGTGTAATATTTATGAATTTTACTATGTACTTGCCTATTTCATTGTGCCTGCTGTGCTCTTGCCGAGAGAGCCCGCCCGCAAAATTTTGACAATTTTGTGTGTATCTGTCCGTTCAAGTGCAAGAAGATGCAAAAGAGTACTCAATTCAGTATTTGCGAACTATACGAGTGGCGGCTTTCTGTGCGCATGCTTTGGATGCGTGCGCAGCACACAAAACAACTCATGAGTCTTCTTGTGCTTGAATGGTTTAGAATTACATTAAAATGAACACAAAGGAATCTATAAGAGGAATCAGAATTTTAATTTAACAAGTATACGATTCCAGAATTGGAATTGATTTTCGATTCCCAACCCTAGTGTTTTGTGGGGGGTTTTCCGCGGCATTATAGCTAAACCCCAATCTGCCAATCTGTCTTTTTGCCACTCAGTGGGTGTAACGACAGTGACTTCCGCCTGCTGTGATGTCATGTGCATACCCTCTATATTTCTCCTCTTTTTTTGGGTGAATTATGCTGTCAAACAGATAAATAATCCCAGTTTGACTAAATGGCTTTTCTGTCTATCTTTTCTATGTGAAGTGGAAGTGTTTATGGGATATTACAATAAATGTTCACCCAACGTGAGTTTCAGCCAGGAGGTAGTCAATTCTCTGCTCTCATCTCTCCTTAATATGTGTTTGCTGAGAGAATTTGAGGCAGTCATTAACTTGCTTCTCACACACAAGAGGCTGGTGAGTGCGGAATAAGATTTTATGTGTACAGATGGTACTCAACCAGAATGCGTTTTTTGCCGCTGTGGGTACCGGCGCAGTTGTGGCAACTAATGCATTTCTGCTCTTGATCGCTAAGTGGTGCTATAAACATAGATTTTCACAAGTTATGGGGTGGATGTATCACAGCTCATTTTCGTGAGTAGCAGTCAGCCGTGCCAGTGGAGATTATAAGAAAAATACCATCAATAACATTTTTTTAAAACCACATTCACACAAACTAAATTAAGTAATCAAAAGCCAGTGAAAGCTGAAGGGGATGGATTTACAATGTTTAACTGTAATTCCCTTACAAAGCATTTGTTATTTAGAATGAATTCATACAGAACAGTAAATGTCAAAATTGTTTTCAATCTGTGCTTTAAAATACAGCAGGCTACTGATACCCCGTATTTTATTAAAAAATTAATTCTTAATGTAGGGCTGCATGATATTGAAGAAAAATTAGATATACGATAACTTGCTAAATAATGCAATATTCAGTGTGCGATACAATATTTCTTTTTCTAAAATCAATTTAAATTATATTAATTTTTTTTTTTTTTTGTGTGACATAACCAACATATGTTTCACATTATTTCAGGGAAAAGACAGCATAACTGCAGCTTCTGATAGTGAACAGTCAACGTTTTACTGTTGCTTAAAACAAATCTGGCTTTTTAATAATGTAAACAAAAAAAACAAAAAAAACTAAATATCACCAACATTTTGCCCAACTTGATATAGTTATATCAACCTGAAAACATCAAGAACATTCAGGTAAACAAAAACACTTGAAACAGAGTGGATTTACTTCTTTGTTTTCTTATTGTCTTCTTTACATTGCTTGCTTGCTTGGTCACTTTTCAGTATTCATACAGAAATTGTTACAGATTTCAGTGTTTCCCACAGGATTTTGTGAAAAGATGAGCATTGATATGTAACTACATTGCCTGATTTGCTGAATAGCCTTTAGAGGGTGTGCTAGTGGCAGGCACACAAAGATACTTTTGCGCCAGCTTGCTTAAGTGGTGAAAATTGACCTTATAAATTTCCACACCAAAGGGTCATCCTCACTGTGGAGTTTGGGGATCAAAATGTTACATTTTGCTTCAGTGACTGCTTGATCAGGGAATTCAGAGGGACATGTAGATGAGACTGAGGTCTGTAAGATGCTTCCTAAAGACTTCTTCATCCTCTTTGCTCTTGTGGCTGTGGCACTTTGGTTCAGCTGAGTCCCTGACTTAGCACCTGCTGATATGTCAACAGCAGGCTGTGCCTCCTAGAAAAGAAAGTAAAATATTAAATAATAAAGTTTGGAGGCACTCGTGCTCAAATAATTCTTGCAATTTAAATTATTCTTACCTTCTTGAAATGCCTTTATTTCTATATATATATATATATATATATATACAGTGTTTCCCATACATTAACTAGACTGTGGCGGGCCGCCACAGTCTCAAAAGAGGCCTGTCGCGATATTTAAATAACAGATTGATAATTGCGCTCTTTTATATAGCAAAAATGCAAAAGAAATAGACTAGCACCAATTAAGTTTTCATGTACTGTATTCAAAGTCATCTGAAGCCATTCCATAGCTTCATGTGAGGGACAGAAGAATATGTACATTGTTAAATTTAAGTTCAAGGAAACTCGCTTTCCCTCTGCTGCAGCTGTCAATCATTCTCTGGTCAGCACTCAAACAGCGCGTCGCGTTCGGTAACGACAGTCAGCACAGTAAAACTCTCCAATAAGATATATTCCCATTATAATACTTGATATGTAGATAAAGGGCTTGCTGGAGTTTATTGCTGCTTCTGAACGATGTCATCATACTGGCTACAGTGTGTCTGTTAGTTCACACAACACAGAGACTATGAATTCACGTCACACGCACAATAACTAGCATTTAAAAGTGAGAAGAAACATATGATCAATAAACTGTTAGATGTAGATATACACAGGGATTGTCTTTGTGCCGTGAACTTTTCAATGTGACTCCATTGCTTTAAGCACATCATTCTGCAGCCGTAAGCGGTTTGTGCTGCTGTTTTGAAGCATTTCATATTATCATGGTTTTGCACACTGAAAGATTATTAATAGCCTATTTTGTTTTTTTAATTTTGAACATTGTAGCCAATCACAGACATGTTGAGCGCATGAAAGCAGTGATCTCATCATTGCAACTCAATTTCTGTACACTAACAAATGCTTTCATCTTCGCTAACAGTGCAGACATGATATAATTAAGAGAATCATTGAATAAAACGGGAGTCACTGATAAATGCGTCACTGATAAACTCGCTCTGTTTGATTGACAGCTTCAGCGCACGCTGCTCCAACGATTGCTAAGGGAGCTTTCTTTGATCGCTTTCTTTATATAATTTAATCACCGTTAAATAACAGATTATTTTCATCCTACTAAGAGAAACAATGCAAGCTGACGTTTAGTCACTGGTTTGATTTACTGACATGTAGACAAACATCTGACAGTACATTAATCATTACAGATCAGATCAGGCATTAGATTTAACACAGTTACTTACATGTTGCATTACTGTCGAGTCCAGGCACTGCACAATATTTTGTAATCCTCAACGGCATGTTTATTGCTTGGTAGCTTGATTTGGTTTAGCACCACGTAGGCCTATGTTACTTAGGCTACCTATTCTATTGCATGTCATGCGCGAATCGGTGGGCAGGGCTAAACAGGCAGTGATGAAGTAGGCATTGATCATCTTCTGCAGAGGCGGTGCTTGCTGCCCTTTGATGTCATAGATCCCCACTTTGAAAAACCTGTCGTTTGCTGGGTCTGGTGCAGTGATGGAAATAACGGCGTTATAAATAAACGGCGTTACTAACAGCGTTACTTTTTTCAGTAACGAGTAATCAATCGAATTACTTTTTCCCCCGTTACAACACCATTATCGTTACTGACAAAAAAAATGCGGCGTTACTATTAAGGTCATTGAAGAGTTTTTCAACCGAGTAGGCTCTCTCTCAGCCATAGGACCTGCAAAGTTTTTTCTCTGGTGTGTGTGTTGGGGTGGGACACATAGGCTAACTGATGATGATTGGTGTGTGAGTAGAGATGAATAATAGACCGGCAAAACCTTTTGTTGTAAAGAAATAGTACAGGTTAGTCATACACAAATATAAACTGATAATAATGTACGATGCTGTGTGTGTGTGTCTGTGTCTGTGTCAGAGCATGCGAGCGGAGCGCGAGCTCAAAACAGAATACCCTTTGTGACATGCTGGATCGAAAATAAGTTTTTTTTTTTTTTTTTTTAGTCGACTAGTTGTTGTTCATTTAAGCCGTTAATTGACTAATCACATTTAGATTAATTTAATTTCTTATATAGGCCTACTGGAAAGAATAAACCATAATAATGAGCGTTTACGTAATATAGGCTATATAGCACACAAGCACACGCATAAAGCTTGCCATAAGGAACTGGCAAAAGTAATGATCATGAATGTGACAAAAAACAGCAAGGAGACATTTTAATTGTTTATTATCCACCTCGGTTTTTTTCTTACCAGTGTGAAAGAGACTAAAAATACTCCGTCAATTTTGCACATACAATTAAGAGTTAAACACCATTTTAATCTGTGGAATATCTTCTTTTATTTGTGTACACTCAGAGTAAAAACAAAATGATGTGCTTTTTGCAAAATAAAGAAAACTAACATGATGCGTGATTTCTCGTCTTCCTCTGAACGAAGTCCAATCTGATAGTTCTCAGAAAATGAAGTGTAACTTAGTGAATACTAATCACAAAAAAATTAGACTTATGTCTAAAGAAACATTGAAATGTCAGGTTTTAAATTGTGTAAGTCAAATCTAAAACAAATATTCTCTGTTTATGTAATCTGTATGAAAACAGCCATGTCAGAAGTCCGTGATTCAGCTCATTATCCGCTAATGCGGCCACGCCCATGCCCACGGAGCGAGCGCTATTCAGACGCAAATTCTGAGGCAATACATGTATACATCGTCACAATCGTGTATTTATTATCTTCAAAAGTGTTTATCTGCATGTTAAGCCATGGTTAGCGATCTCTGGAAGCCTCTGTTAGTTCCTGGAAAGTCACATGGTATGCCTGTTCTTCTTTAGGAGGCATTTGTGGACTAAAGGTGCACAGAGCGCCCTCCGGCTGCAAGTATGAATTGAAAACACAGTATCCAGCGCTCATAGTGATGACAATAAATATTGAATAAATATTACTCCTCTGTATAGAAAATTGACATAAACATGAGAATCCATCAATATTTCTCCAAATGTGCATGCTTTTAAGCATATTAAGAAATTATGGTCAATATAAGATTTTAAGAGTAAAACAGAGGTCAGAGCTTGAGTCTTAGATCTTTTTAATGATGTATAGTTTGTCAACTACACATTAACATTTAGGCTATATAATATAGCAAATATAGTAGCCTATGTGAAATGCCATAGAGGTAGGAATGTTCAGACGCTTTGCATCACAGAAATACATTATATTTTAAAGTATATTAAAATAGAAAACCATTATTTGGTTAGAGACTTGAGCCTTCTTTTAAAAACATTAGTAATGCATCCAATCTTTTGACTGGTACTGTAATTTAACATAGGCCTATACAAAATTTTCTTCACATGATGTGCAATAATACGTGCATGCATGAGATCACAAAAAACGTCTCAGGTTACGTATGTAACCATGGTTCCCTGAGAACAGCATAACAAACTAAAGTTTAGAAGAAGAACTAAATATAACACCAGAAACTCAAATCGCATGGAGGTATTGCAGGGAGGCCCATAAGGCCACTCACCTGAAAAATAACATGCTAAGCCCATGACCAACCACGCCATTAAGTAACTGTGAGTGCCCACAAACAGTCCATCCTAACACAATCCAGCGAGCAGTGTACTCGGTAAAAGAACCTTTTACTCTTTAAGCAAGAGGAGTACAACGTACGCCAACACACGCTAAAGAAGGCCCCATGGGCCTATAACCTCAGCAGACACGTGGCATCAGCTCGTGGCAGTGTTATCAAGCTCCGGGCGGAACAAACCGACTACAAAGGAGGTTAATAAGTCACCCAGAGCCCTGGCCAACCAGCGACATAAAATCCCCTTTACTTTCTTAGTAAAGAAATATAAAGAATGTAAAAAGGTATATGCCAGCATGTTTCCAAGGAGGCCTCGAGGGCCTACCTATCACACGCGGCGCCAGCTAGCGGCCACTAAAGTTCTAGGAGCAAAAATAGAACCGAGTTAAAAACAAGGTAACTACTTAGCTCAACTAGAGCTAAAGGAGACCATGCTCAAGGAAGTAAATGCATAAAACGGGGACCAAATGGGGACCAAGGGGGACCAAGCTCAAAGGGAACCAGCTCTAGACCCAACAAAAAAATTGTGGGTAACTAGCTACAACAACCTGAGCTAAGCCTACACATTCCAACAGGCAATGTACCAAAAATTACATGGTAAAAAAAAATATGCTAACATGGTCTAAGGGAGGCCTACAAGGCCTACCGCCTCAAACAACACGAGCATTAGCCTGAGGCAGTGCTAAGATACGTGAGCAAACTCGCGATCATATACCAACAGCGACTGAGATACAAGCTGTACTTAGAAGGAGGCTAAGAATAAAGAGCCAACAGTCTTTACAGTAGATGTAAAACAGCTGCTGTGGTCATGATCGATTGAGAGCTAACAGAGATCATCTTTAATTCTAACCAGAAATAAGACTCTCTACACTCAACCTGAGTGTGCAATCCACCAGGTGATGCACTCAGTGAAACACAAACCCTACCCGGGGAGTACAACAAACCACCACGTTCTTAGATAGAGGCTAATCACAGCCTGCTATCACAGAAACAGGTGCTAACCTGTGGCAGCACTAGAGTAAGCTCACATATATTTATGTATGTAAGGCCAAGGCTTAGAACCCAAAGCAAAAATAAATGCTTTGTAATACATGCCATCCAAACAGGATAAATGCTTTCACCAGACAGATCTGTAGATCTGTGCTGAACCCTTGAGAACAGAGGCTAAAAAACTAGCACCGTAGCTCAAACTTGAATAAAATTCAAGGGGCTCACGGGAAGACATTATAAGGCATGACAAAGTTCTAGAAAGTGGGGCCTAGCAGCACTGCATAACTTATCTCCTCAAAGATAAGGGCCTACCACCTGGGAAAAACAGCACCAGGAAGGCTAATAACAGCCTATAACCTTAGCTGTTAACCTCAGCCATAGATACCTACATAATACGAAGGGGAAATGGGCTTACGGCCTAACAACTCCCACAGGAGGAGGCCAGAACTAGGAACTATACAACCTTACAAGGGATAGTAATAATAAGGGTGATGTAATAACAAACACCTAACCTAGCTCTAGCCTAGCCGCTAGCTATGGCCTACTGGGCCAAGCAAAGCCTGGGCTACACTTTAAATCCTCTCAGATATGAGGAGAAAATGAAGCACTACAAGCCAATAGTGCCAGGCGGCCGATTAAAGCCGACCTGCGCACAAATAACTGAAGTGACGAGTGCTAACTCAAGCCAAACTAACAGTATTAGCTGAGAAGCTACTCTAACATAGGAGGCTACAAAATAGCGGCCATAATGCGGCCTGCTTATGAAAAATTAGCCAACCTAATGGTTCAGTTATTTTGCCCAAAAGAACCCCTTCTAACTTTACTGACTACATGCTCAGGAAAGCTATACAGGAAAAACAAGGTCTACACTTTTATAAACATAAAAATATAGACCCAGCTTACCTTCCTGCGGCTCATTGAACGAAGATTTCTCCTCATTTTCTTGCATGAAGAAGGATGAAATCAAAAAGTTCTTTTAAGCCTAAAAGCACTTTTCACTATCAAGCCAGAGGGCGGCCTTAGAAAAATATTATCAAAGGCCCAGCCATCAGCCTGACTGTTAAAGAAGCACCTGAGCATGTAAAATTAAACCAAAAACTCAGGAGGCGGAGGAAGAAGGGGCGAGGGCAAACACAAAGTCGCCCCCGCCACAAGAGAGAATGATTACAGACGCCATTGGTGTATGTGATCGATCACCTCCTTCAAAGCCTGCTTCTTCCTCCTCGAGTCCAGCCGTCTCTGCGCCTTGCTCCGAAGGAGAAGGCGCCCGAGCGGCCATACTGAATCTCTGGCCTATCTCAGAGCCTCAGCTCGAGATGGACCAGCCCCCTGATTAACTACATGCTCAGACAAAACTATACAGGAAAAGGTCTCATTTTAAAACAAAAAATAGACCCATCTCATCTTCCTGCGGCCCAAAGACCGAAGATTCCTAAAATTCCTTTTCTCTTACATGAAAAAGAATAGAATCTAGGGTTCTTTTAAGCCTAAAAGATCCTCTCACTATCAAACCAAAAAAGCGGGCCGACAGAAAATAATCACTATGGGCCCAGCCATCAGTCTGACCATAAGAAGTATCTGAGCATGATATAAATTATATACACATGCATACACATACATATATATACATATATATATTATACATATATATACATACACATATACATATATAAATATATGAGGAGAAAGAAGAAGAGGAGAGGGTAGATATAAATTTCCCTTATATAGTTGGGGGATCGATTACAGACGCAATGGTGTTTACAATCGATCACCCATCTCACTTTCGCTTCTTCCTCCTCCTGTCTGTCTGGGCTCAGATACAAATCTGAACGGCTAGGGGATTTTCCATGCCCTCCCGATCTCAAACGCAGAGATCAGGAAGGAATGGAAAGTATATGGGAGCTGCAACATTCATGGACAGAAAGGAACCGCTCGTCGACCCGTCCGCGCACGGCCCCATTCCTAATGCGCTCTCACGGCAACTACCGGCTGCCGAAAAATGCGTCCCAAAAACACCAGCAGCTCCGTATACAGCAGCCAGAGGAGCGCTCGCTGCCGGACGTGATGACGCCAAACACGGACGTCATCGTCATCCAGCAACTCATCCTCGTCAGCCCCGGGGAAGCCGAGAGAGAATACAACTCTCTCAAACTTCCGAGAGAGCTATGAGCCCTATGATTGCAGCCGCCGTTTTGCCTCAGCACAAACGGGGCCAGAATCACCAGGCGCAGATGCGGACACCTCTTCCCTCAAGAAGAGTGCCGAACGAGAACGGAGCGTCCCGATAGGGAGACGCTCACAGTAAACAACAGACAAACACACACGTTTGTAAGGCATATTAAAGAATCCCTTACTGGAGTCGACATAGTCGCGATCAGACAGAACAGACCCGAAAGACAAAAAGATACTGACTGATTCTCTAGGCGCTCCTTATATACTTCCGGGTCGCGCCATAGGCTGTCGCCGGCCAATAGAGATTGGAGTTGTTGGATAGTTGGCTTTCAGACACCGGGTCACGTGAGACGTTCCCCAAAGCGGTAAACGCAGAGTTGAGTTCCCTTTCGAAAGGGAATCATGTTTTTTTTTTGTCGAGTGGACATTAATCCTGTTATCAGCATGATCACAGAGGGTTTTTTCATAGCCTACCTGACTGAAAGAGCTCATTATGCGGCTCATTATGCAGATCTTTTGTCTTCTCAGGTGTGAATCACAGCATTATTCATGAAGATTCACACCTCCACACATACTGTGTTTCTTGACAAAAAGTGTCTTAAAAAATCTAAATCAATATATTGTTTTATATGAATGAGTAGGCAGGATAATTTTTACATCATTTTGAAGCAAAAACTCTAGAAGTCTTGTAAACACAGATTTAATATATATTTTTTGGCCTTAAGTTTTTTGTTTTTTCAATAACCATGCATAAACGTTATTCCTTCAAAAACACAAACAAGTACATACATGTTCCTCACATATTATTGTAGCCTAGTTCGTGCTGAATACAGTGTAATGACACTTTTGTCATTAATATGTTTATGAACAACTGAAAAAAGCACAAATGTCAGGGCATGTCAAAACTTCTCCAGGGCCCCAAAAATCCTCAGACTCCAGAGGGTTAATAAACGAATGTTTTCTGAATCAGTGTCGGCTGCAAATGACGGCTGCAGATGAAGTTGACATTGCTGACTCTCGTCATCTCCGCATAGTGGACACGCCTAGAGAGAGAATGCACATTTCATTCGGATTACATAATCAGAAAGTAGCCTACTTCTTTTCGTTTTGAATTATTTAGTTTAAAAGTAGAAATTTCAAGCTTTCTATAGATATATTTCTCATGTCTGTGAGGCAAGCAGCCTATACTCTGAGTTTCGGTTCATTTAGCCTATAAGTCGCACTTCAGTTCACATGCAAGTGATCGCGCCCGTGCTTCCATGTCATGATTATATTGTTTGCTATATTTGCTTCTTATTTATTAAATCCAGGCAGTTGGTTGATGAATCATTGATTAAAATTAAGATACAGTTTTTAGAAAAAATGAAATTCACTTTAAAGAAAGGCTTTCTACAAAACAAAACTTAATGAAGTGGTCAAAAATCTGACCCACTCAATATTTCCCGATATATTGCACATCTTATGATGTATTCTATCTTACTCATGCTGTTCACTTTTCATAATCAAATAGATGAAATTAAAACATAACATATATTTAAACATAAATATGAAACTATTTTTTCTTTAATGGCTAACAACACGTAGTACAGTAGCTACAGAGAAATTTCATGTCGTGAGCAAGAGCGGATCATGAGTCACGAGTCGGATCAAGCATCATTTAATTTTTAGACTTAATATACACTACCAGTCAAAAGTTTGGACACGGTAAGATTTTTAATGTTTTTAAAAGAAGTTTCGTCTGCTCACCAAGGCTGCATTTATTTAATTGAAAATACAGTAAAAACAGTAATATTGTGAAATATTATTACAATTTAAAATAACTGTTTTCTGTTTGAATATATTTTATAAAGTAATTTATTCCTGTGATGGCAAAGCTGAATTTTCAGCATCATTACTCCAGTCTTCAGTGTCCCATGATCCTTCAGAAATCATTCTAATATGCTGATTTGCTGCTCAAGAAACATTTGTGTACAATTGTACAAAATATTTGTGGACAATATTTTTTTTTTTTCAGGATTCTTTGATGAATAGAAAGTTCAAAAGAACAGCATTTATCTATAATACAAAGCTTTTGTATCTATAATAAAAATCTTACTGTGTCCAAACTTGTGACTGGTAGTGTAAGTTATTTGACGTATTATTATTATTATTACGTATTATTATTATTTTTTTTTTAAAGTAACTTTCCCTGGTAATTAGTTACTTTTATAATAATGTAACTTAGTTACTGTTTGTGAGAAGTAACTATAACTAATTACTTTTTAAAAGTAACGTGCCCAACACTGGTCTGGTGTCAATAAAAGCTTGTATTGGACTAACAAGGACGTTTTCAGTTCTGAAACTTAAAGGGTATTCTTATAGTATGATGACCTCTTATATGACAAAAGCTCAAGAAAAATTTGATTTCTCAGTTCATCACCCCTTTAAAACTACAGAAATAAAAACTTACCAGTGAAACACTTACCAATGGCAAGGTGCAGTCTGTGCCCGAAGCACTGAAGTCGGGGCCAGCCATTTATTTCCACAGCTTTGATCATATTGGTTGTGTTTAGTGATCGACCGATATTGATTTTTTTTTTTTTTTAGAACCGATACAATAATTTGTGTGTTTATGTGCCCGATAACCGATATGCAGAACTGATATTTATTTACTGTTATACTTCTGTTTTTGACACGGTTACAACACCACTGAACTGAACAAACAATTTTGTTCATAACAATCACTCCCTCCTTGCATAGAAAACAAAACTGTTACTAAACTGTTTTTGTTGAAAATTAGTAGTCTTTCATGTTAATTTTAATCTTCATATTACAAAAATAATTTTATTTATAAAAAGCATCAGCAGCAACACTAATGTTAACAATAAGCAAAATAAATGTAGAATGTCTAATGTTTTCAAATGGATAAAATAAATTAAAGACAAGAGTCATATCAACTTTGCAGAAATGTAATACTTCATTTTAAACTACAGTTTTAGTAGATTTATAAGCTGTTTAATAGGCTAAAGAGTGAAGAATAATTCGCTGGATAATGTTAAATAACTGAATAATATTCTCTGGAATATTGAAATATAACAAACAAAACATCGTATTTTATTGCATTTCTCAACTGGTATGTTATATCAGAATTATTAATAATGTTTTTGTTGTTCTAGATTATGAAATATCTGCTGACAAAGCACAGTTTATCTATGCATTTACACAGAACTATACTCAAACTGATCGCTCGCGGAGATAATAAATAATTAATTTCCATAGAGTTTTGTTTACTTGGATGTCTATTAGCAAATTAATGGTTATATAGTAAATGTTTATATAATTACGGGGTTTTAAGCAAGTGAATCTTGTTAAAAGTTACATGCGGTGGCTGAGCATCTGTACTATCTGCATCGACCTAAAACTTTATCTATACATAAATCTTTGAAGTATTAAATTGTTCATTTATCTCAAACCATTGCGATATGCATATCTCAATATGCACATTTGTGATATTTCGATATCATTCAGCCCTATCTATTAGTCTGTGTTCTCCTTGCAATAAAAAAAAAGTGCTTAAAAATAAAAGACAGAACACTATGATGGTCAAGCATTTGGTTTAATAAATACTGTATTGTTCCAAATATAAGATGGTGTTTCTTTCTTGGAAATATATCTGAAAAAATGGGGTCATCTAATATTCAGGGTCTAGACTTACAGCATAAATGAGTACACCCCCTTTGAAAAGTAATATTTTAAACAATATCTCAATGAACACAAAAACAATTTCCAAAATGTTGACAAGACTAAGTTTTATATAACTTCTGTTTAACTTATAACATGAAAGTAAGGTTAATAATATAACTTAGAGTACAAAATTTTCAGTTTTACTCAAATTAGGGTGATGCAAAAAGACAAATGTCTAATTTAACAAGAATTCAACCACAGGTGAGTCTAATTATTCATTACACAGGTGTCCAGCAGACAGTTGACTGTAAAAAGGTGTTAAATCACCTTCCCATTCATGCCGTCAACAATGGCATCCAATCAGCATCCAAGTTCACTGCAGTTATCTAAAGAAGTAGAAAGCCAAACTGGGGTGACTATTTCTCGAGACACAATACAGCGTACACAGGCACAAAATCCCAGGCACAAAAAAAAGCCTGCCTAGAGTTTGCCAGGGCCCATGCTGACAAAGATGAAGACTACTGGGACTCTATACTTTGGAGTGATGAGACCAAGATAAATATTTTGGAACTGATGGCTTGAAAACTGTATGGTGTCGCAAAGGTGAGGAATACAAAGAAAAATGCATGGCGCCTACAGTGAAACATGGTGGTGGCAGTGTCCTTATGTGGGGCTGCATGAGTGCTGCTGGTGTCGGGGAGCTGCATTTCATTGATGGCATCATGAATTCACAGATGTACTGCTCTATACTCAATGAGAAGATGCTACCATCACTCTATGCCCTTGGTCGTCGTGCACTTTTCCAACATGACAATGATCCTAAACACACATCTAAGGCCACTGCTGGATTTCTGAAGAAAAACAGGGTGAAAGTGATTCAGTGGCCAAGTATGTCTCCTGATCTGAACCCAATCAAACACCTATGGGGAATTCTGAAGAGACAAGTTGAGCATCACTCCATCCAGCATCCAGTCTCTAAAAGAGGTCATTCTTGAAGAATGGAAAAAGATAGGTGTTGCAAAATGTCACCAACTTGTTCATTCCATGCCTAGAAGACTTTATTAAAAATCTCGGAGGCCATACAAAGTACTAGATGTAGTAGTTTTTGTTGTGGGGTGTACTCATTTTTTTATATCTTTTATCATATCTTTATATCTTTTTTATATTATATCTAAGTAATATTATTAACATTACTTTCATGTTATAAGTTAAACAGATGTTATATTAAACTTAGTCTTGTCAACATTTTGGAAATTGGTTTTGTGTTCATTGAGATATTGTTTAAAATGTTACTTTTCAAAGGGGGTGTACTCATTTACACTGAGCACTGTATATTACGTGTCAATAATACACCCACAAAAATAGGGAGCGCCAAATATGTGTAAAACACATACTGATAAACTCAGTGGAGTCATCAAACAACTCTCATCAAGCAGCCAAGAAATAAGGTGTGTCAGAGTATAATGTTAGAAGATGGCAAGCCCAAAAAGACAGTCTTAAAAATGCTAACAGTCAGAGCTTACCGTGGTTCAGCTGAATGCACTGGATATCTCCAAATAGCTGAACATAACCACCAGCGAGCCCCTCGTTTCTTATTTTGGCTATGTACTGACACTCTTGCCTGTCAATTTCTTCGAAGTGGCCGCTTTGATCCGGCATAAAGGTGTGTGTCCACTGGCACGCAGCAGAGAGAGCACATGAGGTAGGGCTAGACGATATGACCTAAAATCAAAATCTCGATTAAGTGAACATTTTACCTCGATTACAATTAATGACCTTATTGGGTTTTTTTTTTTGTTTTTGTTTTTGTTTTTTGTTTTTTTGCCCTCATAGTTCACTGAAAAGTTCTGTACTGTAAATATTCTTGACTATTAAAGATGGGATATTTTTTCCTATTGAAAGAGTGCTCTGACAAACCTCACTTTCTGCAGTTATTTTATCTATGGTTCATAACATTTCTTACAGATTTCTGCTCATTGTAAATCAAATACAGATAAATTAGTACAGTACCAGTACATTTATTTGTATGCATTAATGAGAATGATTGCTTGTGTGAATTAGTCTCTTTGTTAATTGTGAAGCTGTAAGTAGTTACTTCAAAAGTAAAAAAATATATGCTATAACTTTTGAGTTTCTAAGCTACCTTAGTGATAAATCACAAGATAGCATTGACAACGAGTTTCTGCACTCCTCTCTGTGCTCATGATCTTCACATGGTGTGCCAGCTACTGTCTGTATGAGTGCATCAGCGCAGTAGCTCAATATAATGATACACATCCGATGGTCTTAAATCGCTTGAATGTCCAAACTGGCAAGCGAAAGGGATCTCACTTCAGGGATTGCGCGCTGTCTGTGTGTTGACGCGGCGTTTAAGTTCACCGAAAAGGTGAGAAATCAGTCATTGCGAAATCTACTGGAAATGTGAACTACAGGTTATTTTTATGGTATGCCATCAAGTGTTTATTTTTAAATGTGATTGTTGGTACATTTTACCAGTATTTATCATAATTTCAATATAAAAATTAAAATATGAAAAATATGCAATATGAAAATTTTCAAATAAAAGCATTCTCTTTATAAAAGATACGATTTGGTCCTCAAAAAGCCTTTTTCCAAAAGATACATCTTAAAAATGGGGAGGAGTCTTATAATCAGGGTCATCTTATGTTCGGAACAATACAGTAATGGCAATTTGCAGCATTACAGTAAATTTTCTAAATTCCAGTAGAGCCTCCATTGTGCTGTACCACAGCTGACAAAACCTTCTGAAGGTGGTCAGTGTATCTGTTGCTGGCAGTTTTTGTCAGGTGATCACACCAGAAAGTCTCAATGGCCTAAGGAAGCTTGTCTTTAATCCACTTAATTTTCGTTTTGTGAGTCACATTCTAATTTGTTCCGCCACAGTCTCAAAATAGGACTGTCGCGATATTTAAATAACCGATTGATAATTGCGCTCTTTATTTATACGGCAAAAATGGGAGTCATAGAGCAAAAGAAATAGACTAGCACCAATTAAGTTTTCGTGTACTGTATTCAAAGTCATCTGAAGCCATTCCATAGCTTCATGTGAGGGACGATGTACATCATTAAATTTAAGTTCAAGGAAACTCGCTTTCCCTCTGCTGCAGCTGTCATTCATTCTCTGGTCAGGACTCAAACAGCGCGTCGCGTTCAGTAACGACAGTCAGCACGGTAAAACTCTCCAATATGATATTCCCATTATTATACTTGATATGTAGATAAAGGGCTGTGGATTTGCATAAAACGACTTTATCTTGCTGGAGTTTCTTGCTGTTTCTGAACGATGTCATCATACTGGCTACAGGGTGTCTGTTAGATCGCACAACACAGGGACTATGAATTCGCGTCACACACAATAACTAGAATTCAAAAGTGAGAAGAAACATATGATCAATAAACTGTTAGATGTAGATATACACAGGGATTGTCTTTGTGCCGTGAACTTTTTAATGCGCAGCACAGCGTAACTGCGCGCTGTGACTCCATATTGCAGGATTTGTAATCGACGCATCGAGAAAACGAGTGAATCGTTACACCTAGTGAATCGTTACACCTATTGATTTTCTTTTTTTCTTTTGTTATTTGACACACAGCAGCAGGTATACTGTATTAGGCTGCTGTCACTATAAGACCTAATGCACTTATCCTATTGACACGCATTCGATTTCTTTCCCAGCTGTTTACGTTCACTTTAGACATAACTGACTTTGTTTACATGAATACTCACCAAGACAGGCATTTTGACTGGCATTTGAGTGCAATAAGCCGTGAAAAAGAGCTGAATTTGAAATTGCACGCTGTCTGAGAGGCAGCATTCTGTGCGCACGCTTCAGGCGTGTATCAGCGCGAGTACTGCAGTGAGATGTTTTCCACAGCTTATTGAGCTTAATAACTATTTTTAACATCAAGTCACACGCAAGTGAGCCATTGTGATATGCATATCGCAATATGTGCATTTACGATATTTCAGTAATTTTGATATATCATGCAGCCCTACTCTACAGTATTTTTCCTCATGTTATGTGTAGGACTCTGTGTTGTACAGGAATAAATGTGTCAAAAAGGATAGATAACGAATAAGTACGTACATCTATGACCTGTTGAAATACATCAGTGAATTATATCAGAGTAATCCACCTTTTTTTTATCGTTTTATTTATTTTATGGCATAATGGACACCTAGTGTAATCTAAAATACTGCCTAGTAGGCATACTGTACTGTACTGTACAAAGTAAGCACACTTCATGCACTGCCGTCACTGTAATATTTCACTATAACAGTAGTCAAATAACTGGAACATTAAGAATTTATGTAATAAACAGATAGCCGAGATTAAATGTTATAATGTCATGTTGTTATTATTATTACCTGTAACTTATTTTAATTATTTTTATCTTAATTTACAAGTAAAATGTCACAATTCCAGCCTTACTGAGCAATGTTGCAAACTGTTCCTTTGTGCCACCTGGGGGTGATTTCATTTGTCAAACGTGACTGTTGTATTTAACGCTGTGGCCTTGCGGCGGTGGTAATAGGCATTTTGGTTGACTACCTACTGCATATATAATGCATAAATATATACTTTGTTTTTCCTATGTCTTATATATTTTCTTAAATTTTTTGTTGTGTCAGCCTCCACCTGAGATTATGTTGGCTGTTTTTAAACTTGTGAGAGAAAGAGGTCTGATCAACACTGTACCTGAGCTCATTCTCCTCACCTCAAAGGTAATCACGACATTCAAAGCATTAGATCAGGGGTGCCCAATCCTGTTCCTGGAGATCTACCTAAAGCCCGGGATACACTGCACGATTTTTGGCTGTCCCACACAAAAGATTGCCATCGTGAAACAATCGTGGCGATTTCTGTGATCATGGCTCTTAATCGGTGGTCCTATGTCGTACAGTGAGAGAGGCTCAAAGACAGCCATTTTCCTGGTCTTGCGACCAAAGATAGCCTACGATCATTTTCTGACCTTGTCAGAAATTCAGCATGATCAGCGCACAGTGTGTTTGCTGCTACGACCTACATCTACTGACCAGCCAATGAAAATGCGACATGAAATCAACGCAACATGGCGCTAAAACTTAAAACTGCTTACCTCAAGCTCTTTTACCTTCTTCTTTTGCCGCTTCCTTTTTTTTCCAGCTTCCTTTTTTTTTTTTTTTTTTTACAACTGCCAAAGTGTGATTCAACATGGTCTTTTTGTTTACCAATAGCTCATGCTGATGACAATTTATTCTTCTATAGAAACTTGCATCGTAGCCTACGAGTCAATAGGTGTCATTATTGTACACTCTACATGCATGACGTACCCAAGTTTAATAGATCCATGTTGTAAAGTGTGATAAAGTAATGATATTATAGGATTGCTAAAATCATGCAGTGTATCCCGGGCTTAACTGTAGAGTTCAGATCCAAACTTGAACTCAGTGTTGCCAAGTCTGCGGTTTTCCACCGGAGTTGGGCTACTTTTAAGTTGTTTTTCGTGGGTTGAATTCCACTGCTGTACGTACAATTTCAGTGCTTCAACACCCCCAGACGTACAAATTCGGTGGAGAATTCGGCCTCCTGATGGAGAAAATCGAATTGGGCAATATTTGGGCTACTTTTGACTGGCCATTGGGCTACTTTTGTTGCACAGACCTGGCAACTCTGCCTTTCTGTAATTATCAAGTGCTCTTGATGAATCTGGTTCAGTTGTGTTTGATCAGGGTTGGAGCTGAAGTTTGCAGGAAAGTAGTTCTCCAAAACAGGATAGGGCACCCCTGCATTAGATCATTATATAATGGAGATAAGTGATGGGGTGTGTGTGTGCGCTCTGGAATTACAATTTCAGATTAGCCATAATGCCACATTTAATGTGTGTTTGTTTTTAGATTGTTGAGGCAGGATGTGTATTCAGTGTGGATCAGTGTGAGGTCATGCAGAGTCATCTCCAAATGATGCAGGTTCCTAGACAGCAGATGGACATTTTCCTTGCTGTTAAATGCAGGTATGCTCCCTCCCACAGTAGAACAGTAATAGTTTTATTATGTTACATTTCCAAAAAAACATCATATGATGTTTTACACACACTCTGTTTATGTTTGTAGAGCTCTTGTGACTAACCCTCATACCTCTGAGCTGTCAGATCTGGCCCAGGCTGTTGTTAGAGTTGAGGTAAGCTCACTACCTCATTTCCATAGTACTTATTTACAGTTTTAAATTTGCTGACTCTCATTTTTTTCCCCCATTCTTATTTCTTTATGATGCCATGTCTTTTTCATTATCACTAATTTGTGGACAGGTTTTACATATATGTGTGTGTTTATGTGTGTGTCCAGATGCTGAAGCATCAGGATGACTGGGCTGGACTGGCACTAGTATTCTGCGGTGTTTGTGTGGGTTCACACAGTCCCATGGAACTTCTCAGGTTCTGCTGCTGTGTTACCATGGCACTGCTGAAAGAGCCCAAAGACAAACTCGCTCTACCATATGAGCTGTTTGCTGAATCAGGTACACACATACTCAATTTCATTGATTTTAAGTAATTCATACATATACTTTAAAAGTTTGGGGTTGGTAAAATCATATGATTTTATTGAACAACACTGTTAACATACATGTAATATACATAATATAGTCAAAATCAGCTTGTACATTATTATATATTATAACAAATACCTGCAGAGGGTCCCAATGGCCTGGTGATTGTTGTTGTTACACGTTAGAGTATGATCAAATCCTTCTTTAATATTGGCCAAACAACATTTATGTAACTTCTTTATGATAGAAATGCTACCTTGCCACTGTAATTTCTTGAACAAGAACATGTGGAAATTAGGCTTGCTGCGGTATTTGGTGTTACCAATGTTACACGATGTTCAGCCGTACACTGATTACATTACTTGCCACAACAACTTTTTTAAAAATAAAAACCATTTAGTTCTACAGTTATAAACTGAAAAGTGCTTATCTGCTCTATATACAGCACAAGCTGCAGAGTTGCAGCACAGTGCAGCAGGAGTCAGATTTCAATTATCACGACATTTGGTACGCAACAGATCCTGAGTGTCATTGACAAATATCTCATCATGTAAAACGTGCGATCAGTAGTCAGTGCAGCAAGAGTCAGATTTCACTTATCACATGACGAGAGTAAGGAGAGATGAGATGACTGACAGGACGATGGCGGAGGATTTGGTGCGCAGCATATCCTGAGCGTCATTGACAGATATCTCAGGGTTATATAGGATAGAAAATTTTCCAAGGACCCCCCTCATAATTATACCAGTGACTAAACCTTAAGTTAATGTGGGTAAGAGTAATGAATGTAAAATGCTTGTTTTATTGGTGCAAAAGGTCCCCATTATAAATGTACTTTTTAATAATAGGCTACAGCTCAATTTTATTATTTACCATATTTTCCAGAAAATAAGTTGCTTTTCTGGAAGTCAAAGCAGGTTAAACTTGGTTGAGAGAAAAAACACAGATAAGTTGCAGCTGTGAATAAGTCCCATTTTATTATTTGATTCATTCAGAAATAATGTAAAATACTGGTAAATAAAACAAAATGTCAACAAACTCTAAACACTGTAAACATTTTACTTCCCCTCACTCTTTAAATTTAATGGTTGGCATATTCAACAGAAAAATGCTACAGCCACTACAGAACAGAGAAAAAATTTAAAGAAATATGTATAAAATAAAAATAAATTATAGTGCTATTCATTACAAACAACATTTATTTTAAATGCCAAGCCTATAACAAACTTACTTAAAACAAAACTGAAACTAAAATGGTGTAACATTTGGTTGCTAAACTATTATTTATGTAAAGAAGGCTTTGTACTTCTCTCATGTCCCAATATCCACTCAAAATAGCATCCTTCACATAGGCCTACTCAAAAAATGTGTTTGGAATAACACCACGGCATGCTCACGCTGACCGACACAGCCTAATTATTGTACAACAGATAAATTAAATTGAGTAACCGAATAACTGTTCTATGTTGTCTCATAAGAGGCTGCAATGTCAAGTTACTAGGGGTGGAATGGTTCAGATTTCTCACGGTTCGGTTTGTTTCACGGTTTTAGTCTCATGGTTTTGGTACAGTTCGGTATGTGCTATGTTCAGTAAAAAAATAGGACAATTGTCAAATTAAGATAAAGAAAATAAAAACAAATAATCTAACTACAAGACACGGCACAAATAAATACATGAGAGCTAAGATGCAAATAAAATAAACAATGCTTTACAGGTTTTTCAGGTATCTAACAGCTTTCAGGTACAGAAATTGAATGAAGTAATCAAATATAAAATTAAAGCTGCAAGCAGCATTTACCGGGATTCAATCATTTAAGGCCTTTAAACACATAAAAAGGTATTATATTTTATTTAGCAAGCATGTAAGCACTTAGATCATAGATGGAAAAGACCATTTACAGCCAATACAGGCAATTTAGTAAGGAAAAATATGGTTTTTAAAGGTTTTTTGACAGTTATAGCACCACCTATTGCCTGCTCTCCACCACTTTTTGGGGTGTCCTCAGAGTGTGCCCATACATATACGTGTTAATTTTGGTGAAAATATCTCATTTTGTTTTGGAGTTAGAGATACTTCTGAATATGAGAGCATAAAAAATGACCCATGAGTGATTTGATTGGATTTTTTTGCCATTTCCTATCAAAATTTTGACTTTTGGGCAGTGACATTTAGTTAACTAACTTAGGTGCCGCGTTTCCTACACTGGTTTCTCCTCGAAAGGTTTTTAAGCGCTAAATCACAGCGTTGCACAAACCATAAGCCGAAACCTGTCTGGAATCGTTGGACTCGGGAAGGTTTCAGGAGTCTAAGGATGTGACTCCTGTGAAAATAAGTCGACCACACCCAAAGTTATATATATTTTCAGCCAAAACCATTGAAAATATATGGTTTTTAAAGCTTTTTAACAGTTATAGCTCCACCTATGGTCTGATCTTCATAAAAGTTGCTTCTTTGCTGTCATATGCTGCATATGCTCACTTAATTTTGTGAAGTTCTGAGTTTTCGTTTAGGAAGTTTCGTTTTTTTTCGTTAAAAAGTTAAACATTTAAAATACAGTCTACACAACAGTCTCCTTGCTCACAGCGTCACAGACATTAATATTTTAACGATTTATAAAAGATGACTGTCTGGCCATCTGGGATTTTGGTATGGAGATAAAGGTTATGATTATAATTTTTTGGTAGCCGTCGGATTTTATAAAAAAATATATATATTTGTGTTCCGAAGATGAACGAAGGTCCTTATGGGTGTGGAACGACATGAGGGTGAGTAATAAATGACAGAATTTTCAATTTTTGCATGAACTAACCCTTTAAATGCTGAGTGAATATGCTAAAATATTTACTAGCTTTAAGCTTACAGTTAAATAGGCCTACTAAAACATTCTTTGTTCTATTATTTTACTTCTGTTGTTTATTGTAATGTTCAATTAAATGCAGTGACATAGAATGTCTAATGTTGGTTATATTGCTTGTTAGGTTAGGCTACATGACTAGGCTACATTCTGGATTTCCCATTCTAGTGATCACTCTGAAGAAGTCCTGGCTAATCGGGCTGAATCTTTTAAAGGGATAGTTCAAAACTGAAAATTACCCCATGATTTACTCACCCTCAAGCCATACTAGGTGTATATGACATTCTTCTTTCAGATGAATACATTCGAAGTTATATTAAATAATGTCCAGGGTAATCCAAGCTTTATAATGGGAGTGGATGGTGCCCCAAAATTTCCCAAAAATTGCACCCATCCATTATAAAAGAAGTCCACACAGCTCCAGGGGGTTAATAAAGGCCTTCTGAAGCGAAGCAATGTGTTTGTGTAAGAAAAATATCCATATTTAAAACTTGTAAACTGTAATCTCTAGCTTTCGCTAACCATCATACGCGCGTTCATGAGAGAGTGGCGTCCCAGCTTATGACGTAGGACGCAGGTGCAGTGTGAGCTCCGGTGACGAACGCAGAAGCGCAGAGGAGAGAGCAAAACAAAATACCGGTCACAAATTAAAAGTACAAAACTAGCATTTGTAAAGGAAAAATGTTGGAGGATTTTGATATAAGCCAAGAGGAGACTGAGTTTTTTGCCCAACCATATTTGTTTGAACCGGAATACCGACCAGGAACTCTGGGAGATGGAGGAGGCTGCAGGAGCAGCGGCACAAACAACAGAACTGAGGAGACGGAGAGCTCATGACCCCTTGTTTGCACTGCACACGTCTGCGGCGTCTGTCAAAAATTAAAAAAAATTATAATTTAAAAAAACTTTACAACAGTTACATGAGCGATTGCTTAAAAACTTTATATAGCAATCATATTATAGTATTTGTTGAATATATACCTCGTTTGGCTGAAACAGCAGCGCAGGCTTAGGCACAGCTGACAATTTCAGAAGTCGTCTTGTACTTCCACTCTTCTCTGCCTTGTAATCCTCGGAGCGGAAAT
Organism: Hypophthalmichthys nobilis; assembly: GCA_037950665.1. NCBI lineage: Eukaryota > Metazoa > Chordata > Actinopteri > Cypriniformes > Xenocyprididae > Hypophthalmichthys > Hypophthalmichthys nobilis. Next base: position 20,068,158 of record CM075483.1, read on the forward strand.
GTTGACTGCACAGCAGGCGTTTATATAATTTTTCCACAGGTATATTTACATCCCAGCGAATAGCGAGTAGCCATAGCTTCAATCATTCAGGATCCTTTACTGGGAATTTGTGAAATGGTGCATCTCCCTTTGATGTCGGTGTACATAATCACAAGACTTTAGCTTTGTTGAAGCAACCTGGGGTGCGTTTCCCAAAGCGAACTATGGTCGCAAGTTCCGTCGTTACCAATAGAGTTCAATGGGACTTACGACCATAGTTGGCTAACAATGCTTTCGGGAAACGCACCCCTGGATAATTATAAGAAATCACCATTTTAACTCTAATAAAATGTAGAGTATAGCTCAAACAATTCGCATGGATTTCCTTTGCTGTACACAACTTGGTTCTCGCGAGACTAGCATATTCTCACTGGAGCTCACGCTGCGCCTGCGTCATAAGATGGGACGCCACGCTTTCGTGAACGCGCATATCACGGTTAGCGGAAGCTAGAGATTACAGTTTATAAGTTTTAAATATGGATATTTTTCTTACACAAACGCACCGCTTTGCTTCAGAAGACCTTTATTAACCCCCCGGAGCCATGTGGACTTCTTTCATAATAGATGGCTTCATTTTTTCTGTCTTTAGAATTTGGGGCACCATCCACTCCCATTATAAACCATAGATTAGCCTGGACATTATTTAATATAACTCTGATTGTTTTTGTCTGACAGAAGAATGTCATATACACCAAGGATGGCTTGAGGGTGAGTAAATCATGGGATAATTTTCATTTTTGGGTGAACTATCCCTTTAAGAAGTCCTTACTGATAATTTGTCACAGGTTTGTTTAAATATGATCTAAATAAATACATCTTTCATTCCATATAGATTTTAATAATAGAAGACACATGATCATAATGATGATTTAAGCTAATTTCCCACTTTACTTGCACTCACTCTTGCAGTACAATAGTGTAATCAACAACATAGATACATAGCCAAATAGATGTATAACATGTCTTGATATTGATATTTTTCTGGATAGTAAGCCAATAGAGTAGCTAATAAACCTAGCTACACATTTAAAAACAGCAAGTTCATCCCTACTGTGGAAATGTACAAATGTGTTGCATTCCATCTTGAAAATTAAAATCAAAATAATTATTCTGAGCACACGGCCATTATTAAAGGTGGGGTATGTATTTTTTCAACAACGCTGTTGGACATTGTTAGGGGTTAAAGCGTGTAGCGCTGAAACCCTATTGTAATTGTTACATTTTCCAAGGATCAGCATTCTCCCCTAAAAGTGATCGGGCAGACCAAACCGTAAGTCGTAGAGACTTGAAACTTTGAGGGCTGTTAGTACTCATCCCGCCTACAGCGTCACCAAGGCTCGCCCCGATCGGCCTGACAGGGGCACTACAGCGGTCAAAAGTATGAAATGGCTCATAACTCCTGAACCGTTAGGCCCAGGCTCAAGTGTCTTATATCGTTGGAATCCTTGGCTCAAGGTGGACAAGATGCATTTTAAAATATTCGAAAATATTCTGTTTTTTTGGTTTTTTTGAAAAACCTACTTTTGCGAACTAGTCCTAGGTTTTTGACCTCATCAGAATTAAACCAGTGCAGAAATGTTCTCTGGAGAAAAAGTCAATTTTGGTTCACGGTCACCAAGGGGCGCCAAAACGTACGATGTGAGCGGAGCCACTTCTACTAAAATGGTTATAATTTGAGAAAGAAATGAGATATTTGCATCAAACTCGGTTCAGGTGTGTACGGGCTCAATCTTTGGTCACAATAAAAAATTGCGTAGATTGGACACTAGGTGGCGCTATAACTTGAATAAAACATGAAAACAGCTATACCTACGCAATCGTTAGTCCGATCGACTTGAAATTTGCTGTGCAGTGTCTTGATCCAAGGGGGCATGATAGTCTATGAGGACATTGGCGTATCTCAAAAAACATGGCCGCCACAGATTCACACAATATGCATATCATTTGATAGATCTCCTCATGCTGAACAACTTTGCCTCAAGAACCAATGCTGTCAATCAAATTGTTCATTAATTATTTGCAAATACGCGAACTAGTCCTAGGTTTTTCGCCCGATCGGAATGAAACCAGTGCAGGACAATTCTCTGGACTCTCTAGATCAATAATTATCAAAAAAAAAGTTAAACTTTACCCTTTGGGTCGCTTTAACAGGGTCATTTAGAAAGTGGGCGTGGCTAAAAATACCCAAAAGCCTAAAGTCTAAACGAAAACTCAGAACTTCACAAAAATAGGTGAGCACATGCAGAATATGACTCTAAAGAAGCATGACCATTTTTATGGAGATCGAACCATAGGTGGCGCTATAACTGTTAAAAACCTTTAAAAAACATATGTTTTTAATGGTTTTGGATGAAAATGTGTATAACTTTGGGTGTGGTCGACTTATTTTCACGTGCTTAGACTCCTGAAACCTTGCCGAGTCCAACGATACCAGACTTGCCAGGTTTCGGCTTATGGTTTGCCCAAAAAAAAAAAAAAAAAAGCCAAATGCCAAAATTTTGATAGGAAATGGCAAAATAATCCAATCAAAGTCTCTCATGAGTCATTTTTTATGCTCCCATATATATGTCTGTAACTTCAAATGAGATATTTTCACCAAAATTGGCACACACATGTATGGGCTCACTCTGAGGACACCCCAAAAAAGTGGTGGAGATCAGGCAATAGGTGGCGCTATAACTGTCAAAAAACCTTTAAAAAACATATTTTTCCTCACTAAATTGGCAGAAACTGTCATTTGGTGCTGCCAGATGGCAGTAGAAGGCCACTAATATAGTTCAAGGTTATATTAGTTAACTATATAAATCCTTATAATAACATTACTATTCACATTTTGTCAAGGTTTACCACTTCATTTGTTCATATGATATGTTTTTGCAATGATATAACATTACATTTACATTGAGACCTGAAAATGATCATTTTTAAAGGGGAAACTTGGAATAAGCATTTTCTAACCTATCATTGATTTCAAATATCCATATCTGCAACAGAGTGTTTGTGTAAGCACATTTAATTAATGGAGTTAACATGGGAAATGTAATGGAAACCATAAACAGACTTTGAAAATGAACGTGAGCCAATGACTGGTCCTCTGCTGCCCTCTGCTGGTCCAAATAGTCATTTTGTCGTACTACTCAGTAATATTGTTCTATAATTCATATTTAGACATTGTAAAATCACTATTATAACATTTACAAGCACATTTTGTCAAAATTCTTCACTTAATATCTATTGAAGAATTAGTATTGACAATTGTATCATCACATGACATTATGGGAAATGTGAAACCTGAAGGATACTTGCAGTAAACATTTTGTCACCCATCATATATATAAATGACTAGGAGACTAGAAAAAAAATTGTTACCAATAATTTATTTAAAATATCTAGATGTAAAACACGACTAGACTAGAAAAAAAATGTTTATAAATCCCAATATTGTTTGGGGGAATGCACATTTAAACAGTTCATTATACAGGTAAGTTAATCTCTGTTGTCAGAAAGACTGTCATAGGAACCAAAGTTGTTTTCCATGCGTTCTCATTTTAGCGTTGTACACAGGAAGACAGAATGCGTTTATGTATCGATGCAAGTCCACGTGTGTGTCTATATTCATCTAGTATATATTGTTGATGCTCATTGTTTACTTTGTTTACATTGTTTTACTTTGGCGAGTTCTGAAAATGTAATCGTGGTCGTAATTTGCAGCTAGAAATGCGCTAATTAGCATTAGCCATGGAAGTATTATTCTGGGCCAGGTGTGTTTATTTTATGTTTGTTTCGTTGCATTACTGTGTCATTGCACCTTGCATTGACTATAATGATATGTTAAGACACAGACCTGACAGTCTAATCTGTGTGTATTGTGCATATGTTATTGATATTATTGCAAGTCATTTTATTGCAACTTATTAGAATGTAGTTTGTCATTTTATTTCTTTATTTGTTCTTTTAGATCATTACTACAGATACTATCACCACAGATAGTTATAGTGCAAATGGAGAAAAAAAAAAGAAAAAAAAATTATATATTTTTAAGCATATGTGCTTAAAGGCCTTAAATGCTTGAACCTTGGTAAATGCTGCTTGCAGCTTTAATTGATATTTGAAATCAACCCAAACAAACCCACCCCTCTCTTAATTGCTCGGTCTCCAAAACTCACCCTCCAATCCTAACCATCCTGCTCCGAGTTGGTCTTGAACCCCGGCCCGTCCGCTGCTGGCAGGCAAGGCGAGTGCACTAACAATGACGTTAAACACCGCATTCTCTAGCGGTCGTCAGTGTGCAGTGGTTTACCTGCTCAACTCTCACTGTCTGGCCACTGTTACACACGCAATGCGAGAGTGGATGTCTGTTTATCACAGCTGATGCGCCACAAAATGCTTCACGAAAAATAAAGTGCAGATGATGAACGAACAACAAGGAATCACAAAAAATGAACGTACAGTACACAAGAGTAAATACAAACACGTGTTGTTAGTCGCCACAGCAGCCCCAAACAATCAATGACACTCAAACCCAGTGTTATGCTTGCCCAGTCATTAACCTTCATTCCAGTGATATTCTTTTGAGCTTTTGTATTGTGTCCCATCTCTCGTTCTGCAGTTTTTTTTCTTTTCTTATTTTCAAATCTCCCTCTTGCTCGTTCACTCTCCTCGACCGTCATACCGTGTTGTTGGTGTCGGCCCGACTAACTTCCAAACAGTGTTTTTGAAAGTCCACCTTTAAACAAGGAATATTTTGATAGGAGACACCACCTAGATGGGGCTACATTATCTAGTAGTTCTATCATCAGGCATGCATAACACTATATAATATAAAAGAACAGCGTACAATCAGTAATAATGTACTGTTATTACAGTAATAATGTAATAATATATAACAACATGTACTGGGGAAATGCATGTTCATTCATCAGATAGATTTGTCAATGAATTAGTGGAAAGGATTCCATTTCTATGGAACTGCATGTCTGTTTCTTGTAGCCTGTACTGTTCTCTCATTGAGAACAATCAATGTACCAAGTGTCTTTGAAGTGTATGAGTGAAGCAAAAAGGGTGTTAATTATCATCGCCCGATGATATTCTCTGATTTAGATATCTGCACCTGATTATCACATTACAATTATTCAAATTCTCAGTGTTAAGCATGATGATATGGTAACATATCACATTGAAAGTAGGCTGCTTATAAATTAACATTTATTTAAAATAAAAGTTCTTCTTTGGCTAAATTACATTTTCTTAATAGCCTAAACACAGGCTTTATTCCCTATTGTCACTGTTTCATTATATCATTGTTGGAAAACACTTATCAGAATAATTTCTGTTAGTTAAGCTTGTGTATATTTTTAGTTAAAACTCTATGTAGAGTTGTAGGGTTTTTCCTTAGTGTTTTTATATAAGACTAGGAGGTGCTCTTGGTTTTGGGTTTTCCTTGATTGGTTTTCCCTGAAGAGAAATGTGTTCAGTTGAAAATGGAAGTAAAAGAGTGACGCATGTTCGTTACTGTGAAATGAGTTCTGTCTTTATTAAAATCAACACATTAATGATTGCCTAACTAATTAATGCCTTTCACTGTTGTCGCTCCTCCTTTTATCCTTCCAAAACTCCTTCGTGGGACATTCGCTCCACCGGCCTTGCTCCACTCCATCGGTTCTCGGCCCTTGCCCTGCTTCACTCCACACTTACTGACCCCAAACTTTTGATAGTGTACATGATAAATAACCAAGCTGTAGAGTGAATATAGTCAGTTTCTGTTATATAAAGTGTCTTAGGTTTGCCATGTTGTAAAAACGCTTTGCCATGTCAAAATCTTTGAGAACCGTCATGTTTTATAACTCATTTTGGGTGGATTGTCATGTCTTTATTCTGTCAGTGTGTCAGCAAGCCTCGTCTAATGAAATTATCAAAACCATCCTGGGTAGAATTGGAGTCTCTCTGATCTTCAGGTACCACAGGACACAAGAGTGGACTAAGGTGGGTGTGTATCCTGTTTGTGGAAGCACGCTATACAGTAGTAAATCTTTGACTGAATACTGTATGTCTTGCATGTGCTTAGGGAGTAAAGCTGGTCAGTGTGATGTTCAGACTGCACATTGAGTTCATCACTCTGAAGGGGATTATGGGGAATGAACACAGGGTGTCTCGCTGTCAGCTGGTCACTGTGGCAACAGAGCTCTTCCTTCACAGCGGGAGTATTGAGGGAGCTTTGAACATGCTGAGAGGTAAAAAGATGACATGCAACTTTTGATATGCAACTTTTGTGCATGGTGTTCTGAATCTGGAAATAAGGGATTACTTGTGTATGTGTTTCTTTTCCTTCAGCTGATGGTTGGTTTGTGAGCTCAAGCATGTGGCCTTGTGAGCAGGCTGACATAGAAAGTCGAAAACACGTCCTGACTCTCTTAGCTGGGAAGACATCACACAGAGACACCTTTGAGATTCTTACCAACTTACCCGGCCTCAGACAACCGATAAGCAAGTTATTTCATCTTTCATCATATCTCATTGTAATATGCCAATGCCAAAAACCTCCAAGTCCGTCAGACTTTTTTTTTTTTTCTTCTTTTAAATGAGCATTTTTATCAGGTTCCTATGTTTAGGTTCAGTAATTTCAGTTTAAAGCAGAGGTCTCCAAACTCAGTCCTAGAGGGCCGCTGTCCTGCTCCAACTCCAATTAAACACACCTGAACAAGCCAATCAAGGTCTCAATAGGCATACAAGAAACTTTCAAGCAGTTGTGTTGGAGCTGGTTGGAGCTAAACTCTGCAGGACAGCAGCCCTCCAAGACCAAGGTTTGAGACCTCTGCTTCAAAGGGATAGCTCACCCAAAAATGAAAATGACTTACCCTCAAGTTGTTCCAAACCTGTAAGAGTTTCTTTCTTCTGATGAACACAAAAGAAGATATTTTAAACAACAGTGGTAATTAAAAAGTTGACTGTAGCCATTGACTTCCATAGTAGGGAGAAAAAAAAATACTATGAAAGTCAATGGCTACCGTCAACTGGCAGGTTATTTAATCAACGTATACTATGTGTGGAGAGCATTCACTCAGTATCTTTATCACATTTTTTACTTAGGTGACATTTAGTGGCTTTTGCATCTGAAGTGTGTGTGTGTGTATGTGTATGAAGAGTTTGGTTCCAAAACACGATAAACGCCAATTTTTTTTTAAAAATTCCGCCAAAATCAATATTGTATCTGGTCGGTATTGAAAAGTCATTTATTAATTTTGCGCAAAATGCGATATCCGTTGTGTTATTCTGTCATGTTTTCTCCCTTTCTTTCCAAAACCAGTCTTCCTTCTCTGCAGAATGCGATATATCTGCTCAACCAATCACAGTGCACTATTCCACACATTTGTGAACAGTAATGGCGGCACTCTGAATACACCCGGCATCCTAGTTTTCCTTATCTACTTTGTGATCAACAAAAACAAAAAAATGAATAATTTTGATGGCATTTATGAACCTGTGGTGGTTTCTGTGATGGGGGAGAAACGTAAGTCATCGAAATGTAATCATTTACGTGAGGAGATTAAGAAGATGAGGCACTTGAGTCGGGAGGAGGAAAAATGCCGGCTGTTGCTTGTTCCACGACAGCATGAAACTTGTCACGGTCCCCAAAACTGAATCATGAACGGTTTTTAAAGCCGTTTTTAATACCAGTGTACTCGGCAAATGTGTTTATTTTAACCGTACGGTGGCGCCAGATACTCTTTAATCGGTAATGACAAACGGAGACATAATTAATTTATAGCATTAACAAGATGACTCGTTGAATTCATTTTGGGAGCGACGACTGAATGTATTTTTAGTCAAAGTTCAGAGGCTGTCATATATGTGAATCAACTTACTTTCTTGTGTATTTTCAATATGAAAAGTAACTTTTATATTGATGGATTAATTGCATTTTGAAAAAAAAACCTGTCATGGATTTATTGCATTTTGGGGAAAAAGAATCCGTTTTTATAATAAACCTTTGAAAATCAAAATCTAGATTTGAATTTTTAATGTTTTTATAACCAAAAGATGCTATGTGAAAGTTTGAAACAGAAAATAGTGGTTTTCATCTTGCCGCTTTCTTGGTAAAGAAAACACATTTTTACTCAAATTAATCAAAATGGATTTATAGCGTTTTGGAACCAAACTCTTCATATATACAGTGGGAAAGTATTCAGACCCCTTAAATTTTTCACTCTTTGTTATATTGCAGCCATTTGCTAAAATCATTTAAGTTCATTTTTTTTCCTCATTAATGTACACACAGCACCCCATACTAACCCTATAAAAACACAGAATTGTTGACATTTTTGCAGATTTATTAAAAAAGAAAAACTGAAATATCACATGGTCCTAAATATTCAGACCCTTTGCTGTGACACTCATATATTTAACTCAGGTGCTGTCCATTTCTTCTGATCATCCATGAGATGGTTCTACACCTTCATTTGAGTCCAGCTGTGTTAGATTATATTGATTGGACTTGATTAGGAAAGCCACACACCTGTCTATATAAGACCTTACAGCTCACAGTGCATGTCAGAGCAAATGAGAATCAAGAGGTCAAAGGAACTGCCTGAAGAGCTCAGAGACAGAATTGTGGCAAGGCACAGATCTGGCCAAGGTTACAAAAAAATTTCTGCTGCACTTAAGGTTCCTAAGAGCACAGTGGCCTCCATAATCCTTAAATGGAAGACATTTGGGACGACCATAACCCTTCCTAGAGCTGGCCGTCCGGCCAAACTGAGCTATCGGGGGAGAAGAGCCTTGGTGAGAGAGGTAAAGAAGAACCCAAAGATCACTGTGGCTGAGCTCCAGAGATGCAGTCGGGAGATGGGAGAAAGTTGTAGAAAGTCAACCATCACTCCAGCCCTCTACCAGTCGGGGCTTTATGGCAGAGTGGCCCGACGGAAGCCTCTCCTCAGTGCAAGACACATGAAAAAACACCTGAAGGACTCCAAGATGGTGAGAAATAAGATTCTCTGGTCTGATGAGACCAAGATAGAACTTTTTGGCCTTAATTCTAAGCGTAATGTGTGGAGAAAACCAGGAACTGCTCATCACCTGTCCAATACAGTCCCAACAGTGAAGCATGGTGGTGGCAGCATCATGCTGTGGGGGTGTTTTTCAGCTGCAGGGACAGGACGACTGGTTGCAATCGAGGGAAAGATGAATGCGGCCAAGTACAGGGATATCCTGGACGAAAACCTTCTCCAGAGTGCTCAGGACCTCAGACTGGGCCGAAGGTTTACCTTACAACAAGACAATGACCCTAAGCACACAGGTAAAATAACGAAGGAGTGGCTTCACAACAACTCCGTGACTGTTCTTGAATGGCCCAGCCAGAGCCCTGACTTAAACCCAATTGAGCATCTCTGGAGAGACCTAAAAATGGCTGTCCACCAACGTTTACCATCCAACCTGACAGAACTGGAGAGGATCTGCAAGGAGGAATGGCAGAGGATCCCCAAATCCAGGTGTGAAAAACTTGTTGCATCTTTCCCAAAAAGACTCATGGCTGTATTAGATCAAAAGGGTGCTTCTACTAAATACTGAGCAAAGGGTCTGAATACTTAGGACCATGTGATATTTCAGTTTTTCTTTTTTAATAAATCTGCAAAAATGTCAACAATTCTGTGTTTTTCTGTCAATATGGGGTGCTGTGTGTACATTAATGAGGAAAAAAAATGAACTTAAATGATTTTAGCAAATGGCTGCAATATAACAAAGAGTGAAAAATGTAAGGGGGTCTGAATACTTTCCGTACCCACTGTATATTAGGGCTGTCAATAGATTAAAAATTTTAATAATAATTCTGTAATAATAAAAGTAATTCACTTATTGTGAAATGAAAGGGTTAGTTCACCCAAAAATGAAATTTCTGTTATTAAGTACTCACCCTCATGTTGTCCCAAACCCGTAAGACCTTTGTTTGTCTTCGGAACACAAATTAAGATATTTTTGGTGAAATCCGAGGGTATCTGATCCACACATAGACAACATTGCACCTTTTGAGGTCCAGAAAGGTATTAAAGACAAGACAAGCACATGACAAGACTTAATGTCGAGCCCTGTATAAATTATGGGTAACACTTTACAATAAGGTTCATTAATTAACATTAGTTAACTACATTAGTTAACATGAACTAATAATGAATTGCACTTATACAGCATTTATTAATCTTTGTTAATGTTAATTTCAACATTTACTAATAATTTATTAAAATCTTGTTAACATAGGTTAATGCACTGTGAACTAACATCAACAAACAATGAACAATTGTATTTTCATTAACTAATGTTAACGAAGATTAGTAAATATTGCTCATGGTTAGTTCATGTTAGATAATGTTTAACCAATGAACCTTATTGTAAAGTGTTACCGAATTATGGCTTATACGGCCCCTCATATATATATATAAATATATGTATGTATATCAAATAACTATATAATTGTTATACAATATAATGTATATAAAAAAAACATTAAGTAGAATTTACTCAATTTAATTTTGCAAGTTTTTGCACGAATATTTCAAATTATTTCAGTAAATTTCACACTCATGGAAATTAAGTAAATCTACTTAACTAAGCTGAGTAAAATTAACAAAGCGAACAAGTACATATAACTTGGCCTGTTAAATTATACTGAGTAATTTTTCCTTAAAAATCTGATGTAATTAATATAATTAAGTCCCCCTGTAGTCAATTATTTTATCACCTAAAACTCATCTTTGATCACCAAAATGACATATTTAAACATTTTTTCTAGTGATTTTTTTTTTCATGCCTTAAAATAGCTTGAATATAACTCTACACCCTTGCCTAATTTAATATTCATGGTTCAATGAATATGCAAATTAGCCCAGCCTCCACTTGCTCACGGCAGCTCAGAGTCTACTGTTGCTGTAGTGACGAGCAATATATGCTTATATATTGCTATATATGCATATATATTGCCTATATATATGCTTATATATTGCAAAATAAGCTATATATGCTTATTTAACTTTATAGTGTTAAATAAAAAACCCTTTGTGCGTAACCTTACCGTCAAATGAAATCCTGCAGGCGCCCGTGCCTTCTCCGTAGCCTACATGCAATAAATGCACAGCCTTGAATGAGCGTGGATTTCCAGCATATTTACTTGAACTCATCAGGTAGGCTAATATCTATGGTTTGATCCATTCCAGACTTAGCCAAAATAAGAATTTAAAATGGACTGAATAAAGCTTTCTCCAAACTTGAAGTGTGATGCCACACTGACTGACATATGCACACAAATTATGGTCACACGCTCAGAGCAATATTGTTTTAGCTATGTTTTCTAGTCTCAAAATATTTCGAAGGTCAAAAACATGAGCTTTATTGGCTTTACTTCAAATCAGCTGTCACTTTAGCTACTTTGCCGTGATATGCGCTCGCACACTTGGCACAGCCCTTGCGACGGTTCTGTCGGACACATAACCGTAATTAAAATTATTAGCCTTTTGCTTGACTACGTTATCAAACAGCTAATAATAAATATATCTCTGACTTCTAACAATCAGTATCCCAAACGCTTTGAACAACTCAGAACGTCAGTGGAGACAGGCAAATAGTTCATCATAACACCATATACATCATAGACTCACTATATTACTAAATCTACACAATTGTTCATATCAACAGAAAATATACCGGGATAACCTGGCTTCTCTCTTCTGCTTCAGAGCGGTCATAATTAATGATATGCTAAAGCCCGCCGGCACGTTGTCTTGATTGGTTACAAGGTAGTCTGTGACGTCACAAGCACCCACTATTTCAAACCGCGGGTTTTAGACTGTCTTTGGTTTACTGCAGTTTTAAACATAAAATACTCAGTAATGGTGCTGTCTTATGAATTTGCACATGGTTTGTCATAAAGAATATTAAAAACACTACATAGACATATAAACAACATTAAAAACTTGATTTTCACCACAGGGGGTCTTTAAATACATTTTATTTGTTTTATGCAGTGCTGGTAAATATTTTAAATTAAATGTTACTCTTAATATGTGACAAAATAATACTAAGGCAATGTGCAGTTAAGAATCATTTATTAAGAAGGAATAACAATCCAAGAAATAACAAGCATTTACAGAAACCTATAATGCCTAAGATCACTTTAAAGGTTTAAGCAGCTTGAGAAACAATAAACATCCATGTTCAATGACACATTAAACATATTAGAACTCTAAAATTAGCAGTTCTATGCATCGATCAGACAGCTTCTTAATCTCAGTATCAAATCTTTTTGAAACACTTTCTAATTTAAGAAAAAGGCAACCCAACTTGTTGTTGATTATTTTGACAAAATCTTGTTCTTCCTCAATAACAGGTTCACATAAATTACTTTCATCAACAATCAATTCAGTATCTTCAGGTGTTCATATCAAAATGATCAAATCAATAAAAAAAATCTACTGTACCCCTGTGTTAAAGGGTTAGTTCACCCAAAAATGAAAATTCTGTCATTAATTACTCACCCACATGTCGTTCCACACCCGTAAGACCTTCGTTCATCTTCGGAACAGAGTATACTTTTTGTGCGCAAAAACAGAACAAAAATAACAACTTTATTCAACAATATCTTCTGTTCTGTGTCATTCTGCTACGCTCTTTACATCCAGCGCTTCCAGGTTCTACGTCAGAACGCCGTCTCATAACGCCGTTATTTTTGGGGGGTTTTGCGCACAAAAAGTATTCTTGTCCCTTCATAACATTAAGGTTGAACCACTGCAGTCATGTTGACTGTTTTAACGATGTCTTTAGTACCTTCCTGGACCTTGAAAGTGTTCAGTCTGTCATAACTGTACAGCAACTGTTCAGTAAGTTGCTGTCTATTGAGAAGTCAGACAGTAATTTGTGTTCTGAAGATGAATGAAGGTCTTACGGGTGTGGAACGACATGAGGGTGAGTAATAAATGACAGAATTTTAATTTTTGGGTGAACTAACCCTTTAAGGGCAACAATTCATTGTGTTCGGTCTCTCTCTTCTGTCCCTCTCAACCGGTTTACAGCAAAGAAGGCACAAAGAATTCTGAAATTAAGAAAACGAAAAAAAGAAAAGAAAAAAAAAATCAATAAACAGCGAATATTTTTCAATTAAAAGTTATTAGTATTTGCATCCACATTATTAATTTCACTCATTTTATAATGAAACAAACTGGGAATTTTGAAACACTGCTGAAACAGTGACTAATATAAAAACAACCCCCGGGAGCATTTGAGATTTACAGTTTTCACTGTTCCTGTCGCCCAGAACGAGATCATACAAAACTTGAAGTGAAATGAAGTGATTAAAAGAAACTCAACAACGAAACGTCATAACTATAGGCTATAACGTACCAAATCAGATCAAACACATTAAAACATCCTGCATGACCTTACAAGTTCTGGTCTCCATTTCCTTACATTAATGCTAGCATGTGGCGCACAACATGCGTATAAATATATCGTGACCATGAATGAATAATTCGTTCCCTCGATTTAATAAATCTTGTCCACATTGTAGTATTTTGTTCACTCTGTTTGATTTAAATAAGGCAACGAATTATTGTAATTTACAACGTAGTCATGATTTAGGAAAAGAAGGGAACTATTTAATAAATAATATGCACGATTTAGCAAATTAATGAGAGAATGAATTCTATCGTGCACGATTTAGCATTACTTAAAAGGAAACAAAACCTGCTCACATAACGTTATTGCTAATTCGTGGCCGCAAAATAACAAATATTAAACAAAAAGGTCACGATTTAAGTAACCAATTCAAGGTTTTAGCCGTATATATGTAAAACGTAAAGTTTACAAATATATGGCTAGCGTTTTACAAAGCTAACTCGTCATTAAGAACACTAAACTTCAAATGTACAGAATTAAGTGATGACAACACAATCATCGAATGAAATTACGTTTGCTGAATAAATTAAATAAAAAAAATCCGTAATATAATGCAGTTTTTACTGTTGCTTACCTGTTGAGAGCAGATGGAATGGAGTTTGGAGAAGCCCTCCATGATTGCGGGGTTTCTTCTTTCCGCACATGTGCACATTCCTTGGTTCAAGACGTACATTTTACACGATTTTTTAAGTACTTTATTAATTCATGTAAATATGCCAGAGAATCACAAATCAATTTACTTGTCTGTTGGATGTCTAATATTTGCAAGTAAAAATTGAGTATGTATTTAGATTTGACTTAATGTTCCAGAGCTTTCATTTTTACAAGATTATTCTTAGCAAAAGATGCATGATTTTTCCTGTTTTATTTACTTAGCCATAAAATCAATTTTACAGTGTGTGTGTTTTTATATATATGTATATATATATATATATACATATATATATATATATATATATATATATATATATATATATATATATATATATATATATATATATATATATATATATATATATATATATATACACATATATCAAATACTGCAAGTCGATTTGGGCAGAAGAGCAACCTTTGACCCGTACGCAGTGACGAATGCAGAGGCACAGAGGAGAGAGCAAAACAAAACACCGGTCACGAATTAGAAGTCCAAAACTAGAAATTTTAGAGAAATGTCGGAGGATTTTGATATAAGAGAAGAGGAGCTTGAGTTTGTTGCCCAGCCCTATTTGTTTGAACCGCGACAGACGTCTAAGCTTACGATACTCCTACATCCTACGTCATACATCGTTTCAGTGGGTTGCTCATATGGCACCGTCGTCCGCCAGAAGCTAGTTATTTGAATTTATGAAGTTTTAAATATGGATATTTTTCTTACAAAAATGCATCACTTCACTTCAAAATGCGGGCCCCCATTCACTACCATTATAAACCTTGGAGGACTAAGGACATTTGGGTGGACTATCCCTTTAATACTATTTACTGAATATATGAATATGAACATAAATGAACATCTAAAGGTATGTTGAAAGATACAGTGCAACTTACTGAAATGTATCTTGTGTAATCGCTCAATCAGTGTTTCAACACGGAAAGACATCAATGAAACCGCTTGTAAACAATGTCACATAGCATTTACCTCAGAAATGCCATTCAGTGTCCACTGTTTTTAGCCCAAGGGCTGGGTAAATATAGAACAGAACACAGGTTGGGCTAATTTTACCCAGCAAATTAAATTGTTTATTTACCAAGCATAAAGGATTGATTTTTTATTTTTCTTTCTATGATATAGCTTATTTAGTACTTACAGATTAAATAATCTAAACCAGAGGTTCCCAGCCTTTTTAGTCTCAAGTACCCCCACAACCCCATCAATAAGGCTCAAGTATCCCTTCATCGACACTAAACTAAAGTAAATGCAGTGTTTATATTTTAATGCAGTTGTCACAATTACCTAATTTGCCAATAAACCAGTTTTATTGATTGCAATTCAGACTTGAAGATAATGGGAACATTTGAATAAGAAAAACAATATAATTCTAAATGTAATTGAACATTTCCAGCACTTCAAATGTTATTTTGAATATGATGACAAAAAACATTATTTATTCATCCTTCAGATTGTCCCCATTTATAAAACTGAAAGTTTCAAGATGTAGGAAATCCAACATTTGATGGAAACCAAACACTTTTATTTAAAAATAAAAAAGACACGAAAAATACCACTATAACCAGTAGATGGCGGCAGATTAGCACTTACTGGTTTATATTAGCCATTTCCACTCTCCAACCAGTTTTGCTTTTGAATTTATAATTAGTCTAGACATTATAAAATCACTAGGTTTAAAAATTCAGTTGTCAAAGTTAAGCACTTTATGTCCTGAAGAAGGAAAAGTCACAAAGTCTTAAAAATAAGAACTTTTCTTTAAATTACGAATTAATTGTACAGAAAACATGCAACAAGCACTCCCTTAATCACTGAAGCTGTAGGTCGGCACACTTACGAAAACTCCCATTTTAATAAATGAATCTGACTGAAGTGCACAATAAATCTTTAAATTACAATGTGTCTACTACGCTTTTTTTAATGAGAGGGTTGTGAGCGTAGGACTTATTAAACTGTCACTAAACAGAAACTTATTCTGTGTTTTGAGGGATATTGAGCTGAGTCTCACAACTAACAGTAACCTAAATACCTCTGATTGGCCATTATTTTCAACAGTAATCCCTGTGCTTGGCTGCAATACTCAATGCTGCAAAATCACGTTGTAAATAGACACATTTGTAGCAATTAACGTGCCAGTTGGGGTGAAGCTGGGGTGATTGACTGTGCCCCTAGCAAGCCTATTATGCCTATGCGACAGCCCTGAACCAACCAAACAAAATCTAAATGTTTTCACGTACCCCCTGGAACACGCACAACCCCTGATTGGGAATCACTGATCAAAACATTTGTAAAGTCTCCACACTACTACTGGTTTATGACAACTTTATTTTCTATACAGTTCTTAAAGGGTCATGAAACCTTAATCTAAATTTTCTGAGATTTTAACAGAGGTATGTGTGTTGAACATCATTGAATACAATGTTAGCATCTGTTAGATTTAATTGTAGAGGGAAAGTGGTTAATCTACACCGTGTCCATGTCATAGGCTGTGACGTGGCGGTGCACTATAACACTTCGATGACACGTCGGTGTCTCATAATTATTAATGAGACTGAGTTTTCTTATCCTATGAGAATACACCATCTCTTAATTATTAAGGACACCACGTGATTCTTTCAAATGACAGACATGTCAAACTGTTAGATTGCGCAGTAGATGAGAGAGGCGTTCATGGGTCTTAAGTGTTTGTTTTTGTGGTGTAAAAGTTTGGGTGTGTTGCATGGCTTTCCCTGTGATGCTGTCAGGGTCAGACTGCCTGCGGGCAGCTGGTTGGCCATCAACTACCAACACGTCAAAACTGTTTGTGTTTAGCAAGCATTTATTTCGAGAGAGCTACGAGAATGGGAGAAAGGTGGACTTTGGCCTTATTCATCCTCTGACAGGTGCTTCAAACAGTGAGATCGCATACAATAAGGCAGAGATGCATTAATGGGTCAAAAACAAGTGTTTTTGCTTTGTAAGAGTTTCTGTGTCGCACAAGTTCTCTTCAATATCTGTGTCTTCGATACAAACGCGATTCATCCACACTGTGGGTGTAACCGTTCTTTACGGCTCTTTAACCAATCAAACGGCTTCTAAAAACTCCGCAAAATAAGTCTCAAAAGTTATCAAAGACGCAACAGCGTGTTCTTCTTTGATGCAGAGAACAAAATGCGAATGGCTGTGCATTTATTTGTGTATTAAATTATAGCAAATACCATGTGTATATTGTGTTGCATGTAATAGTAATTTGCAGCGTGCATTTGTTGTCTGTTGTCACATTTCCACTGTAACGATGCTGATTCTCCTGCTGGAGATGGGCCTGCGTTCACCGTTGGAACAAATTTCAGACCTCATTCATTAATTTCAAGCGTTTCCATCATCTGGAAAGACAGGTGCAACACTCATTCAGTTGACTGACATCGGATCCCTGTAGTTTTCTTTTACTAAATAAAATTATTTATAGCACAGCAATGATTTTATAGATGAAATAAAACATACACAAACCTGTATTTCATCAAAAATGCACCAAGTCGGTGGGGCGGTGCTGAGAAGGTGAACGTGGTGATCACACCTGACCTGCCTTCCATTTTCATTATACCCCTTCCGTTTCCACTATACTCTCTCACACACATACATTCTTCTCTTACATACACATTTTCTTCAGACATACATACATTTTCTACTTACATTTATTTATAATAAAAGATTGAAACGAGAATTTAAGTGTGAGAGAGTAGAATATATATGTATGTGAAAGAAGAATGTATGTGTGTGAGTGCCAGAGTAAATTTTGGTTTGATTGGCTCTTCATATATACACACACACATGCACACACACACACACACACATATATATATATATATATATATATATATATATATATATATATATATATATATATATATGTATGTGTGTGTGTATGTATGTATATATATATATATATATATATATATATATATATATATATATATATATACAGTATCTCACAAAAGTGAGTACACCCTCACATTTCAGCAACCATTTTAGTATGTCTTCTCAAGGGACAATACTATAGAAATGAAACTTGTATATACTTTAGAGTAGTCATTGTGCTGCTTGTATAGTAGTACAGATTTACTGTCCTCTAAAAATAACTGAACATTATTGTCTAAATAACTGGCAACAAAAGTGAGTACACCCTAAGTGAACATGTCAAAACTGTGTCCAAAGTGTAAATTTTTTGTGTGAGCACCACTGTTACCTAGCATTGCCTTAATCCTCCTGGGCATGGAATTCACCAGAGCTGCACAGGTTGTTGCTGGGATCCTCTTCCTCTTCTCCATAATGACATCATGGAGCTGCTGGATGTTAGACACATGGCGCTTCTCCACCTTCTGCTTGAGGTTGCCCCACAGGTGCTCAATAGGGTTCAGGTCTGGAGACATACTTGGTCACTCCATCTCCTTCCTCAGCAAGGCATTTGTCATCTTAACGGTGTGTTTGGGGTCGTAAAGCAATGCTGGCAGCACTCATGCGTCTGTTTTTTAAAGCCAGCTTCTGCACCTGACGCACAGCACGAGGACTCTGTATTTAAAACCTCTGTATGACCTTGGCCACTGTACTGTAACTCAGTTTCAGGGTGTTACCGATCTTCTTATAGCCTAGGCCATCTTTGTGGAGAGCAACAATTCTAATTCTCAAATCCTCAGAGAGTTCTTTGCCATGAGGTGCCATTTTAAACATCCAGTGATCAGTATGAGAGAATTGTACTCAAAGCACCAAATTTTAACTACTCTAATACAAGATCCACACATTTGTATGGTCCTGTCAAGCAGACAAAAACATGAACATGATGAATAGGACATGTGGCTTTGCATGGTTAATCAATATACAACTGTCATCACTTAGGGTGTACTCACTTTTGTTGACGGCTATTTTGACAGTAATGGCTGTATGTTGTTATTTTCAGAGGACAGTAAATCTATACAAGCAGCACATTGACTACTCTAAAATATATCCAAGTTTCATTTCTATAGTATTGTCCCTTGAGAAGATCTACTAAAATGGTTGCTAAAAATGTGAGGGGTGTACTCACTTTTGTGAGATACTGTAATATCCAGATTTACCAAGTTAATTTGCATCTGGATTGGGCGAACACTTCCATACACATTTTATGACCCTGTCCGACCCATTTCCACAGATCGGTTTGTTGAGTCGGAGTGCTTTATTATATCACCTTATCACAAACGAGACACGCAGATGGAAATGTTGTTCGTTGTGTTGTTGTTGTAAAAGTAATCCGTTTTGATATTTCAATACACTGTTAATTACAATAACAACTAACTGTAAAAAATATGGTTAAAATAGAACAAAGACTTGACTTGACTTGACTTGGACCCTAAAGACTTGAGACTTGACTTGGACCACATGGACTTGTGAACATGTCTGTATTTTGAAATAATATTACAATTTAAAAACTCTTTCTATTTTTAACATATTTTAAAATGTAATTTTTTTCCAGTGATGGTAAAGCTGAATTTTTTATTTTTTTATCCATTGCTCCAGTCTTTAGTGTCACATGGTCCTTCAGAAATCTTTCTAATATGGTGATTTGGTGGTCAAGAAACATTTCTTATTATCAGTGTTTCTTTTGATCAAGTTGTCTTGTGCTGCTTAATATTTTTGTGGAAAGCATGATACGTTTTTTCAGGATTCTTTGATTATAAAGTTCAAAAGAATGGTATTTATTAGGGCAGTGGTTCCCAAACCTGTCCTGAAGGATCCCCAGCACTGCACATTTACTCTCTACTAATGAGCTGATTAGTTGAATCACAGGTGTGTTAGATGAGAGAGACATCCAAAATGTGCAGTGCTGGGGTCCTCCAGGACAGGTTTGGGAACCACTGAGAGGGTGAAGATCATGCCTGCATCATCATTACCTGATAGCTCACCTGTTACATTACTGTAACTGGTTATACTTTTTTGAAATTAAATTTTTTGTGTTTATTGTGTGTAGGCCAGTGGTTCTCAAACCTGTCCTGGAGTACCACCTGCCCTGCACATTTTGTATGTCTTCCTCATCTATCACACATGATTCAACTCATAAGTTTATTAGTAGAGACTGCAAGACCTGAAATCGGTGTGTCAGATATAGGGAGACATACAAAATGTGCAGGGCTGGTGATACTCCAGGACAGGTTTGAGAACCACTGGTGTAGGATATTTCACAATGAAAAGAACTCCATAGTGCCATCTAGTGTCCAAGTTGTATGCTATTATTGAGAAATGTATGTATCTTCCTAAAACAATGTAAGTGATTCAGCACATAACATTTCATAACTGAAAAGGAGCGTAAAGTATAGTGTCATCTTTGACTTGTTCATTAGGGTGTTAGTAAGGTTGTTCTTTGTAAAACTGCTTAAAGCAATATTGTAAAAACAAATACATCGATTTGAGTGTGTAAACACTGAAATGTGCAAACGTTTTATGACAACTGTAAATTTCTATTAAAAATGTCTAAAATACAAGGAAGGAAAATATTGAACAAGGAACAGATGGAGATAAATATGAAGCATTGTGTCAAGGCTTAAGTATTGTTATAGTATTGTATCATGGGGCCATTATTAATCTATATACTGTTTCTTTTGATCAATTTAATGCATCTTGCTAATGAAAACATTTTATGTATGTATATATATATATATATATATATATATATATATATATATATACACACTATATATACACTGTTCAAAAGTTTGTGGTCAGTAAGATTTTTTTTCTTTTCAGAGAGTTAATCAGCATGGACGCATTAAATTAACATTGTGTGCATTTGTGTGTGTGTGTGTTGACATAAGAAACATTCATTATAGTTTAGTCTATTACAGTTAGGACTGATAGTTGATAGTTATTGAATTACTTTGATTAATGATATGTGAACTAATTAATTTAATTAATTGCATATATGAATATTTTTCCTGACAATTCAACTTTAATTTACATTTCCAGATGGTGTGCAGATAAACGACTATACTGAAATGTTCAGTGCTCATCTGCACCTGTGTGTGATAAAGCAGACATTACCAGTTGCAGCAGATATTGTCGAGTTTATGCTAGTACAGGGTATGGTGCCTGAAACTCTTCAGCTACAGAACCTCATCCATAAACTCGGCAAGCAGAACAACTGGAGCCGTGCCAGGGCACTTTTTAAACGTGAGTCAGATAACTTCTCAATATCTCAAATTCAGTCAAACTTACGTTTTTAAAGGCCCCAATATACTCACAGCGAAGTTCTTTTTTGTTCTTCATTTAGGGGTTAAAAAAAAGTTTAAAATACCTTTGCAGCGGTATACTGTTAACGAACGTCCCAACGCCACCCACACTACTGGGAGCGGCATTTGGATGAATATGTAAATTTGTGCTGCACGCTAAAATAAACACAACACAAACAAAATAAACACACAACAGAATTGACAGAGTTAAGAAAACATCTGATCATAGCGATGAGGATGTTTGCACAAGCTCTGCAATTCGGCACTCCAGTCAAGTAATATCACGTCACATTTATTTATATAGCACTTTATACAGTAGATTGCTTTAAACCAAACAGCTTTACAATATTAAACATGAAAAACCATGTCAGTGTTACAGTTTCTACTATAAAGCAGCTCTCCAGTGATTTCCCACTCACGTCAGTCTGACCTCAACAGACTCAACCAAGGAAATGAACCTGAGAAGATTTCCACATCAAAAAAGGCATAATCTCAGAGCCACTAATTACATCATCGCCACAGACCAATGGTAGTTTGATGGTGTTTACCAGCCAAAACTTTTCCGGAAAGTTTGCTTTGGCATACTGTTTTGGACTCCCGAAACTGACACAAAACAAACTTCTTTTTGGCCTGATTTTGTTCTAAATGACATCACACCAGTTCTTAGATTGTGCTTGAAGTTCTTCGATTTTGCTTTATATTGGGTCCTTGAAGATGAACTTTTTTGGTCATCCAGCATTTGATGTTGCCCACCCACTGTTAAATACCACAGTGCTCAGCATGTCATTAATGCACTGCATATCCTGTATGTTTGTGTATGTGTTCCAGGTGCACGGTCAGCAGGGTTTTACTCTGCAGTGGTATGTGAAAGAGACGGTTTGTTTCTGCCATGTAGTCTCAGTGAAATTGAGATGACGCTGGCCTTTGAGATGTTCATCACCATTATTAATACCAACCTACTGGCCCCTGCTGGATCCTCCCAGCCACTTCTCATTACACTCAGACGGTAAGTGTGTGTGAGATGGAAGCATCTTTAAGCAGTCCCTCCAGAATTTTGCAATATTTTTTTTGTGATTTTTGCGATCAAAATGCAATGTTTTTTTTAAATTAGAATACCATATTTATCATGTATTATGTTAGATGCACAATAGTTATACATGGCAATAGAACAAACAAAATGCACAAATCTTGTTTATTATGGTGTCTTGCCAAAAAAGGCTAGTCCAGTGGTGTACTAGGCTATCTAGCTTTAATAACATGATCACTTATGGTGGGAAATGTGACCAAATCAGCAATAAAATAAGAATAAGCAAATTACAATTGGACAAATAAATACAACACAAAAATACAGATACAAACAGTGCTTTAAGTTTGAGCACTGTTTGTTTTTCCCCTGTTGTCGTTTGATTAATATTAACGACACAGACAGGAGCGGGTATATATTAGGTTCACTTTCACTTTAAGACCTACTGTAATGAGCAGATCCAACACTGACACACGTCCCAAACTTGTTCTCTCAAGACATAACCACCAAGATGGACATTTAGGCATAATTATGTGTGTATTTGATCGTTCAAGGGCAATAAGCCTAGAAATATAACACATCTTGGTATGCATGCGCGAGCACTGACAGGCAGCAAACGCGTTGCACAGAATCCGCAGCCTGTCGGTCAGTGTGCCTATACAGCGCTTTTATCAACTTTTTTTTTTTTTTTTAGTGCCATCAGGCATATCATACTTTTTATTTGTCATTCATCCATGTCGCATAATCGCTTCGCCCGCTCCTTGGCACGGATGCGAGGCGACAGGTGAGAAAGATTCGCTTTCGTTTATGCACAGACCACATAGCCTACTGTGCATGCACATTGCATGACGGTCTGTAGGCTATCCTCGTGAAAATAATGCATTGCAGCTTTTAGGGATTAGGAATTAGGGATAATTCAATTAGATAATATTATTTATTTTTGTGATTAAAATTATTTTTTTGAGATTATTTTGTGGTGAAATGACAAATTATGCAACATTTTGTTGATTTTGCGTTGTATTCAGCGATTGTGGAATCACGAAAAACTGGAGGGACTGTTTAAGGTTCACAGGCAAAACAACAGATTTTTTTTTTTTAGCTTGTAAGTAGGGTTGGGTATCGTTTGAGTTTTAGCGATTTCGAATTCAATTCTGTTTATTGATTCCCAGTTTCAATTTTAAAAAAAATCAAGTCAAACATTTAGATGTCAAACATATATTAAGTGTCTTTTTGCAAAACATTTCTTTGCAGATGAATACCATTACAAAAATCAGCAGCCTACAGAAACTTTTACCTGTAGTTTTAACAAAAATACCTCAGGGAAATAACTAGCCCAACTAATATAAATTCCAAACATTATTAAAGACAAGTAAACAGTCAGTAATAAAATAAGAATAAATCAACAAATTAGCAAAAGCACACATAAATACAACTGATCAAATATACTAATAAAATTTAACAGTTTTAAGTTTTTCAGGTAAGTCTAGTATTCAGGTACAGAAATTGAATTTAAATGTAAAATAACACTGCATAGTCTTCACTTTATAAAATAGATGAATCCTTATTAAAGTTACAAAAGTTATTCAAGACCAGTAAGTGATTTTCTCTTTTTCATTTGTTCTTTAATTAAGATTGACAGCAGCCTAATATACCTTTTGCTGCCTGTCACTTTAAGAGCTAATGCACAGATCCAATATTACTGATACATGTGATTTTTCTTTCTCAACTGTTTTCTTTCAGTTGAGAGAAAAACTATAGTACTGTGCAAAAGTCTTAGGCCACCACCAGCTTTGTTGTTTTAGCAAAGTTTTAATGGCCATCCATATTTATTTTTGGTATTTATTACGATACAAACAGAAAATACAGGAAATATGTACAAAAAATGTAAAAAAAAAAAAAAATGGCTTCTTTAAGCAAAAATCAGTATTTAGTGTGTTCCTGGACTTCTTCTGGTTTATCAAAGAAGAAAATCTGAGATACTTCTCAGATTTTAAAAGTTTTCTTGGCCTTCCAGTCCTTTTCCATTCCATTTAGGTTTAAGAGAGCCAAGTTCCTGCTATTGCTCAAGTGTAAGGGGAGGTCACTAAATACTTGCCACTTTAGCCTGCATATCAATTTCATGTATTTTCTGGTTATATTCTAATAAAGAGACAGAAATAATTATATATGGTCGTTATATCATTGCTAAAACAACATCCAATGCTGGCCTAAGACTTTTGCACAGTACTGTATGTTACAATGATATTTTGTCATGATTTTGTGTGCATTTTTAATTCAAGTGCAAGAAGATGCGAGAACTCAATTCAGGATTCATGCACTATATGAGAGGCGGCTTTCTGTGCGCACTTCAGATGTGTGTGCACAGTAAACAACTAAATGCCAAATTGAGTTCTTTCACATCCTCTTGCACTTGAATGGTTAAAAATCATATTGAAACGTGCACACAGAAATCAGTAAGTGGAATCTAAATTTTTATTTTATTCCAAGTATCTGATTCCAGGCCTAAAGTATCCAATTACAGATTTGGAATCCATTTTTGATTCCCAGCCCCACTTGTAAGTGCTTGAATATTGTTTGGTCATGATTTGTAAGAATGCAAGTTGTATGATTTAGGCATGCTGGTGTTGAGGATGTAACGGAGAGTGTGTACTTGGCGGCCGGTTGTCGGCTCCTCTCTGCGGCTCTCATACCAAACCCCAAATTGAGCATCCGCTACACAGCTGTCAATCAAAGCCAAGAGCAACTGTTTCAACTGGACCGTGCGTCTGCCCACAAATGGTTTTTACAGAATGAGCGGTGGGCACAAGAGATTTGGGCAAGCTAGCACACACACACGCTTGTGAACAGTCCCAGATGTAACAGACATCTCAAAGTCTAATCAAAGGTTAATTCATGTGTTCTGGACTGTTGACTGCCGAACTGAGACTTTTTGAAACTGGTTGCACAATTTTTTTTGTTTGTTTTTTTGTGGTTATTGTGTATATATTTCATTGTTTAAGACGTTGTGAAACAAGACTGTTTTGTTTTTGAAAAAAAAAGAAAAAATATTTCATAATATTTAGTTTTCATGTTCTTAACAATTTATTAATTACTAAAACTTAAATCCAGAGATTTAAATCTGAAGTTACAAACTCCTGTGAAAAGAACAAACAGGTTTGACAAAACAGTTACTTTCACTGTTACCATTTGTCTTGCCAATTAGAAATTGTCAAATACATTTTGTGATTAGTGTAAAAACATTTGACTGCAGTAGCTCAGAAAGGCAATAATATGAAAGACATTTCATCATTGGATACAATTTTGTCTGGTTCTGTGATGTACATGTTTAAGTTTGTTCAGTTTAACTGAAAAATTATTACAAATAAATAGAAAATTAATACAATACCAATCTAAAGTCAGTTGCTTTTTATTATATTTTCCCCTCATTTTTGCACGCAGACAAATCAATGTTTATTTTGTTTTTCGAAATCTTAAATGAGAATATGTTGCTGTAAAAGGCAAAGTACAACACTTTTTACAACAATTTAACCATGACCCATGTGTGTCTGTGTGGAACTTTTCTTTCTTTTTGCAAATGAGTGAAAAAAAAATGGGTGTCAGATATGTAAAGACAATAAATAGGAAACATTTACTGTGTGAAATCATGCTGAAAATTTCTTGAATTTTTTTTTTTTTTTTTTTCTCTTATAACTGTTCCATAGTTCCAACTGTTCCAATCCATATTGGCTCCCTCTCAACAAATTTTCATTTAAAAGCAACTATAATCCATTCTTTTTTCCACTCAAAAAATAATGAATGGGGTAAACTGCAGGGAAAGTACATTCAAATTTTGTTTTCTAATATTGTCTATTTCTATTTTCTGAATCCTTACACCAAACACTGAAGATAACAGCAGGTGAAGAAGCCTCTTAAAAGTATAATTTTTGTACTTTGGGTGTCCTGTGATGTTAATGTTTTATGACAAAAGTTACAGCATTTGGAACAAAGGTAGGTATTTTTAATTTTTTTTTTTTTTCCCTCTCTAAGTGACATGCACAAAAATAATGACTCGTAACTCCAAATCTCTAGCAAGGAGAGTCAAAAGGTTGGTATTGTTTGAAAGAAAACTTTTTACATTTTTAAAATAAATAAATAAATTAAATTTGGACATTCTCATGCTGAGAAACTGCTGATAAAAGACAAAAAATAAAAGTTTACATATCTATCTTATTTGACATACAATAACTCAGAAAGGAACTAAGGTAGGAGGAGAATTCTTTTTTGGTGATGTTCCTCTATATGTGAGCTGTAGCTGGATCAAATTTTCTGGTGACTGCATAAAGAAATCAGAAGTTACAGCATTTGTCACCCCCTAATGGGCATTTTTTAAAATCATTCTTTCACATGGAGTAACTCGTGATCGACGCATGCGATTATGTTGATCTTGGACTCATTTTAATTGGGAGCATCCACTGTAAGTAATGCTGTGCCATTTTCTACTATCTATGCATGTTTCCTGAAGTTATAATCGAAAATGCCACGTGATCAACTTAATGGATTATCTTGTGAATCTGCTGTAAATAATGATGTCCAATTTTCCACAATCGGAGCATGTTTCATGAAGTTACGAGCCAAAACGTGGCATAAATGTTGCATCAGTTTATTATTTACAGATGGGTCTTGCGGGGCTTCACGTACAAAAACTCGCTCAAGTTTAGTCAAAGCCCAAAACAATTATGCTCGTTGTATTCTACTCCATGAGACCTTTCAAACATTGTGACATATAACACGATTATCTGAGCTGTATGCTGCTTTTGACACATTGGAGTACATAGTACAAAAATCTTTTTTTATAAATTATGATTTTTTTATTATTATTATTTTTCAGCAAATAACTCAGCAGTACTTAGGAGTTAATCAAAGTGTTCATTGTAAAGTTCAGACTCTAAGAAACGCGAACGCACCGGGTTGCACCACTCTAAGGACGGCCCTGACTGCTTCTATTCTCCTTGATTGTCAACTTCTTTCTTTCTTATTACAACCTTATTTTCTGATGCACTGCCGTCACTATCATCAATACTTTCTGGATAAGGTAGCCTTTCCTCTCTTTCTTCTATAAAACTTACTAATATAAACCTAAAACACAGGCAAAAAAGGCTATTATTCTGCATGCCAGTAATAAACAATAGTGCAGCCATACAGAAAAAATCTATCCCTTAGACTTTTGTCATTTATGCATAACACTAGGGGTGCAAATGTTCCAATTGCTCACGGTTTGGTTCGAATCACGGTTTTAGGGTCATGGGTTCGGTATGGTTCGGTATGTGCTATGTTCATGGAAAACAGGACTACTGTCAAATAAAAATAAAGAAAATAAGAACAAATAATCAAACTACAAGCAACATCACAAATAAATACAATAGAGCAAATATTCAAATAAAATAAACTGCTTTTCAGGTATCTAACAGTAGTTTTCAGGTACAGAAAATGGATAAAGTAATCAAATATAAAATAACTGCATATCTTCACTGTATAAATTAAAGATTAATCATTATTGAAGTTACAAAAGCTATTCAGTCAAGAGCAGTGAGTGATTTCTTTGTCAGTTGTTGTTTGATTTAACATTTAAAACACAGGCAGCAGGAATAGTTTTTTTCCCTTTAAGACATGCACGATCCAGTACATATACTGCGTTGTCTTTCTCAACTATTAAACGTTCACTTAAAGGTGCAATATGTAAGAATTTTGCAATAAAACCACTAGGCCAGTGTTATATATTTTGTTCACTTGAGTACTTACAATATCCCAAATGTTTCCAACTATTTGTAAATCTTGAGAAAATTGCAATTTTAACCAAGGCTGCAGGACGTGTGAGGAGTTGCCTGTCAATTGCGTCATACCCGTGTTACCCTTGGTTTACCCTTGGTTTTATTTTGTAGAAACCATGGAAGATGCTTTAATATATTACGTTTTAATAGACAAGGGAACAACTGTTTTGATATATTTATAGACAGAAAACTAATTATTGTTATAAAGCTCAACACGTTTATTCTTATTGTTTAAATCTAATTTTCTTGATTTTTTTGCGAGTACCATGCTTTACCATGCCTCAGAGAAAAACACTATTTTGGCGACTGCGGCATAATAAAAGTTCCGCTGCTCGCGGTGTGTGTTGCGCAATCGCTCCAGCTGCCTCGTTCAGCTCCCACAACACTCGGTCATGCTCTGCTTCATACTACAGTAACGTTAATAATCGCATCCATGAACATGATTTCTGTCCGAGTCCTATCCTGATTATTTTCCACTGGCTGTGAGGTGAAGACCACATGTCCCAAGATTCCGCGCTCAAACTTGGCGTCATCAAGCTACGCCTTTGTTTTGAATAGGCCTCTAGCGGACAGAAAATTTTACATATTGCACCTTTAAGACATAACCGACTATGTTTGCTAGGATACTCGCCAAGATGGGCATGTTGACATAATTTTTATATGAATTTGTCCGCTGAAGCACAAGACACAAGGAGAACTCAGTATTTGCGCGCTGTCTGAAGTAAGCGTGTGCGCGCTTCGGATGAGCGCACACAAATCTTCTCGCAGCGCACGCGAGTTCTCTTTCGCATCTTGCTCTTGAATGTTTAAATTAGCAAAGCTTAAATGAGTTTAGTTTAAACACAGATAGCAACATGTGTAGTTCAGGTCTCACCTGCGCTCGCGCGCTATCAACACCCGGGTGATGACGGCGTAAATGACTGGACATTAGAGCATACGGCACTCAAAATAAACAAAGTTTACAAAGAGTGACTGTTTTGTCCATGCAAATAGCTCAACTAACGTGATCATTATAAAGGTGTTTAAACAACAAAACGCATCCACTTAGATATTTGACAATTGGAATATCACATTTCATGTTATAGTTAACAATTTTGTGAATATTTTGAATAAATATTATATAATATCCAATTATAATAAATAAAGGAAAAATTAAATAAAAGAAACATCAGTCATACAGCACTATTGTGGCTGTGGTGTGTCACATGACAAGCAATGATGCGTCACCATGGAAACAAAGTGATACGTTCTAAATAACGGTCGCCTTAAAAAACTTATGCTGGGATCTCAACCAGAATATTTTAACCTTATGTGTGAAAGGGTTAAGGCTGGCCACACACAAGATTTTAAGCCCGAATTTGAGCCCGATTTGCACCCCCCAAACAATCGGGGGTGTGGCCAGATTCGAGGCTTGTCGCAACCGATTTTTTGTCCAAAAAGTTCTCAATTATGTGGTGTCATTACGATTATTTTACTGCTTCCGATTGCGTCAGAGCAAATCTAGATTAATTTCTCCAGGAAAAGATCAGATCTGTTATATTATCTTAAAGCATCTAGGAATTTTAACTCAAGGTAAACTTGTATCGTTTGTATCAGGGGCGTTTCCTCCGAGGATACAAGGGAGGCAATGCCTCCTTAAATCATAGGATGAGAAAATAAAACAATGCAAAAATGTGATATTAAAAAGTGTACAAGTCGCTCGTTTTTCTAAATGAACACTGTCCAACATCGAAACCCGCAGGTGAAGTTACAGCAGGAGTCTGTGTCTCTCGTGCCTCCTCTCACCTCATAGAAAATCAACAGACCCCCTGAAGCATGCGGTGGGTTTAGTGAGGGGTAATTGAGAATGAATGGGGGAAAGTCACATGAGAGGAGGCAATACCTCCATCATGCTATGATTGGATGTGATTGGTTATGATTGAATATGATTGGTTTGTGCAATAAATCCTGCCTACTGTTTATGTGCGTGTTCCGTGCATGAATGAACAAAATGATGGCATCAATGGGAACACTAATTAAAAAGTAAGTAAACAGCTCACCCAATTAGATATCACCACTTTGTCACGTAAAATCAATCTTAAATAAAGACCTGAAAACAAATGACTGTGGGGTTTTTAGTGAGCAATCAGCTTGGTGAAATTAAAGATTCGTCTTCGTGTCTGTGACAGACAGTGTTTGTCGAGCATGATCCGAAATAAGTTTACTATTAAAAAGAACAGCAGAACATCAATACATGAATAAAATATATTGTTTAACTAGTTACTGCTGTTATTATTATTTTGGAATAAATGTAAAAATGCTTAAAACACTAACTTGATGAGATTGACTTGGATTTAATAAATAGAACATTAAATATATTGTCAATGTAAAAATACAAAATGTAATGGTATTTGTTTTGTTTTTTATGTAATGTAAAGTAATGTTCATTTATCGAGGAAAATGTGACAACGTGGAGAGTAACGGGCATAAATTTGCATTTGATTTATAAATAAATATATAAATAAAACTGAGGACTTTGCCTCCTCATTTCAGAACACCACTGCACGCCACTGGTTTGTATGATAAAGTGTGGGAAGAAGGTACAAGTTGGAAAGATGCAGTCATTATTCCCATAATATAATCAGGAAAGGATCCAACAAATCCAGCAAACTATGGGACAATTGCTCTTACATCACATGTTGGGAAAATAATGGAAAGGATGATTGTTGAGAGACATTTTATGCAGAAAGTAAAGAAATGTTATCTCCTCATCAGAATGGCTTTAGGAAAGGTCGAGGAACTATGGATCCAGTTGTTTTTTTTGTTTTGTTTTTTGGAAACAAATTTAAAAAGCCCAAATTAATGAGGAATCAGTAATGGCAATATTTTTAGATATAGAAAAAGCTTATGATATGGTATGGAAAGAGGGACTGTTGATGAAAAGATACAGTATATCCAGGTTAAAATTTGAACAACGCTATCCAGTAGATACAGAGTAGAAAATGGGACTCCACAGGGTAGCTTGATCAGCCCATTACTTTTTTTCTATTATGATTAATGATGTGTTCTATGAATTAAAATATGATGTTGGTAAATCATTGTTTGCTGATAATATTGCTCTTTGGAAAAATGGGAAGAATTTAACATTAATGCATAAGAAGATGCAAGAAGCAATCAGAATGATTGAAAAATAGTATTCATGAGGTTTAAGATTTTCAGTAGAAAAGACAAAGATGATGGGTTTTAGTAGAAAGAAGGTTAAAGAAGCAAAGACATTGATGTATGGTTTTTAGGGGTTTTATTTGACTCTAAAATGACTTGGAGTGATCTTATAAAGAAAATAGAGAAAAAATGCAAGGTGATTTTAAATATAAAATGTTTAACAGATTCGGATTGGGGTGCTAGTAAAAGAGCCTTGAGAGAGATATACGTTGCTTTAATAAGACCAGTGATAGAGTATGGAAGTGTAGTGTATAGATCAGCTGCAAAGACACCGCTAAAGAAATTGGAAATAATACAAAATCAAGCTCTGAGAATCTGCTGTGGGGCTATAAAGTCATCTCCAACTTTTGCAATTCAAGTAGAGATGGGTGAATTGCCTCTGTATTTAAGATACAAGCAGCTGATAATGAATTATTGGGTAAATTTAAAAGGACATAATAGAGAAAAACACCCTACTGTAAAGTCCTTTAGCCCATGTTGGGAAAGTATGAAAGCAAAGGGAGAATATTTTGTTTGGTCATCAAATAAAATGGCTAAAGAAATGGGATTACAAGAGAAAAAGTATAGTCCTGCAGTTCCTTATCCAGTGACACCACCTTTGTAATTGTCTTTGTAGTCTTGTCTCCAGAGCGCTATTTTCATCCTGGCCAGTAGGGGTTGCTCTTTGGGCCCTCTATGTCATGCTCCCTCCAGAACTGCTTACATCATGAACTGTAGTCTCTCCACTCCTGAAGGAGGCGCCATTGCCCCATCCATGTTCATTATCCCGCTTATATTTAACCCTTTATAAGTCTGTTTGTTCCATGCCATTGTGTTCAGTCTTGAGCCAGTCATCCTGAGTTTCCTGCTGTCTGTCTTCAAGTTAAGAGTATCTCTTGTTAAATATTTTAGACCCTTGTGTCTGTTTTTGTTTTCACTGTTTTATGGAAGCTCAGCTTTCCTAGTTTATTTGTATTTTGTATCTTTTGTTTTTCTAGTAAAGATTACTTTTTTATTCTGAAGACTCAAGTCTCCTGGCTCTTTTGATCTTCTGCTATTGGGTTTAACTGTGAGGAGTTAGCTCTTACCCTTAAAGCACTAGAGACCCAGGTTCAGTCCGCACCAAGGGCAACTTCTTACAACCTTGGATGTTTCTCCCACTGATTTTAGATTTATATATACAAGATGAAAGGGAAAAGAAACTGGGCAGATGAAAGATTGATGAAAGATTGAGAACAATGCATAAGTCTTATTGCAATATTTACTGATGAATCAAATGAACCTAAGAGTGGAAATACTGACTTTGCATTTGTTATTCCAGATTTAAAGATAAATATTAGGGAAAGAACACCTGACCATTTAACAGTATTTACAGTTGAGCTGTTAGCTATTTTAAATGCAGTACAATGGGTAGAACATAAGCTTAAAATGGCAGTAATATGCTCAGAGAGTTTATTAGCATTGGTTTCTTTGCAGTCTTTGTCATCTCATAACAGACCCGACATTGTTTATGAAATATATGAAACTCTGTACAGACTAAATCATATAGAAATATAGAGATTTATGTGGATTCCAGCCCATAGGGGAACTGAGGGGAATGAGATGGCACATGTTTTAGCAAAGCAAGCTTTAAAACAAGACAGAATAATGGAGGTATCATATAGTAAGGCAGAAATTAAAACAATAATACGTATTAATATAATGAATGCATGGCAAAAACAATGGGATGAAGAAAGTAAAGGACGTCATTTATATAAGATAAAACAAGTAGTAGGAAAAATTAAATCAACAGGAAGAACTCCCAGAGAGCAAACCATTATATGAAGGACGAGGTTAGGACATACTGGGTTAAATAAATAATGTATTTATTGAGAAAGCATCCTTCAGGTATATGTGATTGTGGAATGGAAGAAGAGTCGGTGGAACATGTTTGTCACTGCATTAAATATGGGACACAAAGAATAAAAGATGAGTTAAAGAAATATGGGGTGAGTGTGTTGAACCTTAAGAATATATTAAATGAAGAACAGATCAATAAAGCTATATTTATTTTTCTGAAAGAAGCTAGATTAATGGAAAGAATTTAAATGATTAATTTATTTATTTTATGTTTATCTATCCTTTTTTTTTTTTTTTTTATTAACCCATTTGTGCCCAAATTTTTCTGAATGGTTTCATGCATATAGTCATGTTAGTAGTTGTTTATGTGAACATGTTCTGCATTTATTTTCTTGAAAATCATATTTGAATATGCGACAACTATAGTGGCCAGTGGACAAGTATGTTGTATGCACCCCCTCAATGTAAAATTTAAATAGGAAGAGAACATTTGGCATCTAACTCAAAATAACTGCTTTCAACTGATCAATCTTTATTCATAAACAGATTTATTATGTATAAAAGTCGAAGAACATTCGATGTGAACCCAAAAAGGCTGCATCTAGCTTAGAATCTCTTGAATATACAAAAACAACAAATCCATTTGTCTTAAAGTGGTGGAACATAGTGCAGAACAAAGTGCAGCCATTAAGTTGCCCCAGCAGGGCAGTGTGTATCAAAAAGTTAAATGAAAATAAATAAATAGAATGAAGAAAAAATTAGATGGGACATGTTTAATAAATTAGCATTTATTAATAAGTTTAATGTATAATAATTAAACAATAGACATTTAATAAATTGCCTATTAATAAATGTTCACCTTTTGATTATTATTGTTGCCTCTAGTAATTATGTCTGTTTTTTAATTTCCAACCTATTTTGGGTTTATTTTAAGCCGGCCATATAGTAATTTTTAAACAGTAGTTTAAATAAAACTGCCCAGCAGATTGGGCAAACATTTAACCCAACCGCTGGGTTTGTCCATTTTCAACCCAATTTGGGTTGTTTTGACCCATCATTTTTTAGAGTGTATGTTTTAGGTGGGATATTATGAAAGCAAAAAGCACTAAACAAGACCGATAACCTTGATTTATTAACCTATCCACAGTATACCCCATTTCCCCATGATATAAGTACTTATATGTCATTTGCCAACCGGCAACTATAGTTGCGGCTTGGACTTTTGACTAAGTATGCCAAAAACTATAGATCTCTTGTAAGATTTGTCTTGTTTGGATGATTCAAGAGACCTTCATGATTATGTAGTTATATACAGTGCTCAGCGTAAATGAGTACACCCCCTTTGAAAAGTAACATTTTAAACAATATCTCAATGAACACAAAAAGAATTTCCAAAATGCTGACAAGACTAAGTTTTATATAACATCTGTTTAACTTATAACATGAAAGTAAGGTTAATAATATAACTTAGATTACACATTTTTCAGTTTTACTCAAATTAGGGTGATGCAAAAATGAGTAGCTACACCCCCACTGAAAGTCTCTGGAGCAAAGCTAAATTGTAGACTACAAATGTCTAATTTAACAAGAATTCAACCACAGGTGAGTCTAATTATTCATTACACAGGTGTCCAGCAGACAGTTGACTATAAAAGCATGTTAAAACCCCTTCCCATTTCATGCTGTCAACAACGGCACCACATGGAAGAGAAATGCCACAAGACCTGAGAAATAAAATAATTTCTTTACACCAGAAAGGTGAAGGCTACAAGAAGATCAGCAAAGCTTCACTTATCAGTCAGAATACTGTAGCAAAAGTGTTACAGAAAAAAGTTTTTGGAACTGCAACCATCTCACAGAGACGTCCAGGTCGTCCACGGAAGTTAACACCTCAACAGGATCGTCTTCTGATGAGAAGGGTTGAAGAAAATGGGCATCCAAGTTCACTGCAGTTATCTAAAGAAGTAGAAAGCCAAACTGGGGTGACTATTTCCTGTGACACAATATGGCGTACACTGCAGAGGAATGGCATGCATGGGTGCCGTCCACGAAAGCCCAGGCACAAAGTCCGCCTAGAGTTTGCCAGGGCCCATGCTGACAAAGATGAAGACTACTGGGACTCTATACTCTGGAGTGATGAGACCAAAATAAATGTTTTTGGAACTGATGGCTTCAAAACTATATGGCATCGCAAAGGTGAGGAATACAAAGAAAAATGCATGGTGCCTACAGTGAAACATGGTGGTGGCAGTGTCCTTATGTGGGGCTGCATGAGTGCTGCTGGTGTCGGGGAGCTGCATTTCAGTGATGGCATCATGAATTCACAGATGTACTGCTCTATACTCAAAGAGAAGATGCTACCATCACTCCGTGCCTTTTGTTGTAGTGCACTTTTCCAACATGACAATGATCCTAAACACACATCTAAGGCCACTGGTGGATTTCTGAAGAAGAACAGGGTGAAAGTGATTCAGTGGCCAAGTATGTCTCCTGATCTGAACCTAATCAAACACCTATGAGGAATTCTGAAGTTGAGCATCACTCTCCATCCAGAATCCAGACTCTAAAAGAGGTCATTCTTGAAGAATGGAAAGATAGATGTTGCAAAATGTCACCAACTTGTTCATTCCATGCCTAGACGACTTGGTGCTGTCATTAAAAATCATGGAGGCCATACAAAGTACTAGATGTAGTAGTTTTTGTTGTGGGGTGTACTCTTTTTTTGCATCACCCTAATTTGAGTAAAACTGAAAAATGTGTAATCTAAGTTACATTTTTAACCTTACTTTCATGTTATAAGTTAAACAGATGTTATATTAAACTTAGTCTTGTCAACATCTTGGAAATTGTTTTTGTGTTCATTGAGATATTGTTTAAAATGTTGCTTTTCAAAGGGGGTGTATTCATTTATGCTGAGCACTGTATATGTCAACAAAAAATATTTATTAGTAACATGAAAATTATGTTTCTTTGGGAGGGTTTGCCTTCGCCATGCTTCCTGGAAGAAGGGGTAGGAAGTGGACAGCCTCATGTGACAGGAAGGAAGTGAATACCTTTTTTTTTTTTTTTTCTTGAAATCCTTTATTTGGTTGTTTTCTTGCATGTCATTGAGACATAAAACATGGATAACATCTAGAAAAATACTTACAAAAGGAAATCAACAACTATATACTGCGGCAACTATAGTTGGGCTAAAATGGGTTAAGAAAATACTAATCTCTGGCCCACACTCCAGTACAGCAGGTGTAGTGTTGCCAAGTCTGTGGTTTTCCCACAGAATTGGGCTACTTTTACACTGTTGGCTTTGGGGTTTTTTTTTTTTTTTTATGTCTGCAGGTTGAAGCGTCCCCAAATAACATGATATTTAGCCCCTGGAATGCGAATTTTACCAGGGGATCCCTGCCAAAAACCTGGATTTTACCGCCCGGAATGCAATTTTTACTGTGGGACCCCCCTGAAACACGATTGGGCTAGTTTTGAGTAGCAATTGGGCAGGTTTTGTTGTGAAAACCTGGCAGCCCTGAGCAGGTGGCGGATATGCATCTTAATTGTTAGTTGCCTCTCGCCAATAAAAATAGAAGAAGAAGAAGAAGTGCTTTCCACCCCCCATCCATAAAAGCACTTCCAACAACAACAACAACATTTTTTCTCTGTCCTTATAGTCAGTTTTTCATAAGAAATAAAAATATACATAATAACCGAAAAAGGTGTAGGCTGAAACCACTGCTTATTATGCCTACCCTTTATACATATATATCAAATGAACGTCACTTTTTTCCCCTGGACTTGATTACTACAAGATAACACAAGACATTTTCCAAAAATACACACAGATAATTTCAAAAATACACATTTCAAATAATAATACAATAGATTAAATATTACATACAAAATATTTCATATTAAATTATATAATTATTTATCACCTTGTTTTTAAACATTTTCTTGAATTTACAAAGTGATATACACAATTTTAATTCCTTGTCACAATTATTCCATAAGTTTACCCCTTTGACAGATATACTTCTATTTTTTACATTAGTTCTTGCCCTTATTTTGTTAAACATACATAATCCTCTTAATTTATACTGACTTTCTCCTATTGTGAACAGCCTCTGGATACAATTTGGAAGTAAATTATTATATACCTTATACTGTACCTGTGCAGTATAAAAATCCACTAAATCAACAAATTTTAAAGCATGTAATTTATTAAAAATTTAGATTTATATTAGTTTTATATGTATGACCCGACACCTCCACACAATAAATCATGTATAGAACTATGAGCGAACAATACAAAACATATAATGAGTTTTCATTTCATTTCAATGAGTTTTGTTCTACTTAATATTGCAATTGATTTTGACATTTTACTTTTTACATTATTTATAATGTAATTTATGATCTATTATAACACCTAAAAATTTATTTTCATATACTCTTTCAGTTTCCTCACTGTTAATCCTAATTTTAGTTTTGTTATTACATTGTCTATTGCTAAATATTATTAACTTTGTGACACAGCAATCACATTAAATTTATTAAATTTTATAAAAACTTCTACTATTAAGATGTATTAATGACAATGCCCCTTCCATTTCCACAGTTCTATTAAATTCCCCTTCTGTATAATACTCACAACAGTTATTATTTACATTACTGAAGAAGTGGTTTTCTGGGTCAATATTATTTTCAATCTCACACATTTTCCTTCATTCACAGCTCCTGCCTGCATCGGATACAATGTCAAATATTACCAAGACATCTGCTTGGTTTTGATTATCATCTATATCATGATCACACTTCATTAAAGTTTATTATCTGCGTGCCTTTTAAAGCTATATTAGTTTAAACTTATAATTTATTTTCTGAGTGCACAAATCTAAAGTACATGCACAGAAATCTGGCTGTCAGATGGTATTAAACTAACTTCTCTTTCATGTTTTATTGTGCTTAAACTGCCAAACACACACAAGGTTATGTCAAAAACACACAAAGTTAACAAACACAGTCGGTTATGTCTATGAACGTAAACAGCAGGGACAGAGTGTATATGTCATACATTATATAATATCTGGTGTGACTAAGCCTTGCAGGGTGAAAGCCTTGCCTTAGTGGTCTGGACTAGTACTTTAAAGACATACCCACAGTTACACAGACAAGGCTTACGCCTAGTCCCAGACTAAAATACATGTTTGAGCTGTATTAACTGAAAGCAACTTGCACTGACATATCTTAAAAAATGTCACTGCCATTGTTTTGTCTCAAGATGCACACAAGTAATGTTTTTTAGGACACATTTATAAAAGCTACGTAAATGTCCTAGTTGAACTAAGGCCTAATCGTGGCTTAATCTAAGACCTGTCTGTGCTTGAATTATCATTTGTGTCAACCTCTGGTTGCTCCAGGGGCACAGTTCCTGTAAAACTACTATAAATCACTTTGGATAATAATAACAGATAATTAAAGCCTATAAATGAATGTAAAAGAAAAAGGGTAATTTATAATTATGAGTTGAAAGGTGATGTGTCATCTAAGTCAGCATGGGCAAAAATTACAACATCAGATATAGATGCAGATAGAGATTAGTTTTGGCAAACAAATTGTATTGGCATAGTTTTTCTGAGACTCTAGAATGGCAAAATCATATTCTGAGGTCTGAATGTGATTTCAAACAGAAACTAAAATAAATTAATTGATTCAAAAACGTACAGGGAAGCCAGTGGGCCTGTCCCAATACCCACACTTGACAGGAAGTCCACAAGACTCCAAAAATGGCAAAGCTCAGTGGCCTTAAAGGAGTCAATTTAGTGTTTCCTGAGGTGAACTTATAATGTTAGTATGAATTTTACATCAAAAATTGTCATAACCTAGAAATAAAAGGAAATAATTTTCTAACCTGATTTTAGCCCTCTGGTCTGAACACTCTGTTTGAAGAGGTGTGTCTGCTGTGAGACTTCAGTGTAAACAACCACTGCTGTGACATGTTTGCTTATGAAATTAGTCTTATATGTGGAACCGGTGCTGCCAGGTAGTTAGGGATTGAACCCCCACTGTGAAAACTTTACCATGTTTTTACTATTAGGGCCTACAGCTGTCAAGATTAACTAATCGTGAGAAGTGTTGATTATAGCACTATTTTGAGGTCTACTCCCGTCACATGAAAGCTTGCAGCGATTATCATTGTAGCCTGTTGATCGTGGGATGGCAGTGATCATGTCATTGGAACTTGGTTTCTGCACTCTCACAAATGCTTCTGTCATTGCTAACAGTGCAAACACAGTGTAAATACAGTTAGAGATTCATAACAGGAGTTTTAGCGAGAGTCCAGATAAACTCGTGCTGTGTGATCAACAGCTTCAGCCATTATAAAGAAAGCGCTCTTTGATCGCTTTCTGTATATAATTTAATCAAAATTTAAAAACGCATTAATATAATACATATCAAGCGATCTGCAATAACAGACAAAACAATATGGACCACATAATAAAAACAGTTACTCACACGTGTGGTGCGACATTACTGTCGGATCCAATATAGTCAGCATAGCATCGTCTTTTAGTTTCAATGTTGCTGAAAATTCTGCATCGAATTGTGCCTTGTTTGTAAATGAATCTGCAGTAAAATGAAGTGAACAAAGGACCAAGTTCTTACTGACTTAATTAAAAATAAAGTTCATCTACTCTTTC
This sequence comes from Hypophthalmichthys nobilis, assembly GCA_037950665.1. Taxonomy (NCBI): domain Eukaryota; kingdom Metazoa; phylum Chordata; class Actinopteri; order Cypriniformes; family Xenocyprididae; genus Hypophthalmichthys; species Hypophthalmichthys nobilis. The sequence continues at coordinate 20,108,072 of CM075483.1, forward strand.
CTAATGTTGGGATCAGAAGGAAGGCAATGCAAAGACTGTGTTTTTCCACAACTTGGCACTGCACAGCGTCTTATTGTCTTCAGAGCCATCTTTATCGTTTGGTTTCTGTGTAGACTTGTGTTTGGCTCTGTTGTTGCTATGCACAAATCGGTGAGCGGGGCTAAACAGGCAGTGATGTAGAAGCAAGCATTGATCTTCTTCTGCAGAGGCAGTGCTTAGCAACACTATTACGTCATAAAGTGGCACATTCCAGAACCTGCTGTTCTGGCAGACTGACTTCAGTCTAAGCCGTTTTTAGACTAACAAGAAAGTTTTGAGTTCTGAAACTTACAGGATGTTTCACATTCACGTTCAAGAACTCATGAGCCCCAAAATCCTGAAATCACTTACACAAGAGTAATTCTAATTTAATAAAGCAATAAGCCCTGTGAAGCCATGGTTTACAGTGAATTTTTAACAGCTAAGGGGCATTGTTGTAAAACCCCCTTAGCTGTTATAAATTCACTGTAAACCACGGCTTCATGGGGCTTATTGCTTTTATAAAATGGTTACCACACAATACAAATATTAAAACCAAAGAATATGTATCAATGCAACTTTCATTAAGTAAAATCACTAAAAGACTACAAGACTTGAAGCCTTCTCGCCGTTGACACGACTCGCAGCAGATCAAGCTGACTCAGTGACCTCGCTCTACGGATTGATCGCCGCTCTGCAAGCAAGCTGATCAGCGCACCACTTTCAGCAGCCCGATCAGCTCGCGGCTCTCAAGCAGCACTGATCAGCGCACCGCTCTCTAGCAGCCTGATCAGTGCGCCGAGGAAAGAGCAAATTTCTAAAGAGCATTTTTCTGCAATGTTGATACAAATGTCGCGCCACAGCTGTGGCTTGTGCAGGACCAGCGTCCCTCTGCCATCGCGAGCGATCTGGTTTGTTCAGGGGGTTGGAGGACGATCCTCTGAATGACAGTATGTCATTGGTGGCCTCAGACGCAGAGGATTGGGCAGGCTCAACGAACGACCCTGCCCCCTTGCCGTCTTTAGAGCCCATTGACGCAAGGGCTGTCCAAAGCAGTTGAGGAGCTCGGATTGGAGTGGTCTTCACCTGAGGAGCCGAAGGTTTCTCATCAATTGAAGCCCTGTAGAACAACGTCAGCTCTCGCTGGATGTGTCTACACCTCGGCTGGCCAGGCGGCTTCTGCACTCCACACTATGGCCATTCTCCAGGTCTTTCAGGCCAAACTCCTCCGCTCCATGGATGAGTCTGGACCCAACCCAGTATTTCAGAGAGCTGCACAGCGTGACCGACTTGGCCCTGCGCACCACGAAGTGAATGGCCTGGGTCATAGCCAGGTCAATGGCCAGTTTATTGGTGCTGGAGTGCCACTTGTGGCTGAATCTGACGGAGATCAAGGAAGCAGACAAAACCCTTTTTCCTCTACTTCCCTGTCTCCCCCACTGGCCTCTTTAAACCCACCGTCGATGGGTTTGCTGAACGCTTCGCCGCTGCACAGAAGTTGTCCCAAGAGAAGCGGCACTTCCTGCCTAAGTGTTCCAGCTCTGCAGCTGCTTCCAGTTGCCCCAAAACTGCGCCTACTCAGCAGCCCGCCAAGCCTGCGTCTTCGACTGCTCAGCCCACTCCTCAGCCTGAGCCTCGACCAATCAGCATCAAGGACTGGAACTAACCGTTTTATAATTAGATATTACATATAATTTGGTAGTTAAATGTAAAATATTGAAAATCAAAATGTGTAACTAAAGCTCTGTTAAAAACTTAACTTGCAATTTCACAACACTGTGTTGTTGTAAGTGTGTCCCATTCATTAATCAAAACTTCTACGCATACATGTGGTCTTCATGCCCACTTGAACACTTGGGCCAAATACAGCAAATACGTCATGTAAGTAGACAAGTGGTCACGTGCAAAGACCACAGGTGTGAGTATTGAGGCAGGCCCAGTGTAGTTTAATTCACAAACAAATGACTTTTATGAACCTGTCCTTTTTAGTGATATAAAAACAGGACAACCAGTGTAGTCTGAATCACTAACAAATTAATCTTGTGAGGTGGTTCTTTTTAGTGACTCAAAAACATACAGGGCAATCAGCCCAATTTACGAACAATGACTTTTATGATGTCACTATACAAGCCTGTCCTTTTTAATGATCAAAACATACTGGTGACTCTAATGAGGCAGTTTTTAAAGAAAACTTCCTGCATGTGTGAGCAAATATGACATATACTATATGTATAGTTTATATAAACTAGAGAGAGAGAGAGAGAGAGAGTTTGTTGTATAGTAATCAATTCTCTGTAGTGCAATCATTTACAGGAAATTTTGCTTTGAAAAGTGTGACCCACCAGTCCATTGACTTGTTGAACAGTAACACCGCTTCCAATGCTGTTGATGGAAACAAAGCAACAAATTTAGCAAATAATTCCTACACTTACATAACTGCAAAAAGAAACCCATGGTGGAGAGTTACCCTACAACAGCCTTACAAAATTTTAATGGTTGCCATCACCAACTGGGGTGATTGTTGTGCCGATAGGATCGATGGAGGTGAGATTCGTATTGGGAACAGCCTTGACAACGACGGCAACCACAATCAGCTGTAAGAGACTTGTTAAGATATTGCTCAAATCATACAAAAAATTAACCCAGAATGTGAGATCATCAAGAATTTTTTACATTTCTTTAGGGTTGCAAAAGTGTATTCTATGCGGGCTGGGAAAACACAGAAGTTGAAGTTCAGTCCCTTAGATGGACAGTATGTTAATGTTCTTTTACCAGGAGAGAACCGCATTCTGACAGTATGTGAGTTAGAGGTGTACGCAGTCTCTGAATGTAAATCGGTCACGTGATGTTTGAGTGTTTTACAGCACTGTCTAACTGTTCATATTTCATTATTTGTCAGACATAGTAGCAATGATACAGTCTGATGGGATAAACTTGGTAACAAATGGACGAGCTACCCAGTCCAGTGTGAATCAAGGTTCTACAGCATGCCTGAGTCTTGCACAAAATGCCATTGACGGGAACCGGCAATATGACCTATTCAAAGGCTCTTGCACTCAAACGAATACTGAAAGTGATCCCTGGTGGAGACTTGATCTGATGAAAACTTATACAATTGCATCAGTGGCTCTTACCAATCGCGGTGACTGCTGTGCTGAGCAACTGAATGGAGCGGTGGTTCACACTGGAGATTCACTAGAGTCTGAGGGCCGTGCAAACCCAGTGTAAGAAATGATGTTATTACATGCATTTATTAGAGACCTTGTAAAGCTTATGTATTATTTGGGAATATTAAGGAATATTACATTAGCAAGTGTGTTGTGTGTTCAGACCAACAGCGTGTGATACAACCACTAAATAAACAACAACTTAATATTGTGTAGCTTTCATTTTATGTTTTAGTCAATATTTCCTGTTTTAGTCTATTAAATGGTTCCAACTTAAGTCAAATCAACTTCCCAAGCAACACACAGTAAAGGCCCGTTCACACGGATGATAATGATAAAATAAAGTTTTAAAAATCATTCTAAATTTAATAGAATAGTGGAGTCCACACCACAACTATAACGATAATGGCACAGAGGAACGATATCACTGGAATCACTTTCAGAACTATTTTTTTACATCTGACAAACAATCAACACATTAACACCCAGAATCCACCTGACTTTCAAAACCTTGAGCAATATAAACTTCGCCATGTTTTAATATGTAGTGAAATGTGTTTTTAGGAAATTTGTTTGTCTTTCATAGAGTCACTGAACATATGCTGCTCTGCAAATCAAATTTGTGGACAGAAACTGTTGCATAATATACATAAACAATATATATAATACTTAAGGCATCATTTTATTTCTACTCTGTTTCTTAACTTTTACTCCTACTCAGGTGTGTTAAAGTGTTCTTCATCCCTGCGGGAGGGACAGGGAAGGTCCGGTGTAACAGTGCTCTTCAAGGCCGTTATGTGACTGTGGCTCTTCCTGGAGAAAACAGGACTCTGAGCTTGTGTGAAGTGGAGGTGTTCAGGGTTCCAACAGAATAGTGCATTTTTTTTTTTTTTTTTTTTTTTAAGCAGCAATATTGCAACCCACCTAATGCCTGTATGGGACACCCAATAATGTTAATAATAATTTACTTTATTAATATTATGTTACAATATTTTTTATAATTCCAATCTACTGGAATTTGAATTATCTATACCTGTTACAAATATTTGCATGAGAAACAAAATCATTGTCTTTAAATGCTCAGTAACACATCAAAAGAATATTTCTCACTTTTATTTTACAAAAAGTTAATATGAATGTTCGGTCCAATTCTTAGCTTGTTTTAATAAAAATTGTGCATTTATAGCCTACCAACCACTTGATGTCACTATTGCTTTAACTTCACTTGAAGGAAATATTAAGCAACTTCCTGAAAGCTGAAAATGTGCAATTACAATAATACTTTATTTTTCCATCCTGAAATTTGCTGATCAAACTAAAGCTAACACGATAGACATTACTAAATCAAAAGTGAACATTTCTTGTAAGATCAATATTGATTCAATAACGGTTCGAGATATGTGTTCAAAACCGTGCTGACGTCTGGGATCATTCATTGTTATATTGTAAACAGGAATCAGCCTGTTTCTTTTCCACAGTGAATTGAGAATGACAAGTTTTCATCATATTAATTGGATTTGGAGCAGCTGTATGCTTTAAGATGAGGTTGTCCGTCTGATAGACCATCTGTGCTTAATTCTCCAAAGTACTTGGATATATTTTTTTGCAAGCTATCTGTCAATGTACAGTTTTATGGGCAAAAATACTGTTGTGGAAAAGGATAAATTGTGAATCTGATTATTTTAATATAACTGACTAAAGACATCTCTGAAAAGCACAGTGTAATCACTGTCTACAGTTTTGACAATCATCTTAGAGGTTTACTGCATTGTCAAAGATGCCAAATTGTCAATTGTACCAGTCGAGAATATGAAAATCATATGTTATATAAAAAAATGCTAATATTAAATACACATTTTCATATCCACATTGACAGATTGAAGTTACATTTCAATCAATGTTACAAAGATTGAAAGAAGTCATTAGAAATATTGTCCTGCCTGTCAAAACTGTTATAATGCACTACTGGAAAATGGATTAATATGTCTACAAAATAATAACATTCCTAATGTTATACTTTTTTTCTTTCTTTCTTTTTTTATTTTATTTTTTTTTTTTTACATTAAGAATTTACAGTCACAATATTGTTAAATGCCAAATCTGACTGGAAAAAATCTGAGTGTTGTGTCATCAGTTTTTTTCTGTTTTCCCAGAAGAGAAAGAACTTTCAAATATGTGTATCTGCAAAAGTACACTAGCATATAAATGGTGTTAAAACTAAAAGACAGAATAAAAGACACAAAAATCTAATTTTGATGAGAATCTACCAGAGGTGAACAAGAACATGCTAACCAGCCAAACCTTGACACACACACAAACACAATCACACAGACTATCAGGGCTTTTTGACCCTCTGTGTAGGAAAATCATTCAAGTATCAAAAACAGGAAGCATATTGATTAGGCAAGAGCTGCAGATGTATAATTCGGCAAAATACTGAAAGAGTAATTGAGTCTCTCTTCTTCATGGCATTATCTGACTGGGTCAATTTGCACTCTGCCTAATCAGGTCAGCGCTCAGGGCGGATGAGACTTCAGCCATGCCTTCCACGCTGGCACTGAGACCAGCTCAAGTGTGCATAATGTATAGAGGGCCACAGTCTATAAATTACATCTTACTTAACAAGGTGGTAGGAGTGCTGTCTGCATAAACTCTCACAAAGTAACAGCAAAATTATAGCTGTTTAACATTTGGAAATGTGCAATTTTGGCTCCTAACATACTCTTTTTCCTGAACAAGGTTTTGCTAGGGATTCAAATATGAAGTCTGTAATTGCAAAAACATTACCACTTGAACCCTTGAAACAATCTACCTATGTGAGAAGTATTTAGACCTTAGAAGATATTCACCTTGAATTAGCAAATGCCTTCAATTACAGCTAGCCTATGTCTAAAAAAAAAAAAAAAAAACTCCATCTAAGAACTAAAGAAAAAAAGACATCTCATCATCTGGTTCTTGGAAAAAAGTATATAAACCTGTCTTTTTTTTTTTTTCTTTCCTTAAGGAAAGAGTTCTCCAATATTTGTCTGTGCTCACTGTGCATCTAGCTTTACTTATTGTTTCTTTCTTTCTTTCTTTCTTAACTAAGCTATCTCTGACATTTTCACTAGGTATAACTTCCTGCATAGGCCAGTTAACTGCTTTTAAGTAACTGAATTTCTAGTAACATTAGTAATACATTAGTAATAATTTAATGCACAACACACTCTCAGTGGCCATTTCAGTTATGGCATGGATTTTTTAACATGCTTATCAGTGGTGTGGTCTTAACAAAAAAGTGGTTTACTACTGGACAATGCACTCTTTCTCTTTTCCCTGCTATACACTACCTCACAGTGTCTCCTCGACTTTATCAATAAAATAGTTTCGCTACTTAAATGCTACATGACATTTCTCAGTTCCTTACAGCTGGTTATTTTATTAATTTTTACCTGCAGTTTGCTTCAGTGTGACAGTGTCTCCACTCACTGCCACGTTTCCTTGACGCCTGTTAACTAGAGAAGCGTCTCACTTCAGCCTGCAGTGGACGTCCAACCCGGCCCACTTCCAAGTGTGACGTCAAAACCCAGGCCTATGATGCCCTGCAGACGATTTTACTGGTCATGTCAATCACAGTATTATAGCCTATTGCCTACACCAAACACTGATCCCTAAACCTACCCATCACTGTAAACTTGACAAATAAAAGTAGCTGGAAATAAGCTGGATTTTTTTGGTGAAGAGGTTTGAGGGAACAATTGCGCTTATCCTCATTAACTTTGAACATTGAGAAGACTTAACCCTCACACCCAATTCTTTATCATTTACTTATTATATTTGTCTTTTTTGACAGACCGCACTGAAAGAAACCTACCTCAGAACCTACCCATATGCCTAAAACACACCTAAAACCTACCTGAACACTCAAAATCTACCATTACACTTTAAAACCCATTTAGTCAGAAACCTACATACAACAAATAGGAGTTTCCAGGGCGACACGGGGATGGGGAGTCACCATAGATATACATATCTATCATGTCACAGGATGAACGAACGACTCAGATCGGGAGGTGAGGTAAACTAACAGAGTAAAGCAATGAATTAATCGTTTCTGTTTCTCATTATTTGGCCTTGCATTGCAGTTGTTTTTTTTTCTTATTCTAAATGTAATCAATGTCACATAAGTTAATATGTTTTAGAATTTGGCTATTATCATGTGACATTTTATTTATATTCTGCTGAAAGGAACAAAATGATTAGAAAAAGATTTGTTTATTTTGATGAACGAGATTCAAAGTTCAGAGTCAGTAAAATGATCCGAACTTCCAATCACGGGCGTGGCTTCTGACGTCACACTTGGCTGCAGCGAGCCTTACTTGGTTAACTACGGTAAGTTATTAAGGGCGGGGAAAGGTAGAATGTTATAAGTGATAATGCACCAATTACAACAAAGATTCACGAGTTTCACAAAACATCACTGGAAACAGATAATGGGGAGGTTAGCTCGACTGTAGAATATGGAATTCTGAAGCAGCAAAAAAAGTGGGTAGCCTATACATACATACAATTTTTCAAAACTCTAGACACAAAACTCAAAACCGATGATGAAAATACAGATTTTTCAAAACTCTTAACACTTTTTCCAGTCACTTGGATACAATACACATAAACCAAAGATCATTTGTTGAATGAACTAAAATCACCTTTTGAAAATGACCTAACTTAATTATTACCATTTCAAAATGGAACACACACACACACACATTACATCTGAGATGACTGTCTATTCCTTTTATTACAATGATCTAACTATCAGTTACGGAGCCCCACACATGACATGCAGGGAAAAAAGTAAATTGTGTGCACAATTCAGCAAATCGAAGGAACGAATTAGTAAATCATGTGCATGATTTATAAATTGAGGGAATGACTTCGTAAAGTGTGCGCATGATTTAGCCTACTACTTTTTTCCTGCATGTCATGTGCGGGGCTCCGTAATCAGTTAATACAACTGCTCAAAATGATAAGTAGCCTAACTGCTGTATTACTCTTGATGCATAGTTTTTATGGAAACTGATGAACAATATTCCATGTTTTGATCATGAAAGTTTTAGGATAGCAAGATCAATTGACACCAGTTACCACAGAACATGACTCAGTTGGACTACATTATGTAATATTTCATCATTCTTTGTCAGACACGGTTTCTATCGTCCCATGTACCACTTTTACAGACCACATTTTCAGATTTGACATTACAGTATGCAAGATGGCCCTTGTAATTGCTTTGGTGGTTTTAACAAATACTGCCAACTCATTACTGGTGATTGATTTCACATATGTGGTGGTTAAAGCTGGTCAAGAGAAGGAGAGGCCAGAATTTAATTGGCCAGCGGGCAACCATCCAAGTACCTGGACAACGTGGACCATGAGAGTGGCTATATCGGAAGATGGTGTTGTAGGATGCAGACCTCGTATTGGCTTAAATAATGCAGCTCTCCTTGTAACCTTACTTGAAGGGGTAAATCAGGTTTAGCCCCGGGTCTGGTATAATATCCATTTTCTCCATGCTCAATGGTGCAAGCATGGTTTCAGGCCAATCCTCAATTTATCTCCCTATATTTAGCTCTATTTTTCCACATGGAGGTGGAAGGTATAGGATAGGCACCCTCACAAACAAGTCACCATTCTGCATGCCATAGATAACACATGCAATGATATCAAGGTGTCAGGCCTGGATTCACCATTCCAGAAGATTCATTCCAAGAAGTTTTGCTATGGAAAACATTACTGTTGTCACGTTACAGATGGAAGCAGACAGGTAAGTTACACAAACAGTCTTTATTTAGATTCAGAGGCACGGATCTGGACAGAGGAGAAGTATGGTGAGTATTGTGTAGAAAGTACGTTGAATGGTGACTTTATGAATGGTAATGAATTGTCTCTTTGCAGGTTCAGTGGAGACGGTGAAGACAATGATGTAGGTTGAGTGGAGGATCCAGGGAGAAGACACGAGGAACGGAAGACAGACGATGGGTCAGGAACATCAGGCAGGTATCTCAGGTGAGCATAGCAGGTCTGTGGGAATTCTCATGACATTGTGGCAACACATAGACAAGACCAGACAACTGTGGTGAGGATGGTGACTGCTTATATAGGGAGTGCTCATGAGTGTTAACGAGGATGATGGTTTGCAGGTGCCGGTGATTAATGAGTGAGTGCAGGTGAGGATCAGGAGGGATGCTGGGAAATGTGGAAGGTGACTGAGCTGTTGACTGGGCTGGTGGGTGACAACTGTGATGTAGATGAGAACCTGTGGCCAAATCCACAAGACAGGGGTGATTGAAACAGAAGTGCAGTGAGGAACACTCCAGTTGACATTGTACTGTACTGTAGTTTGTTCTTTTTCTCTTTTTTTTCTTATCTAAAATTTTCCTTTGAAAAAACTTGATTATTTCATCAGTAAATTTAAGATTTTGTTCAATGATTGCAGTGTGTCTGTACTATTTTCTCTAGTCTATTACAGTTATGTATGAATGTGTAGAACTATAATAAAACCTGCATCACATATTTTGTACAACTATATTTATTGAGTGTACTTACACAGTGAAACTATGTGTATCTTGTGTGTGGGTGATCTGAAGTAATGTTCCTATGGTATATATTTATAAATTATTTGAACCAATGAAGCAAGGACCGCCGCTTCATTTCGGGGTCCTGATCACTCATTATGGGTTTATTCTGAGATAATAACCGGCTGGACGTACATTATCCCTTACATAGGAAATGCGCTCCCAAACTCGCACGCTCTTTCGGCCACAACACAGCAGACGGCACGCAAACCTTAGTCTATAGGCTATAGTTTTTCTTAGTTACAAATCCAAAACCAACCAGAACCCAAAGCTATTCATGAAACCTTTACCCAAACCCAACCTTGGGACTCATGGGCTGGAGAGAACTCTGGAGCGGGCTCCTGGGTACGCTTGGGGATGAGAGTGGGCACTGGGCTGAGCTTGGAGATGGCTCATGGGCTGGAGCTGACACTGGAGCGGAGTCAGTGGCTGGAGCCGACACTGGAGCGGATTCAGGGGCTGCAGCCGACACTGGAGCAGACTCAGGGTCTGGAGCCTTCACTGGAATCTGGTCAGGGGCTGGAGCCTTCACTGGATTCTGGTCAGGGGGACTCTGGTCAGGGGCTGGAGCCATCACTGGACTATGGTCAGGGGCTGAAGTGGAGGTGTGTGTGGCCCAAACACACATAATAGCAGCAATATAAATGGTAAGGACCACCTCTTCGACCCTGTCAGGGCAGACAAGAAGGGCATGCAGGCTCTGGAATTTCACTCACAGGACCAGACTCTGACATTTAAATCGCTGGTACAGGCTTGGAATGCAAGGAGTGAGCACGGAGGTGGAGATGTAACAATCCTCTTCAACCACCCCTAACGTTCAGCTATGTAACCCTAATAAAGCTGCTGATGTGAAAAACAAAACTTGTTTTTAATGATTTATAAATTATTTAATACAAGTAAACAAAATATAAACTGGAAAGTTTGAGTTTTGTCTATTTGCCTTTTAAGTTATCTGTACTTAAACATTTAAGTTAATTCAATGAAAAGACCATATTAGGTCAACTCAATTAAATTGAGTTGTCAATTTCTCCATTACTCAATTGAACTAAGGGAATCACATTCCTCACTTCATTTGAGTAGTCTCAACTTAGGATATATAGTGTATGAATTTATTTGTTCTGCTGAACGCAAAATAAGATATTTTGCAGAATGTGAGTAATCAAACAGTTCATGAGCCCCACTGACTTCCATAGTTTTTTTTTATTTTTATTTTTTTTATATTCTTCAAAATATTGTGTTCAGCAGAAGAAATTCATGCAGGTTTGGAATAACTTGAAAGTAAGTAAATGATGACAGAATTTTAAATTTTGGGTGAACTATCCCTTTAAGTTGTTGAGCAGAGAAAACATGATTTAGTGAGAGGACAAGTCTAGAAGTGCATTTAAAAAGAGAATGAGAGAACAAGGAATAAACCTCAGTTCCTTGAAAAAGCTCCACTTCTATTCAACGACAAGGTCGATATGGAGGAATCTGCTTTGCAAATTTGTCCCAGCAGGGTGTTTACTGTGGTGTTGCACCCCACGGCAGTAACACAAACCGAAGAAAACAGCTTCAGGGTTGAAAATAATTCCTGTAGAGATCAGCAAGTTCCCAACTCTATGCCCCATCAGTCACAGAAACCACGCATTGCAGGTGCACAGGCGCTGGGCTGTTTTCTGTTCTCTAACTTTTGTTGTGAGTCTATGTATATGCCAAGTCCTTAAAATGCTTCTTCAGAGAGCTACACATTAAACTGTTTTTAAATATATATAAGATGGCAAAGGAAAGTCTTAAGAAATATTGCAAATGTTGCAGGTATAAGGTAAGCTGTTATTTTATTATATATATATATATATATATATATATATATATATATATATATATATGTAGGTGGAGATGGGAGCTTGTTGTCAAAATAGAGATTGTTACCTCTACAGCCTATAGTAACTTTGTGCTTTCCACACTGCACTGAAACCTGGGATGTCATCTTTTAAAACCAGGCTTTTAACCCCGAGTAAAGCTCAGCTTTCTCTGGGATATGAGACTTAACCCTGCATCATGCAGCCAAAAGTATTCAGTATGTCAGCCTATTGTTTAACAACAACACTCAATCATGAACTAAATGCTTGTCTCATTAAATATTCACATGCTCAAACAGTAACACTGTAAAAAGCATGAATAAAAATAATCTTTTTAGTATTAAATTAAAATAGATTTAGTGAATTGTATCCTTTAAACTAAGATTCCAGCATCACTTTTGTTTTCTAAAGATAATTTTATGCAGTTTATTAATTACAATATTTGTTGGCCAAAACAATACCTTGATATTTTTGAATGTCACCTACAAAAATGCTGTAGTTTTAGTTTCATTACTTTTTTTTTTTTTTTTTTGAAAAGCTAATAGAAAAACTTAATCAATTATTGGTAACACTTTACAGAGAGGTTTCATTAGTTAACATTAGTTATAACAACATGATTTGTCATAAAGTGCTGCATGGATGACATATTTTTGTAGACTAAAACCCGGAAAGGAGTTGGCATTTTTGCGCTTACGGTTCCATCATCCTTAAGTCAATGGATTTTTTGAATGGGAAAACCTGTCTACACACTAGTCCACTTTTACAGCCTCGTGTGTATAATAATACTTTTGAAACTATTATAACTCAAAAATGTTTTTTAAATAAAGACTGAAAGAGTTGTCAGAAGCTTATTGTTCCCTTTCAGTCAGTCACGTTCGATGTTGCGTCAGAACTGAACTGACTAATTGGGATCTTACCTGAGAGCCAAATCACCTTCTAGTGTAAACTAAATGAGCCAATGGATAGTGGTGTGTGAGATTTGCATTGCACGCTCTGCCTTGCAAAGCGGGTGTATAAGGAAGCGCACTTGCATTTGCACATTCAAGCTTTCGCTTCGGAGGCAAACATTTGTTGGTGCTCCGCAATCACTAAGAGTGTGCTATGAGTGAATGGAACAAGCTCTTACTGTGATGGCGCGTCAGCGGTGGTCGCTACTAAAAGAGTATTTCCTGCTGCTACTGCAGCTTTCCTAATAGAGCATTTGCACACTGCAGACTGCATAGGTTTTGCAAGTTGTGCTGCAACCATTCCTCTGGGCACTTCAGCACTTAAAAGTGTGATTTCCCTAAAAGAGCAAACACGGATGTGACGTTGCGTCTTTTTAAAGATTTCATTACACCCGTGTGTTTCTGGATGCGGTCGTTTCCTTGCCCCGTCTGACAGTCACAATGTCTCATGTGCCTGGGCTTTAAGCTCGCTAAGCTGGCGTTCATGGATGAGTTATGTACCCATTGCAGGAAGATGACCATCGCAATGCTGCGGTTAAGACTTTATTACCTCAAAGGAGGTCCTAGTCTAGCTGCTGCATTTTGGACCAGCTGTAGTTTGTTTAATAGGCGAGCGGAACAACCACCCAGTAGAGCGTTACAGTAATCTAGCCTTGAGGTCATGAACACATAAACTAACTGTTCCGCATTCGTCATTGAGAGCATATGTCGTAGTTTAGATATATTTTTAAGATGGAAGAATGCGGTTTTACAGATGCTAGAAACATGGCTTTCAAATGAAAGATTGGTATCAAAGAGCACACCCATGTTCCTAACTGATGACGAAGACATAACAGAGCAGCCATCAAGTGTTAGACAGTATTCTAGGTTATTACATGAAGAAGTTTTTGATCCAAAAATTAGAATCTCTGTTTTTTCTGAATTTAGTAGTAAGAAATGACTGGTCATCCAATTTTTTATATCAGCTATGCGTTCCGTTAATTTTTTGAATTGGTAAGTTTCGTCAGGGCTCGAAGAAATATAGAGCTGAGTATCGTTAGCGTAACAGTGAAAACTAACGCCATGCTTATCTTCCAAGGGTAGCATGTACAGAGTGAAGAGCAATGGTCCTAGTACTGAGCCTTGCGGTACTCCATATTGAACTTGTGATCGATATGACATCTCTTCATTTACTACTACAAACTGATAATGTTCAGATAAGTAAGATTTGAACCATGCCAATGCAATTCCACTAATGCCAACATAATTTTCAAGTCTATTCATAAGAATATTGTGGTCGATAGTGTCAAAAGCAGCACTGAGATCTAGTAACACTAATAGAGAGATACAACCACGATCGGATGATAAGAGCAAATTATTTGTAACTATAATGAGAGCAGTCTCAGTACTATGGTACGGTCTAAATCCTGACTGGAAATCCTCACAGATACCATTTCTTTCCAAGAAGGAACATAGTTGCGATGATACTGCCTTTTCTAGTATTTTTGACAGAAAAGGTAGATTCGAGATCGGCCTGTAATTGACTAACTCTCTACGATCAATTTGTGTTTTTTTAATAAGAGGTTTAATAATAGCCAGCTTAAAAGTTTTCGGTACGTATCCTAGTGATAAAGATGACTAATGATATTAAGAAGAGGATCTATGACCTCTGGAAGCATCTCTTTCAATAGCTTAGTCGATATAGGGTCTAACATACATGTTGATTTCGATGATTATTGTTTTGTTGAGTTTAGACAATTCTTTCTCTCCTATAGCAGCGAATGAATGGAATTTTCCCTCAGGGATACTACAATGCACTGTCTGACGCGATACTGTAGTAGATGGTTGCATGGTTATAATTTTCTCTCTAATATTGTCAATCTTGCAAGTAAAGAAGTTCATAAAGTCATTATTGCTGTGCTGTTTGGAAACATCAGAAGTTGAAGCTTTATTTCTCATTAATTTAGCCACTGTATCAAATAAATACTTAGGGTTGTGTTTATTTTCTTCTAAAAGATTTGAAAAATAAGCAGATCTAGCAGTTTTTAAGGCCTTTCTGTACTCAATCATTCTCTCTCTCCACAAAATGCGTTAAATATCTAGTTTTGTTTTCTTCCAGCTGCGCTCCATTTTTCTGGCTGCTGTCTTAAGGGCCCGAGTATGCTCGTTGTACCACGGCATTGGACTAATTTCCTTAATCTTCTTTAAGCGCAAGGGAGCAACTGAGTCTAGTGTGCTGGAAAAGAGAGAATCAATAGTTTCTGTTGCAACATCGAGTTCTTCTAAGCTGTCTGGTATGCTAAGGCAATGAAACTGATCAGGAAGATTATTTATAAAGCAATCTTTAGTGGTAGAAGTGATAGTTCTACCATATTTGTGGCAGAGAGGTGGTTTTGCAGCCTTGGCTAAATGTAGTATACACGAGAGTAAATAATGATCTGAGATGTCATTGCTCTGCTGCAGAATTTCAACGGCATCAATATATCGATTCCATGTGATATAGATCTAAAGTATGATTATGACAATGAGTGGGTCCTGACATGTGTTGTCTAATTCCAATAGAGTTTATAAATGCCAATCCCAATGCATCTTTTTCATTATCTACATGGATATTAAAATCACCAACCATAAGGACTTTATCCGCAGCCAGTACTAACGCTGATAGAAAATCAGCAAAATCTTTGATAAAGTCTGTATGGTGCCCTGGTGGCCTGTATACAGTAGCCAGCACAAATTTCAAGCGGGATTCATTACGTACACTAGATAACATTACAAAAAGCACCATCACTTTGAAGGAATTATATTTGAAAGACTTTTGAGTAATACTGAAGATATTACTATAAATTACAGCAATAGTGTTGATAATAGTAACCTTGAGGGCTAGACTCATTTAAAGTAATGTAATCATCTGGTTTTAACCAGGTTTCTGTCAAACACAGCAAATCTAGATTATTGTCTGTGATAATATTATTTACAATAAGTGCTTTTGAAGAAAGGGATCTAATATTCAGCAACCCAAGCTTTATCATTTATGAATCAGATGTTGATTGCTGCATCGGAGGGTGGGCTAGAGTCCTCCGGGGGTGAGGATTTGGCTGCGTTGCCCCCTTCGGGGAGAGTAGCATTAGAGCTGACGGCCATGCTTTACCGGGCCGCTGAGAGTGTTGGGCTCTATTGGGGACCTCCACCATGTTCCAAAATGCTCAAGACTGGATGAATGGTATCTCGGAGCGCAGCATGCTGATCAACAGCGCCCCACCCCAGTGCCTTACTTTCCGGAAATGCATGAGAAGTGTTACCATATCGTGGAAGGCACCTTTTTCTGCCCGAAACCGAGCTGGTGCCTCCTCCGTCCTCATTACCCTCAATGGTGGGGTGGCCACATGTATGTGGAGATCCCCCAGGTGCAGTGTGAGGTTGCGATGCAATTGTGTCCACAAAGCACTTCTGTCTGGCAGGGTAATCCATGACTCCCATTCAAGGCCTGTAAGTTCTCATCCATGCTTACAGCCAAGGCTTACAGAGCCGCTGGACAGGCCACCTCCGCCCTGCATGCCATGGCCCTCCTGCAGGTCTACCAGGTTTGATGCAGGAACTGCGCACAGTGACAGACCTCACCCTAAGTGCGACAAAAGTCACTGCACAATCCCTGGGTCAGGTGATGTCCACACCTGTGGTCC
Organism: Hypophthalmichthys nobilis; assembly: GCA_037950665.1. Classification (NCBI taxonomy): domain Eukaryota; kingdom Metazoa; phylum Chordata; class Actinopteri; order Cypriniformes; family Xenocyprididae; genus Hypophthalmichthys; species Hypophthalmichthys nobilis. The sequence continues at coordinate 20,124,315 of CM075483.1, forward strand.
AGGAATGCCACATATGACTTAACCTGGCAGATAGGAGGGAGGCAGACAGATACAAATTCCTTGACTCCCCATTCTCCCATGCTGGCCTCTTCAGCGACACAGTCAAGAACTTCACCCAGCAGTTGATCAGGCGATCAAGCACATCTTGCCCCAGTGGCCCACTGCTGTCTCCACCCATTCGCCAGCTGCAGCTCCTCCATCTGCTCATCACCTAGGGCACCCTCCTGTGGCTTCCAACTCCGCTCCCACACGGCCACAGCAGCAGCCTACACCCAGGCCGCAGCACGGAGCCGGCCGCAGGAAAGTGGTGCAGCCCGTCCCAGCCCCTGCCAGACCCACAAAGCATCAGGGCAAGTGGCGCTCCTGAGACGGGTGACACAGTGATGGAGGAATCAGCTCTTCAGGAGATGGTGACCGCACCACTGTGCTTTCCGGGTCCCCTGTGCTCCACCTCGCTGCCCCACTGCGGGTATGTCTGTGGTCCCTCTAACTCCACTTGTACAGTCTCCGGCAGCCTGGCTAGCACTTCCCAGACTCGTTGGCTACTTCTGACCATCAGACTTGGCTATGTGATTCAGTTCACCCAGCCCCCAGAGCCAGTCTCTCCAGCCGAGATGAAGTCATGGTTTTACAGCCCTTACTTCATTGTACCCAAGAAAGACGGTGGGTTACAACTGATCTTGGACCTGCACATTTTGAATCGGGCCCTTCACAGGCTCCCATTCAAAATGTTGATGCAGAGACACATTTGTGAATGCGTTCAACCCCAAGATTGGTTTGCAGAAATCGACGACTGATAGCAGTTGTGCGAACACAGGAACCCTATGGTCCTACGCCCAGTTCTCCTGTTCTTGTATGTAATTAGCATAATGTCCTTATAGTTCTTTGTTCTCAAACTTTTAGGAATTTTGGTCAGAACTTTGAGAAGTTAACTTTGCTGGTTCAAAAGTCGTACATCTTATATAAATCAATTTTGCATCAAAATACTGGAAATAATTCATCCATCACAACCATACCAAACAGTATACACTTTCTGTAATTGAGGTAGATTTTCTTCAAATTTACCTGTAATCAATATTTAAAACACAGAAAGAATTACACAGGTTCCATGAACAAAATAAAGCATGCTTAATACATGAATGTTAGAGGCTACTTCTTGTGATCAGTTCATATCTTTGGCAGTATTTCTTAAATTGTTTCTGTTTAAAACAAAGAGAGTGGCTTCCTTGTCTGCCAGAGGAACTTTGGAATGTCTTTTGAAATGCAAAGTTGGGCAGAGGGAATGTTTCCTGTAGGTGATTCCCGTGGTGGCCTGCTGTGACTTTTACCTCGAGATGTGTCACAGGTCCAAGTTTCCTGATAACAGTGGGAATTTACACCTTGTGTCCTGGTGTTTGCTGATCCATCTGTTTTCTTAAAGTCAACAAAGTGAGAGAGAGTCTTTTTGATCTGTCTCTACAATCACTGGTCTCCAAATGGCAGAAATTGGAGAACAGGATCTTTCAGCCATTTTATGGCTCATGAGTGGCTCGGTGGGGGAATGGGTTGATTCTCTTTGATCTTTGGAATGTGGAGTTTTTGGTCATTTAGTGGGCTTCGTTCAGGAACAATCCTACAATTTTGAGAGGCTCCTGGGGCATATGGCATCTGCACGCCACTCGGGTTGCTTTATATGAGACTGCTTCAGCACTGGCTTGCATTTCTATGGGCAGGAGTTCCCCTAGAACAAGTGTTGTTGTCTCAACAGATGCCTCCACCACCGGCTGGGGGTGCCATGTGCCTTGGGCTCCTGGACAGGACCTCGACTGCAGTGGCACATCAATTGCCTCGAGTTGCTTGCAGTACGGCTTGCTCTGCGCCACTTCAGGTTGCTGCTACAGGGCAAGCATGTGCTGATCCAGACGGATAACACTGTGGCCATTGCATACATCAACAATCTGGCGACTCCACCCCCAGACAGTCCAGCTGATTTGGAGATGATTCGGTTATGCACAGGTAGACCTGTTTGCCTCCCTAGACATGTCCCACTGCCAGTTGTTTTAATCCCTGACCAAGGGGACCCCCGGCACAGATGAGCTGGCACTCAGCTGGCCTTGGGGACTACACAAGTATGCGTTTCCCCCAGACACTGTGCAAGATCAGGGAGGACGAGGAGCAGGTCTTGTTAGTTGTGCCGTACTGGCCCAACCGGACCTGGTTCCCAGAACTAATGCTCCTCAGAACAGCCCCTCCCTGGTGAATTCCTGGAGGAAGGACTTGCTTTACAAAGACAGGGAACCCTATGGCACTCATGTCCAGACCTCTGGAACCTCTATGTATGGTTACTGGATGGGATGTGGAGGACTTGAGTGATCTACCCCAGCAGTGGTAGACACTATCTCTTCAGCAAGAGTGGCCTCTACAAGGCGTGCATACACTTTGAAGTGGAACCTGTTTGTCAAGTGGTGTTCTTCTCGCTGAGAAGACCCCCAGAAATGTCCGATCAGGATGGTGCTTTCTTTTCTGCAAGAAAGGTTGATGCGAAAGCTGTTTCCCTCCACCCTGAAAGTGTATGCAGTAGATGGTAAGTCTGTGGGAAAGCACAACCTGATCATCAGGTTCCTGAGTGGTGCAAGGCGGTTAAATCGTCCCCACCCTCACCTTGTACCCTCTTGGGACCTCTCCTTGGTCTTAGCGGCCTTACAGAGAGTGCCCTTCGAACCACTGCAGTCAATAGAGCTTAAAATCCTGTCTCTTAAAATGATGCTCCTGACTACACTGGCTTCTGTTAAGAGGGTAGGGGACCTGCAGGCATTTTCGGCCGATGAATCGTGCCTGGAATTCAGACTAGCCAACTTTCACATAATCCTGAGACCCCAGCCCGGATACTTGCCCAAGGTTCCCACCTCTCCCTTTAGGGATCAGGTGGTAAACCTGCAAGCACTGCCCCTGAAGTAGGCAGACCCAGCCCTTGTTCTGCTCTGTCCACTTTGCGCTTTGCGCCTGTACATGCACAGCTTCAGGACCTCAGAACAGTTCTTTGTCTGTTATTGAGGACACCCATAATTGCTCTACCACCACTGAACAGCTAGTACACACCATCTCAGCTCCTCAGCGCAAAACTTGAATGTGCAAATGCAAGCGTGCTTTCTTACATACCCGCTTTGTGAGGCAGAGAGCATGATGCAAATCTCGCACGCCAATGTCCTTTGGCTCATTTAGTTTACATTTGAAGGTGATTGGGCTTTCAGTCGAGATCCCAATTCGTTAGTTCAGTTCTGATGTAACGTCTCCGTTCCCTCCTTCAGGGAACGAGGGTTACAATAGTAACTGATGAATTCTGTTTTCTTTGCCTGTTTAGGCTTCAAAATTTATAAGTTGTGTTCATTTGTCAAGATTATCATGATGCACAAAATGTGTAAGAATCAAACTTTTGTTAGTTACAGAGCTTATTTTCTGCAATAATCCAAAAGCCACTGGAATTTTTTTTTTTTTTTTTTTTTTGTTGAGGGAACCAGGGTAATGCTAACTTCTGGTTTGGCCTGCAAATATACTTTCTTTACTGCAGCACTCTATTGGGGAATGTTATCCTTCTGGGTTGGCCTGCAAATATACTTCATCACTGCAGCACTCTATTGGGGAATGTTATCACAAAATATCAACACGTCTTCATTGAATGAGTCTTTTTTCTGCATATTTTTTTTTTAGCAAAAAAACAGACTTTTTAGAAAAATACTTTCAAAAGGACTAGAGTAAAAAGATTTTAAACAACTAGCCCTGATTTCAACCACATATTCCAAAGTATATTAATTAGGTATTTGCTGTAACCTAAATTTTCAAATCCTCAGACCTGCAGATGAGATGGCAGTGCAAGTATCAGTGTCTGCCCAGCACTTTTATACACCTTGACAACATCATGTACAAGAACATTATGAATGTAGCCTCTTTTTTTTTTTTTTTTATAAAATTTATACTGCAGGTCACATCTGTTGTCCATCACTTACACCCCTTAGTGTATGTGAAAAAATGTCTTGGACAAATCCAGGGACAAAGACATCAAATATTTACAAAGAGCGACATTAAAAATGTATTAGCATAAACAACCATATGTCTCTCTTGTATTCTTCAGCGTGAAATCCTCACAAGAACATTTTCTCAGATTTACGATGTGGACAATATTTTCTGTTTTCTCTCCTGTCTCATCCCTAGTACCGTCACAGAAATCAGCACTGATTTATGCAAAACTCTGTCAGAATCCTTTGAAATACTTCAGCAATATGGTCTGACTTCAACAATGACAGACACGAAATATAATCAACAATTTGCTGTCCGCTGCTGGAAAGGGTCCTCCTCATTGAAAGCCACATTTCTGGCTTTCAATGCAAAATGAATATTCATTGAATATAATAGCAATCACAAATTTTCTAATCAGCATTATGAACATAATTCCTTACAGGTGCAGCATCCTATATTAATTAGATAACAATGGAGCTGTATGTGAAGGGGTGACGTTTTTTAACATTTGAAATGCAAATACTGGCCTCCCTCAGGCTTCTACAGAAGTTCTGAATGAAGACCCTAATTAAAGCCTGAGGGACACATGGCAACCCCAACTGTCTCCCGGTGACACGTCAGACTCGAGAATTATGAATAAATTACCATGAGAAGATGAAAAAAGAGTTCGTTTCTCAAAAGTTGAGAAATCGACACGTTGTTTGGGGCCAGATAACAAAAAGACTACAGTCTTTTGATGTAGGAGGGACACTTTTTTGAGAATTGGATAAGATCCATAGCAATGTGTTTGATTTCCATTCTGGTTTGAAAAAATGGGCGGCTTGGGATGACCTAATGATGTTTTACACTCAGATCTCTAGTATACAATATTAATGGTGACTGACTGTTAATAGGCATATAATGGACAAAACAGAGAGCCACACCCTCAAGTATATCATATGTTTACTCCTGAAACCAAACTCTCATCCATTTCCTCTTTTCTGCTCTTGTTAAGTGATGTTTAAATGGTGAGAAAGAGGGCTGAGAGGTCCACAGCATGAATGTGAGAGCTGATGTCTCAGAAGCCTGTAGTAATTAGCCTTGTTCAGACATCAAGAATCTGCTGAAAAGACTGTCAGTCAGCCTCCTACACACGAATATTCCAATATTCACCACAGAAATAACCATTATTAATGTTTCAAACTTTTCAAGGCATCACTCTTGGAAGTCTTTGCTCTTGTGGGCTCATTTTATAGCTGCCCTGAGATGAAGTTTCACAAGAGGAACAATAAAAAGAGGGTCTAAATATGTCAAGTTGATGCGAGTTAAAGTGCAAACAGCAAACTTTTATCTTTTGCTGTGTCTTTCTTTCTTTCATTCTCTCTTCTCTCTGTGTGCATGGAAACTGTATCTTAGATGTCTTTATTTAGGGTACAAAGTCAAATCTTTGAGCAAAGATGAAAGATTGAATGTGGGCAATAGCTACTACCTTCAAAATAATAATTTAAAAAACTCCAGACATTATGGACCAAACTATGGTAACTTCTACAGAGAAACAATCAATATTTCAGACTTCCATCCATTGTCATCTACATCTGTTTACTTCTTTCTATCCTTATATTCATTCATCATTTATCTATCCATCTATCTATGGAAGTGTCAAGAGCTCATTGTGATATTTTAGATGATTGTACAGTATAAATAATACATTAAATTGTTTTTATTAGTCTATATGTGTAGTGGAGATCAAGGCTAGGGCTGTTTCAGTACTTAGGTCTTGTATGTTGGTTTCAAACACAGAAAATATATGTTGTTCTCTGGACAAAAGCAATTATAACACTATAGGGCCGAGTGTTAAGTGTGTGATGTAATCATTCTGCTAAATAGTCCGCTCTATATTTCTTCGAGCCCTGACGAAACTTACCAATTCACAAAAATTAACAGAATGCATAGCTGATATAAAAAAATGGATGACCAGTAATTTCCTACTACTAAATTCAGAAAAAACAGAGATTCTAATTTTTGGACCAAAAACTTCTTCACGTAATAACCTAGAACTGTCGAACACTTGATGGCTGCTCTGTTAAGTCTTCGTCGTCAGTTAGGAACCTGGGTGTGCTCTTTGATACCAATCTTTCATTTGAAAGCCATGTTTCTAGCATCTGTAAAACCGCATTCTTCCATCTTAAAAATATATCTAAACTACGACATATGCTCTCAATGAAAAATGCGGAACAGTTAGTTCATGCGTTCATGACCTCAAGGCTAGATTACTGTAATGCTCTACTGGGTGGTTGTTCCGCCTGCTTGATAAATAAACTACAGCTTGTACAAAATGCAGCAGCTAAAGTTCTTACTAGAACCAGGAAGTATGACCATATTAGCACAGTTCTGTCAACACTGCATTGGCTTCCTGTTAAACATCGTATAGATTTTAAAATCTTGTTAATTACCTACAAAGCACTAAATGGTTTAGCTCCCCAGTACCTGAGTGAGCTCTTAATGCATTATAGTCCTTCACATCTATTGCAATCTCAGAATTCAGGCCAGTTGATAATACCTAGAATATCAAAATCAACTGCAGGCGGTAGATCCTTCTCCTGTTTGGCACCTAAACTCTGGAACAATCTTCCTAGCATTGTTCGGGAAGCAGACACACTTTTCAGTTTAAATCTAGACTAAAAACGCATTTAACCTGGCATACACATAACACATTATCAATTTATGTTTTCAAATCCGTTAAAGGATTGTTAGGCTGCATAAATTAGGTCAGCCGGACCTCGTTACATCAAAAGAAGAATGGCATCTACGCTAATATTAGTCTCTCTGTTTATCCCAAGGTTTACCATAGTCAGCCGGATCCGGGCCGTATCCAGGTGAGAACACGACCACGATGCAGCCCTGAAGTGTCAGCAGAGATTGAGTCTACTAGATCATCCATTGTGAAGGCCTCATCGACACGACAGCCAGTGGCACAGTTCCTCAACAAACCGTCCATACCGGCGTGATGAATACGATCCTCAACTGGATGGAACTGGAATAAATAGTTTGACTGTTGCGATCCCATCGGACTTATGATAGCTGCCTGAATCATAATAAAGCACTGTTCACCAGAGGAGGACTGGTCCCCCGACTGAGCCTGGTTTCTCCTAAGGTTTTTTTTCTCCATTTAACACCTGTTTGTCACCTGTTGGAGTTTGGGTTCCTTGCCGCTGTCGCCTTTGGCTTGCTTAGTTGGGGACACTTGACATTTGATATTCAACAGTGTTTTGATCTGCCTGCATTCACACCATTGTATGCGAACTGAACTGAGCTGGATGATGATGTCACTGTTTACTCCAGTGCTGATATAGAAAAATTAACTAAATTAATAACTACTGATTCTTACATTGGAATGAATCAATACTGAATTTACTTAAGATGAATAATGACACCATTTTCTTTAAGAGCTGCTGTTCAGCCAAAATTATATACCAGTTATTACTGTAAAGCTGCTTTGACACAATCTGCATTGCTAAAAGCGCTATATAAATAAAGGTGACTTGACTTGACTAAATTACTGCACAATTTGTTTTCTTGCTTTGGCTAGAGAGAGACTCGCTCAACGCTTGCCATATATCAAAATTGTATCATATATCATATTGTCATAAATCATATTGTCAAAAAAAGCTTTCAGGGGTTTTATTCATGTCAAACATACATATGTACACTGTAAAATCTAACAGTTGTTCTGTTGACTTATTGTCCAACAATTTGTTGAACTGTAAAAATCTAGTAATATGTAAAAATCCAGGGAACACACAGAGTAATGCTATAACATAACACACTCAAATCAAATGTATTTTAGTATGATTGTTTTGACCAAATAAAACAGCGCTGCATTACCCCACAATTTTAATTCATCAAATAAAGTGATGTATGAGTAGTAATTCAGCTCTTGTGGCTATTTCATTAGAATGAAATAAAATAATGTGATTTTAAGTGATCAAACATAACTGTAACAAAGTTCAAGTTCAGGGAAGGAGGAGACAGGAACCAGCAAACACTAAATGTAACTTCAATTGTAACATAAAAATAAACAACAAAACAAAAGAGTGGCAGCGGCTACTGTGGCATATAAGCAAAATAAAAGCTCTGGAGCATCTCCAATGGACTCGAGACCGGTGTGTCGCGCAGGGTTCTCTCATTAGCATTCACTCCACTGGCCTTGATCTTGTACCATGGCTCTCGGCTTCTGCCCTGCTTCATACCACAGTAACGTTAATAAAAGTTAAACTTAATTCATTAGCTCATCCGTGAACATGATTTGAAGTCCCATCGGATTGCTTTCCATCGGCTGTGGAGGTGAAAACGACAACTTTCTTTTTTTTTTTTTCTTTTTTTTTTGCCGCCAACAAAGTTTGTCTATTAAAAAACAAAACAAAAACTGAGAAACATTTACTGGAGTATCCAGTGACAACTAGTCCAGTCATATATCTCTCGGTGATTATCATGAACAGCTGCTCACTGCTGTATAACTAAGTACCAAGCAAACATGCAGTTATGGTTTTTATTTTTCCAAGTAACTTTAATCTTACAAACAGAACAACAGGGTGTTCTTTCATATGTTACTAATACTATGAAATGTCACCACGTACTCATGAATGACGTGTTCATTCATGTCTTCCTGTTTCCTGTGTGTTTAATGATTATTCAGTTAATCCACCCTCTGTGTATTACAGGTGATTAATGACTAACAGCTATTTCACATGTTGACTTTACCTGATAGGGTTGAGTCTTTACACCAGCATGAAAACAATATCTTCAGCCTACGATCAATACTGTTCTATGACAGAAGCTCTGGCGATACAGTTCACCCATTGAGCCAATCAGAATCCACTTGCGCTCCAAATCTGATAACCAAATGTGAGTCAATCCGGGACTGCTTATTGATTAGTCAATTTCTACATTTGCTTTTCTGATCATTAATCTAATTTGTTGATATAGAAAGTGTGGACAGGAAGATGGTGGTGATGGAAAAGAGGACATTCCACTGAAAATGCTGAAAGATGGAAAGATTAAGGGAATTTCAGATGCTCCAGGCATGGCTTAATTAAATATGTGTGGTGAGGGTACAGGTGCACATTAAGAAGGCAAGAGACAAGCCATCTGCTGCTACTAAAGACATGCCAGGGATGAAATATTCATAAGCACACAAACACACACACAAACACTCATGTACTTTAATATGGTCAGACAGCCTCACATTCTCTTACACTCTAAAGCACAGCAGTATATATATCAATATATATATATATCACTTGCACAAACCAATTGGTGTCTTGGGCAAACTGTTTTTGACTTGTTTATAATTCCCTGCTGTGGCCAGGGCTTTATCTCATTTACATTTTAGTCAACAACTAAGAATATCTGCCTCATAGGGCCCTATTTTAATGATCCAAGTGCATGGTCTGAAGCGCTAAATCCTTGCTAAATCCACTTTTGCTAGTTTAACGACAGAAAAAAACGACGGTTTTGGGAGTAACGTGCAATAAACCAATCAGAGTGTCATCTCCCATTACCTTTAAAAGCCAGGTGCGTGAGGAGTCAAGGAACAAGGAGTGAGGAAGCCTCCAGAGGAGCTATGAGCGAGGATGCACAGGTGTATCCTATGCTGAAGTCTTTCTTGTTGAAATACCTGACACATATAAATTCTTCTCCTCCTTCACATCTGTCACAATAATTTAAATGTATGTTTTACCTTTGCAATTTAAACCATACATCTAAAATATTTCAACAGGGCCTTATTAATATTTATTAGTAATTCCTAAAATAACCCAACTTTTACAATATAAGGGCAGATCCCTTGAACGGAGCTGATGACGCTGTGAAGTCGAGAGATCAATAATATTCCAGTGTACAAATAAGCTCCTTCGATTCAACCATCCTTGTTTTCTTTCCTGGCATCCTAGAGGGGTGGAGATCCGAAGCAAGGAAAGAAAGCAAGGATGCGCAACACAAATTTTTGAATCAGTATGACTTTTGAATCATAAAAAATGAGAAGCACCCCTTGACTTATATAAGATCAGAAAACAAGTATAATCGTATTGGTTATGTCCTGAATATCAATTAAAGATTATATAAGATTATTATAGATACACTTCTAGAAAGTCTAAAGGAATTTCTGTCATGACAACTCTTGGAGTGTTTGGCATGGTAATGGGTATGACAATGTTGATATGATTGGTCTTGGCGGAACAGATCTGCTACGCTGCTGCTGCTGCTGCAGAGCAAGTACGGGACTTGCTACTGCCAATATATACAAGACACGCTTCTGTGAGCAAGTAGGACATGCTGCTGCTGTACAATATAGGGTACATGAATTACCCGTAGCAGATCTATACAGGTGGAGCTGGGGAAGGTGGAGGGTTTCTGAAAGCGATGAAAATGATGTGATTACGAGCAGGTTACGTTACAGACCTATTTGCCTGCGCATCTAGAGTTTCATGACAGAACTTTGTATTTGTACAAAATTTCTTTTGGAATATATCAATTTAGAGCAAATCCTTTATCCTAATGGGATTTTTCTCATGAGCTTTCGGCATAAGACAAAACAAAATAAATCTTTTAGAAGTTTAATACTTATTAATCTAGATTTTAGAATATGAAAATGAATTTCAAGAAAATCCTATAGGATTCTCCTATACTTTAATTTCCTTTTACTGTCCCGTAGCAAACCATTATTCCAATGTAATAAAAGTACATTCTGATGAAAAATCACACAATATCAAAATAAAAGAAAAAATCTGAAGCAATTGCAATGTATTCAGTTTAATGTTATGATTTTTAAAGGATTCTCATATAATACCATTAGTATCCTTTAGAATTGGTCCCAAATTCTGATAAAAATCCCATCAGGAATCATAAACACATTACTTGTAATTTTTTTGATAAGGGGTTGCACCAATAAAAGCAAAACAGAAATGTCATGACATAATGTCATAATGTCCAACTGATTACATAATGATCCTCTAAATGCAGTAAATGCAACTCCCCAACGGATGACACTTCCCAATCAACTTCTGTCCCAACCACGAACTTCCACCCTGATGAACCTCCGAGACATTGCACTCTGAGAGCACCATTAGAGGATCCACACAAGATTAGTCAATATGCTGCTTGAGGAAAGTAACTTGTGTAATTAGAGACAGAGAGGAATCTGCAAACCAACTATAAAGGATTCGACTACATTATAGAGTGAATTTAAAATTCTATTATATTTTAACTTCGATGCAAATTTAATTTTGTTTTTTTATGTAATTTGCATTTAGTGTGACTTGTGTCCATTGAGCTTATCTAATTATATAGTATCTTGATCTACTTTAATTTAAGCAGTTTTTACTGAACTGTTCTGTAACAAGTCAAAACTATCTACGTCTTTGAGTGACTTTGTTTTTGATCTAATTACGGCTCAACACCTTATATTCAGAAATATCATAGGAAGTTATAATGAACGGACATGTGTCTGGGGGGGATTTGAAAATTAGATTTTGAGTGTGACTCATTCCAACAACAGGAAGAGAGTGTATTTTTATTCACTTATTCCCAGCAGAACAAAAGATAACACATTATTCCAATCATTCTAGAGCAGGCTAGGATTTTCCATATCAGACAGAGTGTATGTTAATTTATTGATTTCAGTAGGCTAAGGGTGTTTGAAAAACTCAAATTTGTCTTCAAAGTCATGCTTGTTGATTACACATTCCCTTGATTGCTTTTTTGGGTAAAGGTGCGCATGCACACAGATGGTGACTTTGAAGATGCTGCATGAGTGTATGGTTCTTTACGCTCTGAGAGATTTATGCTTTGGTGTGACAGCAGCTGGCAGAAAGTCTGACTAATAAAACTTACAAACAGTCTCTTTAAAATATGTGAAACATTTGGAATGGCATACTCTCTGTAAGTTCATACAACAAACATACTATGGGAGATGGGGAAGGACACAACAACAAAAAAATCACTCTTAATGGGTGTTATGCATAACACACTTCCGTATAAACAGGTTGCATCATTTCCGGTTCAGGTCTTATGTGTGTGCTTCGTAAAATATAGATCCGTTTTTGTCAAGATGCTTTCAAAGGAGCTACCAAAGATGAGCATAACCAACGTCTATCACATATGTGGATTGATATCTACGTTTTTTTTTTTTTCTCCTCACTAACATTCTAATAAAAAAAACGGAATAAAATGCTAACAATAAAAATAATTAGCTAGGTTAGCTGGTTTCCTTAAAAGTCCATAGATATCGCCGTCAATTTGTATGTCGAGTATGCCATAATCATCCTCATTTTATCTTTTTCTTTCTTTCTATTTCCCACGATTTAGCTTAAAATGACCATGATGCTTATGTTTCCTGCTAACCCACTTTTTTAAAAGGAATATTAGATCTCTCCTGGAGCCAAGATTCATTCATAATTCAGCACATGCACGTTGTAACTTCCTCACGTATCAGACTCACTCTCCTTTAACAGAGCCCCTGGAATGAAGCCATTATTGTGATGACATTTACACCAGGGGTGGGGGTTTCCTTCTATCAGATCAATACACCATAGAGAATGTAGGTCTTTAAGGATATATTTTAAAGGTAAATTAAACATTTTGATGAACCTGGAGATGGTGATGAGTTGATCACTGCATAAATAATAGAAATAATTCAGTTTGTATAATTTTTCAACTATATTATGCCTTTTTTTAATTCTTTAACTTGTGTAAAGATGTCTATAAACTGCTTTTACTAAGAGTCAATAAAAGCTTTATTGAATAATTTATGTGACAAAGCTCTCAGTCTCAGAAAAATTTTAATTGTTCAGCAAGACCTATCACTTAAGAGTCTCATATTTGATTCTTATAAATAGAAGGATTCTTCTCCATTGAGACTGGATCCTGTCTGGTTGAATCAGTGTTAATTTTGGCAGCCATTTTTGATTTAGTCTTAGTCTTCATCTTTAGACAAAAATGTTTAGTCTTAGTCACATGTTTGTCATTTTTGTCTTTCATATGTTAGTCTAGTTTTAGTCGACGAAAAGTCATTGCATTTTTGTCAACTTTCAGTCATTACTTTTAGTCAAATTGCAGGTACCAACATTAATTTTGGTAGCTATTTTATATGTAGTCTTTAGACAAAATAGTCATTATAATTTATCTCTTTAGATCAATTCAATTAAATGGTTAGTTCACCCAAAAATGAAAATAATGTCAATTTTTACTCACCCTCATGTCGTTCTACACCCGTAAGACCTTCGTTCATCTTCAGAACACAAATTAAGATATTTTTGATGAAATCCGATGGCTCAGTGAGGCCTCTATTGAGAGCAAAGCCATTGAAACTCTCAAGGTCCATAAAGGTACTAAAAACATATTTGAAACAGTTCATGTGAGTTCAGTGGTTCTATCTTAATATTATAACGCAACAAGAGTACTTTTTGTGCGCCAAAATAACGGCTTTTCAACCATATCTAGTGATGGGCCGATTTCAAAACACTGCTTCAGAGCTTTACGAATCGAATCAGTGAATCGGAGCGCCAAAGTCACGTGATTTCAGCAGTTTAGCCGTTTGATAGGAGATCGAAATCACTAATTCGAAACAAAAGATTCATTAAGCTCAGAAGCTTCATGAAGCAGTGTTTTGAAATCGGCCCATCACTAGATATTGTTGAAAAGTCATTATTTTATTTTATTTATTTTTTTGGCGCACAAAAAGTATTCTTGTCGCTTTATAATATTAAGATAGAACCACTGAACTCATATGAACTGTTTCAAATATGTTTTTAGTACCTTTATGGATCTTGAGAGTTTCAATGGCTTTGCTCTCAATAGAGGCCTCACTGAGCCATCAGATTTTATATAAAATATCTTAATTTGCGTTCTGAAGATTAACGAAGGTCTTACGGGTGTAGAACGACATGAGGGTGAGTAATAAATTACATTATTTTCATTTTTGGGTGAACTAACTTTTTAAGCTTATGAGAAATTTGAATCAAGGTAACAGGCTGTATTGACACTGTACTCTTAGCAGTAGCACTTGTGCAATTCTACACATCCGTTTTCAGTGGTTCTCAAACTTTTTAGAGTGTCGTACCCCATGAGGGATTTACCATCCTTCAGCATACCACCTCTTTTCCACTTAGACTGCAGTTATACCTTTTCCATCATGGAAAAAAAGGTCTTCAACGAACATTTTTCGTCATAGTTTTCTTTAATGAAATTAACACTGCCTCACATGACCTGACTCCACATGGAATTTCCTGCTTTGAACCACAGACACAAAACTACTGTAGCCTAAAAGATTTAAAAATTTTAAATAATTAAAATTAAAATATGGATGATAAACAAAAGGAAAACAAAGTTTTCCAACGTTGCATATGAAAAGCACAAACCTGATTAAGCTGAAGAGCTTGAATGAAGCAGAATACAGCAGAATAAGTGTTAGTAAAAACAATGTAATGCCTTACACCTGTACTTTTTCTGAACCAACTGTTTATAGACAGCTGAGGTAAATGAGTTTGCACACCTTGTGTTTCGCTCTTGAGATCTCTGTTAGCTGCTTGTGGACATATATTGGCATGAAAATGAGTCATGATTTGATCCGCTTCCCATCATCCTCTGGAGTTTTCACTCAAGCATTCCCTTTGTGTATGTAGCCGCATCCCTTTATTATTATATCAAAAGCCTGATTAATTGAAGGCCCTTTGGAAACTCCAACACAATCGACTGTCATTTATTTTATTAAAAACAAGCATCAGCCTCTGATTGTTGCCCAAATCCTACGCAAGCCCTTTAGCTGCCTGTCAGGTCAAACTTATTCAAGTTGGGGGGTAATTCATCATAATGACACCATGATTGTAATTTGGGATTCAACCTATTCACTGGTGGTAATGGAAAGCTGAAGTACAGCTGAGGCATTAAAGGCAGTGTAGTATCCTGAAATTGTACTATTACATGGAACCCCTTTCTGAAACATCTATAGACTTTTAATGCCGTTATATATATTACAGGATTAGACACACATGAATGATTGACTTCAGAGCTAGAAGCATTTCTATTAAATTGTTGCTGTTCTTTATGTGCAGTTATTAAAAGTACAATGACGGAATCTTCAGTTTCGCTTATGAAACATTTGTTATGTTATGCCAGCCTGGTCTCATTGTTAATACGTAGGTATTAATACGTAACTTTCAAAGACACAAAACGTACATTTTTGTACGTTTAGAAAGGTGCTAAAACGTACAATATTGACGTAAATATGGCACTAAAACGTAAAAATACTTACGTTTTTACAGCGAAAAAACGTAAAATTTTTACGAATCTTTCATGTCATAAAGATATATGTATAATTTCCATTTTATCGTTTTGTAGATAAATGTAAGATCCCTAAACCCCACCCCGAACCTAAACCTACCAATTTTATACAGAATGTTAAAAGAATAAAACATAATGGACAGAAATGTGTAGGAAAATTACCATTTTAGTAAAAATATAACATTAAAACAGTATTCTGAGCCGCTAATCCTACACCTACCCATAACCATTTCTTAAAACTCCGTACTGTTATAAAATAAAGAATAACAGACAAACAAGCGTAATCACAATAATTTATTTTTTGCGAAAATGTCAAAAGTGGTACCAAAAGTAGTTCAAATGATGATGAGTTCCAGTCGCAGTCCTCTCTGGCAGTAATAGTTTTTTATAGGGTATAGAGCAGTATTTAACTTAAAATATGAATCCAGCTTCTCTCCGTGAAGGCGCGACACTCATTTCAAATGTCAATCCACTGAAACACGGCATGTCGCAATCTTTGACGAAGCAGGTGAGAACCAATGAGCGTTCGATATCAGTGCCGTAAACCATGTCGTAACGCTTCGCATGGCGCTACTTTCAAATTTGAATCATAACGAGCGCGGACTTTGACTGTGACGGTCGCCGTTGCTGAGAATGAAGATGAAGATCCATGGATAAAGGGCTGAATTTGGATCTGTTCCTTACAAACATATGGATTGTAAAGATTCGGAGTACAGCGAACAAATAAAATGGATGGATTTGTGAATTTATGTTGTGCTATCTTATGGTTGTATTGTCAGTCACTGCATAGAAGAAAACGCCTTCTGTGTCGCACAGCAACAACTAATAACTACAACTAAATATTACAAAATGATTAAACAATTACAGAAATTTTATTCATAAGGTTTCATATTGCAGTCTTAACATTATGTAATCCTCCGAAACGAGTTTGCAGCACAAGTCACGAACAAAAATGTTATTTCATATTAAGTAGATGAGTAAACTGCTTTCAATAAATTTGACTAAAAACATGTATTGATATGACAATTGAATACAACAGATTTAAAACATATATGCCACGATTTTAATATTAATACATGGGAATTCATATACATTCACACTTTACGTTACATGATGTACGTTTTTTTTTTTTTTTTTGCTGTTAATACGTAAGTATTTTTACGTTTTAGTGCTATAAATACGTCAATGTTGTACGTTTCTGTGTGTATGAAAACGTAAGTAAATGTACGTGTGGTAGAACCACACTTTACGTAAAAATACACACGTATTCTCATGAGATCACGTTGGTTATGCTTATGCTGGCCTCACACCAAGTAAGTAGTGCAATATCTTTCATTAGCTGGAGACTTCAGTCAATATCATTGACTTCCTGCACCTTTAAAGACGACTTAACTGTCGTAACACATCGTAGTATAATGGTTTTAATTAGCGCTACTTTCAGACAGCATCCTAACAACATATAAAATATACGGGCTAGGGAAAATGAAAAAAAAAAGGAATATTCAGACATTGCAGAAAGAGGAAAACCTGTAATGTGTTTTGTTTGGGTGGTGAAGCTCAGCATTATTAAATATTCATACATTGATAGATGGGGATACTTTATGAATCCCCTAAGGCAAACTCATGTAGCCTCTCAGCTGCTGGGGAAAAAAAAGAGCTATTTTCATTGCAGAAATTTTGTCATTGCACTAGCTCAAAGAACCTTTCAGTGAACATGCAAAGACTAATGCATGATGCTGCGTTCAGTAGTTTTGCTAATGCAAAAAACTGTGCAGACACAAGTATCATTCTACTTGTGCTGCACTAGCTTCAGACAGCTTCAGATTGTACAACATAACTGCATGTCAAATATAAACAGGTCTTATACATTTAACCAAAATCACAGACTTGAATGTATTGGAATCTACTAATATATTTGAACTGAAATACCTAAAAAAGACATTGATTAAGTTCAACTAAAAATATATTTTTAAAATTAAGATAAATAAATTTTCAGTGCAGAGTCAATACTCTGCTTACCAAAAATACAGCAGATATTCAAGCAGCCTCGCAGGGACCTGATTTGATAATTGTCAATCTATCCTCTCTTTACCTTGCTCTTTGCAATGCCGATGAGGATGAGGACAGGTGCCTCTTTCAGCACAACCCAGCTGGCACTTCAGTCCTAATTCATCCTGCTTCAAGTGTTATTGGCCAAGCTAGAGGTAAATCAGACAATCAAACACTGCAAAATAGGATGCAATTTCTTATACAGCACCCTACACAAAGATAATTACAGTAACCTCATTGTAATACTGTGGTGTTCCCATTGGATCAAACGGGTGATTGGAGACAAAAGTGAACTAAATTAGTTTGTTCCCCATAACAATGCAGATTTCGTTATCATAAGTATGCACTTTAAACATTTAAAAGTTATAGATGAACAAAGCACAGCTGCTATCCCAGCTAACAAAAATGAACATTCCCATTAAGTTATGAAAACATTATTTCTGGATGTTTTTTGAAAGTTGAAAACTTCCATTTGTTTATGTATTAAAGGGTTAGTTAGATCTTTAGATATCATGAAATTGATAATACCGTTACATCCCTAATAAACACTCATCAACTCGCACAACAGTTGTGGTAAATGGAAGCTCATGTTCACTTGACATGTGAGAACCAATGATGTTCATTCTCGTGTGTTACGCAGCATGTTTGAGCTTCCACAAGAACCAATGAGGTTTGTTCTCGTGCTTTGAACAAGTACGATTGAGCTCCTGTTTGTGTTCGTTGATCAATGTTTATATGTGAATAAAAGCATTGCTTAAAAAAATAATAGCTTCTATTCATTCATCTATTCTCCACACAGCTTATCCTCAATAGGGTCTGCACAGAAAGGCCTCCCTGGCCCAGCTGGGACTTGAAACAGGGACCTTCTCACTGTGAGGTGACAGTTCTACTGTCCACTGTGCTGCCCTGCACATATTTATGTTTATATTAA
Organism: Hypophthalmichthys nobilis; assembly: GCA_037950665.1. Taxonomy (NCBI): domain Eukaryota; kingdom Metazoa; phylum Chordata; class Actinopteri; order Cypriniformes; family Xenocyprididae; genus Hypophthalmichthys; species Hypophthalmichthys nobilis. Next base: position 20,142,604 of record CM075483.1, read on the forward strand.
TTCAAATTATAAAAATAGATGAAATGTAAGCAATTAATGTACAGCCACAGTTATGGATTTCAAATGAACAAAAGTTCCAAAAACTGTGTTGTGTTTACATTTTTTCCAGAGTAAAAGTTTCTAATTGCATTAAATATTTGAATTACAAAAATAACAGATGATACTTTACTTTAAGATTCACATTTTACTGTAGTAGTACACTAAATTGTAAGAGTCTCTGGGAAGTACACAGCCCAAAACATGAGCAAAGCTTACATTTCATATCAAAAACACAACCCCACCAAGTTAAACAAGGGAAAAATGAACACAAACTCAAACATACAACTAGACATAGATTTAATGAAGTCAGTGTATTGCACCTTTTTCCTGTATGTTTTATATACAACTTGAATTCATTTTTTTCCTTATGCATGTGTCTTGTGACTTCATGTTCTCTTCAATATTCTCTTTAATCAAACAAATAGTAACATTTTAAAAATGTTAGATAAACGTCCAACTAAAACATTCCAAAAAATATGTTCCATTAATGATGCATAAATAACGTTCCCTTTCAGTCGGTCACGTTCGACGTACGTCAGAAGTGAACCGACGTGTTGGAATATCGCAAGAGAGCCCTATCACCTTCGAGTGTAAATTAAACGAGCCAATGGACATTGGCGTGCAAGCTTTGCGTCACGCACCCCGCCCCCGTGAGCGGATATAAATGCGGAATTTATATCACACTCTGTCTTTCGCTTCGGAGCCAAGCAATTGTGTTCCTGTTGCTACAAAAAGATCGCCTTACAGTGTAAAGTCAAGTCTTTGGGAGCCTCTTTGTTGGAGATTGTTGGTGGAAAGGCACTTTACAGCGGCGGCCGCAACCTTATACACAGCTTATTTCACAGCAAGCTTGTGATTGTTGCTGGTCAGGTCTGCGATTTGGGCCGGTTTTCTCTGTTTGTGTTGATTGTAGGCGACCAGTGTGAACCTACAATCGCACCGCGGCTGATCCCCTGTGTGCTTCAGCACTGTGCAAAGAGTGAGTTTTTCCCCCTTCTAAAAGAGCTTCATGGATGGACACCGTCTTTTTCAAGATGTCATTCCGTCCGTGCGTTACTGGATGTGGTCGTTCTCTGGCCCCTGCTGACGGTCACAATCGCTGTGTCACATGTCTGGGCGTTCAGCATGCTGAGGCAGCCTTTGTGGATAATTCATGTTCTCATTGTGGGAACATGACTATCGCAGTGTTGAGGTCTAGACTCATGTTCCTTGGTTCTCAGGGAGTGGGGGTCCCCTCCTCTGTGCCCCGTTCCGCCGTTTTTTTCTGATTCAGTCCAGGAGGGTGGCGACGCGGCATGTAGGAAGGGTGATCTGAGGATTACAGTTAGGGCTTCCCCACCGAGAGCTTCTCTGTGGGCCCCTAACCCCTCCACTACACTGCAGCCAGAGGTGTTACCAGAGGATCGTGGTGGTCCCTCTCTTGAGCGACCAGCCATTTCCTTTGGTGCACCTGCAGAGGACCAGATGCCGATCGCGGCATCGGAAGGTGAGAAAGAGTCCTCTGGAGATTAAGACTTGACTGCGTTGCCTCCCTCTGGGACCGTAGCGTTGCCCGAGTCAGATCCAGAGCTGACGGCTATGCTTTCCCGGGCCGCCAAGAAGGCCCAGTTGAGCATGCCGTCGCGACGCAGTTGTGTCTGACGGCTGCTAGCTGGCGGGGTGATCCGCGTCTCCCATCCCGGGCCTGTAAGTTCTCCTCCAACCTAACGGAGAAGGCTTACAGAGCCTGCGGACAGGCCTCCTCTGCCCTGCATGCCATGGCGTTGCTGCAGGTCTACCAGGCCAAGGCACTCATGTACATGCCTTGGCCTGGTGGACAGCTTCGGGGGCGCTGTCGGGGGAGCTGCACACTGCCACCGACCTCGCTCTCCGAGCAACTAAGGTGATAGCATGCTACGTTGGTCAGGCGAAGGCCACCTTAGTGGTCCAGCAGCGCCATCTCTGGCTGAACCAAGCCAACATGAGGGAGGCCAATAAATATCGGTTCCTGGACTCCCCTGTGTCACAGGTCAGCCTGTTTGGCGAAGCGGTCGAGAGCTTTGCCCAGCAGTTCTCGGTCGCACAGAAGCAGATGGAGGCAATAAAGCACTGCTGCCACCACCGGCTCGTCCTCTGCCCCTGCGAAGTCTGCCAAGCAGCAGCCTCCACCCAGCAGACCCCAGGGTGTTGGTCATGGATGTGGTGCCCAGCCCGCAGCCAAACCAGGTGGCAAAATATACCGTAAGCGGTCCTGAGACGGGCGACCTGGAGGGAGAAGAAGCAGCTCTTCGGGAGACGATGACCGCATCGCTCCCTCCCCCGGAGGAGGGCCGGGTGGAGAATCCTTGGTTCCGTTTTGTTTCTGTTCCGCCGCTGGCTCTCCGGAGTCCAGCGGGGCCCACTTCCTCAATAAAAGAGATGTTTCCAATTCCTCCAGGTCCCAAGAGGGCCCGTCTGGCCAACCTCAGCCCCCTCCCACCGCGCCAGCAGGTGGCAGTGTGAATGTCCAGGTCGTCCCCTTTGTGCCGTCTCCCATACATCCTGCCACCTCATGGAGCTTGACCCCAATTCAGGCCGCACTGCCATCCGAGTCAGGTCCCTCTGCTCTCACTGCCCCATGCCGGGTACGTCTGTGGTGCTGCTGGTCCCGCTGGCTTGTAGTCTGGAAGCCTGGTTAGCACTTCCCAGTCCGTCCCGCTGGCTCGTCTGCACGATCAGACTCGGCTATGCGATTCAGTTCGCCCGGCATCCCCCAGTGTTCAGGGGCGCTCACTACACTTGTGTTTCTGTGAACGATGCCCCTGTGCTTTGGGCGGAGATTGCTATCCTCCTGGCGAAGGATGCAATAGAGCCGGCCCCTCCAGCCAATATTGGGGTGGTTTCCCGGACAAAGATTAAGCCTAGTCCTAGAATAAAATGGCCCTTTAAACCAGAATAACAGAAATCTTCTTTCTCTGTCATGGTTTAATAAGTCCTAGACTAGAGTTTAATAAGCTGATTTCCTGGAGGAAGACAAGAGCTACTCCAGGACTAAACTAAGGCTTAAATTAAACCTACCAGGAGGCAGGTTTAACTTCAGATTAACACTGTTTCAAAGAAGACTCATGTATTACTCATGTACTAACTCTAAGTACATGTAATTAATTAATATTACTCAGTAAATATTTGAATAAGTACAATGTAACTTTGTCACCTTAAAAAAAGTGTAACCTAAGAATGTTTTCTTTCAATGTTATGAGAACATTACGAGAACATTCATCTAGCACAAATTACATTGTAAGGACGTTCCATGAACATTGTTAGAACATTTTATGATAACATTATGAAAACATTCAGCAAATGCTAATAACATTATAAGAACATTCCAAAAATGTCATTCTAAGAATGTTTTCTCTCAACATTATGAGAATATTCATCAAGTACAAATAACATCATAAGGACGTTCCAAGAACGTTGTTCTATGGGCATTTTCTCCAAACATTACGAGAATGTATATTAACTATTAACAACATTATAAGAACGTTCCATAAATATTATTTTAAGAACATTTTATCCTAACATTTACACAACTTTTAAAGAACGTTAAAGCTATAGGAACGTTCCCTGTTAGCTGGGATAGAGAATCATGGATGTGATGTGATTTTCTCTCATTCAGATCACAGTGGAATTGTAAAGGTGACAGAGATGCACATAAAAATGTGCATTCGTTTAGTTGTGAATTATTTAGTGTTTACCAAAGGACATTGTGTATGGTTTATCACTGTGACATCTGGCAGTGTGTGAGTTTTATTGTAACATTGTTCTCTTTTTACCTTGATTCTTCAGCTACCTGAGAGTTGCTGTAGATAAAATAGTTGAATATGGCACTAGCGACTCCTAGGTTAAGGGATCAATTTCCAGTGATCACACAAACTAACCTATACCACATGCAATGTAAAGTTTTGGATAAAAGCATCTGCTAAGTGAATAATTTACTTTTTGTTTATTGACGTCTCCACAGTCCTTTTCATAGTTTCATAGTTTTCTTTCCTGGAATATCAATATCCTCAATATCCTTGTCATAAACTAAGCCTTTTTATTTAACAGCCATTGACATCATTTGTTAATTGCTGATGCTAGTCAGAAGTAGATGGTACTGAGGGAAGGGCTTTCCCTACAGAGTATTTGATTGGACATATTTATTGAGAGTGCAGTAGTCACCAATATTTAGGTCAATTTATGCTAAAAAGCAAAGATTGTGCATGTTAAATCTGATCAGCTATAAGTTAATTTAAGTTTTAGGAGTACACTACACTATACATGTCTCAAAGCGAACAGACATGAGCTACAATTTTTTTATTATTATTATTATTTCATAAAGTCTTGCACAACAGATAAGACTGTCAGTTTTGCTTGGTCTCCTTCCTTTCCAGCTAACATCTGTAAGTAACGTGGACATTTTACTTGGTCTTTTCTGGTCTGAAATGTGGTTATTAAGTGTCATTAATTGACACCCCCCCCCACCCCCCCACAGCATGTAATTACAGACAGAGAGAGGGGCAGCAGCAAAAAAAGAAACAGCTTTAAATTACTCATTTATGTGTGCAGTGAAAAGTTTAGCCGTCTTGTAAGAAGCATAGATTTACATAGGTCATCCTCAATTACTCTGGAATGATCTTTGGTAATGGCGCTGGTTTCATTTCTTTCCAGAAGACTGTGAGGTGAGCACAATTACATTTGCCATTTAACCTCCTAGCCCTCCATTTAGAGTTGACCCTGTCATGACAGACACCGATCAGAATAAAACACGATGAGCATCAGTTAATGTGACAGGAATGTGGGTAATTTTTTCAACCAAGACCGTTTGAAGTTAGATTGAATGATATGCACAGCAGATGGTTTGACATGACTCATGGCAAAACTTTTTATTATATTTAGATTATTATTTTTAGGACATATATTCATTTGTTCAGTATAATTACACAATATATTGTATTATATTGTGAAATATTACAACTTGAAATAATTTTTATTTCTTTATAAAAGTTCGAAATATTTTTTTAAATGTAAATTATTCAGTGATTTTTTTTTTTTAATCAAATATTACTTTTCAGTGTCTTTCGTTGGTCCTTCAGAAATCATTATAATTATAATATGCTGATTTGGTGCTTAAGAAACATTCCTTATTATGTGTTGTGCTGCTTAACATTTTTGTGGACACGGTGATACTTTCTTTAATGAATAGAAAGCTAACAAGAATAGAATTTATCTGAAACAGAAATTATTTGTTAATTATACATTTCTGTCATTTTGATTAGTTTTAAAGTTTTGATCAGCATCCAAGTCTTTGTTGAATAAAATTATTAATTTCTTTTAAAAAAAAAATTCTTAGCCCAAACTTTTGAATGGTATACTTGCAATCAAAATTATTGAACCACAAGACATTCTGATTTTGTGAACAAAAACAAAGTTTATTAATCCACATTTGAGTAATTCTGAGAACCTAAAGTTGAGTTACTGTTCAAATGATCAAATTGGCTCTAAACATCCATATACAAAATTATTTAGCCCCCAAAAGTCAAGTTTTGTACAGAATACTTTACTGTTTATAACCTCAAATAAACGTTTCCTGTAAATGCTTGCAAGCTTCCGACACTCTCTACTAGAATCTTAGGCCATTTCTTGTGTGCAAAAGCTTCCAGCTCACTGATATTTCTTGGTTTCCATGCTGCCATTGCTTTCTTCAGATCTCACCAAAGATTTTTGAAGAAATTTAAATCTGGAGACTGAGCAGGCCACTCTATAACATTCCAGGACCAATCTCTAAACCAAGCTTTGATAGATTTGGATGTATACTTGGGATCATTGTTCTGCTGAAATGTCTAATGATCCAGTTTTTGAAGGCATCACAGTCTTTGCCAAAAATGGCCTGATACTTCAAAGAATCCATGGCGACTGTGGCAGGATGTAGCAGACTCAAGAGAGATGGATAAGTGATAACACAGTGCTTTATTTGAACAAATTCCAAACACAGGTGAAGTAATGACAATACAGCGATGATCAAGGCAGGTATTAAACTTCAGTTCATAGGTTTGGCAAGTGAAGATTGTGATCTTCAACAGGTGAGTAAATCCACATACAGAACTTTTAGTTACCATTTAGCAGGCTGAAAAGTAGTCAAAGTCTTTGTCTTACAGGTCTTGAGGAAACACTGGAGAAGAGGAACAGATGCAGGAGCAAAGAAACAGGAACTGGGGAAATCGCAGGAGGTAATATTTGCAGGTAAGGAATACAGTTAAGTAATCCATAGCCCAAGTCGTAGACCAGACAATGAGTGTGTTTGAGGTGTGTGCTTATATGCCAGAGGTGATAAGTGTGCTGATGAGGTGCAGGCACAGGTGAGAAACAAGAGGGATGCTGGGAAATGTAGTTGGCTAAGGTGACTGGGCTGGTGATGGGAGTTCATGGCAGCCGGTCACATGGTACAAATTTTCCTGCTGCAGCAAAGGACCCCCATAACAAGACTAACTCACCTACTCAAGGTGCTACTCAATGTCAGCATGCATGGGCTAAATGTATCCATGGGTCACAGCTAAAGCTAATTAAGTGTTGTTATAGAGTCCCCAAAAGCTTAATTGTGTTTTAACAAAATTTTGTACCATAGTAGTAAGTGATTTAAAAACATGGGTGAAATGCAGAGCACAAATATTCAAATCAGGAATGTCATAATTAGAATGCGTAGTTTGTGCATTAAAATGTCCATCAAAACCAACACTATGAATGAAGTTCACTAACCCAGCAAAGTTTTCAGTTTTCTCTTTAGCATACAGTATTTCACTCAGTTCCCTAATCACTCTGATTTTCAAGTATTCAATGAAAATTGGTGCCCATGAGTGTGTTCTGTTGATGTTTTTAGTTGTAATATTCCAACCACTGCAAGTTTTTGACAGACGTGATAACATACATAAGGGGTGAACTATGTTTGATTTTTGGGTAATTAGAAAACATGCTGGAGACGTTCAAAAGGTTTCATTGCTTAAATAAATTACATGTTACTCAGAGACTGACATGTTTGGCTTGTCAACTGTCGCAAATTCGATGACTTTTGAAAATCAAGTACTTTTTTTTACCAGGAAAGGAGTGGTTTTGATACAGAAAGTTGTTTTAATTGTCTCTTTTAATTTTTAATGTTTTAATTTTTTTATTTAAACCCATGAAAATGCGATCCTGTTTTAAATAATAGTGGAAAAAAAACTGTTGTTCCATTATTACCTCTTAGCATGTTTTGACTCATATATATAAGGTGATGAAAGTTGAAAGTGACGGTGGACTAAAGGTCAGTAGTCTTGATGAACTTAGATTGCTATAATAATCGTCTCATGAAATGCAGGTTGCGAGTGGAGCTCATGTGTGACCATCCTTCACACCTGGAGTAAAGAAGTCAAGCAAATTGAAGTGCAGGTTGCCTTCACACTACGACGGGCTCCAATCACACAAACACCTCCCACATGCCAGCCAATCAATTCTCATGCTTCACAGCACCTCCCACACAAGTGTTCCCACACCAACCACGCAAATGTTACACCCTGATAACCGTGAGAGAGATAGATAAATGGAGAGAAAGAAAAAGAATGAGAGAGAGACAGGTGGACAAACAGTTATATTTATTCACAGCTGTTTTCTGTGAAAACAAATTAAAGTACCCCAAGAGAACTTAAATAGTCATGTCATAAAATCTTTAAAAAAGATGTCAAATGTAAAAAAGATATGAAACGAAAGGTAGGCAACCAATAATAAGAACGACAGGTGAGATGTATTGCACAAGTTGTTGTTGTTTTCTCAGGCTTTTTGGCCACATTTTCTATATAATGAAAGTATATGACTGGGTCTATCAAGGACCAAAATTACAAAAAAGTAATACCATAAAAGTATAATTTTGGAACTCAACAGCTTGATTCACAAATTATACTGAAACCAGGATATTCTACAGAAAGGAACAATGTGAGGATGAGTAAATGATTACACAACTTTTATTTTTAGGTGATCTATCCCTTGAAGGAAATACTGTTAGAGCTCTACAGACCACGATAACACTGCTACCTAGTGTCTTATCTTCCCATTACTATGCAAATGAAGGGATCAATTGTTATCGATTATGGTTGATTAACCAGGTTATCTCAAAATGAAATGAATGATTTTCTTGTCCAACACCACAGTCTCCATTCTGCGCAGAGGGGTTTAAAAAGGCAGAGTGACATCAGAAGATAAAGAAAGAAATCACAGAAGAATAACTTCTATGAAGGGGAAACAGATACAACAAACTAAAAAGAAAATGGCCTTGAGAAAGGTATTGGTATACATAGTGTTTACAACGTAATCCTTGTAAAAGTACTGGTGCTGAAACAGTTCCAGAAAGCTATATATACATGAAGCTGTAAGTTATATAAAGAGTTATATAAAGTCTGTCTAAAGACACCAGCAGCAGTTTTTATCAATGACTCATATAACTTTCTACCAACAATTACATTCAGACTTAAAATTGTGTCTATTTTGGCTCACACCTGGACATCCAGAGAGGTGGGGTTGGCACCATAATAGTGTCCACTCACTTACACAGGAAATGCAAGGACTGAAATGGTTAGCATATCTAACACGTAAATAAATATGGCTTACAAATTGCATGTTTGGTTTTTCCACCCAGACCACCAAATAGCCAGACATCTCTCACTGTCTTTGTCTTTGTAATTGACTGTAGATTGAAGTATCACCAAATTCAGAATGAATGACAATGTAAAAAGTTTAAATAGAATAATTTAACAATTAAAACATAACCCCCTTGTAGAATAATTTCTGTAATTCCAAGAAAAAGCAGATTCAAAAATACCATGTAGCAAATATGTATATGCTTAAACACTTTCCATGTGCGTGCATGTCTGTGTAAGTGTGTGTCAATGCACACCATTCTGTCTGTGAGTGTGTGTGTGTGTGTGCACGTCACAGCTGGGTATATAAGTGCCTCTCTCCCTCCTTCCAGAGAATACCCACTTTCATTCTCCTCCAAGCTCACAAAACTGAATAAGGTAAGAGATCCTCTCTATCTATGTGTCTATCTATGTATCTATGTATCTATCTATTTTCATTAATAATAGTAATAATAATAGTACTTTGTAACATCAAATAACTGTATTTTCCGTTATTTTCTGTTACAGCCTAATAAATCTGACTATTGATTGCTGATTCAAATTTAAGGATACATTTGATTTTCTACAAGAAGAAAACACAATAAACACCTAAAATTAAAATAATAATGTAATTTAGTCATTTAATTATAATCATAATATTAAAATTTAGAAGAGAAATAAAAAAAATTACAGCAGTAAGAACAAAAAATAAGCGCATACATTTAATAATAACAATAATAAATTAATAATACATTTTTAAAAAATTGTATAGTAATATGAACAGAATTACCGAATCTTACAAAAGGGATGTCTTTTAACATGTTTGCCTCTCTCTTCTCCTCTCATTTACATTCGCAGGATGAACAGCGGGGTGTGCATGTGTGTGATTCTGGCTGCGCTTTCTGCCTCCTGTTTGGCTCGGCCCCACTCCTCTTCCTCTGAGACTGATGATAGCCCTATCCCCTCACAGCTGGACACCAGTTTAAGCGGGCACCACCGGGTCATCCGCTCCGCCAGCCTTACCCTCAAACAGCAACCGGCAGGCGACACAGACCCAGACACACGTGCCAACCTCAGCGAACTGCTGGCCAAACTCATCTCTAAAAAAGGTGAGAGAAACTTCAACGGCCAAACATATGACGTCTCAGAAGAACAAACAATGATCCTCAATGACAGGAAGACTACACTTGTCTTGAAGACTAAAAAAATAGCGTCAACAAATGCTTAATGTTCTGCACAGTAGACTGACCAGGACAGAGACATACAATGAGTAATACAGCGAAACTAACTCATTCTGCAGTACATACACAAACAGACAGCAAGAAAAGCTGGAAGGAGAGGAAGCAGACAAACTTTGTTTATTTCCTTCTCTTCCGCTCTCCCTTACCTATATCTCTTTCGTGCTTGTTTTTTGTATGTCCTTGTGTATTAACCAGTGTTTGTTTGTTTGTTTTTTTATTAGCCTTCATTCAGGACATTTGAAAACTAGCCATGAGTTCAGATTTTGCTTTAAAAAGTTGATTAGTCCTTTTACATTATGCAAGTGTTTGGATTCTTCTTCGACACATAAACACACACAAATACAACTCAATTTAAAAAAATGTGCTACACACATTTAGAGCAAGTCATGTTCATTTTAGGTGAACAAGAAGAAAAAGAAGGAAAAATAACAAACAAGAAGGTAAAATCATTACATGAAATTACAGGTTTTCGGATAATGAAAGAAAAACCTTTGTCACGCAATACAGTAGCTCCAGGTTAGCGTTGCTGGGCATTTATAAACATAAACACAGCAGAGTGAACATGTTTATGCCCAAGGTGTACATGGGCGGATATTTTTGGGTCAGGTGTGCACCATTAAATTGCATAACCACTCATTAGGGTGTATCGTCTTCAAAGGGTCTAACTATTATCATTCCTAATCACAGGAACGGGGAATTGCACCTGTGAACATGTAAGCTTAGTGTAGTGAGCATTTTTTTTAAACATTTAATTGTTAACAGTGCCTGTAATGTGTGTTTGTGAATCAGTTTTTTAATACAATAAAGTGACCAAATGTCCCCTTAAAAGCCTGAAATTACAATATGGGGTGCATTCAAAGGTCTCCAAGAGGAATACAGCTTAATAAACAGACCAAATATTGTTTAAAATGCAGAAGGGTTTTCTGTAAGTTTGAGATTTAATACCAATCATTAGATTCAATATCAGATCATATCCAAGTATACAAAAAAATAAATATATGTGTGCATATGTGATCAAAACAATGGCATTCAGTGTGTAATGGAAACTAATTGATCCCTTTATGACAGCCCTAGTTTCTCAGTGCACTTAGTTTCTCTATAAGGTCAGCTCTCTTTCTTTCTCTCTCTCTCTTAATAATTCTGAGTAGGAGGTGCAAGTTTCACACATGTCAGCATGTCAAAACAAGTCTACAAATTTCAACCAAATTATATTACATAGTCTGTTAAAAGTCTCCCATCTGTTGCAAACAGTATCACACCCTTAACAACAGATTGAATGACACGTAACATGCTGTATGTAGCTGAAACATTGCCACACACAGTAGCATGTCACTCTGGAAATCAATGTTCTTTTCCAATCACTATTAAAATTCATTGTTGCTCTGCAAGTACTACAATTCATAGCTGGTCAAGGGAATATTGGCTGTTTAAATTCCACTTTGACACATCTACCAAAAAGGTTCACATCTTTGATACAGCACTGAACTGTTTGTTCGCCATTAACATCCTCACTCACTCACTCAAATAAGATTTGTTCAAATTGGTATCAGAAATCTGGGCACGGTATAACTTTTTTGATAGTTTGCCATTTAGAAAATGGTTCTTTTTAGAGTTATGTTAGAAAGCAGTGTCTATATGAGATAGTTGGGCAGAAAAATGACTATAGTATAAGCATTTGAGCAGAACTAGATCCAGACATGAGGTGAGAAAACAGCAACTGTATATTTCCCAATTTTTTCTACTCTTTATATAAACTTGTATATATATCGTCACTTTATTGGCAATGTACTTTGGATGTTAAGAGACAAAATTTCTTAATTTCTTTCTTTCTCTCCTAGGCTCTGTTCGTCGCAACTCCTCCATGAACAGAGCAAACAGCATTAACCACCGGATAAAAGATCGGGATTATGTGGGCTGGATGGATTTTGGTCGCCGGAGTGCTGAGGAATATGAATATTCATCATAAAATCCATATCATCTGGTTCCTCATCTACAAATAAAGAGTATATTTATTACTGCTATTGTTATTATTATTCTAACTTACATTTGTTAAGAAACCATTATAATGCAGAACAGACATATTCCGAATTTTACTAAAAAAAAAAAGACAAAAGTCTTAAAGTATTGTTTTTAAATCTTGTAATTTTATTTGATTTTATTTGTCACAGTGGTTTTGCATAAATGAGAACCATTAAGCTAATGTGTTTGTCAGATTCATGAAACCACAGTTTTCAATAAATCAGGTCATCATTCAACTTTGGCCTTAAATCTTACAGACTCCGGCAGTTTGTCCATCAAAACAACTCACAACCACAAAAAATTGCTTTTAATGGAAGGAAGTGCTCGACAAATGGCTTAACAAATATTTGCGGCTCAAACCGCAATTTCACGAAGCCTCTTTGCTTGAAAAAAAAGTGAAAATCAATAAATGAGTAAATGAATTAATGGAGGAAATGCTTTAAAGGAACATTAAGAGGAGTGAGTGGGAAAATTTCTGGTTAGAAAAGACCATTTGAATTATTCAGATGCTCTAAGACAAAGACAAAGAAAGTGGAAAGAGAGAGTATAAAGTTTCTTATATACTTCAAGGCAGACTCAAGGGACTTATTGAGCTTGATACACTGTCCAAGGGTAAAGATTTCCATTTGACAGGCACAGGAAGACAGAAATAGAATGGAAGACAGACAGATGCAATGGACCTATATAATAACAGACCAACCATTGAGATGCAGTGGATATGGCATATGTCTTCAGACCGGTCAGCCGCCAAACACAGCACACACACACACACACACACACACACACACACGCATCACTTTCTACTATAATTAGGAAATATTTAAATGCCCGAGAGCAGGACAGAACTGTCATATTGAAAACGTCATATTGAAAACATCATCTTTTCCCTCCACTGACCCTTAATAAAAGCGAAATCCTACTGAGCTGTAATCAAATACAGGTCAATAAGAATGAAAATTAATCGCATCAAACCCTCAATTATAGATCTAATGCAACATCGAAGACATATTACATCATATTAGACCACCACTGGATTAGATTCAACTTTCAATCATAATTTAGTTAAATGGGAATAGAATTATTGGAGTCGGGGCTGTTGCTGGGTGGGAATGCGGAACACTGGGGACCAAACAATTTCTGATTGAATTTTTTTAGCAGTGACGGAAAAATCTGAAGGTTGTTCATCAATTTGATAGATTACACTGAGGGTGCTCTATTGTAATTTGTAACACCCCTGTCCATTTGGATGGTGAGCGTGCATATTAATTAGCTATAGACCATTTGGGAGCAGACGTCAAGTTATGTCAGCTGCAGCTGCACGCACATTGTGGTGGCAGAAAAACAGTGGTAACAAGTAGGTGAAAATGAGCAAAATCCATGGAATAGAAAAAACGTCTTGTGCCTTTGGATGTCAGAATCGGAATGCAAAAAAAGATAGTCTTCATTTTGATAGAATACCGTTGTCGAAAACGCCCTTTGAAGCTAAAGACAGACATTTATGATTGCAAACCATTAAACAGACAGACTGGACTGATGAAGCCTGCAATGATTAGTCTACTATTAAAGCATGAATTTGATGTAAACAATAGGTCTACATAATATTCACATAAGCAGTTCATAGGGGACATAATGCATTAGCCCTACAGTTACAGCATAAAATAATATTTAAACCAATAACATTTTACATAGGTAACATTTAAACCTATAACATCTCACAATTCTGACTCTTTTTTTTTTATATCTCCTAATTCAGACTTTATGACTTGCAATTATGAGTTTATATCACGATTCTAAGGGGAAAAAAGTCATAATTGAGGGATATAAACTTGCAATTCAGGGGGGAAAGATGGAATAATGAGCTTATGTCTCTGACTGTAATTCTGACATTTTTTTTTCTCAGAACTGTCATTTATAAACTTGGAATTGCCAGGTAGGCTCCACCCACAAAACACATCATCGCTGTTTGCAAACACCCAAATCGTCTATTATCTAGTATTATCTTGTCTTTGATCTCAGTGCATGACCTTTGGCTTTAGTCACTGATAGATACAATTCCAAAAATGTCACGGCAGCCGAGTGTGAAAAGTTTTTTCAAACGGCCAAATAACTGCTATTGAGGTAAAAAAAGAAGGCCTGATGCAGATGTGGTGGACAATGAAGGACAAACAACAGAAAACGTTTATCAGTCACCGGCACAGGCGAGCACCCAGAACGATAAAATAATGTTAAGTAAAACTAAATAGTCAAAGCCTTCTTGCAATGGATGTGCTGGTTTCGGCCTCATCGCCTGCTGCAGTCATGTCTTCATCTCATATAGGCATATGAAACACCTGCAATTCAGCAACTACCTGCTAGGTCCACTCGCATTTGCATAAAGTAGACTTGTTGATAAGTTTGGGTGAGTTTGGGCAAAATGCACAAGATATAGTACCTTCAATGCTCTGTGGATGGCAATATCACTTCTTTTGTAGCTGAAACAAACAAATTGGAGTAAAGAGTACATATACTTATTAAAAAATGTAGTCGAGTAAAAGTTGCTAATATCTTTGATACTCATTAAAACTACAAAGTAGCCAAAAATATATTTAAGTACAGTAACTAATTACATTTACTCACATACTTTACACCATTGTGATTGTGTTTAGTTCAGTTAATTTTTTACGAGTTTTGTTCATATTTTAATCTTAGTTGTATTGTAATATTGTGTTGTTTATATTTGCATGATCAGGCAAAGTTTGCATTTTAGTGGCCTCTGCACTCCGAAAAACAAACATTCATGTGCTTTGTGTGGTGCTAAACATGACAAGTGATGCACAGTCCTCCTGTTCATCTGTTCTCTTCATAAATAAATACATGCCCGATCTTTAATCTAGCCTATATTCTGCTCATGTAAATTTATGATTAAAAATGAAAATGTGAACAAAAACAAAAGCTGTTAAATGTCCTATGATATCAAAAATATGGAAATTAAAATGATTCGTGATAATGACGGGTCTTTTATGACCCCAAGAAAGCCTAACGCAACCACTGCTAAACTGGACCCATCAGTTACATTCTTGTTACCCGTGTTAGCTTAACTTTTTGCCCTCACTTTAAAAGATGAGCAATTTCTTGTGTTATTTCATGTCTGGCTGGATGACGCAAATGGATGAACCAAAACATGGCTACTTATTTGTGACCAGAGATTAACATGCTCTGATGGATATCTCAATATATAATTGAGGATTTTGAGATTTCTAAATCATCTCAGTGATTTATCAGACATTAATGGATTTGCTTCCAAAACAATGGAAAGTCATTGAGATAAATAAAATAGTCATATATTTACGAGTCTGACCTATTAAACATCTTCAAATGATGTCCCACCTGCTTCAGGATCATATTAAATGTTGCTTGTTGAGCTGACTCATAGACCTTTGCGGGACATGTTTGTGGCATATAAGAAATAGGCCTACTCGAGTGCAAATAGTTCCCGTCCTGTTCCCATGGCAATTACTATGAATGTCAGGGCCCCCCCTTTTTTTTTTTTTTTAACAATCTAAATAAGGTAGCGTGGAGACTTAATTTGGAGAGCATGTCTGAAGTAGGCAAGAACTTAAATTAGGTTAGTCGCCAATCGCCATCCTGTCTGGGGTAACAAATTGCTTCCTTTCACTTTTGTCTTGTAGTCCTTAAAACAAATATAAAAGCTGCATTATAGGAGAAATGCAGTTAAAATGACGAAGAAAACATTCTGACTGACCAAAACTATGAAACCAAGTCAAAATCATCCAAACAATGAAACAACACAAATAGATAACACAAATACGGTTCTAAACAAAAGTTCGGAGAGTGTTCATTTATTTCGACCAAACACTACGACAGAAAATGCACCAATAAACTACGGCTTACCTCAGTCCTCCAGCAATTCTTCGCTTCCTTCATTTTGTTCTTCGTTTTAAAAAGAGCGCCAAAATCAGTTTACCTTTGCTTCTATTAAACGTCGTGTAAACTTGTTAACTCCTGAAATGAAAGTAGGGGAATAACGCAGTTACCAAAATGTTAAACAAATCAAACAATCTTAATGGAAGCGTTTTCAAAGTCAAATTGTTAAGAGATTCATATGAAGTCATAATTTATATTTGTACTGTATAACAATACTCATTTCAAACATTTATGTATGTTCTTTTAGATTTTTTTTATGATGAGAAACATACAGCCAAGTAAATCTAAATGTATAACTGGTAGGCTACTTCACTTGTCTATCAGTGGGAGGGCAAGGAAAAGAATACAAATGAATGAGGACACAATGCCCTCTAGTGACAGTTATGGACATCGACGACCAGAAGCTTCATTTTTATTTATCCGCATTTATTTTTATTTGGAAAAAGAAAAAGAAAAAAAATCAATGCGTTGTCACTAATCGTTAAGCTTTTGCCCTTGTATGACCATTACCTGAGAGAAACTTAATCTCAAAAACGTTATGAAACACGTGGTAACAACACATTAGAACGTCAAAGTGCACATTTCAACAACAAAACAATTTAAATGAATAAAGACAGACAATAAAATTAAAATTAAACACAAGTGCTCAGTGCTCATTCTAGTTTACAGTGCTCTCCAGCTACGCAAACATTTCCCAATCGATCAGTAAATACTCTCACGTGACAGACGGCTAAAATACAGGCACTCGCTTTATCATAGAAAACCACATGTAGAGATTCACATGTTGACAGCAGCACTTCCTGAAATCAGTCAATCCATGTAGCCAACCCTCAATTCAATCATCCACTTACCGAATAAAAAACTACAATGTTCACTTCTTTATTAAAGATTTATCTTTAATAAAAACAGAATAAAAACAAAAGAAAAGAGAGTTGGTGAGGTGGGTGATTAAACCTTTCCTACACATTCTCTCTGTCAGCATCAATGTATCAGCCTCAAATGCCACCTTTCAAAACCAGCAGGCATCCAGAGAGAACACATCTCTATAGTTGCCCAAAGCAGGGACAGAACACCATTGATCCTGGATCAATACATTTTATTATATCCTAGAAATACCCTCAGCTCAAAAAACTACACGTCAAACGTGATAACTTAGTTTTAATTCATAGTGATCAAATCATACGTGACTGTAGATTTTCCGGTTCATTTGGTTTTTGATGGTTTATTCCTTCCTGCATGTGCACTGGGAAGTGAAAGTGAGGTCAAAGGTTATGTACAATCAGCACTATCGGTACAGGAACATATCACATTAGATTGTACAGGGCAAATCAGGGAGTTAGTGTAGATAGAACATCAGCACGAATAAAACACTTTAAACTTGTGTTTTTAAAGTAGCTTTTAAAGGGATAGTTTACCTAAAAATTAAAATTCTGTCATCATTTCTCATATCTCACTGTCATGTCCTTACAAATGTGTATGACTGTGTATGATGTGTATGAAGATTTTTTGAAAAATGTTTTTGTCCATATAATAAAAGTCAATGAAGTCCAATAGTTTTGGATCCCAATGACTTTCAGTGTATGAACAGCTAAATTATACTTTAAAATAATTTATCTAGTAAAGTTATACAGGTTTGGAATGATGGTGAGCAAATGAAGAGAGAATCAAAAAAAAATTTGGTGAATTATTACTTTAAGTTAGAGTGTGTGTTTGTACAAGTTATGACTTCTGTGTTAGTAAGTTAGTGTCCTACTACTGATTGTGTGATTCATTATTATGCATAACTCATTTGAGACTTGTTTGCTTAGGTAGTTTAGGTGCCAGTAGCATTTCATCCCCTTGAGGGCCAGGCCCCTTCATCGCCATACTGGCCCCAACCATCGCAGGATAGCTCCGATTCCTCCTCATACCTTCGTTTAGTGGACTAAAGGGGGACCCTGCCCTTCGAAGCCCACCAAGAGGACCTATAAGCGGGCTTGGTCTTGGAATCCCACCCCCTGTTGCCCCAGAAGCCCCAGGGCTTGCCAACCCCAACCTTTTCAGCTTATCAACCAAATTGAGATTATACATACTGACATCAGTTTGGCTCTCACAGTCTTTAGCCTGAGCCCCGGACACCCCTGCTACCTCTTTCAAAATGGACCGTGCCGGCTTGGAAGCCAAAAAGTTTTCATAGGATGGGCTTTTGAAAGAGAAAGGCATGGAGGTGTCTGAATCAGAAACCACTGATCCCGGGCTAGGAGTGCGGCGGGTGGGGGAATTGGGTGGGGTTGTGGGGCGGTGGGGGTCGGGAGGTGGAGGAGGAAGAACTGAGGTGGAAAAGAGGACTCCTCCACTTCCTCTGTCCCAGCTCTGAGGCTGGTACACGGCGGCAGAAATGCCCCTCTCCTGCAGGAGGCGCACCAGCCCCAAAGAGGTGCTGAAGGTTTTTGTGGAGTCCCGCAGGTTGGTGAAGGATTGTGATTGGGACAGACTCATTCGGCGAGGAGTACAGGGCGTGGCGGCAGGCGTCGACCGGAGACTGCTTGACATGACGCAGGACGAGGTTGGGACAGGGTTTAAACTGGACAGAGAAGCAGAACATTATGTGCTGATTGGCTGGTCAATTATTTTCTCAGTTACAGGACAAGACATTACCTGGGGGTCACCCTTGTGAGCTCATCAGAAGGATGGAGGATTTTGCAGGTGGTGAAGGTGTAGGTCGAACTTGTATGAGCCATGCATTTGCCTGGGTAATACACTGGAAAAAGTACAAAAGCTGAGAGCAAAGCAAAGTTTTCATTTATTTTTATCTAAATAAATAAATAAGTTTTTACATGGCTACTTACCAAATACATGGATTTAAAATAATGATTTGAGAAATTTGTAATTTTGTCATCTGAAATGTGTTATAGTAATTTATAGGTAAATGTTTGCCTGGACAATGGGCAAATATACAGTGTTGATTGATCAATCAATCAATCAATCAATCAGTCAATCAATCAAACAATCAATCAAATAAATAAATAAATGTTATATTTAATTACATTTATTTAAGTCAAATAGTTTTGTATAAGGACTGAGCCTAGTCACAGTAAATATTTAGTTTTAAGTAATTTGATCTAAACAAATAAAACAATTATTTAAAATAAAATAAGAATACAATGGATTTGAAATATTAATTTAAGATAATGGGCAAATATACAGTTTTGATTGATCAATCAGTTGATCATTCAATCAATAAATAAATATTTTATAATAAATTTAATTTATTTAGGTCAAATAGTTTTCTATAAGGTCTAATTACAGCAAATATTAATTTATTTTATCTAAATGAATAAATAATTGATTTAAAATGTTTTTGGTTTTTTTTTTACTATTTACCAAATACAAAGATTTAAAATATTGATTTGAGAAATTTGTAATTCGGAAATTTGAAATTGATTAGCTTAATATAAAATTGTTTGGGACAGTGGGCAAACGGTACTGATTTCTTTTTTAATAAATAAATACAAATAATTTAAATTAAATGTAATTCATTTATTTAGGTCACACAGTTTGTATAAGGACTCTATATCTTTAGTTAACGTTTATCAAACTTTATGTAGCATATCTTCATACATACAAGAAAAAGTTTTCTTAGAAACATAAGTATTATTTATTTTTATTACAACCCGAATTCCGAAAATGTTGGGACGTTTTTTTAAATTTGAATAAAATGAAAACTAAAAGACTTTCAAATCACATGAGCCAATATTTTATTCACAATAGAACATAGATGACACAACAAATGTTTTAACTGAGCAATTTTATGCACAAAATTAGCTCATTTCAATTTTGATGCCTGCTACAGGTCTCAAAATAGTTGGGACGGGGGCATGTTTACCATGGTGTAGCATCTCTTCTTTTTTCAAAACAGTTTGAAGACGTCTGGGCATCGAGTTTATGAGTTTCTGGAGTTTTAGTGTTGGAATTTGGTCTCATTCTTGCCTGATATAGGTTTCCAGCTGCTGAGGAGTTTGTGGTAGTCTTTTGTTTAATGATGCGCCAAATGTTCTCTATAGGTGAAAGATCTGGACTGCAGGCAGGCTAATTCAGCACCCGGGCTCTTCTACGACAAAGCCATGCTGTTGTAATAGCTGCAGTATGTGGTTTTGCATTGTCCTGCTGAAATACACAAGGCCTTCCCTGAAATAGACGTTGTCTGGAGGGGAGCATATGTTGCTCTAAAACCTTTATATACCTTTCAGCATTCATAGTGCCTTCCAAAACATGCAAGCTGCCCATACTGTAAGCACTTATGCGCCCCCATACCATCAGAGATGCTGGCTTTTGAACTGAACACTGATGACATTCTGGAAGGTCTCCCTCCTCTTTAGCCCAGAGGACGCGGCGTCCATGATTTCCAACAAGAATGTCAAATTTGGACTCGTCTGACCATAGAACATTTTTCCACTTTGAAACAGTCCATTTTAAATGAGCCTTGGCCCACAGGACACGACGGCGCTTCTAGACCATGTTCACATATGGCTTTCTTTTTGCATGATAGAGCTTTAGTTGGCATCTGCAGATGGCACGGCGGATTGTGTTTACTGACAGTGGTTTCTGGACGTATTCCTGGGCCCATTTAGTAATGTCATTGACACAATCATGCCGATAAGTGATGCAGTATCGTCTGAGGGCCCGAAGACCACGGGCATCCAGTGAAGGTCTTCGGTCACTGTAGATGATGAGATTTGCAAAGCCTTTGCAATTTGACAGTGAGGAACATTGTTTTTAAAGTATTCCACAATCTTTTTACGCACTCTTTCACAGATTGGAGAGCCTCTGCCCATCTTTACTTCTGAGAGACTCTGCCTCTCTAAGACATCCCTTTCATAGCTAATCATGTTACAGACCTGATATCAATTAACTTAATTAGTTGCTAGATGTTCACCCAGCTGAATCTTTTCAAAATTTCTTGCTTTTTCAGTCATTTGTTGCCCCCGTGCCAACTTTTTTGAGACCTATAGCAGACATCAAATTTGAAATGAGCTCATTTAGTGGATAAAAGTGTAAAATTTCTCCCTTTAAACATTTGTAATGTTATCTATGTTCTATTGTGAATAAAATATTGGCTTAAAATATTGGCTCATGTGATTTGAAAGTCTTTTAGTTTTCATTTTATTCAAATTTAAAAATGTCCCAACATTTCCGGAATTTGGGCTGTATTACATAAGTATCTTTGCATTGCATGCAAGCTGTCTGTAGCATAAAGAAATATGTTGACTTACTTGAGAACTCTATGGAAGCATGACCTGTGCTGAGACATGGTGATGGGGAAGCTGAGGGGGCAAGGCTAAGGGCAGAAGGGACACTGGGATTAGATGTGGTTGTGGTGGGAAGGTTCTGGAAGTACTGCTCTCCAGGATCATCCTCCTCATAGTCAGCATAGTGATATACTTCCTCCAGGTCCAGCTCCAATGGACGGTAGCCTTTTGGGACCACACCAGGTCGAGCATCCAGGATACCGCCCAGATTAGGCTGAGCTAACTGCTGCCAGTGCTGAAGAGTAGCTGAGCCTAGGAAAAAGACACAAGGGATATTGAGGAGGAGAACTGTGTGATTTCATAACCTGATTTACACAGTGGCGACATCAACTCAGTGTGAAAACAAACTACAATGAAGTGATAATGAAAAACAAAAAATGAAGGAAAGAAAGAATGAGAATAAGATGTTTTTATTGAAGATACACTAAATGAAAGTGCAGAACACAGAATTAAAACAAAATAAGAGATGGGAAAAAAAATACAATAAAGTTCAGGAAATACAGAAACAGAATAAAAATGGATGAAGAACAACACAAACAAAAGTGCATGTCTATTGTTCACTTACTGTCCATTAGGTGGCAGTAATAAAATATGGAAAAGAGAAATTCCCCCAAGAACTTTTTACTACAAACTTGACAAATCAAAATTTAAATCACTACTTCATGCACTTCATGCACTACACTATATTAGGCACTAGAATATATAGAAATGACTGATGGGACTCTTTCACATCTCACATACATGGTTTAACATAGATAAAACACAAATAAAGTCCTTCCTGTTTGATTGCCTGATAGATGAATATGCTTAACAGTAACAGCATATGCAAAATAAATTGCATCAGCCAAGTGATAAAGTGGAGGGTGTTTCCTTCAACATTAGCTTTTTTTTGTAAAAGGGCTAGATGACAGAATTTTTTTTTAATTTTTTATATTTATCCATTTTCAAAACTTTGTCATAAATTGATCGCTAGTGTAAATGTACCCAGGAGCGGGACTCTCTAAAGTACGAGTGTTTGCGGGGGTGCATTAGCCCCCACAGTGAATTGAAAAGCATCATAGTGGGTGGGCGTGGCCTGGAACGGTAATGCAGGAATGTCTTAGGATAGACATTTTGGGTATTTCGGTCACCTTCCAGAGGTTTGACAATCTGGAGCTTGTCAGGAAGATAAGGGCGGCTGGCCCAAGCACCCAGGGACATGATGCTTTCACTGTGCACAAGTCTGTTAGAATAATCTCCACTGTCCGCCGGCTCCCGATTACGCCTCTCTCGCTCCCCCTCAAAGAAAAGACGCTCGCTCAGACAGTTCTGCCGTCGTAGAGACAGTCGCCGCAGAGCAAGCTTGAGCTCCTCAGAGCCAGATCGTTTCTCAGAGGCATCCACACTGCAGTCAAAAAAAGGAAATTTGTATGACTGAAAACAAGGGTCATTCTCAGGAAACAGTGACATTTGTTTGTTTTAGTTAAAAGGATGCTGAACTTAGGTCACAGTATTTGATAGCTTTAACTTTCAACTTAAAGGGATAGTTCATCCAAAAATGAAATTTCTGTCATTAATTACTCACCCTCGTGTCGTTCCACACCCGTAAGGCCTTCGTTCATCTTCGGAACACAAATTAAGATATTTTGATCAAATCCGAGAGGGTTTTTTTATCCTCCATTGAAAGCAACGAAATTACCACATTCAATCTCCAGAAAAGTAGTAAAAACCTTGTTAAAATAGTCAACTTGACTACAGTGGTTCAACCTTAATGTTAGGAAACGATGAGAATACTTTTTGTGCGCAAAAACAAAACAAAAATGACGACTTTATTCCATTTTCCCTCTTCCCTGTCAGTCTGTTACGCAGTTGGTGCAGTGCTGCTTCTCCGTATTTACGTCCCAACGCCGGCCCATTATTGGCCGGCTCCTGCATCAGCATCACACACATGCCTTATGCTGCTTACGTGAACAGTCGTCGGCCAATACTAACGTAGAACCTGGAAGTGCTGAACGAAAATAGCGTAGCAGAGTGACGGGAGAGTTTTTGTGCACAAAAAGTATTCTCGTCAATTCATAACATTAAGGTTGAACCACTGTAGTCACGTTGACGTTTAACAATGTTTTTATTACTTTTCTGGACATTGAATGTGGTAATTATGTTGCTTTCAATGGAGGATAAAAAACCTCTCGATTTCATCAAAATATCTTAATTTGTGTTCTGAAGATGAACAAAGGTGGAACGACATGATGGTGAGTAATTAATGACAGAAATTTCATTTTTGGGTGAACTAACCCTTTAAAGTTTAATGTTTATTGCGTAATGCAAAATTACAATTATTTTATTGTTTAATGTTTGACTTTTCATCAGGAATATCAGCCTATTTGCACATCCCCCTTCATCAGTTACATTTTAAATGTATTATTTTGATGTGAGAATGACCCATGAACTCATTCAAGAGGGCCAGAACCAGTGGCCTTTCAGATCCATGAATATTTTAACATATTGTTTCCCCAGCAAAGCAGTGACTTCATTATGTTCTAAAGGCCAATTTAAAGTTATTGGCTTACAGCCTCTGTAAACATAGACTCATAATAGACTCACGCAGCATCTGAGGAGCCGGTCTCATGGAGCATGCTCTGTGTACGGTTATCAGGCACTGCATTGTTGCTACTGCTGTCAGATAGGGTGGAGCTAAGAGAAGACAGTGTCTGATTGGACCCAGGGATGTTAGTAGCAGAATTAGCAGAAGAGCGCTGTCTGACAGACTGGTTGATGTTCTTCACAGTCTCAAACACACGCTTATGACGGACCCTTGAGACAAAAGCATATTTTATTACTGAATGCAAAGATTAATTGAGAGTAAAAGAGTAATTGAACTAAAACAAATTCAGATTATGACAATGAAAGAAAATGTGCTCTGTCATGGGAAGGAACAAAAAAGTTCAAACCTCTGTTCTTCATTGTCAGGATTCTCAAGACTCAATTCCTTCCTCATAGTTCCTTCAATTTCAGCAGCCAGGGAGTCCTAAAACACACACGCATGCATGCATTTACTCACTTATCTAAATGGGGACATACCATACTCCAGTTCTATTGTTTTTATATACAGTTAATTATAAATCTTAACCCTAACTAAAAACTTTCCGCAATTTTTACAGTTATCGAAGAACTTTATTTACTTTATTTTTATACCGTTTTTACAAATGAAAACATCCCTAAACAAACGTTTTGTCAGATTTAGCTCACTTTTGGGTAGAATTTTATCCCAAAAATATGGTTAAATACACACCAAGTAAAACAAAAACAATTATTTATAATAAACAACATTATAATAATATTATAACAATAATTATTTATAATAAACAATATACTATTTTTTCTGTTTGGGGCTTGTTCTCCAATCAGACTTTTTAAATTCCCCTTTCAATGTATAAAATATCTTACAGTCAGGGAAATTCTATTTTGTACTATTAGATTTTCAATTAATTTGGTATTTGTGTATAATTTATAATTTTTATAACAAAAAAAAATTGTCTCCCACTCTGCTGTCATTACATTTTAGCATTTTACAGAGCAATTTTTCACAAGTTTTCCAAAGAGGTTTCTTTGATTATGATGGAAATGAAAATTGACAGAGGAACACATCTCTAATGGAACGAAAGAAATTAATTGATTTAAAAATTAATACATTATGATATGAGTAGCTTTTATAAATGTCATTACCAAACTAGTTAGAAATTGAGAATGGTAATTTTCAATAATAATAATAGTTTTTATTTATATAACTTACTATCTTTATTTACTTTCTTAATAAGTAAAATGTTTTTTAGGATTCTCTAATAAATAGAAAGTTCAAGTTTCAAATGGATTTTTTTTGTAACAATGTAAAAGTCACTTTTAAATCAACTAAATGACTCAAACTTTTTAACATTGTAAACCAACTGCTAGCTAACTTGTTGTATCATAAAGACTAAGTCTTATCCAGCTTTTGTCATTATCACCAGCAAATCTACACCAGCAGACATTAAACAAGAAGATACATGTGTTTGTGATCTCCAAGTGCACTGGCCCTGCATGAGTTATATAACTGCGTGTTTGTGTACCATGGGAAAAAGTCCCAGAGGGTGATAGCGTCGAGGAGTTCCTGCAGACACACTGCGGTTCCGTAGGTTCTTGAGCTCCTCTTGAGCCTCATGGAGCATTTCAATGCACTCAGAGTATTTATCCTCCAGCTCCTGCAGCTGTGTGTGAGTAATTAACAATAGTCAATAACATTCACACAATAAAAATGTGAATGTATTACGAAGATATGAATTTGTACGATTAAATACATGGAATACTGATTTAATATGTCTGAAGTAAAGTACCTCGGTTGTGAGTTGTCTCTGAGCATCTTTAGCTGCCAAAAGGTGCTGAGAAAGTTCTTCATTCTCAATGGCAAACTGTCAAAAACATACACAAACACACATACACATGTAATCTCAGCACATATTTATCTCATATATTTTGTAATTCATTCTCCAATAAAGTGAAAGACACAAACGACTCTCACAGTTTTGGCTTTTTTCTGCAGGTCCACTATCTGAGAGAGTAAGTGTGTAATTTCCTCCTGTTGGCGAGAGGCATCTTCTGTCTTTTTGGCCAGCTCTTCAGCTATACTTGAGATCTGGATGCTGGACTGCCCTGTATGAGGAGAAAGGTTGGACTTATTTTTATTTTGTTAAAATACAGAGCTCTTAACCTCCACTTAAGCCAGAGTTTCACTCACTTAGCTCTCTGACGCAGTCATTCACCAGCTGCTGTTCTTTCTCCTCATATGACTCTGTCTCAGACTTCAGATGACTCGCCTAAGGACAAGAAAGAGAGGCAAGTACTACTTAAATATCAAGTGTAAAAATTATGTAAAAGTATAAAGTGTTTCATACTGTTCTGTGTAATTTCTAAGAACCTTTAAGCAAATATATTCTAAATACATCAAATGTTGTCAAAGATTTAACAAAAGAAAAGTGATTTGCAATCTTTTTATGGTGGAATCATAAAACCCCAGAAACATGAAATATCACCCTATAAGTGAAACAATTATCGATCATTTGCTGGTAGTTCACTGTGAGATCGGAACAATTCTGACTAACAGGGGTTAAAGATATTCAGTAGGATTCACAATCTAGCGTGATCGCAGCATGCATGCACAACAGAAATCAATATTTTTTTCTATTCACATAGAAATTGGGAACATTGCTCACATACATTCACACACACTGCTCTAGGCCAAAATGTCTATATACTGTATATCCCAATAATAAAAAAAGCACAACTGTTTTTAACAATAATAAGAAGAAATGTTTCTTGAACACCAAATCAACATATTAGAATCATGATTTCTGAAGGATAATGTTAGAGTAATGATGGTGAAAATTCAGCTTTGCCATCACAGAAATAAATGTCATTTTTTAAAATATATTAAAATAGAAAACACTTATTTTAAATTGTAATAATATTTCACAATATTACTGTTTTTACTGTATTTTGGATCAAATAAATGCAACATTATTGAACATAACATTTAGAAACATTTAAAAAAATCTTACCGACCCCAAACTTTTGAACGGTAATGTGTGTGTGTATTGTGCGTGTTTGTGTGTGTGTGTGTTTTCTCTTTCAGGATTGGTCCTGGGCATAACAAGAGGCTGCTGGTGGTTGGACCAGAGGAGAGACCCGGACTATAAATTCCCCCGGGATTCCGCTGGAGGGCGCTCTCTGCCTCTTTGTTTTGATTACTCATGATTGTTTTATACTGTGTGTTAGCTCTGGTGAAAATGTTGTTACATTTCGTGATTTATGCTCCAACAGAGTGCTGTTAGCATCCTTTGATTGTGAGAGCCTTATGTCTATAACCTCAATGCCCTGTTGACCATGTTTGTAACTTCTTAACCATCTTGGGAAGTCATAGGGGGTGAGTGCCTTTGTCACGAATGTGGCTGTTACCGTTGGACTGTTTATTACCCTGTGATTCTCTGCTGCCTGCCCTGATCTCTGCCTGTGTACTGGACTGTGTTTGTTTGCCGCCTGCCCTGATCCTTGCCTGTGACTCGATCCTGTTTGTCTGCCGCCTGCCTCGACCATTGCCTGTCCCTGTTTATGCTTCTGCCTTTGCCCTGTTACTGTTGGTGACTATCTCAATAAAGCTGCAAATGGATCCCCACTCTGTTGACCCATCATTACAGCCTTGTTTTTTTTGTAGGCCAACAGGCCACTATCTTTTCTCCTGTTTTTGGGCAGATAAGGAGTTAGGTTATGTTGTTGTATGTTTTGTTTCTTTATTTTAAGTCATAGGGAAGTTACTTTTGTTTGTGGGGAAGTTAGTTTTCTGTTTGTTTATTGTTTTGGCATAAGCTCACCCCTGATTATTTGCTTCAGAATCTTTTTGTTTCTTTCTTTTTCCTGAAATGGTTTTTGTATTCACCCAAAAACAGTTCCGCATCGAAAAAAAATGTGTGTGTGTGTGTGTGTGTGTGTGCGTATGCGTTTTGTGATTTATGAGGACACAAATTTGTATAATGACATATTATATTACACTGGTATTATGACATACTGTAAACATGAAATATGAGGACATTTCATGAGTCCTCATATTTACAATAGCTTTAAAAACATACTAAACAATGTTTCATTAAAAATGTAAAAATGCAGAATGTTTTCTGTGATGGGTAGGTTTAGGAGTAGGGGTAGTGTAGGGGGATAGAATGTACAGTACAGTATAAAAACAATTACGCCTATGGAATGTCCTCACTTTGATAGCAAAACAGACCTGTGTGTGTGTGTGTGTATGTATGTACAAGTATATTACATGCATGTACCTCTGATCTGAGAGAAAGATTTTCCTCCTCAAGCTCTCGAAGTTTTTGCTGCAGTATATCCAGAGATGAACCGGTACTAGCAGAAACTCCTGCCCTTCCCTGTTGACCCCTGAACCCAAAACAAAAGAAATATAAATATGAAATCACATTGAAATATTACAATTCTGCTTCCTTTGGTTTTATTGAAGAACTTTGGGCTGTCTCATTCAGTAGAAATAACAAGTGTTATAACAAAATAATTGTTCAGTTGCACATTATAAATTTAACTACAGCTGAAAAGCCCTGAAGAAAAACACCTGAGCTAAAAATATCCTAACTGAAACCAAAAGAACTGGCTCCACTGGCCTTGAGCGAGAGATAAATGAGAACAGTGTTATAAAACAGCGGACTGACGTGGGCGATCCAGACCCCTCTTCACTCTCCTCAGCTGCATTAGTGTAGAACTGCAGGAGCTCGTCTTTTAGATTTAACTCATGGTGCAGTTGAGCCACCTGTGGTACAATCAAATCAACAAAATTAAATTAAATGACAAAAAAAATTACTCATTGCTCATAACTTCATCATTACTTGAACATAGTAATAATATGAGTAATGACAGTTAGCCTAATAGTTTAACAGACTGTTACTGAGCTGAAACAACAAGAAAGCTTCTGAAATCT
The DNA here is from genome assembly GCA_037950665.1 of Hypophthalmichthys nobilis. Classification (NCBI taxonomy): domain Eukaryota; kingdom Metazoa; phylum Chordata; class Actinopteri; order Cypriniformes; family Xenocyprididae; genus Hypophthalmichthys; species Hypophthalmichthys nobilis. The sequence continues at coordinate 20,171,252 of CM075483.1, forward strand.
AGAGGCAAATACACTGAACAAGAAGTTGCAGCACTTCTGCAAGGGGCAACTAATTTTTAGAACCAGAGACACTTTCACCTACACATTGTAAATCTGTTTATGTACCTCTTCCCTGATGGTGCCCACTTGTTCCTCCAGGTATTCCTTTTGCTCCGACAGTACGCGGTTCTTCTTCAAGAGGGACTGACCGATGCGGGCAGCGAGCTCCAGATCCCGCTCTTTCTGTACAGTTGAAGAAAAGATTCTCAAATACACTACCATTCAAAAGTTCGGAGTTGGTAAGACTTGTTTTGTTGAAAGTACTTTTGAAAGGCGGGATTTATTTGATCAAATATAAAGTAAAACACTAAAACAGTAATACTGTTCATTATTATTACAATTTAAAATCTGTTTTCTATTATTAAATATATTTATATTGAATATGTTTTATAGTGAATATATTTTAAAATGTATTTTTTTCCTGTTATGGATTCAGCAGCCATTACTCCAGTCTTTAGTGTCACATGATCATTCAGAAATCATTCTAATATGATGATTTGGTGCTAAAGAAACATTTCTTATTATTATCAGTGTTATGCTGCTTAGTGTTTTTGTGGAAACTTTTTTTTTTCAGGTTTCTTTGATGATTTGAAAGTTCAAAAGAACAGCATTTATTTAAAATATATTTTTTGTCATTTTATAAATGTCTTTACTGTCACTTTTGATCAATTTAATGCATTCTTGCTGAATAAAAGTATTCATTTCTTTTTTTAAAAAGTCTTACTGACCCCAAACTCTAGCATCATAATAAATACACATAATTTTCACCTCCTCCAGAAGTCTTGTGACAGCGTCAATGTCATTGTAGGTCTTAGTCATCTGGCTCACACGCTCAGCACATAGCACTGAAACAGACCGAAAGAGTGTTGAAAAACCTGTTAGCAAAGCATTTGAGCACATCAGACCTGAGTTCAATACAATGAGGATCTTACATTGACTTACCCTAAAAAAAAAAATCCTGACATAACTCTAAAGTTTACAGACATCTAATGTGAATTTAAGTAGATAAAGAAGAGGAGGAAAAAGCTATGGCTTGCTGACCTCGTACCATCACGCTCTTACAATAACATCAGTGACAAATCATGCGTGATTGTCCCAGTGACTGTTTCCATGGTGCTGTTACCCAGCAACCCCATCCACAGTCATCCAGAATCAGATCAGCCACAATTACTGTTATATCACACTCTTACAGTCACACAGAGACATACACACACTGAAGTATGCACAAAAATAAAAAGTAATAAGAGATCAAATTAAAATGTAAACTGTCCAACATCTTTTTAATGAAACATTCAATACTAAATTCAATGTACAGGATGTGGGTATGCAGAAGGAACTTTTTTACTACATCTTGGAGCTGTATATTATAAAATATACTATAGAAGGTAAAATTCAATATGCAAAATACAGTAATATACAGTAAGGTCTAGTGAAACCTGCTTGAATGAATTTTAATAACAAATCGTGTATTTTTAATGCATCCATTAATGTTCTAAATGGATTTAAAATGTGAAAATATGACTGTAAAAATATGAAATGTGAGAAAGCGATGAGAACGAGAGAAGTTTTATGAGGACATACTGTCAGAAAAGGAAATGACTCTAGACAGAGCAAACAATAAGACAACTATGCCGTCCTTTCTCTCTCTCTCTCTCTCACACACACACACACACACACACACACACACACATCCAGAGGCCTCAGGCTATACTCAAAAAGGAAATAGAGAGTAAAAAGGAGAATGTGATTAGCTTTAAAGCACTTCCGAACCTCATCCAAAACATTTACAGATAAAAGTAGCCCACAACACGCAATCTAAACACCTCAAAATCAACACAAATTCCCCTGATAATGAAAAATTAAAGCTGAAACTACTCAAAGAGATGCTAAAAGTGCATAAAACGCAAGCACACACATACACAAACTCACACATGGGCTTTACCATCGGCATACTGCTCATAGCACCAATCCAGCTCAAAGTCTTCGCCTCCCATGATCTTGTGCATCCTTCCACTCCCTCTCCACTCGGCAGAGAGGAGAGGACCAGACCAAACCAAACGTGAGCGCTAAAATTCCTTGTTCCCGTAACGGTATTGAGTGATGCTGAGAGTGTGGTCAGTTACAGCAACAAGAGTAGAGTGACTATATTTAACACTACAGTGAGAGAGAAAGAGAGAAAGAGAGAAAGAGACAGTGGGAGGGAGGGAATGAGAGAGAGAGGTTATGGTGGTGGGGGGTGCGGTACATGACAGTGGGGTTAATATCACAAGGTCAAATGTAAAGGTTACATACTAGACTATAATCAATAGTGTGAACTAGTGGGTCATTCATACTATATAGTATATTTTCATGCGCCAATTTTATCCATGATTACTATATAATATTGTCCAATAAAATATTAAATTGGGGCCGTATTCACAAAACATTTTATCTTACCACTAAGAGTTCTCCTAAATAGCAGTAAAAGTTCTTAGCTAAGAGTTTTCTCTTAAAACCTATTCACAAAGCTGCTGAGAGCAACTTTTACTAATGAATAGAGAGAAGTCTTAAGCTAAGAGTAAGGGCGGGGTTGACCTCGTTGCTATGGATGATGTCAACACGCTTACTAACTATGCCCACAGTGATTGGCTGATGGGGGAGGAGTCTCTGTCAGCAATTTAATCAAAGAAATATTGTAGAATAAAGTATCATGTTGCCATATTCAAATAAAGGTTTTAAAATGCAAATGATGCCATATTCAAATAAATATTTTAAAATAAAAATGTTGCCATATTCAAACAAAGGTTTTAAAATGTAGTGTCACTAATTAAACTAGTATATGTTCAGCTGATTGTCAGCCTCTTATATGTCTTTGTCTCGAGAGACTGCAGAATTCAAGCGACAAATTATGTTTTATAAACAAAGTTTGGGAGAAGCACGTTCAAACGGTCTATCTAATCAGCTCAAGAGGAGGCATATATACACAGACGAGAGCCGATTCACCTATAGTTACCTCGACAGTTTTCTGCATCCATCCGCCACCCCGTTCCTCACTTTTGGCTGGGGACACAGTGGAGAACTCTGGGTTTGGGCTAAATTCCAAGCTCGGAGCCCTCGATCCCCTTGGCCAGCATGCCAAATACTCTAATTACATTTTTTTTTTACTCTATTCGATCATTTGTAAGTGTCAACTCGGGAAAACAGCCACAGGTAAACGGACATTATTTATTTATTTATTAAAGATTTATTTTTGCCGTTTTATCATAGACTCAAATCTATAAATCAAAATATGTATTGCATTTATGAAGAAAACATTCAGCATCCAAGGCTCTACCGCCTAATGCCTTTATGCATACAGTTTCTTTGTGTGGATTGCTGAGGCGGATTGGCAGCAATGGCGTGATTTTTTCTTAGTGGCTAAGTCCTCTTCACAGATTTAGGAGCTAGTTTTAGTGCTAAAATGCTTTCTGAAATACTTTTAGAGCAAAAATTTAGGAGTCCTAAAATTAGGACTGACACCCATTATTTTTAAGATTTTCTCCTAAATCAGAAAGATAGGAGCTATTTTTAGCCTTAAGATGTTTTGTGAATACGGCCCCAGGAGGACCCTCAATCCTCTACTCGAAAAAAAAAAAACTTAAAAAAGGGGACCACATTTCCAAATAGACTCTTGTGCTCTTTCTTGCTATTGCAGCATTTGTTTCCATTGTCATGAGTTCTAATAGTAAATTTAACCTGCATGTCTTTGGACTGTGGGGGAAACCGGAGCACCCAGAGGAAACCCATGCTGACATGGAGAGAACATACAAACTCCACACAGAAAGGACTCCTGGCTCAGCTGGGGCTCAAACCAGAGACCTTCTTGCTGAGAGGTGGCAGTGCTACACACTGAGCCACCATGTCGCAAGCCACTATCTTCCAATAACAGAAGATATTCACTCTTCAATGCTATTATAACAAGAGAACTCCCAGCCTTTACAACCTTCCTCCCTCCCTTGCAGACCATCAGCACCAAGAGCAGAGCTCCGATATGTCAGCTTCTTTTGCTTGACACAGCCCTTAGGGAGTATTCGCCAAAGGGAGATATTACCACTACTTCCAAGGGAAGAATGCAACCCTAACTTTCATATGAAAGGTTGCAAAAATAATTGCCAAGGATTCTCGCCATCAAACTCAACCCCTTGGGGAGTCACAGGGGAGCTCCAGCTCTGCTTAACTATCCTAGAACAATTGGGGAAGAGCACTCCCTCCCTGCTTGTGTTTCTCCAGGATCCAACAAGACTCCTATCATTCATCTAAAGAAAGAGTGCAAAATAACATGGAGGAATTCTTATTAGGCAAACTACCTCTACTTGTTCTTAACATGGACAATGTTAAACAATGTTATCTCTCCTCAGCGATTTGATCTTCCTTACAGAACCGCTTCCTATTAACAGCCTCCCTCAAGTCTTGTCTTTTCCTCCTGGCATCACACCTCCTCTGAGCTCTACTCCTCTGAGGAGGAGCACGAGTGGCCACGCTCTTCCTCGGACCTGCCTCTAGAGGCATTGGCGTGAGATTTGGATCGACATGGGACATGGGGTACTTCTTGAATGCCGCTGACTACGCCCTCGCCTCTCTAAAACCTCTCGACCACAGTCTCTACAGATGTGCTGAAAAGCTCAGAGGGCGAGACCGAGCATCAAGGAGAAAATTTTTCATTGAATGACCAATAGCAGCGGCTGTTTGTTTGGTAGCTCAGAGGGCTAAGTCTGTAGTGTTGCGCAGTTCAGCGACCGCTTCAGGAGACAACCCCTACCGCTGATCCAGATCTTTCAGCAGATCCGCCTGGTAGGCCTCCAACACAGCCATAGTGTGCAAGGCACCACCGGCCTGACTCGCTGCCGGACACGCCCTGTCATTTAAGCATGAAATGGTTTGTAGCAGCTTAGATGGAATGGCCAGAGCCTTCCGAGAGAATGATATCCTGTGAGAGATAGCTCGCAAGTGTCTCTTCAACAGGAGGCATCCTTACATCCTCGCTCACACAACCCCTCCATAATTCACATAATTCAAATGTTGGAATGGATAAATGTTTTAAATGGCTAAATATGGTTTCTTCTACGACTTCTGCAACTCTGTGTTGAGTTCGGGAAGGAAACTGAAGGCTCATGGGGGAAGGACGATTATGGCCTGACAGGAACCACTCATCGAGTCTCCCACAAACACACCCCCATACCAGATCCAATCTAATTTAATAGCTCCCCGTATGCGGGGCTGGCAGGATGAGAGGGCTCCGTACAAAAACTATCCTCCTCAATCACATCCACCATTTCCTGGCTGGATGGCACCAGCAACATGCTATCTGCTGGATCAGATGACGCTAGAGACAGCACATCTTGATCCAACAGACTGCTTGAGCCAATAACTGAGGAACGTGAAAGAGCCCAATCTTTTTCAAATTCCTCTGCCAGCTCGATCTGCAATCCCCATGTCTTCAGCCTCTGCTGTGCTCTCGGCTACAGCGGGGCCCGAGCCACGGGGCACAGATGCTTGTCCTTCATCTTTTGAGAATAAGGCCAAGTGTAAATGGAGCTTCCTCATTGTGAACTTGTCACAATGGGTGCATTCAGAAACCTTGAGTACTGAATGCACATCCTCCTCACCCAAGCACAAAACACATAGATTGTGTGTATTGTCAGGAGTCAGAAACTTGCGAAACCTGTAATATTTCACAATATTAATGTTTTACTGTATTTTGATCAAAGAAAAGCATGCTGGTTAAGCATAAGAGACTTCATTTGTAAAATAATTAAATATTTGAATAAACCATCAATCTCTCACTGGTTAACTTAAGTTGTTTAATTACTCTTAGACATCTTGATAATTGTCTTGCCACTGTGTAAATTATTTGTAAATAATTTATGTGCCCGAGCTTGACCAGAGCATATTATTGAAATTTGATACTATTTTATAGAAATATTTTTTTTAAATACGAGACATTATATTCATTTTTAAATGGTACAGATTTTAAAACATACTAATTTAACAAAACCCATCTCAGTTATCTCTTTAAGATTAATTAAGTGCAGTTTTCCATTTTGAAAAACATATCGGTTACTGATGTAACCCTCGTTGCCTGAAGGAGGGAATGGAGACGTAAAGCCAATACTGACATATTGGGGTCTCACTTGGGAGCCCCAATCACCTCTGATTAGTAAGAAAATGGGCCAATGAGGATTGGCAAGTGAGATTTGCACACCGAGCCACTCCTCCCTGACATATGGGTATATAAGCTGGCTGGCAGATCACTTATTCTGGTTTATGCTAAGGAGCTGAGACAGGGATCCCAGCCATTCAGCAGAATGGTTTAGGGTTGTGGCAGGAGGGAACGGAAACATTGCATCCCTCCTGCCACAACCCTGAACCACCCTGTTAAATGGCCGGTATCCCTGTCTCAGCTCCATAGCATAAACCTGAATGAGTAAAACTCTCATTCCTTTAGGGAACGAAGGTTTCATCAGTAACCAAGACTTTCCTATTCAATCAGTCATGTTCAATTTTACGTTAATACTGTACTATGTTACTATATTACAAGTGTTGGAGACACAGATGCTGGCAAGCTCTCATCTGACTCATCTGAAGAGCAAAGAATGCGCTCATATCTCCCCCTTTAGAGGGCAATAGCACCGCAAGTGAGACACCGAGCCAGTCCTCCCGCACATTACCTGTTGCCCATGTGTTGGGCTGGGTCTGCCTTCTTTGAAGGCAGCGCTTGCAAGCTCACCACCTGGTCCCAAAAAGGAGTGGTGGGAACTTTGCACACGTATCCGGGCAAGGGTCTCAAGGTCATGTGAGAAGAGGCTGCCCCAACTCAAGGCACGATTTGCTGACCAAAAATGCCTCCTACAGGTTCCCCACCCTTTTAATGGAAGTGAGCACGGTCAGGAGCGCTGTCTTTAGAGACAGGATCTTAAGATCAACTGACTGCACAGAGGAGTGGCTCAGAGGGAGCTCTTTGCAGACCAGAAAAGACCACAGAGAGGTCCCAAGAGGGGATATGGTGCAGACTGGGAGGATTTAGCCTCCTGGCACCTCTCAGGAACTGAATGATCAGGTCATGCTTTCCGAGTGACCTACCATCACAGCACAGAGCTGATCGGGCATTTCCAGGGGTCATCCTGCCAAGCGAAACACCATTCAGTGAACAGACTCCACTTCAAAGCATAAGCTCACCTTGTAGAGGGAGCTCTGGCTTGAGTGTCATATGGTGCCCCGTCCCTGAGAAAGAAGGTCCTTCTTCAGGGAATCCACCAGGGAGGGGCTGTCGCGAGGAGTATCAGGTCTGAAAATCAAGTCCGGGCAGTAAGGCACAACCATCAAGACCTGCTCCTTGTCCTATGCGTATTAGCGTGGGCCCCTGGGCCAGCTGTGTGCCAACTCCTCCGTGCCGGGGGGTGCCTTAGTCAGGGAGTAAAAGAGTGGGCAGTGTGAGGACTCCTGGGAGGTAAACAGGCCTACATGTGCATCCCTAAATCGACTCCAGATCAGCTGGACCACCTGGGGATGGAGTCTGGAGTAGGGGTCGACTGATTATCGGCGCCGATATTAAGCATTTTTATGGTTATCGGTATCGGTCATTTTCAAAACCGATTTGCCGATAAAATAATTTAATTTTGAAATGCGCTATTTGGCTCTGATGCAGCCACCCCTGTCTGAACGCACCACTCTGTGGCCTTGAGCAAGCTCCACCCACCGCCCATCTGATTTGTTGGGAGTCATGAGTCCGGTCAATCAGCACGGAAGGCTGAAGGCACAGAAAGTTTTGCGCACTCACACCGAAAGCACTTGCTAACTGGAGCTGCATCAGTGATCACGCATCAGTTGTCTCTCAAATGTAAGGCAGCTGCAGATGTTTCATTACACTGAAAAACACCTCAATATAATCAGGGCCTGGGATCGCGGGTATTGCGCATAATTCCACATTTTCCCGCAGGTTTCACGATTATTAAACGGGAAATTCCTGCAAACATTTATGCACTATAGCATGTAGATTGAATCCAAACAGATTGTCAGAGCAGCTCAGTTATTTTAAAACTTTCTGTGAGACGTAGTTTCACAAACAGTTTGAGTGATTCAGCGGTACTGAGTCTCCCTCTCTTAAAATGCGCAAATGACTTCACATCCATAGTATCAACATTGAGTTTGCTCTGCAAGCGAGCTGTACGCTGCAATATTAGCACGCGTTTCAGACATGTGACGGAATTGGCACTTGCACGTCATTTTAAGTCATGCCAATTCAAAAATACAAGCCATTTTAAAGCACAAAGTACTCGTGAGCCCTCAAGAGACGGGCTTCAGTCATCGCGCTCTCAGCCAATGCACGTGCACACAGGACACAGCGCTCAGCGTAAATGAGTACACCCCCTTTGAAAAGTAACATTTTAAACAATATCTCAATGAACACAAAAACGATTTCCAAAATGTTGACAAGACTAAGTTTAATATAACATCTGTTTAACTTATAACATGAAAGTAAGGTTAATAATATAACATCTGCACCCCGTGGCTTGGGCCCCACTGTAGCCGAGGCACATTTTTTAGTTTTACTCAAATTAGGGTGATGCAAAAATGAGTACACCCCACAACAAAAATTACTACATCTAGTACTTTGTATGGCCTCCATGATTTTTAATGACAGCACCAAGTCTTCTAGGCATGGAATGAACAAGTTGTCAACATTTTGCAACATCTATCTTTTTCCATTCTTCAAGAATGACCTCTTTTAGAGAGGATAGAGAGTGATGCTCAACTTGTCTCTTGAGAATTCCTCATAGGTGTTTGATTGGGTTCAGATCAGGAGACATACTTGGCCTCTGAATCACTTTTACCCTGTTCTTCTTCAGAAATCCAACAGTGGCCTTAGATGTGTGTTTAGGATCATTGTCATGTTGGAAAAGTGCACGACGACCAAGGGCATAGCGTGATGGTAGCATCTTCTCTTTCAGTATAGAGCAGTACATCTGTGAATTCATGATGCCATCAGCTCCCCGACACCAGCAGCACTCATGCAGCCCCACATAAGGACACTGCCACCACCATGTTTCACTGTAGGCACCATGCATTTTTCTTTGTATTCCTCACCCTTGCGACGCCATATAGTTTTGAAGCCATCAGTTCCAAAAACATTTATCTTGGTCTCATCACTACAGAGTATAGAGTCCCAGTAGTCTTCATCTTTGTCAGCATGGGCCCTGGCAAACTCTAGGCGGGCTTTTTTGTGCCTGGGCTTTAGGGGAGGCTTCTTTCGTGGACGGCACCCATGCATGCCATTCCTCTGTTGTGTACGCCGTATTGTGTCACAGGAAATAGTCACCCCAATTTGGCTTTCTACTTCTTTAGATAACTGCAGTGAACAATTTTCTTCAACCCTTCTCATCAGAAGACGCTCCTATCGAGGTGTTAACTTCCTATACGACCTGGACGATGGTTGCAGTCCCATCTTTTTTAAATTTTTGTGCTACTTTTGCTGCAGTATTCTGACTGATAAGTAAAGCTTTGCTGATCTTCTTGTAGCCTTCACCTTTCTGGTGTAAAGAAATTATTTTCCTTCTCAGGTCTATGGGGTTAGATTCCCGCCTAAAGTATTGCGGTCACAGATCAAAAAATAATAAGCATGAATCAAAAATTTAAAAACACATGTAAAAAATATATTGCACAAACTGAAACAAATAATGCAAAATTATTAGAATGGCAAAGAACGTGGTCACGGATAAAAATATAATAAGCGTGAATAGAAAAATTAAAAGTGCATTTAAAAAAATAACAAGCATGAATCAAAACTTTAAACACATTAAAAATTATATTGCACAAATCTTCAACTTGTGTTTATGTGTCCTTAAAAGTTGTTTTCCTTGCTTTTATTACTCTGTACTTTGTGCTCTCTTACATTTTCTGCTCATATTTTACTCTTTTGTACACTTGTGCTGTTTTTCTCTTTGCTCTTCTTTCCATGTTCCGCTCTTTCTTTTCCAAATGTTGCAGTTTGAGTTTCATGTAAATCAGGGCTCAAGCATCACCATTGGTCTAGATTGTTCAAGGTGCACATAGTCATAGATTACTAGTGCTAAGCCGGTCGTCAAGGTAGCCAAGGAAAACATAGTCTTAGATCACTAGTGTTAAGCCTGTCTGCAAGGTAGCCAAGGCACTAGGGGTGTAATGATTCACTCGTTTTCTCGATGCATCGATTACAAATCCTGACGATGCATATGCATCCATCTTGAGACATGTTTTTTGAATCGTGAATCGTTAATTTCGGCCGATAATCAATGTAAAATGCTAAGAATCGGATTAATCGTGATTTTATAGCGATTCAGTACTTTGAAATACATAAACATTAAATTACTACATGCTATAGCTGTGAGGGCGCGAATGATGGCCCACAATGTCTCCATCAATTCGCGCCCTCACAGCTCTCCTTCACAGACATGCGTTGCACTCTTTACCGCCTTTCACTGGATTGCGCTCGCGCTCCATCAGTAGCTCTCATTGACAAATTTTTGAGAAGCCCACGTTTGAGCTCTCCTCAGGACAGCCACTGCTATTCACATGAGCAGATGACAGTCTCTATCGAGACAGTAATAGTCCTGAGTCAAACCGCTTAAGCCAATAATCTGCCAAGTTGCGTGGTCACTACTGTTGAAATAAAATGCTTTCATTGCATGGAAATGTCACCGTTATTTTATGTAAGATAAAATACTGGAATTTTACGGAAATAGGTCATACCATTGACATTACCTGAGCAGTGGACATAAAACCCAGCTTATTCAAGGGCACGCATTTAATGCATGGACGGAGCAAACACATAATGTAATGCAAATTGGGATGCAGCATACTATCCGTCCTAAATAGTATTCGAAATAAGAATTAGTATGTCCCAAATTGTAGTATGTTGAAATGAGTATTTCAAAGATACCCGGATGGTCTACTTTTTCCGGTTAGAATTCGAAGTGCAGATCCGTGCACACTCTAACGGCTAATACTGCCCATAACACATTGCTCTGTGGACAAGGATTCAACTAGAATTACAAATACAAATAAAAAGTGTTAAAAAACTATAAACATGACAGATGTGCGAGACCGACGGTTAAGCAGAGCGGTTAAGATAAAGGGGCTTGAGTGATTAATAATCAGTATCTAACCTGACGAAAAGATATTTATTAAATGTTATCCACATTATATTTCATCTGCAACAGCATTGTGAACTTTTATAACAATACGTTTGATCATTAACTTTTAAATGCATCATTATGCAAAGATGAGGAGAGTTCTCTGCATGAAAGACCTATGACTGGCAGATAAACGTGCAACTACATTTCTCTCCGAAGCGGTAGGAAATTACATTTAATTGAATGTGGATTTTAACTGTGACAAGATGATTGACAGGGTAGTTTAAACAGTTACAGGTTGCGTAACAGAAGCGACAGAACATCTGTTAAAGGCGCAATTATGACAAGGTAGTATGTCCCAAAGCTTGCAAACTCTTCTGCTACACACTCAAAAGTATGTACTTTTTCTTTACAAAAACAGTACATACTTTTAGGACGAAGTATAAGTAGGCGAACTGGGATGCAGCGTAAGTGTCTAAATAGTTCCAATGAATGTTAAATGAAATTTAACTTTATGTTGTTAAACTGAATGTCCGAAGGAAACTGCTGAAATAACTACAACATTAACAACACTGAAATAAGAGCACGCGGTTTATCAATCAGATGCGCATTAAAGTTGTGTTCGCAACAGTAGACACCCAACGCGTATTTTTTCTGAATCATCGTAAAACAGGAATATGCTCAGTAGAAAGAGAACAAAGAGGGTTTTTATAACTATTCCGTTAAGAAAAGTTAGTTTAGGATTAGTTGGGAAAGTGCATGATATTGTATAGGGTAGTCTCTCCATGTAAGCATTAGTATGTTTAATGTACCTGGAACACCTTAAAAAAGGTTGTGTAGACATTAACACTGTCCTGCACTATAGTTAACATGAACTAACAATACTTTTAAAGCCTTTTAAAATTTTGGCTTATGTAATTTTCTACAAATGCCAATTTTTAGGCAATTAAAATAAAGTTATGTAGCATCATTAAGAACTAACATGAACTAACATTAAAGCCTCGGGTATACTTTGGCCGTCCGCGTTCGTGCACCGTCTACATGACGTAATTTTAGTCATGCGGAGGGCTTGTGCGTGCAGCCCAAATTTTGAGACCGCGCGGACGGTGCGCGTGCAACAGCGCATGCGCAAGCAGGACAGAAGAGTCCACTAGGTGGCAATACGCACAGTACTGAGCACAATGTGCAGTCGTCGAAGAAGTGTGGAAAGAGCGATTCAAAAACAAGACGAGTAAACTCAGAAGCATGCCTTCTCCATCGTTTTTGATTCCTGTTCTCTTGGTGTATCTTCTGAACTATGTTGCAATGGTGGATGCACTATTTTCTCCTCCGATCCTGCCCAGCGAATGTCCCATTGATGACATGATGTCTGGTTAAGAGTATAGAAAAAATTGTAGTGCGCATGTGTCAAACTCGGTCATCCACGCGCATCCGTGGTTTAGTATACTTTGAAAGATGTGCGGGAGACGCGTCCGGGCACGGAAAGTGAAGTATACCTGGGGCTTAACAATGGACAACAGTTTTTTTTGCCCCCACTCTCTGACCCAAGTGGTACTCACTGCAGAGTCTATGATGGCCAGCTCCTCCTCTCTGGACGTCCAGAGGGGTGGAGGGAAACAACTCTCCTCCTCTCTGGACATCCAGTGGGGTGGAGAGATAGAGTTGTGGGTAGGGCTGGGTAGGATTAGGGTGTGGTTGTACATTCGCTCCTCCTCCTCGCTGGACGTCTAGCGAGGGGGAGCTTACATAAGCTCCACCCATTTGCTCTGCAGTGAGCACCTTCTCCTCTGACCTCCTGAAGGCCGCTGTGTAATTTGCACCCTGACTAAGACACATTGGGGGAAGCATTTCAATTACCCTAATGAATGCATATAAAAATGCAGAATCGAATTGAATTAATCGAATAGTCTCGAATCGAATTGTTCTGAATTTGCAAAAATCGTTTATGAATCAAATGGAACACCTATGAATCGTGAATCGAATCGATTCGCTGTCTACCAAAAGATTCACAGCCCTACAAGGCATACATAAATAGTAAAACATGTGGTCCCAACATGTGGTCCCAATAGATCTGCTGTTTTGGGGGGTGTTTGTCTATCCCTTCCTGTCTATGTCATCATTGTGCACATTTATGCATAGCAGCAGCTTGTTTCTCACTCAAATGCACATGTATAGTACATGTATTGTCTAAATCTCCCATTAACTGTGTAAGGTAAAAGTGCTTTACAATGTATAGCAATAGTCTTCTTCAGCTGTTGCGCCACAGCTTATTGGCATTTCCTGTACACCTGTAATGATCTGTTAGATTTTTGTGTTGAGCTTGCTGCTCAAACATTCAAATATTTGGCATTGTTTGCTGTTAGCAGTCTGCAGCACGCTTTCAGAACCCTCCTCTTTCCCCAGCTCCACCTGTATATATCTGCTACGGGGGTTAATTCATGTATGTTACATGTGCAGCAGCAGCTGCATGTCTTACATGCTCACAGCAATGTCTGTGAATGTATTGGCAGTAGCAAGTCTCGGTACTTGCTCTGCAGCATCAGCTGCAGCGTAGCAGATCTATTCTGCCAAGACCAAATACATTAACATTGTCATATCAATTACCATGCCATTTTCAATTATCATACCAATATCCCGAGAGTTGTCATGACAGAACTAAAGATAAACATGACTGGAATAATTCCTTATCCATCCCGAAAATGAAATATAATATGGTTTCAGAGTCTGTCAGAAAAAGAAAATGAACTACTTATTACATTATCATTCTTTATGGCTCAGGCACAGATGATTTCTCTGTCTTTTTTTCAGTATATTCTGCCTGCACAGAAAGCTGATATGAGGCATGATTCAGATGGTAAACATGACTCAGTAGGAGCTATTCAGATGGGGATGAGTCAAGAGCTGTATACAAATATCCAACTGAACATGTTTGAAACATTTAACATTAAATTAAATTTTCCAAAATGCCTCAAGAAGTGTTGTACTGTAAAATTTACAATACAACTTACACAATGCAATTAGTGTGCCCTTCTTATTGTGTACATGTGACTTTATTTATAAACATGCTGTTGTTAATCTATTTACTCTAAAGCGTACACTGTTTATATATATATATATATATATATATATATATATATATTTTTTTTTAACAGTAGTGTGTATATATACGTATACACACTACCGGTCAAAAGTTTGATATCGGTAAGATTTTTAATGTTTTTAAAAGAAGTTTCGTCTGCTCACCAAGGCTGCATTTATTTAATTAAAAATATAGTAAAAACAGTAATATTGTGAAATATTATTACAATTTAAAATAACAATTGAATATATTTTATAAAGTAATTTATTCCTGTGATCAAAGCTGAATTTTCAGCATCATTACTCCAGTCTTTAGTGTCACATGATCCTTCAGAAATCATTCTAATATGCTGATCTGCTGTTCAAGAAACATTTATTGTGTACAATTGTACAAAATATTTGTGTACAATATTTTTTTTTTTCAGGATTCTTTGATGAATAGAAAGTTCAAAAGAACAGCATTTATTTAAAATATAATCTTTTGTAACATTATAAATGTCTTTACTGTCACTTTTGATCGATTTAATGCATCCTTGCTGAATAAAAGTATTAATTTCTTTAATTTTTTAAAATAAAAATAAAAATAAAAATTCTTACTGACCCCAAACTTTTGAACGGTAGTGTATAATGTTACAAAAGCTTTGTATTTCAGATAAATGCTGTTCTTTTGAACTTTCTATTCATCAAAGAATCCTGAAAAAAAAGAACTGTTTTCAACATTGATAATAATCATAAATGTTTCTTGAGCAGCAAATCATCATATTAGAATGATTTCTGAAGGATCATGTGACACTGAAGACTGGAGTAATGATGCTGAAAATTCAGCTTTGCCATCACAGGAATAAATTACTTTATAAAATATATTCAAACAGAAAACAGTTGTTTTAAATTGTAATAATATTTCACAATATCACTGTTTTTACTGTATTTTTAATTAAATAAATGCAGCCTTGGTGAGCAGATGAAACTTCTTTTAAAAACATTAAAAATCTTACCGATTTCAAACTTTTGACTGGTAGTGTATATACAGTATATATACTTTTTTAAACTGTAAACTGAATTATCATAAAATAAATGGCTTATTGTTGCTGATGTGACATACTTGTACATGCAGCAGCCAATCAAGAAATTGTGTGCTAAAGTCCTTTTTACACTGATGCATGTGCGTCAGACTCTCTTATCGATATGTCTGATACCCTGGAGGGGAGATCTATAAAAGTTATGTAACCAGAACCAAAAAAAAAAAAAAAGGGTTGAAGTTAATTAGAGAAATTCTCAGAATGCTAATGAATATGTGTCATTGTTTACAAGTCAGAGAAGTACAGTGCCAAAAAAAAGAAGATAAACGTGTTAGTATAAACAATTAGGGGAAAACGGCAAAATGTATAGCTATTTAAAGTGGAAAAAACGTAGACTACCGTTCAAAATTTTGAGGTCAGTTTGAGGTAAAAAAAATAAATAAATAAATAAAAACAGCAGCATTGATCAGAGTAAGAAATGTTTCTTGAGCACCAAATCAAAATATTAAAATGATTTTTGAAGAGCTTTGCTTTGCCATCAAAGGAATAAATGACACTTTAAAATAAATTCAAATAAATATTCAAAGAAAACAGTTATTTTAAATTGTAATGATACTTCACAATATTACTGTTTTACACAATATCACACAATATTACTGTGTATTTTTGATCAAATAAATATAGGCTTAGTGAACATAAGAGGTTTCTTTCAAAAACATTAAGAAATTTACCAACCCCTAAATTTTGAACAGTAGTTTATCTTTTACTCTAAACATTTTTATATTAATGTGTAACATTTATATGCTTTAGCTTTCAACAGAACAGTTCACAAGTAACAATGGCAAATTCCAGTTCAGGCAACTGATAAAACAATAAGGCCTGTGAAACAGCAATTCCACTATTGCAATAACATCAAAAACATCAATAACTCTAATGCTGAAGTATATACCTTATGTAATATATGGGCTGTGATCAGCTGTAACTTTACATTAGTTCACTATATTTTAAACTGTACCTCACTTAGAAAACCAGTGTGGGGAAACACAAGAAAGAAACCAGCATCATCTACTGGTTGAGCCATGTCAGTGACAACATGGATCTTTTTCACAATGACCTTGATATATCTTCAGTACATATTCTTATGCAGCATATGCTTTTTAAAAACTGAAAAATCAGCAATATCATATCATATGGCTAGGAAAAATGTTTTACCATAACTAAAAATATCAAAGAGCACAACTCACTCCAGCAGATAAAAGTTAAGGGATCAGCGGACAAGAAATAATTCTAATCTAACAATTATTTAGGTAGCAGCAAAAAAAAAAAAAAAAAAAAGCACAAGGCTCAAAAGTAATGTTCGTTTTTACTGCCAGCTTTAACACAAAATTATAATTTAAATTTTTAGCAAAGCATTTTTAGATGTGCCAGAAATAACATTTACTTTTTTTCATTAAATGTTACATTTTCTTAACAAAAGCGTAAGTAAGAAAGAATTTTAACATTTTCGATTGTAATTCTGGCTCTCAAAAAAAAATGCACAAGTCATTCTTACATTTTCATTTTGCTAGCCAGCTAGGTTAAAAGTTTAAATAAGCACAATTTGCAATAACGATGCCAAATGCACTGCAAAAAAAATAAATAAATTTGTGTGCGAGGCATAAAAACATGCACAAGATCAATGAATGTAAGATCAACTGTCCGAAACTCTCTTAAACTGGGCCAACAGGCGTTGCTTACTGATGAGCTGATTGTTATTATTAATTAAAAATTACTTTAATAAAATGATAACTTTTAGTATGATGTACTGTACAATATTGTTGTCATTTTTAGGTTCTACTCTCTCTTATGTTTTCCACATGGCACTGTTACTATATAAGTAACAGTAGTAACTAAGGACATTGTAATTAATTGAATTAATCATAAAAAGTATACAGTTTTAAGCCTTTACCATCATAAATGTAATATTAGAGCAGATAGACTCAAAATAAACTAGTGGTCATCAATCTGTATAATGATAGCAAGCCTCTTTGACTCACAAAAATAGTTGAGGGTCTCCTCAATCTGCTCAGAGGTGAGGTCTATGCGGGTGTCAGGCGAGATGAGAGGCGTGTGGATCCAGTCGTCGTGCTCATAGCCATATACACTGTCTGCCCTCAGCCTGTACACCGGTAACTGCTCCTCCAACAGACTGATAATCTCCACCTCAGGGAGTTCTGTGCTGTTACAAACATCTACAGCAGAGACCCAGAGAGAGATGTGAAAATCAACAGTAGTACATCTTATGCATCTTGTAATGAAATTAAGCATGTTCTGACCTGTGATTGTTTCTGCGTCCCTGTAGCGGGCATGTGGCGCTAGAGGCACTGGTTCCTCCGTTCCTTCACCTACATACTGCTCTTCTGGGATGGGTCCGAGGTGCACGGGTTCTGTAGAGTCTGTTCTCGAGCACTCAGAACTGGACTCGTCCAGCTTGGCAATCTCTTAATGGAATACTAGAACATGTCCAGCTTTGGCCCTCTATAAACAACAAAGACCAGTGAGATTGAAGATTATAACACACACTACGATTCAGTATTAGAGTGAAGGATCTTGTGGATGAATGTTTCAACAACCACAAATAAATAAGTAATTGTTGCAGCTAACAAGGGTTATTGTTGAGAAATTGTTGCATCAGTTCTTATCCTTCTTGATAGTTTTGCTGTTAAGTAATGATAAGTTACACATTAGCCTATAAACATACACATAAACACACACACTAAATGTTCTCACAAATATAGTGAAATATTATGACAACCGAGCAGTAAGAACATTTTGTTGGTCCTCACTAGTTAAAAAGGCTTATAAATCGGCCAAAACATATCCAAATGTTTCTGTGAGGGTTGTGTTTAGGGGTAGGGGTTGGGTTAGGCAATAGAAAATATCATGTAACCTAAAATAAAATCAATGGACGTCTATGCAATGTCCTCACTAATATAATGACACAAACAAGTGTGTGTGTGCGTGTGTGAGAGAGAGAGAGAGAGAGAGCTGCCTTTATATTTAAGAAAGTGGCGTGCCTTGCAAAGGAATGGTAACAAAACGTTTAAAAAACCCTGACCTAAATCAACAGACATTTGCTATTTGCCTACCAGCTCAGATGACACATCTGTGGAATAAAACTCATCTTACATAATGAATTACATAAATATTGTACAGGTATTAGATATGTGTACATATAGAGATTATAAAACACACAGAACAGCCGTCACACACATGCTAGTGTTCATCGTAAAATATGAGATCATGTGGTTTGTTTTTGTAATGGGCGTGTCTACGCATATCGTCATGACGTTCCTCCGCATCTGCTGCGGTACCTAACGTACACCTTGCATAAACAAACAACCTGATAAAGTCATTAAAAAAGAACATCTATATTTCATTACAGCCCACCTTGTAGTAGCTAATAGTCTATATCATCAAACATGATAATGTCATGACTTTGATATTGCTAGATAAATGACTGTCTGGATACTCACAAGTGAGGAATCCCCGGTCAATGTGGAAATCATATAAACATTTATCGTCGTCCGGATGATACGCGCACCACAGATTAACTGTCCTCTTGAAGTGAATGGCGTTAGTCAGGGCTACGATAAAGCAAAGACTAGAAATATACTTTTGTCTCTGAGGAACTGGGAACCTAGATTGTCGAATTGTTTCACTACATAAATTGTGATAAATATCTCAACAGCAGTCGTCGAATCTCCAAAACCTTTCAGATTTAATTCTTAGTTCCTCTGAGTGTACATATTTTGCCCATCCTGTACATCATCCTTTCCTCCTTTATCACCTCCTTTCATTGTCAGTCTGAGAGCGCCGCAAAGCTCGTGACGTCACACGTCAAACGTTCCTGCAGCAACCAGCACCAGAATGTCACACAAAGGACGTGACACAATTTCTCTGTATTCGTTTATAGGGCTAAATCTTGTAGGTTTCCTTATTTATTTTAATTTATGTGTTCATTTGTTGACAGTAGAAACGGGAGGGATAGGTATATTTGGAACTGACATTTTTTAATGACAGACATTTTAAATGCCAAACATCCGTAATATACTGTAGACTCTAGATTTTTAAACTAGATTTCTTAAATATAATAACAGTTTATATTTTTAGGTGCTGTAATTGTTTACCATTTGTTTTAATATTATTCCTAATATTATTCTTATTTTTTTTTTTTTACAATTGTTTCACCTTTTGCAGTTAAATAGTTACAAGTGCAAATATTCATTTAAGTCTCGAATTTTATATAATTTCATAAAAAGTGCATAAAACGAATGTAAATGTTGAATTAATTGTTTTAGATATAGCATGTCACACTACAGGCAATGTTGTCACATGTCAACTGCTCATGCACAGTATCATTTTCTATTTGATATGGTTGAGTAGTGCTTTGACATTGTGATTTGGATTTGAAACTTGCCTGATTATTATGATAAAATAATGGGGAACATTTCAGAGGTTATACAGCAATTTCCAAGAAGGTAAGTTATGAGGAAGATGCATTAAAACACATATTAAAATCACCAAGGTAATAATTTATTGCATTTAGACAACTGCATATTTAGCCTATCATATATGTCTGCAGGAACAGATTGATAGTTTGAGGTCTGTGTGCTAACATGTTGATTTTGTGGATCTATTTCACAGCTTTGCTGCTGAGGTTGAGTTTCCTGTGCACACCAGAATTGCTTGCTGTGTGTCTGTGGGGTGGGGCGGGAATCGGAGGTGGGACAGGTTCGAGCGGAGGGAGAATGTGTCCATCTTTGCGTGAGAGAGCATGGATCTCATCGCTGAGAGCCTCAATGTCTTGTGCTTGAACTGCTACCAGCTGCTGCAGGCTCTGTAGTTCCTGTTTCTCTACCAGACGGCCTTGGAATTGACCCACCTTAAACAAACACATGCGTTTGAATAAACTGCAGTCAATTTACAGAAATTCAAATGGAAATGTAGCAGACCAAATCATGTCAGATATCTGGCTATATCAATGTGAAGAAAGTGATGAAATGTGAATAATGAAAGAATACCGTCTTCCTCTGTTTGGAGTTGAGTTGGTCTTCCAATGCTTTTTTCTGGCTAAGCAGGCTGTTCATTTTACGTAGTCTCTCTGTGTTCTGTTTCATGACTTCAGTCAGTGCCTCTCTTGCTTCAGCAACTTTTGCCTGGTACACACAAATACTAATGAACAATTGCTCTAGATTGGCAAATTCAACCATAATAATTGCCTCATAACATGCACAACTGTGTAAGTTTGGGGTCAGAAAGTTTTTTTTTTTGTTTTTTATTTTGAAAGAATACTTTTTATTGAGCAAGGATGCATTAAATTGATCAAAAGTGACCATAAATACATTTATAGATGATTTTTGTTTCAAATAAATGATTAAATACTTTAAATTCATCAAAATGTTTTGACACTGAAAACTCAGCTTTGCCATCACAAGAATAAATGACATTTTAAAATATATTAAATAAATTAAAATGTATTAATATTTCACAATACTGCTGCTTTTATTGTATTTTTGATTTTCAGAGACTTCTTCCAAAAAGTATTAAAAAAATCTTACAGACCCCAAACTTTTGAACAGTAGTGTAAAGCAACCCCCAAACAAGGTCACAGATGTCCCATGCACCAGTTCTTTGTGTCAGTGTACCTCCCAGTGTTTGAGCTCCTGTGTGTTTTTGGCGTCTCGTTCTCTGACCTCTTGTCTCATCTCCTCTACCTTCCTGTTGCCTGAAAGAGTCTGCAGAACTTCAAGTTCAACCAGCTTTCCAAACTTCATGAGCATCAGCTGTTCGCAACGTACTTCTGATTCTGCGAACAAATGTATGCAATGTATTTATACACTGAAACTCAAACCTCAAATTTAAAGAAATTGTCCCTCAGTTTGTCAAAAAGACTGAAAATTTAGTTTATAATACACTGTAAAATTGCCTAGATAATGACTGGCAGGAAAGTACGTGTGATTTGAAATAGTGATCATGTATGTAAATCTCTGACCCATTATTTTGGCCTCCATGTCTTTAAGGTCATGTCTGAGCTGTATGTGTTGTTGTTTGGCGTGTTTATAGAGCTCTCGCTGTTCAGTCTTCTCCTCCTGTAACTCTTTAATGCGTTTCTGCAAACGCTGTAGATCAGCTGTGTTCAGGATCAGTGATGAGTCAAGCTTACCCGGCGAGAGACCATTATTCACATATTCAATCTGCTCAGACAAGGAGAAAGAGAGAGACTTGATGTTGGTTGTTACACTTTAGCAGAGGCTAAGATGGTAAACATATGTACAATATAACATAGGATAATCAGCAAGTACAGTATGTGTAATTATATTCACACCTGATGCAGTCTGAGTGGTACCACCACATCCACTTCATTCAGCCTTTGCTGCTTTTCTCGATTAATGAGCTCCAGATCGCCCTCTGCTGCCTTACGATTGTTCTGCACAATCTTCTCCTACACAAACAAACATATTGTCTATTTAGGGTGTTCTTTTGAAAAACAAGTAACAGAAAGAAAGGTCGGAGGAGTGGAGAGAAGTATCTCTCACTTTCTTGGCCAGTGTGTCACACTCCTTCTTTAAACTGTCAACAATTTTTATCTCCTCTTGCAGCTGCTCCTCCACGTCCAGACGATGTTCACGCAACCTCAGCGTGTTATCAAAGAGCTCGGGATCACAGTCTGAAACACAGAGACAGGACCTATATTATGTATATATATATATATAACAATCAGGCATAACATTATGAACACCTTCCTAATAATGTATTCGTCCCCCGTTTGCTGCCAAAACAGCCCTGACCCGTCAAGGCATGGACTCCACTGCCTTGAGCTGTGTTCTCTGAAGGTGTGCTGTGGTATCTGGCACCAAAATGTTAGCAGCGGATCCTTTAAGTCCTGTAAGTTGCGAGGTGGGGCCTCCATGGAACAGACTTGTTTGTTCAGCACATCCCACAGATGCTCGATTGGATTGAGATCTGGGGAATTTGGAGGCCAAATCAACACCTAAAACTCGTTGTTGTGCTCCTCAAGCCATTCCTGAACTATTTTGTGGCAGGGCGCATTATCCTGCTGAAAAAGGCCACATCCACCAGGGAATACCGTTTCCATGGAAGGGTATACATGGTCTGCAACAGTGCTTGGGTAGGTGGTACATGTCAAAGTAACATCCACATGGATGGCAGGACTCAAATTTTCCCAGCAGAACATTGTCCAAAGCATCACACTGCCTCTGCTGGCTTGCCTTCTTCCTATAGTGCATCCTGGTGCCATGTGTTCCCCAGGTAAGCGACGCACATGCACCTGGCCATTCACGTGATGTAAAAGAAAACGTGATTCATCAGACCAGGCCACCTTCTTCCATTGCTCCGTGGTTCGGTTCATTAACTGCGGTCTGTTGGATCAGACCACACGGGCCAGCCTTGGCCGCCCATGACTCTGTCGCCGGTTCACCACTGTTCCTTCCTTGATTTACTATTTGATAGATACGGACCACTGCAGACTGTGAACACCCCACGAGAGCTGCAGTTTTGGAGAAGCTCTGACCTAGTCATCTAGCCATCACAATTTGGCCCTTGTCAAACTCACTCAAATCCTTATCCTTGCCCCTTTTTCCTGCTTCTAACACATCAACTTTGAGGACAAAAAGTTCACTTACTGCCTAATATATCCCACCCACTAACAGGTGCCGTGATGAAGTGATAATCAGTGTTATTCACCTGTCAGTGGTCATAATGTTATGCCTGATGGGTATATATATATATATATATATATATATATATATATATATATATACACAAACACACAAGTAACAAATCAAACGTACAGTATCTGCACTGGGCACAGTTTTGACATAACAGCATACCCACCGCTCGCCACTGATATATATATATATACATGTGATGTGTGTGTGGGAGATAATTGTTTATTAAGAAAAACAATACTGTTATTTCTGTACATTTATTGAGATATATGTTTTATAAGATAATTGTTCATTAAGAAAAACAACTGGTTTTTGAAAGCATTTAATAAGATATGTGATTTTATAACATGTGTTTTATAAGATAATTAATAATTAATTCTAATAAATAAGGGTGGATCTTACTTGATGGGCACACACTGTCATCCAGGGGAGCTCCAGTCTCAGAGTCATCATAATCCTCATCATTATCCCTGTCTGAATCATCATCAGAGTCTTCATCGCTGTCATCTTCATCATCTGTCACATCACCGCCTGATGGAAGGAGTTATTGAACAAAAAAATATTACATTTGAATAACGTTCTATATTTCAGCATGACTCTGATGATGGCAATATCTGACAATTTTGTGTGTATCCTAACTGTTGCTGCCAATATATTACATTTTACCCCAAAAATCAAAAGAAAAATGATATTTTTCAAACTGAAAATAAAGACCATTGAGCTAATTTTACCAGTTCTCATTACTTCATATAATTGGAGTGAATAGTAACTTGGATTTTGAAGCCCAAAAAAGAGCATCCATCCATCATAAAAGCAACACATATGGCTCCAGGAGGTTAAACAAGGCCTTCTGAAGCGAAGTGAAGCGATGCGTTTTTGTAAGTAAAATATCCATAATTATAACATAAACTATAATCACTGGCTTCAGGCAATGGTCATACGCAAATCGAGTTCCAGAGGAAGAGTAAACTCCGACCCAACATATGACGATGTAGGAGTATTGTAAGCTTAGGTGAGAGTAGACACCTCTCGCGGTTCAAACAAATAGGGCTGGGCAACAAACTCAAGCTCCTCTGACATTGCAAAATATGACTTCTTTTTATTAGTTTTCAGGGTGAAATGTGACATTTTGACAGGTTTTGTGAGATTCACCTGGTGAAATACACAAAACACACACTTGCAGCTCACCTTCACCTTCATGTGTTTCTTTCTTCTTCGTACGCTTGATCTTTTTCTTAAACACTCGGGTGAGGAACTCCTCAAACTTGTTGTTCTCCCCCAATGAGGCCTGAAAGGTGGCGGTGAGAGTTTTCTCCTTCCCTTGGAGTCTCAGGATGTCTCTCTTCTTTAGCTCCATCTGCTTCTTACATTCATGCATCTTGGCCTGACACACAAAATAATGAATATGGAAAGTGTTCTGTACTAGACACATACACATCATAAAACCACATGCACAAATGAAAACACACCCACCCTGATCTCTTGCTCTTCCTGTATATAGGTGGTCAGTCGCTCCTGTAGTATGTCCTCTCTCTTCTCAAACTCCTTCAAAAGCAGCAGCTCCTCAAACAGGGTCACGTGTCTTAGATCAGCCATTTTCATGTACACATCCAACTCTTGTTTCTCATGACGCAACACACGTAACTCAGCATCGAAATGCCACACTGCCTCCTCCATCTACAGAAAGAGAGAAAGACATTTGAAAGATTGTGATAAATAAAATCTTGCTAGAAGTTCATAGTACGCACCAAACTCACCTGTTTAAGAAGTATGTCCTGCTGGTACAGATTTCTGGTCTCCTCAACTTCTCTCATCTCTCTCTCTAGCTCTGTGAGCTCCTCTTCCTGCTTCTGAGAGTGTGTTTCCACACCTTCATCCTCCATGTGCGTGTTCTGAGCCTCAGTGTGTGTGTGTTGCGTCTCTTGTTCAAGCAGCTCCAGGATGTTCTCCCCATTCTGTTGTTCATCCAGGCCAGTGGAAGCCATCTTTACCCTAAGAGTGGCGTAACGCTCCAAGGTTGCCCGGGTGTATCTGTGTTTTCTCTCTGGAATCTCTTCTGGCATTAAGACAGGCACAGCTGGCAGTGGATGACGCTTCTCGGGTGGCAGGTGCTGCTGGATCGCCTGTAGCTGCTCCACTTTGGCATGAAGCTGAGACACGATCTCCACCTTACTGTCTCTAAGAGCCATCACACGGGAGTTCATCTCAGACTTCTTCTCAAAGATCTGTAGCATACATAAAAATAAGTTGACCACCACACACATTTATCTGTTAAATCATTTAGTAGATCATAAGAGCTTATAATCATAATAAGATTTATTTTAGTTAAAAAGCCACAAAATCATTTAAGGAGCTCATAACTTGCTAGTAAAGTTTTTTGGGTTTTTTTGACAAAAACACACACACAAAAAAATCCAACTCAGTTTTTCATTTTGATGAATTTCAAACACTCACTAAAATGGCATATATATATATATATATATATATATATATATATATATATATGATGAAAATAGTATAATAGTAAAAATAGTAAAAAAAAAAATAGTAAAAAAATAGTAAAAATCCAACTCAGTTTTTCATTTTGATAAATTTCAAACACTCACTAAAATGGCATATATATATATATATATATATATATTTGATGAAAATAGTATTTCCATTCACAATAATACACAAAAAAAAATGGTTCAAAGGTTTGGGGTTAGTAAGAATTCAGCAAGGACGTATTAAATTGATCAAAGGTGACAGTAAAGATATTTTTATAATTATATATTTTATAAAAGATTTTTATTTCAAATAAATGCTGTTCTTATGAACTTTTTATTCATCAAAGATTCCAAAAAACAAATGTATCACTGTTTCCAAAACATTAATAATAAGAAATGTTTCTTGAGCACCAAATCAGCATATAGAATGATTTCTGAAGGATCATGTGACACGGAAAATTCAGGTTTACCATTAAATAAATAAATCAAAGCATACTGAGAATTACACAGTTCAAGTTCACTGTCTATATTATGTTTACAAAATATTAGGCTACTTTTACGTTGTGGAAAGTTTACATTTCTGTTAAAGAAAGTGTGATTTATGCTGATCCGTTTGTGTCATTCACCTTCTTCTCCAGTTCCACTAACTGCACTCTCTTCTTCTCCACGTTAATCCTCAGGTGTTCAGGGACAGTAAAGTCTTTCGCAGACTTCAGCTTAAAGTCGCCCATTTTCTCTTTAGCCATTCGAATCGCTTCCACATCCTTAGGGTCCTCATAGTCCTCACTGGGCTTTGAGGCATAGCTGAGGAAGAAGCATTAATAATGTTACACACAAAAACACAGAGACAAAGAGACACACACACTGGCACTCACTCACAGTTCTGCCCACTCTTTTTTCCTCTTCTCTATCATGGCTCGAGCTTTCTCTGCCTTCTCGGCAGCTTTGCGGAGTTTCTCTGCCTCTCTGCTGCCCAGTTTCCGAGATGCTGACTGCATCCTTCCTGACTGCATCACAGTATCTGTTACCAGCTCATCCTGCACTGCTTAGAAAGAGAGAAGTAGATCGATGACTGCAAACATACACTCATACACAAGTCTAGGTGTCAAGTTAACACACTCATTCTGTCTCACGTGAAATGTTGCTGGCTTCTTTGCCGGGCTGTGCTTTGTTCCGCCAACGATCTTGTTCCATGGGTACGCTCTGAGAGGCCGCTGTGCCGTGCTGGTGCAGATGCATTTGTGTGGCAGGCAGAGCCAACAGCCTGTAGTTGGAGATCTTATGTCCACTCTTAAACGCATACACTGTGACCGTGTCCTGCACCACTGACTCCCAGAACCTACAGAGACAACAGCAATATGAAAGAATAAACAAGAGCAGCGGTTCTCAATTGTTTCTTCCTACAATTCAATGAGAATAAATTAAACTTAACAAATGAAGACTTTTGCTTAAGCTTCTAGCTTCTCAGATTTATATTTTTGTGTATTCATTTTATGGCTATATTGTATACTTTGTGTCAACAATTGTCTCATTTAATTTTTCCTTTAAAAGCTTTATTAGAAACATCTAAGACTAAAGGGAGAGTTCATTTAAAAAATGAAAATTCTGTCATCATATACTCACCCTCATGTTGTTTCATGTCGTTGACTTTCTTTCTTCTGTAGAAGATTTTTAAGACTGTTTCAACTGTTTTTGTCCATTCAATTAAAGTCATAAGAGTACAGTGTTGTTTTGGACCCCACTGACTGTCATTGTATGGACAGAAACATTCAAAATATCTTCTTTTGTGTTCCACAGAAGAAAGTCAGTCATGCAGATTTGGAACAACATGAGGGTGAGTAAATGATAACAGAATTTGTTTTGTAACATATTTGGAGATTTTGAGAAATTTGAAGAGAAAGTGGCATTGAGAAGAAAAAACATGTAACAGTAAAGTAATAGAGAAAAGGTGGATCTGCGTGGAGGTATAGTACATGGTCTGTAGTTTGTAGAGGCCAATCCGGTGTTTCTCCTCCTCCCAGGACAGTTCTTTCCTGACCTCCATCACTCTCTCTTCAGTCTGTCTTTCAATCTCCTCATGGAAGCGTGGGTCCAGTTCAAACTCCTAAAAATACCCATAAAATATTATGTTAGATCATTGTGTCAATGTAATCATTACACTGCAATAGGTGACTGAGCCGGGAGGCGTGTGAGAGCTGTGCACCGAACGATGGAGGCGAATGTGTTCAGGAAGGCTCAGGTTCTGCTCCAGCAAAGCTTGAAATCGACTCTGCAGTTCAGCCAGCTTCTTACGCCGCTCCTGTTTCCTCTCTTCAGCTTCCTTATGCATGCGGTCCAGCTCCAGCTTCTGTTTAGCTGTTTCTATGCTGCACACACACACTTATGCTAAGTAAACAAGCACCATTTATAATAATAAAAATGGAAATTCTGTCATTATGTACTCATTATTTACTGGTGTTTTTAAAGCCCTAAGATGTGATGGATAAAGAAAATTAGTTTTGTCTTGTTTTTGTGATTAAAACAAAATCCCTTTTTTTGTCTTGTTTTCTCAAGATCAATTTATTTATTTTGAGAAAATAGCAGCCTCAGGCCCATTCTAAATTTTAAAATCCTTAACCAAATAAATTTAGCACCAAATAAATATAATACCATTAAATATGGAATAAATAAATAAAAAAATAACAGGAAAGCTTTACTTTTTATTTTTATTTATAAAATCAAGAACCGTTAACAGTGTCTTATTGTAACAGATCTTAACATTAGGTGAGATCTATGCTCTTGAAAGTGATAGTTAACCCAAAAATGAAAATTCTGTCATCATTTACTCACCCTCAAGTTGTTCCAAACCGGTATGAATTTCTTTCTTCTGCTGAACACAAAAGAAGATATACTGAAGATTGTCTGTAACTAAACAGTTGATGGGCCCCATTGACTTCCATAGTATTTTTTCCATAATATGGAAGTCAATGGGGTCCATCAACTGTTTGGTTATCCATATTCTTCAAAAATATCTTCTTTTGTGTTCGGCAGAAGAAAGAAATTCATACAGGTTTGGAACAACTTGAGGGTGAGTAAATGATGACAGAATTTATAAAATTATATATATAGTCCTATATTTAAATGTTGTTTACAATTAAGCACTTTGTGAATGAGACTTTTTTTATGATAAATAAGTTGTGGTCTTGACCATTTTTTATGCATAATCACAAGAAAACAAGACATAATTAATTTTGTTTACTAAATTAATACTTTTATTCAGCAAGGGTGCACAAAAGATTTCCACAAAAATAGTACATATCACAACTGTTTTCAACATTGATAATAATAATAAATGTTTCTTGAACACCAAATGAGCATATTAGAATGTCTGAAGGATTATATGGTGCTGAAGACTGGCTGCTGAAAATTCAGCTTTTCAAAATATATTAAAATATTTTTTTTTACAATATTACTGTTTTTATTGTATTTTTGATCATAAAAAATGTAGCCTTGGTGAGCATAAGAGAGTTGTGAATGGTATTTTGTTTTGTGTTAAATATTTTAAAGATTATTTACAAATGACAGTACCTCTGTGGCCCACTGGGGGGTTATAGCACACAGAAAAGCACAGAGATAAGCACTGCTCTTGTAAGTAGCATATAAAAACACAAGCCTTGACCCTATTGCTTGCTTTAATTAAATACACATTGTCACCTGTAAGCAGATGGATCCTCTATGTCCTGTGCTGCTTTCTCCATCTCTAGCCCAACCTGTTTTCGTGACAGAGTAAGGTGGTAAACTTGAAACAAAGAAGTACACACTTACCCACCCACAAACATACATATACACTAACCCGTGGAGACGGCACTTTAGCATGTTTGAGCTGCATGGCTTTCTGGAGCTCTTCCTCTGGCAAACAGCTGAAGGAAAAGATGTTGCCATCCTCTCCTGCTGTCAGGACAAACATATCATCAAAGCTGAAGCGGATGTGGCACACATGGCCGTACTGGTTGTCATGAACACTGAGGGCCCAGTACGCCTGCATGGAGTTGAGCTGATGGTCCGAGGCCTGTACGGGGTACACCCGAATACTGCCGTCCTCCATGCCACATAACAATAACTGCCTGCTGGAACTAAGACGGGAAGAGTAAGAAGTAAGCTATAGAAAATATTATCTTTCTGATTAATTGTTGAATAAAAATACTGACTCAAAAATAAAAAAGAATCAAATAAGGAAGCTAATAATGATTTCTCAGTTCCTAGGCTATTAGAGGAACACATGCACACACAGACACACCAAGTGTAGAGAGAGAAAAACCTCACTTGAAAGTGATGGTGAGAATGGGGTTATGGTCTGTCTCATGTACAGGAATGAAGAAGAAGGGCTCATCTTTCCTCTCTAATGGATCTTCGCTCTGCTGTTCAGAGAACTTACAGTGGTACAGATACCCTGAGTCATAGCCACCCTGAAAGAGAGAGGCATTTTAGTGACACACACACACACACAGCACATGTATTAGTAACATTACAAAAAGAAGTCTCTTATGCTCACCATGGCTGCATTTATTTAAGCAAAAATACAGTAAAAACAGTAATATTCTAACAGTAATATTATTACAATTTAAAATAAGAGAATGTATTTTAGTTTTCAGTGTCACATTGTTATTCAGAAATCATTCTAATGTGCTGATTTGCTCAAGAAACATTTCTTATATTTTACAGGATTCTTTGATGAATAGAATGTCTGAAAGAACTTTTCAGCATTTACTTGAAATAGAAATATTTTGTAACATTAAAGATATCACTTTTGATCAATTTAATGCATCCTTACTGAATAAAATTATTATTTTATTTCAAAACAAAAACAAAAAATCTTAATAACCTCAAACTTTTCAACAGTAGTGTACATCTGTGAGTGTATGTACTGCATTTACCATAGAAAGCCAGAATGACCCTGGTGTTGAGTAAAAGCCGCAGTGTAAAGGACTGGGTCGAGATGGAATGTAAAGAGGAGGCAGTTCCACTTCTTCCTCATCTTCTTCTTGCTCTTTCTCCAGTAGTTCTTCCTCTGTGGCCTCTGGCTTCTGCTCCAACAGTTTCTTCAAGCGCTCCTCTCTCTCTTTCTTCTTCTCCTCTTTTCTGGCCTGCCTGAGTGCTACCTCTGCATCTCTCTGCAAACACACATGCATCCAAGTGTGGCAAAATGATAGAAGTGGAACATTAAACATTATAGACATTATTACAGACCATTGCTGTGATTTTAATCATTTTGTTGGTATCATCACTGTGCATATTATTAATTTTATTAATATGAATCCCAATCAATAGATTTATAAAAAATAAAAAATAAAAACAAATTAAATTTAGAAAAATTGTTTACAAATAATAAATTAATTAAACAGGTTTCTGAATCACCCAGTGGTGCAGCTTGGACACTGCTTCATGAAGCTTCGAAGCTTGTTGAATCTTTTGTTTCGAATCAGTGATTCGGAGCGTGTATCAAACTTTCAAAGTCACATGAACCATTACATGAACACATGAACATGAACACTTACGACGTAACGAAGCCTCGTTTACTGAAATCACATGTCTTTGGCAGTTTGATACAAGCTCCGAACCACTGATTCGAAACAAAAGATTCGTAAAGCTTCGAAGCTTCATGAAGCAGTGTTTTTAAATCACCCACCACTAGATATTGTTGAATAAAGTCATTATTTTGTTTTTTTGGTGCACAAAAAGTATTCTCATCACTTCATAACATTAAGGTTGAACCACTGTAGTCACATGAACTGTTTCTGGGCATTTGAAAGTGTTAATTATCTTGCTGTCAATGGATGCCTCACTGAGCCATCGGATTTTGTTTTAAAAAATATCTTAATTTGTCTTACGAGTGTGGAACGACATGAGGGTGAGTAATTAATGACAGAATTTTCATTTTTGGGTGAACTAACCCTTTAAGAGAAATAGAGAGGCAAAGAGAGACTCAGTGGGTAACCTTAATTCGGGACTTGATGCTGCTGAAGCAGAAATGCATTGTAGGAAGTCCTGAGAGCTGGAAGGTGTTTCCACTGGTCTGAGCTCCAGGATCAGGACATTGAACTTCCACCACATGACCATTTTGACAGAAAATCAGCAGAGTGTTTTTTACCTTTAAACACATACACAAACCTTCAGTGCTTCCATAAATCATATATGATACAATCACAACAAGAGCCTCAGTGAGTTGCACAGTAAACTAACATCATCACTCACATGTGACTGAGGTGACCACTCCAGGCCTTGCACAGGTCCTGGGACAGTAACAAACCCAATTGGCTCATATCTTTCTCCCACCGTAAAGAAGAAAACAGTGTTGTCTGTGCTCTAAAGAGAGAGAGAGAGAGCAAAAGAATATCATATTAACACAGCAGAATATTCTGACACAAATTCTGCTCACTCACTCAACCCTTACCCCAGTAGCCATGATCTTTCTATTTCTCTCATAAGCGATGGCGGTGACAGGTGCATTGTGGGGCTTGAGAGCTTGTCTAAGGCGGAGTTCGGCATCTCCAGAGTGTGTGCGCCCTGCAACCGTGTGCAAACTCTGAGGGTTATACAGCTCCAAGAGACGTACCACACCATCATCAAAACCAACAACCAGCAGACCCCCGGCACTGTTCAGCTGCGGAGACACACACTATCCATTAACATCCGATATGCACAAATATTGGTATTATACTGGTAATTGAGACTTTTAAATTTATCTGTATTGTTTGATATTGGATATGTATTTGTGAAAGCCCTATTTTTACAATTAAGTTACCTTTGCTGTCATTACACACTCACTTAAAAACACTAATAATTATTACATTGTTAAAATGTAATCTTCATCTCAATATACTATTATAGTATTTTAGTATACTATATATATACTCAATATACCATATATAATTTACTATTATAGTATTTATTCATAATTTGAGTTTGATTTTATTTTTCTATTTTCAGTTTTCATTTTAGTTTAAGTCTTGGTAATTTTGTTATGTGCATTTGTCTTTATAATTTTTTTTAATATTTCTATATATCTTTAATTTATTTTTATTTCAGAATTTGTTTTAGTAATTTTAGTACTTCAACTTAAACCTATTTATTATAGTTAGTTGCAAAGGCAACATTCCTATTTCTAGTTTTAAGTTTAAGTTGTCCATGTAATGTTTTTGTTGTATTTTATTTCAGCATTATTTCAATTACTAAAATGATTTTCAATTGTTTTCATTTTAGTTTACAATAACACTGTAGAATTTAAAAAAATATATTTTAGATTTTTTTGTGTGTGTGTGTGTGTGTTTTATTTTTAATTATTTAGTAAAAAAAAAAATAGTAAAGAGTATCAATATCAATACTTAGTTTCAATGTCAAGTTGGGGACACAATATTCAGCAATATTATTGATTTGACTGACCTGACAGTATTGGATAAGAACTGAACTGAGCTGGATGACGACATGACTGTTTTTCTGCTTTTATAGATGAAATGAACTAATTTAATAACTGATGATCTTTACAACGGAACTGACTTCAGCTGAACATTGCTGCTGTCCAGCCGAAATGAACTGTTTGCCTCATTGAATCATTTTGCTGTTATCACTGTAAAACTGCTTTGAAACAATCTGTATTGTATAAAGAGCTATATAAATAAAGGTGACTTGACCTGACTATTTATTGGTTACATTAAAATAATTATCAGCCTATTTTATCTTCCAGAATTTTAATATTGAACAATGGACATCCCTATACACTCACCCCTATGATGCACAGAGAGTATCCAAATATAAGAGGTTTCTGAGAGGTTTATTTGCATTACCATGTCTGAGGCCCAGGTGAGCGTTGTCCCTCCTTGTTTGAAGCGACTTATCGTGAGCTCTTTCTTTGAAAGAAAGTCAAACACCCTGACAGAAGCTGGGTAGGATAAAAAGGTATTTGTGAATGTTTACAGAAGCACATTATAGGTCTGTGTATGTGGGTATATGTTTGGGCAATGCTACATTTTTTCTTACAGTCCAATGATGTAGTAGCCATGAGGTGGCTACTTTCAGAAACATCCATGCCCTGAATGGCACCAGCATGAAATGAGAAGAGACACTTTGGATCTTGGGTCTGCAAAACAAAGGACCAGAAAAAAAAAATGCTTAATGGACCCTCAAAAAAAAAAAAAAAAGAGCTCCTGTTTAACATGACTCACAATGTTAGAGAATGAGAGATCCAGTTTCCAAATACTGCCTTTCAAGTCCTGTTAAAATCAAACACACACACACACACAATATATATATATATATATATATATATATATATATAATGATTTTCATATATTCATATATATTCATACTAGGTTTAGTGTTAGGGACAATTTTCATTGTCAAAAATAAATAAATAAATAAATAATACAAGATCCACATCTAAAAGAAAAAGATTTTATACCTGAGCGAACCAGATGGAGGTTTCTGGGATGGAGCTCTTGACCATAGAATACAAGCTGACATTACGGCCTACTGTTATCTCATTCATGGGTTCAATCTCAAACAGGCCACTGTCATCAGCTGCATCTGCCGTGTCTATGGTCTCCAAATTCCAGCTCTGAGGAAAAAGATGGAGAAATTACTTTAAAACTTCAAAAACCAAAACATCCTCCCTGTGTAATAAATTTGTTTCAAATAAGTTTACACTTTTTAGCAAAAGCAAAAATCAGTGAAGTAGCATAATCTCACTGATAATCAATCTGTACTTACTCTGACTACACCATCAGATCCTACAGTCATTAATTCTCCCTCATCCAGGTTAAACTGGTAAATGGTTCCGTTATGACAGGTGCGTCTACCTTTACGGCAAATTTCCACCTTTATCAGACCCCCCTCCCAAAGGAGCATATTCCCCCACTCTGATCCTGACACAACCTGAGAGAGAGAGAAATAATTATTTCTTCAAGAACATATTTCATTAAAAAGTGTGTAGGTTTGTGTGTGAATATGCAAAATGTAAGAAGATGCTGAAAAAGAACCTTTCCATCCGGAAGCTCCACATATCCGTCTATATCTGTTACAGTTGTTTTTCCAAAACTTCCTAGCAACCCTTGCAACTTTAAACCAGTGAAGGTATTGGCCATTTTCCAGAATCTAAAAAATATTAAACCCAAACTCTCTCAGCACATACATAGACTGTTCAAAAGCTTGGGGTCAGTAAGATTTTATAATGGTTTTGAAAAAGTCTCTTTTGCTCACCAAGGCTGCATTTATTTGATCAGAAAATACAGTAAAAACAGTAATATTGTAAAACACTACAACATTTTAAAATAACTCTTTTCTTTTTTTTTTCTTCTTTTCTTCTTTTTTTATTTAATCCTGTAATGGTAAAATCTGAATTTTCAGCATCATTACTTCATTCTTCTGTGTCACATGACCCTTCAGAAATCATTCTAATATGCTGATTTGCTGCTCAAGAATCTTTAAACAGTAGAGTATACATATTCTTTCTTAACATACAAAAAGCATCTTTGAAAGATCTTTTTTTAAAATGTTTTAAATGTAAATAATACATAACTGGATAAATTATAGTAATACAGACCTAATGTGTCCTGTGCCAGATGTAGTGAGCTGTCCGACACAGTCGGGGGAAAAGGTGACCCTGTAGACGTCCTGAGAAAAAGCTTTATTGCACAGCGTCACTTGTTCTTGCCTCCAGTCCCACAGTGTAAGCATGTAGTCTGGAGCACCACCCACACTGGCCAGTAAAGAGCCATCACGATTAAAATCCACATAGCTATATGTGCTGCCTGTGCCACCTTCACATTAAACACAAACAGACAAAAATGATGTATGTATGATTCTGTCTCATATCACATCTTGTTCAAATTTAAGTTATACTTTTGTAAGACATTTGATCTGCCAATGATGTCCTACCTCTGAGGATCCTGTAAGGCCGCAGGGATGGGTGCTCATATATGATGATATTAGGCTGACGGCCTTTCTCTGCCACTGTGAAATATTGCTTACTTGGATGAGTCTTTGAAGAGAAAAAAGTAGATATTAGGTCTTCAGGTTACAAAAACCTGTATAGTAACCCCATAACTGTGCATAATCAATGTGCATACAGTGTAAAATGAGTGATGAATATAAATGTTAATATGACTGCATGAGCCAGTAAGTGCTATGACTTTTCTCATGTTGCTCATACACTCATGTGTCAAGGCCATTCTTTGTTGTTGTTGATGATGGTATTTTAACTTGCTCTTGTATTTCCATTTACATACAGCCACCTAAATAACAGTATTAATGTACCATGATGGCACCAATGCCACCCCCACTGCTAGAGCGGATGTAACGCTGCTCTTTGGTATGTATATCCAATAGGATGAGCAGATTTCCAGCTATGAAGGCCAGCGTGTGCTCATCTAATAGCTGTAGGTTTCCTCTCCGTCCACAGTCATAGCCAAACGAGTGTCTGGGCTCAGTTTAAGGAGCAATTGATATGAACAGATAGTCAATAAACTTATTACACACACACATACATACAGTATCTCACAGAAGTGAGTACACCCCTCACATTTTTGTAAATATTTTATTATATCTTTTCATGTGACAACACTGAAGATATGACACTTTGCTACAATGTAAAGTAGTGAGTGTACAGCTTGTATAACAGTGTAAATTTGCTGTCCCCTCAAAATAACTCAACACACAGCCATTAATGTCTAATCCGCTGGCCACAAAAGTGAGTACACCCCTAAGTGAAAATGTCCAAATTGGGCCCAAAGTGTCAATATTTTGTGTGGCCACCATTATTTTCCAGCACTGCCTTAACCCTCTTGGGCATGGAGTTCACCAGAGCTTCACAGGTTGCCACTGGAGTCCTCTTCCACTCCTCCATGACGACATCATGGAGCTGGTGGATGTTAGAGACTTTGCGCTCCTCCACCTTCCATTTAAGGATGCCTCACAGATGCTCAATAGGGTTTAGGTCTGGAGACATGCTTAGCC
This sequence comes from Hypophthalmichthys nobilis, assembly GCA_037950665.1. Taxonomy (NCBI): domain Eukaryota; kingdom Metazoa; phylum Chordata; class Actinopteri; order Cypriniformes; family Xenocyprididae; genus Hypophthalmichthys; species Hypophthalmichthys nobilis. The sequence continues at coordinate 20,207,719 of CM075483.1, forward strand.
AGTCCATCACCTTTACCCTCAGCTTCTTTAGCAAGGCAGTGGTCGTCTTGGAGGTGTGTTTGGGGTCGTTATCATGTTGGAATACTGTCCTACGGCTTCAGTATGACACAGTACATGTTGGCATTCATGGTTCCCTCAATGAAATGTAGCTTCCCAGTGCCGGCAGCACTCATGCAGCCCCAGACCATGACACTCTCACCACCATGCTTGACTGTAGGCAAGACACACTTGTCTTTGTACTCCTCACCTGGTTGCCGCCACACACGCTTGACACCATCTGAACCAAATACGTTTATCTTGGTCTCATCAGACCACAGGACATGGTTCCAAACTGTTTGCGGGCTTTCTTGTGCATCATCTTTAGAAGAGGCTTCCTTCTGGGACGACAGCCATGTAGACCAATTTGATGCAGTGTGCAGCGTATGGTCTGAGTACTGACAGGCTGACCCCCACCCCACCCCACCCCCACCCCTTCAACCTCTGCAGCTATGCTGGCAGCACTCGCTCACGCTGAGCACGCTGAGCAAGTGCACTCAACTTCTTTTGTCGACCATGGCGAGGCCTATTCTGAGTGGAACCTGTCCTGTTAAACCGCTGTATGGTCTTGGCCACCATGCTCCAGCTCAGTTTCAGGGTCTTGGCAATCTTCTTATAGCCTATACACCATCTTTATGTAGAGCAACAATTCTTTTTTTCAGATCCTCAGAGAGTTCTTTGCCATGAGGTGCCATGTTGAACTTCCAGTGACCAGTATGAGAGAGTGAGAGCGATAACACCAAATTTAACACACCTGCTCCCCATTCACACCTGAGACCTTGTAACAGTAACGAGTCACATGACACCGGGGAGAAAAAAAAAAATGGCTAATTGGGCCCAATTTGGACATTTACACTTAGTGGTGTACTCACTTTTGTGGCCAGCGGTTTAGACATTAATGGCTGTGTGTTGAGTTATTTTGAGGGGACAGCAAATTTACACTGTTATACAAGCTGTACACTCACTACTTTACATTGTAGCAAAGTGTCATTTCTTCAGTGTTGTCACATGAAAAGATATAATAAAATATTTACAAAAATGTGAGGGGTGTACTCACTTCTGTGAGATACTGTATAAGTTAGGAATGATTAAGATTAATGTTTTAGAAGTTAAAGAAGTCAGATGTTAAAGAAGTCTCTTACACACACCAAAGCTAGCTTTAGTGTCACACAATCCTTCAGAAATTATTATCAATTATTATTGGTGCTCAATTATTAATGGTTCTTACTATTATCAATGTTGAAAAGTTTTTGCTTTTTAATATTTTTGTGGAAACCATGATATTTCTTATCATGACGAATAGAAAGTTCAATGAACAGCATTGATTTGAAATAAAAATATTTTGTAACACATTATAAATGTCTTCACTGTCACATTTGATAAATTAAATGTGTCCTTACAGAATAAAAGTATTAATTAAGATCATTTTTGTTTTAATCTTAATTGCCCAAACTTTTGCAGCTCAACTGTTTTCAGCATTGATAATAATAAGAAATGTTTCTTGAGTAGCAAATCAGCATATTAGCAAAGGATCATGTGACACTAAAGACTGGTGTATAATGGCTGCTGTACATTTTAAAATATATTAAAATAGAAAAATGTAATAATATTTCACAATTTTACTGTTTTTACTGTATTTTGATCAAATAATGCAGCCTTGGTGAGCAAAAAACATTAGCTGTTTCTTTTAGTGTTAGCTGTTGTGGATACGACAGGTGCAGTAGGTTTTGTGGGATGTTGGAGTCTGCGGTGATAAAGGGTCTGGAGCAAAGGTCCTCATAGTTGTAATACATGTCATGTGGGATTAACTTCTTGTGCTCTTCCTCAGGGTTTCCTTCACACTCATCAACCCCCACAACAGCTGCCTGCTCTGTAATTAAAATGGCATTAAAACAGGACGAATCATGAAAATTATGTTTTTGTTTTTTTTAAACACATAAATGAGAAAATATGCAAGATGAATGTGCTAATATGTCTGCATTAAATTTTGATAAACAATTTTAATATTTATTTACATGACAATAATTGGTTGTTAGGCAAACAGATGTCAAGTTTGTTTACTGCTAATGACCTAGAGTTAAAGAGTTCTGTTTTTTGCTTTTCATCAAATTTGCTTAAGAATTGCGTTTGAACGAGAAACGAACACGACGCGTTTCTCAAACACATTGTTTTGTGTCAAAATGACGGGTCAAAAGTGTTATTTCACCTTGTAAAGTAACTTCATCACTTAGCGTCTCGGAAGCGTCCATCTTCGTCTGACGGCGTTGCTTAGCAACCGTACACTTCGCGCAATGCTCACTGAGAATTGTAGTCCATTGTTGTTGCAACGCGGAAGTAAGCTTTTTCTGTGAATGTGCGGGCGCTTTCGATTCATTAGTCGCTATAGTAAATAACTTGAAGAATAACAAAATGTAGTAGGCCTAAATAGTAAAATAATTTGCGCTACAAACCAGTGTGTTTACGATTAGGATAATAATATAAAATAATATGATAAAAAATAACATTTTGCAATATCAGCATAACGGACAGTTTTTGTACAGCTAAAATAACTGAAAGCAGATGAGAACTGAAGCCTCGACACACAAGTTACAATGGCCACGCCAGCTCTTAGGTAGAACATTTTACGGAGATGCCACTAGATGGCAGTACAGCACAGTGGTCCGTAGTCTGGTCAGCTGTACTAGACTAGAAGAATAGTTGCTACGGCAGACAGATATAATAGAAGGATCATATCTGTTGACATAAGATTGATTGAAAGTTTGAAAGCATAAACAATGTCTGAAATACAATGACATTTCTTTTACAGAAAGCCAAAAAAGCTGGCATACAAGTACACTCTTTTCAAATGTGAGCAAACTCACCTGCTCATACAAAAACTGTGCATCACTCAGCAGTGACTTACAAGCCTGAACACACACACTTCTGCTCACACGCACATAAACATACTGTCCCCATTTCTCACAGCCATAAACAATAACCCACCCACACACATCTCTCACACACTACTACTGGGACAAATCCTGAATCAGCCTTCACATGAATTTTTTTTTTTTTTTTTAACCTCTCATTGCTTGTAAAGTGGAATGGCAGGAAGTCAGCATTTCTTGGCGTCTGTATGTGAGTGCATGTATAATTTTATTATACAGATTAGTGATACTTCAAGATAAGAAACAGCACATCTGTGAAAGAATGCAAACACACACATAGACAAAAGAAGGAATTGGAGAATGGCCACTACATTCATTTTTACTACAAAGTGGTAGTTTCATCTTAAAGTCACCATGAAATCAAGTCATACATTTTTTCTTGTTCGAAAAGCTGTTTCATTCGACTATACATGACAATAGGGAAGAAATGACTATAGCAACTTCTGTTTCATGGCGACTTTAAAGGGATAGTTCACACAAAATAAAAAAATTCTCTCATTATTTGCTCACCCTCATGTTGTTCCAAACATTTATGGCTTTCTTCTTTAATGGAACATAAAACGAGATGTTATGAAGAATGTTCAAGCTGCTCTGAGTCTGTTCCATATAATGAAAGTGGATGGCGAGCTGGCGACCAGGGGTTGTCAAGCTGCAAAAAGGACAAAAAGCCCAAGTGGTCTATACGACTTTTCTGCTATATTCCAGGTGTTCTGAAACCATACAATATTTTAATGTAAAGAACAGACTGAAAATATCACTTGATGGTCACCATTTACACATGCACAGTAAGTACAAAAAATACAACATTTAAAATTAAGTAGACTTTTTGTCAAGTGAAGTCACCTTTATCTATATAGCGCTTTATACAATACAGATAGTTTCAAAGCTTTAAAGTGATAAACAGGAAAATAATGATACAATGATGCAGAATTCAGTTCTGCTGTAAAGCAGCTCTAAAAAGACATTCAGTTGAAATCAGTTCAGGGTTGATCCAGTTTGGTTCAATAAATGTGTAAAGTTCATCAATTATGGAATTAGTTCAGTTTATCTATAAAGCAGCTCTGGAGAAAACAGTGATGTCATCATCCAAGTAGGTCTATATTTTTTTTAGATATTAAATATTTTTAAATATTGTTTTAACTCAATGAAGAACAAAGAATGCGAATCAGGTGTGTTTTTTGTATTTCAAAAAAAAAAAAAAAAAAAAAAAAAAAACGTAAACTACGTTGCATCCATCGTTTCCACCAAGTTTGACACGCCCCAATTTAGAATCTCGGGGCTCGATGAAAACCAGCAGCAACAGTTTGAAGAAAATATTGTTGGCCTGTTAAGTAAAGTGAGTAGGCCATATATGTATGCATTTGAATTATACGTTTTTTAAGGCCAGATCAACACAAGTATGTTCAAACTTACAGACCGCGCTTATTGTGCTTTAGCTAATCGCTCGCGTCTGTGTTCGCGTATTTGCATAACTATATTTCTTGGTCTAAATTATGACAGAATTTTCATTTTTAGGTGAAGTGGCCTTTTTACCCGATACGTGGGAATGTATGCGTGGGTGTTGGTGACAGCACGTGTGATGTTACTCATAATGACTCATTCTTTTATCCTGTTATCGGCAGGTGAGTCCCCTGCCAATTTTTTCTCTGAGTGCTATCTAACACTTAAAGGGTTAGTTCACCCAAAAATGAAAATAATGTCATTTATTACTCACCCTCATGTCGTTCCACACCCATAAGGCCTTCATTCATCTTCGTAAAGCTCCAAAGCAGTGTTTTGAAATCTACCATCACTATATTATTGAAGTCGTTATTTTGTTTTTTTGGCGCACAAAAAGTATTCTCATCGCTTTATAATATTAAGCTAGAACTACTGAACTCGCATGAATGTTTTAAATATGTTTTTAGTACCTTCATGGATCTTGAGAGAGGAAATGTCATTGCTTTGAATGCAGGCCTCACTGAGCCATCGGATTTAATCAAAAATATCTTAATTTGTGTTCCGAAGATGAATGCAGGCCTTACGGGTGTAGAACGACATGAAGGTGAGTAATAAATTACATTATTTTCATTTTTGGGTGAACTTACCCTTTAATACACACATGGAAACCCATTTCCACCATATAAGAAAAAAATCATGCTTTTGTAAATCATAATTATGACATAAAATGTCGAAATTATGACATACTAAATCGTATTAATAGGATGAAAAGTCGAAATTATGACATACTAAGTCATAATTATGACATTAAAAGTCGAAATTATGACAAAAAGTTGAAATGACAAAGTCGTATTTTCAGCTTTTTATCTCAATTTCAATTTTTAATCTCAATTGTAATTTAGTCAACTATTAGTTATTTTTATGAGTTAGTATATCATAATTTTAATGTTTTATCTCATAATTATGACTTAGTGTGTCATACTTTAGACTTTTTATCTCAATTATGACTATAACAAATTTGTCATTATAATGAAATAAGGTCAGTTATGACAAAAAGTCAAAATTATGTCATAGTATGTTATAATATAAATGTATCACAATTTGTCATAATTTCAACTATAATTTAATAATTATAACATTAAAATTCAATTATGACATAAAATGTCAAAATTATGACAAGTTATAATTTTCACTTTAAAAACTCATAATTATGTCCTGGTTTCACATACAGGGCTTAGATTAAGCCAGGATTAAACCTTAGTTCAATTTTATAAATGTGCCTTAGAAAAAAAACATTACTGGTGTGCATCTTGAGACAAAACAATGGCAGTGACACATTTTAAGATATGTCAGTGCAAGTTGCTTTCAGTTAAAACAGCTCAAACATGCATTTTAGTCTGAGACTAGGCTTAAAGAGATAGTTCACCCAAAAATGAAGATTCTGTTATTAATTACTCACCTTAATGTCATTCCAAACCCAAAACTTTCCTTCATCTTTGGAACACAAATGAAGATCTTTTTGATGAAATCTGAGAGCTTTCTGTCTCTCCATAGACGGCTGCGCAACTGACGCTTCAAAAAGTTCATAAAGAGATCGTAAAACTAATCCATATGAAATGAGCGGTTTACTCCAAATTTTCTGAAGAGACTCAATCGCCAGTGAGAACCAGTGAGGTTCAGTCTCGTGTGTTACGCAGCGCACTTGAGCGTCAAGCAGGTTCGGTTTAGCTTCTGTATACGTTCGCTAATCAATGTTTATATGTGAATTAAAGCCTAAATTAAGTCTGTTCATTATAAAAAGAGATTGTGTCTCTTCAGAAAATTTAGACTAAACCTCTCAATTCATATGGATTAGTTTTACGATCTCTTTATGAACTTTTTTAAGCATCAGAGCTTGAGTTGCATAGCTGTCTATGGAGGGACAGGCATCTCTCAGATTTCATCAAAAATATCTTCATTTGTGTTCCGAAGATGAATGAAGGTCTTACGGGTGTGGAACGACATGAGGGTGAGTAATTAATGAGAGAATTTTAATTTTGGGGAGAACTAACACTTTAAGCCTTGTCTGTGAACCTGGGCTAATATGTCATAAATATATCATAAAAAGTCAATTATGACAAAAAAGGTCAATGTCATAATTATGACTTTTTATCTCATAATTTAAGTTTTTATGTCACCATTATGACTTAGTATGACAGTAATTTTGACTTTTTATGTCATAAATAGGATTTACCAAAGCAAGATTTTTTTTTCTTATATGTCTTACTTGAGAGATGTCTTATTTGCATATTTTTCGATAGCAAAAGTAAAAACAGCATTCATGAGGTTTTCAAAAAGATGAATTTCAATAGGAAAAGCAGTCTGAAAACATCTATACTCAAGTGAAAATCCAAGTTACCCACTGAGCGATTTAAATTACTGGTTTTATAGCAAAGTTTGAGATATCTTTCAGGAAATTACTAGTTGTTTTGCAGACAGAACTAAGCTCTCGCTTAACAGTCCAGTCCAAATCATCTATAGCATATCTCTGTGAATAAATATGCAAATTATGTTATTGTGCAGCGAGTTTAATTTCCTCTTTGTCAAAAGTAATCGTTCTTACAGCTCCGCCTCCTGCTGTGAAACTTAATTAGTATTTGTACTGCCTGTGTCCACACTGTCACTCAAATTGCACACACAATTATTTATGAAAAAGACTTAAAGTAGAATGTGACTGTATATGTGTGTGTGTTGGGAAAGAGAGGCCAGCCTGTGAAAAATTCATTCCCTTGTCTGCTCGCTCTAACTAGCCTGCACAGCAGGAATCACGCTTTGATATGTCTCTTATTTAAAAAAAAAAAACTAACAATTGTACGTGCAAACATGCAGTTGTCACAATGCGACAATCCGTTGACAGTGTGCACTTGGACTATTTTAAGCCTTAATTCAGCACTCCCTATACAGTGCTGTCTGTCTGTCAGTGTGCAAACGTCATGAAGCATCTGTGTATGTGTTCTTATGAAGGTTTGGGCATAGATGAGGGCAAAGCAAGAGTCTAAGTATATATGTGTGTGTTTCGTAAGTTAGTCTGGTTAGCGCAGAGCATTGATGATGTGCTCTGCGGGGGGTAAGCCGCCTCATAAATCTCTGGATTTTTGCTCTTTCATGGCGGGTCTGCAACAGGAATGATAATGAAACATAAGAGACGGTGTCCCTGTCTATCATACACACACATGCGCACATACATGCTCAAATATCTAGTTTAGACATCTCTTCGAGCAGCCAGTGGAAATTGTGTTGTGGAAGTGCAGGCCAAGGTTGGAAATGCAAAAGATTTTCAAATGAAGTTGCAATGTGCAAATTTTGCAGTATGCAATAAGCATTTCAATTCAGATATCACGTTGTCTTCGTGACTTAACCATATTCTGTGTGGGGTCTTGCAGAGTTTATTTTAATAGCACTATATATATACATATATATATATATACTTATATCAGGTTGTTGTTAAAGGGATAGTTCTTAATTCTGCAGAACACAAAAGAAGATATTTTGAAGAATGTTTCAGCTGTTCTTGTCCATATAATGACTAGAACATTGGACCCTATTAATGTTCGTTTTATGGACAAAATATCTTCATTTGTGTTTCATAAAATAAAGAAATACTTATAGGTTTGGAACTTCGTGAGGGTGATTAATGATGACATAATTTCCAATTATCCCTATAATTATTTTGAAAACTGATTATAAGCAAAATTTCCACATTTATTTGCTTTTGCAATTCAACAATTCAATTCAGTTCAATTCAACCATGTGCTGTGTTACATAGAGTATGTTTGGGGTCTCAGACCCTAAATTTTTGCTAAGATCAAAACGATACCATTCTCATTTCTAAAAAGTGTATACTTTGCTTCAAACAGATGTTTGAAGCTTCAATAATATCTGTCTGATGGCTTTAGATTAAGTTAGAGGAATTCTTATAATCATCAAAAGCAAAAATAAGTTAAAAAATATTTTTTGAAATTGCTGTTGGATTATTATGATAAAATAAAGCAATGAGCCCTGTGAAGCCGTGGTTTACAGTGAATTTTTAACAGATAAGGGGCGTTGTTAGGCACGACGCAGAGCGGAGTACCTAAACCCTCTTAGCTGTTATAAATTCACTGTAAACCACGGCTTCACAGGGCTTATTGCTTTTATAAGACGGTTACCACACAATACAAATATTAAAGCCAAAAAATATGTATCAATGCAACGTTCATAAATTAAAATCATTAAAAGGCTTTCTTCCGCTTGAAAAAATAATCCCTGACCATGAACAGCAACAGAAGTTACATTCATTACGCCATTAAATGGCGGCAAAGATTATCTTTATGAGCAAGTCACTCAGTCGCAAAGACTTTTATATTGAAACTTGTTGTGAACACAGAACAAGACTCAAATGACAAATGCTTTGACTAGCGCTGTCAGTGTCAGCAGGGCACGGGAAATCCCATTAAATGTTAAAAAGACAAGATCGCAGCGGACATTCAAATGGATTTTTATTATGAACGTAGGACTGACCTGAAGGAAAATGCTAAATTTGAATGCAGGTAATACACTCGGTCACTCGATATCTCTCTCACAATTCTTTTCTACATAATGCAGTAAGCTTCAATGAACAAAATCAATAAAGAACAAACATATGTTTACATTGCCAAGAGTGGTTTCTAGCAACATACACATTCAGTGGCGCAGCCATTATGTAATGCGGTGATGGGTTTTCACAACAAAACCCGCCCAATTGCTCCTCAAAACTAGCCCAATCGCATTTCAAGGGGGTCCAACGGTAAAAATCGCGTTCCGTGGGGTAACATTCGCTTTTTTGGCGGGGCTTCCCTGGTAAAAATTTGCATTCCAGGGACTAAATATCTAAATATTTAAACTTGAAATGCCTTGCAAGTAAACGTCTGTCTGTTAAGCCTAATTTCCATAATGATGACTTGATTACAATGTGTTTGGTTTATTTTGAATGAATACTCTCATGGCAGCATGTGTTAGATTCTATTCTTCTGCATGTTAGTTTGTTGTCACGGTAACATTAAAAATAATTTGTATCCATACTTATGTAAAGAGTGATTACTTGTAGTTCAATAGCCTGAGTCACTACACAGTTACCTGATCTCCATATAGATATTTTAAGACACAATCCATATGTAAAACAACAGTAGGTCTTGAACCAGTAGAATAAGCTTTGAAGCTAAAAACCCTTTGTGTTTGAAAGTGTATGAAAGGGGTCACCAATGTGCCTGTTGCAGTATTTGCATCTAAAGGCCTTAGTAAGCCATACGTATATTACTTTGGACCTCATTTCAAGCTGTATTGCTCATTTAGGCCTTCTGCATAGTTTTGCAAATGACCAACAAATGAGAGAGACCTCTGTGTTTCTGGCCATGCTATTTTTGGAAAACAGCTTGTTATATCAAACCATATGGCAAAACAGCAAGCCACGGAACTGTGTGCTGCAGTCCCTGTGCCTCCTATTGAATCCCATTAGTAAATATGTATCTGTATTCTAGGCTGATAAATGCATAAAAAAAGGAATGAACGACAGATGAAACTAGCCAATCAGCTTTATGAGTTGCAAAAAAAAAAAAAAGAAAAAACATGAACGCATGAGATGGAGTTATGACTACAAATTTATACTGTTGTGAATGCAAATCACTGGTGTATTTGCTCTGCACTCAAATTTTAAAATTTAAACAATCTCAAATATTAAACTAAAGAGTTATATAGTTATTGTTGTAATTTTGTAAAAAAATAGTATATTGTATTTTTTAATTCTTTTTTTATTTTATTTTATGAATATAGCATTTGATTCTAATATGAATTTAAGTTTTTGGTAACATTGCAATGAATATCGTTAAAGGCTACAATAAAGGATAAAACATCGATAAATACAAAGCAAACAAGAAAAAAAAATGACTCAAAGACAAAAAAAGAAAACATAAAGAAAGCTGGAGGTGGACAAAAGCAGGAGCGTCTGGCTGCAGAGAGAAAGAAAACAAGAGAGACTCTTTTGTGAGGAGAGGGTGCGGAGCTTTGCAGAGGTGAGTCAAAGTGACAGCCGAATGAGAGAGTGTCAGTCTGGGTCTGTGTGTGCAGGGTAATGCCTTTAGTCCTGCGACCCCGTTCTGCACAGGGACCACAGCATTTCCCTAATCCACCCACTCTAAAGCGACCGACCGGCTATTCGCAAACTCCATAATGCAAGGCTGCCTTTAGGCACAGGGTCATTAACATGATATTAGGTTCCAGACATAGTCTAGAGAGTGTGTGTTTGTGTTCATGTTGGTTTAGCCAGCGTGTAAGCTGCACTGGTCCTTTCATTGCCCTCTCAGTCTGAAGAGACCGAATGTGACAGTCTGACTGCATGTAGTTGTAGGGTAGATACTTTGCTAATATATTGTGTGTAAATTCAGTGATGGAGCATATGTAGATCAATAAATGTGTTTCTAGCCCTAATAACAGACATTTACTGTAACAGTGATGCACATTATTATGCCGTGTATAGGTTTGATAAAAGTCATTGATTTTTTTTTTAAACATTACACACCTAATTACTTTTGTCACCTCAAAACGCTACATTACACTGTTTCATGCATAATGAGTGTATATGCATTAATGCAGGTGTTTGTGTTCACATGCCTTTGGGTCATTTAATTCAATTATAAAGTAACGTGGTGTAAAATATAGTGTAACAAATGTAATGCAGCTTTATCTTTTTGGATTGCTCAAGAGGAATGATTTGGCTTTCTCCCATATAAGTCTTAATATTTCAAAGGTATTCTGATATTAATTTTCTTTTTACACAATATATCATTCTCTGTGCTAAGTGAGCCTGTTTCTGGCTTTCCCAGCTTCAGGCCCATGCTGTGCACAGTTGGGGGGCCTGAAGCTCCAGCAGCCACTTATTTAAGGAAAGAAAAGCGAAATCTTCAGTGTTCCAGCCTCACTTTCTTCTTACAAAGCCACAGAGGACTGAACACAGACTTGGTCTCTTTATTAATTTTCTTTACTTTTCTTTTTACATCATTTTATGTATTTTTTGGACCCAGATGTCGACCCTGGATCAGGAGATTACAGTTTGAGTTAATCAACCTGCAAAAATTTCAGCCATTTGACAACTAGCTGGAAATACTATATATTTCTGAGCAGAAGGAAAAGATCTCAGGTATGTAAAAGTTAGGGTTAGTATTCAGTCATACCTAGTTCTGTGTAATGGAATGCTATTCTAGCAAGACACTGAGATGCTAACGCTTGAGTATTCCCATTCACACTTACTATGGAAGCATAATGATGGCTTGAGAAACAGGTAATGATTTAATGAGAGGTTTGAGGAGATGTGTCATAATTCAATCGATACGGTACCTGAGGTAGAACAGTACAGCTTATAGGAGCTGATCAATATTTGGCTCACCTCTCTGGGTATGCAGTATAAGTGCAACTTTGTGGTGAAATATCATTTAAAGTCAGCATATGCTCATATTTTCAGATTCTGCTCTGTGCTAATATTGGCTTGACTTCAAATTCTTGCCATAGCGAAGAGTCTGGGATATTTGGTTTGGTGGGAAGCCAATGCTGAAAATGCCATAAAAGTTACTGCAGGCCTAGTAGCAACTAAATTTACAGCCTATTCAGAACATGTGAATATGGCTTTGAATGCAGGCTAATTGTTTGACATTTCTTTAGTCTAAATCCGTGATTAAAAAAACAGCCCTAAAAACAGCACACTTTCGTCAGGTGGATGAACTGTATAAAATGGAAATATGAAAAAGAACTGTTTGCATGTCATCCACCTGTGTGCAGTATACTCAAAGTGTACATGTAAGTCATTTCAGTATCTTTGCGCTGATAGTTTTAACACAAGCAAGGGCATGAAATGGGCTGTTTCGTTGCACTTTGCAGTATCAGCTTAGGATGATTACAAGGCTTTAGTAGATGAGGTGAGAAGTGCAAACTGTTATTAGATGAAAGACAACGTATAATCCCTTGTATTCGTCTAGAAGGAACGTAAGAACACTGGTATTAGACAGATTCACATGAAACCCAGGCCATAAACGGAGCTCTACTGGTATTAAACTGTAAATTAAACTGTCCCGTTCGGAACAATGACTTTATATTCCGTGTATTAATGTAAACAATTTTTACATAACTGATTATCATCTTGATGTAATCTGCTTATTAATTGTGTAATGATCAAATCAAAATGTTGTTCTGTGGCAGAAAATGCCTCATGATTGAAATACCTTTATCCATTAGGGTTTTATAATAGTGTTTTTACACTGTTTACATGCTAAATAGAAAATTTACAGCAGTCAATATAAATATATCTTCATCATTTTCATGTGAGATTAACATTATAAATGTGAAAAGCTGTTTGAAAGCACAACAAATTAATTCAGGATAACTCTGCATTATATATTTATTGTTTGAAATATACAATTTTTCATATATATTTTGCTGGCTAATTTTCAAAACTGTGCATTGTTCTATTGCTAAAAACCAGTTGCTATAAAACAATTTATGAGACAAAACTTGAACATTGTTAATGCATGCACAGAAATGTGTAATAATATTTAAATAATTTTATATTTCAAGGGAATAAATCCTTTTATGATGTTTCTCTTCAAATATGGCTTTATCTCCCACTTGAAGTCCTCCATTTCTGTGTGAAAGCACCTCTCTGGAATAATTTGAATGTTCGTGCGCACTGAAATTTTCTTTATAATTTCTTGAGGGGTTTTTTCCGCTTAATGCAAAACTCACATAGCCAGAGAATTAACTTAATTACTACTAATAAAAATAAATTAAATTACATTGCTGCTTATGAAAATAGACAGCATTAAGCTGGGAGTCTACATACTGTGATTTTACATTTATTAATATCACAACTTTGATCTCAGCGATTTTCTCATTTTAAAGCACGCAGTGTACTATGCCTACAGCTCTGAATCATGCATTCATTTTTCAAGAGAATGTGTGTTCAGGTGATTTACTACCCAATCACAGATGTGGAAGTGCGACTGAAACTGTGCTGGCTTGTAAGAGGTGCAATTTGAAATATAATTACCAGCAGGGTAATTAAAACAATGTAGTTTGTTTCGTACCACAGGTTATGCAACTGTTTGAAACATACAATTTAGGATTAAGAAAAAACACAGCTCTAACTGAATAATACCAGTTCAAACAACATATTTATTCTAAAAGTAGAGTACTGTTGTACAGGGGAATCTATCCACCTGAATTGATCCTTAGTGTACATTGCTGTTGTCCTGTAGAATAATCTGTTTGTCCATATATAAAGTCTGGCAGCAAAATGGAATTTATGTCTCCTTTAATATAAAACAAGGCCTCCATCTCAAAGGCTGTTGTGTCCAAGGGCATCTTGAAGTGATGGGCTATATGTGATATTCTTGTAGGGTATAATACAATCTGAAAAGGTACAGACATAAATTTTCACATACTTTCCACCTCTTTTTACTGACCATGTTGACGCTAGAAGGTCATCATTCCAGCAGTGGTACAGAATGCTCGTGTACGTTGAAGATACGTTTATATTGGGTTTTATGGGCATGTCTTGATGTCAAGGTTGTGCTGACAGCATATATAAGTGTGTGAGTGAGGAGTGTATGTGTTTATGTGTTTTTAGCTTTACCTCGTACATCTTTAATCAATACTCACATTAAACAGAAGGATAATTCCCAATATAATCTGTTTAGCATTCCATGGAAGCTTACAATGAGTGTCTGATCTCTAAGACTTCAGATACTCACATTGATGGTAAATGTGTATGTGTTCTACTTATACTATATATATATATATATATATATACTGTGTGTGTATGTACAATAAATTGCACTTTGCACAGCTTAGCTCAAGTATGTATTTTCATATTTTATTTGCCTTAACTATAAAAAAAGGCAAAAAAAAAAAAATGCATCCGTCCTTTATTAGAGTCTATAAATAATGCAAAATGCAGCATCTGTCACAGGATGATGTCCTATTTCTTGACACACAGTCACACATATACAAGTGTTCAGAAAACTGACAGTGGCGGTGTGAATGATGCTGATCAGAGGGAGAAAATCTAGTTATGCTGTAGTGAAGCAAACTGGAAATCTAACAGCAGGCTTCTCTTGTCTTGTATCACTCTCTCAGACAGAAATATATATGCACATTTTAGATCTAATTCTGGATATGAGTATAGGTGGGGATGAGGAGGAAGATGTGAAATTGAGAGAAATTAGACTCCAAAAATGTATTGCTATGGTTTCAGTGATATGTGTTGCTAGAAATGCGTAGCTTTCACAATGCGCATTCACCCTCTCTCACTCAGACACATATACAGTCTATTCCAGGAAATTAATTTACTTTTAGTGCCACTAGTGTGCTTTTAATTACCAATATAACTGTTTATGGCTTATTGCAGGGAAATTAAAACAGGCAAATGTGTCAAATTCATGCCAATACTGACACCGGTAAAAAGATATTTCATAAAACCGCAGTGTGTGACGATACAGTTTACTGTAAATTGCATAAAGCCACTACACTTAATTATGCATAATTTCTAAGATATTTGCTACACAGAGTGTGTCATATATTGACAAATATCTGGTTTCTTTGAAAGTCTGTGCTTTCTGTTTTTCAAATCTGTTTTTATTTCTATTCTTCTTGAAGTGATCTATTAAAAAGAGGTGGGGGTCGATTTTGATACTTTTTCGTTTGTTTTGATTAATAACAGATACAGAGAACAGCAGCAAGTTTCATTTTTGTGACATTGATATTGTAAGGTTAGAATTTTTATTATTATGAAGCCAACGTCTAGTACATGATCAACTTGAAACACACAGAAGACATTTTTTCAGCGATTTATGCATGAGCACCACATTTTTAAGATGCTGTGTCAAGTTAAAGAGATAGTTCACCCTAAAATGAAGATTAAATCATCATTTACTCACCCTGGTGTTGTTCTAATGCTGTATGCCCTTCTTTCTTTAATGGGCCATTTAAAAATGTCCCACTCGCACTCGTCCATATAATGGCAGTGAATAGCGACCAGCATCAAGCTTTTTTAAAAAGATGCAAAAGTATCACAGAATGATCCCATGTGACACATGCCTTATATTTCAAGTGTTCTGGAGGTACGGTTTAGTGAAAAACAAACCGAAATGTAATGTATTATTTAACACAATTCTTGACCTTTGCCATTGGTCTTATGGCTAATACTCTATTAGCACCTCAGTTCACTCAGAAAAAGCACACAAGTTGAGTGAAAAATCAAGATTAACAAAAACAAGACATGAAATACAAATCCTAGAAATCCTAAAAAATATCTGTGTACTTTCTTCACCGAGTCAGATATCACCAGACCAGAGCTCTGTTTGCCTGATGACAGTCAGAATAATAGTTGACAGTTGTGAACGTGTTTATCACTTCTTGTTACGACAAACACAACTGATATATTCACCTCAGAGAAGAAGGTACATGGGTTGTATTTCATGTTGCATTTTTATCTTGATTTTTTCACAACTTTTTCTGGGCGAGACGGAGTGAAATGAGGTGCTAATAGAGTCTCACGAATGCACATCAACGGCCAAGGTCAAGAATTTCGTTAAATAATAAATTTCAGTTTGTTTTTCACCAAACCCAATCGTATACCTCCAGAACACTTGGAATATGGCACATGTTGCATGGAATCATTTTGTGATACTTTTGTCTTTTTTAAAAAGCTTGATGCTGGTCGCTATTCACTGCCATTATATGGACAAAAATTCTCCTTTTGTGGTCCGTAATAGAAACAAGGGTGTACGGCATTAGAACAACACCAGGGTAAGTAAATGATGACTTAGTTCACCCTAAAATGAAAATTATCTCTTTAAAAGATGTTCAACGCATGGTGTGTTTTTACAACAACAAAAAATGCCCCCAAACAGTCAATTCGCACAAAAGACATTTTTGCGTATCATTTCGCTGTTTTTAAATGTTGTTTTCATGTAAACATCCACTAGACTGACATTTTAACCGTTGCTCTGCTTTCCCAGTGTCTCACGCATGAGCACCTCTAAGAACACATTTTAAATTTCCGCTGTGCTCCATCTTACGTTTTTAAATGCAAGAGCTCTTTCTGTGTGAACAAGCCCCTAAGGGGCCTATAATATCATGAATCCAGTCTAGGTAAGAGTGCACATTTGTTTGTAAGCAAAATATGGATAGAGAATGAGTGATAAACACAATGGAAAGAGACTGCTGAATAGAAATAATGTAGATGCAGGTTCCAGGCTCCTTATCCAAGCATAATCCTGCATCCTTTTTCTGGCCAAACGTCCCGCTGTTCATTTGAAGAGCTGCGATGCCAACCGAGCCCCCTCACTTCTCATCTCACACATTAACAAAAATCCAGGGTTGCGTCATTTGCTGAAAAGCACAAAAAATATATATCCGAAGCCCCTTTTTACAAAAAAAAAAAAAAAAAAATAGCAAAACATTTTTTCCTTTTGTGCCAAGTCCTCATACTCTTTTCATGCTGGCCACCAAACCATGCCTAATGGCTCCTGGGGAGAAGAGGCCCAGATTGCGGCGTCTTTTCCCCACAAAAAGAGCTTAGAAAACTAGGCTTAAAATTTCAGGGTGCCACCCCCGCCAACCCACCCCTCCTGGAGCGCGCATATGCCCCTTCTATCCCAGGAGAAACAAGAGATGAACTCAGAAATGGATGCGAATGGTGAAAGAATACGATCTCCGTCACTCTCAAATTCTCTCCTTTTTTTAGTCAAATACTATAAAGTCATTAAAATAGAAACTTCCTTTTTTTAATATATACTTCAGGTGAATATCTGGGTTAATGTGCAAATCTGATCCATCATGAGTGGAGGAAGTTGCATGTTACTATGGGTAAGATTTTGCTTAAATACATTAGACTATGCTAATGTTTTCTACTGTGGGTTTGGAGTAGAAATCAACGATGAAGATATATTATTCAGGCTCATCACATTGTTTAAGAGATGACAGTGAAAATTTCAACAGATGTGGAATGTTTTTGGAATGTAATACTGTGGAAACCAAGATGGCAAAATAGTTGGACATGGATGATGATAACGGATCCTGACAGTGTGCATGTGATGTATGAAATGGATTTCATAAGACAGAGTATATAAGAAGGAGCACTTTGAATGATTATTTTGAGTGTTTATGCATTTTGATTATCACTGTTTTTGAATGGATATTTTCAGACGGGTAAGATTTTGTCTGCCTTGTGGTTTAAATGGAACCGGTGGTAGTAAAACCTGAAATTACTGACATTGTGTTAATTTTACCAGCCAGTGTTTCTCACAAGAAAAAACAGCTTAATAAGCAAATTAAAGCATGTTTTAATTAAATTTTATAAATGCGATAAGGTTAATGTGAGGATTCAATTTAGTTAAAAAGGACAGCTCAATATAAAAACAATAGAAATCAATGGAAAGTCCCCATCATGATAGAAAAACAAATGTGTGTATGAGTATGTCAATGTCTGCAAACTGAGCATGAGCAGAAGGAGAGGATTAGATCATTGGAGAGGAGAAATGAACAATAGTAAAGCAGTGTATAAAGGAAATCAGTAGGAATGCATTGAGTATAGTGCACTTCCATCAGGAATCTCTGCTTTGTGGAAGAATACATGCCAAAAAAATATGAGAGGTTTTTCATCTAAGCTGCATTTATTTGTTCATTAAAATACCCTATGTTATGTTAACAAGCGTGCAGATGACATAATATTACATGAATAATGTTTGAACCAACCGTACATGAGAATTTATTTATTGAAGCACAGGATTGTCAAAGCTGTATTACGAGGCTGCCGATTCGTTACATGTTCAGCTGTTTAGACACACACACACACACACACACACTTATAAGGCAAGGAGATGAGAGTTGATTGATTTTCTGCTAGGTTTAAGGTGTGCTCTGGTTTTTAAGAAGATCCCTCCAAAAAGGTGAAAGACAAACGCAGTTCTGTGAAAGCAGAATAAGATATGGAGTTTATATTAAGATGACTCAAGAAGCCTTCCTTCGACTTTGTGGCATTTACAGTGTAAATGTAAATGTGATATACGGAGAAACTAACATGGCATCAATATGGATAATTTTATTGTATACCATCTGCAATCAATCTGTGCTTGCTAATCTTTAGTACAAAGGCCTCAGTCTCACTGATTTCCTCAGGATACACAGTGTCAATGTGGGACTGTGTCATTTGTAAAAAAAGAATGTGATGAGAGTAAAGATATCAAAAATATCAGACTTTGATAATGATACTTTTTGTTCAATATTTCTCTAACAAACCATCATAGAGAACATTTTAAATATTTTTAATTCTTTAATTTAGGACAAACAAATAATCTGTTTTTACAGTTTGATCGTCACCTTATTAGTCAGAGAAAATAAATATGTTTGCAGAAATTATCATTTTTAACCTAAAAATTAAAATGAGTCTCTTATTCGGCATGGCATTTTATGACAGTTATTCGGTTTAGTTTTACAGTTCACATTTAAATGTATATGTTTGATTAGGGTTTTTTAATCCTTTTCAAACTCCAGAATTAATTCTATAATTGTAGTTTAACGCTAAAACGGTTGGTGCTAAAAAAAAAAAAAAAGATTATTTAATGCTAGAAGGCAACAACAACAAAAAAATCCCTATAAACACTCAAAGCAAAATTTTAAGATTTAACAAAATCAATATTTTTAAAGTATTGTTTTAAATCTGCCTGTGAAAGTAAGACAGATATGACAGACAGATTCTGCAGGCCGTGTTAAATGTGGTGAGTCTGTACTGGGGAACGGTGTGTTAGGAAAATAAGGAACAGGAGGAGGTTATTAAAATATGACTGTTTGAGTTTTGGTTGACTACCTCACACCTGGTACTCTCAGCATGGACTCAAAGTGAGGTGTACCTCTTGCCAAAAGACAAAACAGCTAAATAAAAGACAAATGGGTAGATTTGTTTATTTTCTTTTCCTTTTTTTTTTTATCATAAAACTGCATGTATTACATTTTATTACATAACAGAATCATATTTTTTTTTATTTATTTTTTTTTGAAAAAAAAACGTGGTAGTGATTTCAATTTGAAATTGAAATGATTTACTTGACTTTTCTTTTTTTCCCAATCATAACAAATTATTTTTGTTTTTAAAGCGAATAGGCCCATAATATATGAGATCCTGTTTTGGTGTGGGTCATGGAGGTTGGCATGATGAAAGGCATAAAGCACTTAAATTTGTTAAGGACACTCCCACCATTCAGAAGCACTTAGTGTGGCCACTGCCCAAAATGTGCACACACAATTACCATTGGAGGGTGATATGGAAACACACACAAGCACTTACAAACACCTATTTGGGATGTCAAATAGGCTTTAATTAATAAACTGATGATATTTTCTAGATGTTTTGTTACAACTTTTCAATGTGTTTTGTTACACAATTCAAGAATGTTCCTAAAACAAATTAAGTTTAGCATCGAAAACAGTGTCATCTGGTAAAATGTATCATTCCTGAATGTAAACAGTGGTTGGTGCTATTGGGGAAGTTTGTATCATCCAATTAAAATGATAAATAACTTTGTACTTTTTTCTGTTAAATGTGTTTGTTCTCTACTTCACCTGTAGATAATTAATGTTTAACATTTATATTAAGATAAATTTATCCTCACTTGGCCAAAATGCTTAACAAATTATTGCTTATTTTTCCTGTTTGCTTTTTTTTTTTACCTCTGCATACTGACTGTTGAATGAACTGACATGAATGAGGATTACATACACACACACACACACACACACACACAACCCAACATATGCAGAAAACCTGCAGCCCAAGCTGCTGTTTAAATCTCTGTCTCAATTATTATCTGATTTAATACATTTGTTTGTCTCATCTGGAAACTACTGCTGTATGTCTTCCTTATTGTACACCAATCGTATTCAAATCATCTGACATATTTTAATTTGTCAATACATGAATTTCAGATAAATTTGAATTTTATCTGAATTTTATTTATAAATTTGAATTTTATTTTTATTTTTGATTGTTACAATAAAAAAAATGTATATGAAATATTTACAGCATTTGTGCTTGCCTTTTGTCTTTATTTGTGTATGTTGTGCTATTTTCCAGGTTAGTGATAAATTTGTTTGTAAACAGTAAATCACATTATTTTGATTATTAAGTAAAATTACAAAAGGAAAAAAATGTCAAAACAAACATTTTGCAGAAGTAAAAAGATCATTGTTATTGTTTTTTTTCAGAACTAACTTATTTTCATATTCCAGCTAAATTACATTTTTATTAACCACAAAAAATATACAGTGACAACCTTAAGGGCTAGAAGATGAAGGTCCATTGCATGAGCAAAAATGTATCGCATTATAAAAAATAAACCTATACAAAAATGTTTCAAGCTATTTAGTTAAAATACAAAAAAAAGAAAAAAAAAAAACTGTGTAAGTTAACCATCCTGCAGCAGGAGCAGCGTTTCCTGCATCCCTAATAATACAAATGTTACCTTTGTATAGCTGCTCCCTACATCCCATTCAAAACACCCACATTCCAACCTAATGGACGCACCTCGCCCTTCCTGAAGCTGCTATATTACTCCGCGTATACCATATTCCCAGTGTCGACTTAAAAACATTCAGACCCCAGACAAGGTACTGTGAATATGATACATTAATTATTGATTATCACATGTTAACGTATAGGGTACATATAATACTAACGCTTAGCTTCATAGTGGACGAGCTGCTGCTGCGCCCTAGTTTTTCGCGTGCGGTAGGATACATTAACTGCATTCCTCGTATAAGAGCTGCGTCTGAGCGACGCCATTTTAAGGTCTAGATTTACCTCAGCGCGGAAGGGTTGCTGCATCGATAACGCAGGAGAACAGCTACCCGTCCGGGAATTTCACCGGCTGGCTTGGCTGTTTCATTCTTATTAGAATACCAACGCGTTGGTCATCCTTCACCGGCCAAACAAAGGAGTTCGTCGGTTTAATTTCAGGTAAGCTTTTGAGATGAGGATTGATTAAACTCCATGTAGTTTGATTGGAGAAGCGAGAGAATCTTCCCAGGGTTTTCCATGCGAGACTTGGGGTTGGATCTTCCTTCCGCGACTTGGGCATTTAAAAACGATTGGTTTAGATTTTTACTTTTTGTTTTATACTGGTTTTAGAGGCAAGTTGCAGGTTTATGTACGACGCACATTGACTCTTGTGTTTGTTTACGGTAGCTTCGCAAACACTGGCTAACGTTAGCTAACATTAGCTTTCATTCAGATCTATGGCTCGAGCAGCGAGCTAACAGCAAACCAGCAGATCTCAATCGATAACATAGAATTATTAATAAATATGATTTCACTGGGGACTCCACGTGTTGTTTTTTTCACAGACATATTCAGCCCAGTTTTTTCTTAACCACACCGTGATTTTAGTTTCCTCTCCTTCAACGGTTTATGTCGTCAGACATACTGGGGAGTTTTTACTTGTTTTTGTATTTTGCGGACATTTTCAAGTTATAGTAAAAACTGAGCCGATCCGTTGTGTTGTATTATGTAAGATTGGTAAGGTAAATCAGTCGGCTAAAAGTGTCAGCTAGAAATGTAACGTTACTAGTGTTATTAGTTGAGACTGAAGGAAAGTGTTTTTCCGTATCTTTTTTTTTTTGCTCTTACAGCTTTATTAACGTGTATTCAGCTTGAAAACGTGCCATGTGAAACTTAAATCTGAGGTTGCTGGACATTTTATTAAAAAATAGATTGTGTTGTGTTGAATTTAGTTTAAAATTTTACATTAAAATTGCTGTCTTGACAACCCATCTATCAACACGTACGTAGGTGTGTACGTGGATATCCATGATGGACTTGTTAGAAAAAGTGAGTTTTGGCTACAAAAACTATCGTGGTTTTGTCTCCTCCAAGGTTTTGATGTGATGTTCTAGTTGGTCACATTTTGGTGTCCTCTGCTAGGCAAGTTTTTAAGTTTGAGAAGGGGAAACTGAGTCGAAACATTTCAGGGTTCATTGCTCCTTCTCGAAACAAAGGCCCCGATGGCCGAATTCCTGCGTGCTTTTAGGAGGGGCTCGAGTTTCTCGGCTCCCAGAGCCCGGAACAGCTGTTTCACGCACTTTAGTTAGACGTACCCACCTTGAGAGGCACGGCAGAACTGACCTTAGATCAGCCATCGCGCGCGTCTCTGCTGGAGGAAACGTGGGCGGGGCTAAAGTCAGTCGGCAGCTTGAGCTGTGGAAATTGAAGAGGTCGAAACTTTTCCACGATTGCGCGTGTGTGGTCGCGTTGTCTAGCGGCGAGCGTATTTCGGGTTTCATACCTGTGCGGGAAATACCCACAGTAGTCTGTTTAAAAACAACCTCGGTTTCCCATAAGACGCAGAAAATGGTTGTTTTGTGAAAAACCCTGTGAAAATTATCAATTTGAAAATAATTTGACCAATTGACTGTGGATGTAGTCCATTTAATGTTGCAAAAATATAGTTGCTGTAATAGTTTATTTGACTCGTGTTTGCTTTTGTAAATTATTCCATCTTCAACAAAAGATCATTTAAGTGGATAGTTCACCCAAAAATGAAAATTGCGCCTTCATGTCATCTGCCGCATTAAATGCTACGGCTCTTTTAATTTTGTTTGGATGTCAGTGTTTTTGTTTATTGTTCATTAGCTGAAAATTCTGAAAGTGATTCCAACAAAATACAACACAAATTCTGTGTTTTTATCGTCCTAGTTGTGGTATGGACTTGCCTATTCTCACAATGAGAGTTATTGAAACATTATAGTCAAGACAACATGACAGCCTCAGTGGACCTTGAGGCTGTCAGTTTTGTCATAAAATCCCTTATTGTCATCAAACAACACAAGCATTTGGAACCACTTGTACTACCATTTTGTTCATAGTATAGCTTTTTGACTAGCTAACATAAACTTGCTTTGTTTGCACTAGCTCTGTGTAGCAACAACTCTGCTTGTGTTAACAGGATACAGTGAATAAACTTTAAACGAGCCCATTAAGAGTGCTAATCAGGCGGCCTTCCTTTACTTTGAAGGTTCGGTTTCCAAATCCGTCCCATAATCATACAGTGATTCGTCTGCACGTCCGCCTCCCGTGCGCCTGTGTGGAATGCTGACTCTTGCCGCAAGCAAGAAAAACCCTGTGAGTTTGTGTTTGACTTCCTTCTGTGTTTATTGTCTGGTAAATTAATTCCAGGTCAGTCTCACCACTTTGGAGAATGATGCATTTTGCATAAACTACTACAGCTGCCTCTGTTTGCGCTCAAATCAAACCATCTCCCTTCACATACACCCCTTAAAAGCCTAATTTATTAACATTGGCACGGCTTCACAGCACGTTCAGCGCAGCCCTGTATTTGAAGTGCTGTATCTTGTGTCGTGCAGACATACACGCAGACAGGAGAGGAATGTCCAGTGCTGACTCCAGGATGTTATCATAAGGTTTCCTATAAATGCCTGTATGTGAAAGCAGCTCTTGATGTTATATTTCAGGTCGTGTTGAGAAATTCTGCTACAGTAGTGCTATAGATTGCAGTTTCTCCATCATTAAAAGCTGTTCTCAGACAGCCTGGATGCTCATCCAGCTGAGAACCAGCACTTAACCTAGTTGCAGAGGCTTGCAATTTAGCTGAAGAGCTCTGTAGTGCATGTGACTTGAGCGTTCTGATTCACACAGTCTCTCTGCACCCATGACCATGGGATATTTGTAGAAGTTCAGTTCTCTTGAGATGTTTATTTGGAATACCCTGCAAAATCCTCAAATGTTAGGTTTTTACGTTCACACAGTGGTTAGAGATGGGGTTTTTTCTTCAATTTTTCAATTTGAGTACTGATTGGTCTCAATGATTACTCGAGTACTCTGGGGCGGGGCGTGTCCACCATGGCAATTTAATAAAAAAAATAAAAACTATAAATGATGTTAACTAAAATTTAACAAATAAAAATGTCTATCAAAATATGTAAATATGACTAATTATATGAATATGAAAAATAACACTGCTAGATTATCAATAATGCATCAGTGTTTTTCGAAAAAGAAACATCTGAAAGGAATAGTTGCATGAGGTTAAGCTGAAGTGAATGAACACTAGTAAACTGAAGCCCGTTCTATATGATGCATCCTATATGAGATTGATCAGAAACCCGAGATACACAACATAAATGTAATATTACATCTTATCTGCAGCAGAAAAGGATGCAAATGCAAGTGAACTTGAACTGTTACATGCTAGCCAGAAAGTGTTACTCCCATTTTGAATGCACTCTTACCGTAACAACACGCTGAAACACAGGCAACTAAAGCACAAAATTCACAACATTCTATAGTGTTCTCATTAAAATGTTATGCATATGGCAGATGGGTGCTGCACATCTTGCACTTAACTGTATTTTCATCTACTTTATCAAGTGATTCCCAGACATCCCTGCATCCATGTATTAATTAAAACAGGCCTACTGTTCAAAAAATGAAAAGATGGAAGGAAAAAAAATAATAATGATAAAACTGCTGAATTATCAATGTTTTTGAAAAGGCAACATCTAAAAGGAATGACTGTTGTCTCAAATAACCCAATCATAGTCAATGTCAGGGACTGCTGTTTGAGCTGATGCTGAAGAATGAACGCCAGAAAACTGAAGCGCTTTTTTTTTTTTTTTTTTTTTTTTTAGCGGGTTAACAAACTCAACCAATTGCATCCTAGATTAGATTAATCGGATATATAGAACACAAAAGTAATATTAAAACGCATGCGGACATTACCTTTACTGCTTGGCTATATTTATGCCCCTGTTCTGTTTGCTCTGGGTATAGGTTCATATTGTAAATATATGGTCTTCCACTGATCTCCCTTGCCACATGATGCTCTTCCTTTCCACGGCACTAAATCAGTGCTTGGATGACGTTTGTTTGCGGTCGGATTAACCACATTGACTGTTGTTGAATGTCTAGTTTAGCTGGAAACGAGGATGTCGGTTTCTTGCCATGTTGAGGCAGTACTTTTGCATTTAACCCCAATATCATGACGCATATCGGATCTTTTGAGGCCTGCAGGATGTGAGAGCTGATGTTGTTCTTCACAGCAGCAGGAAGCCAGAATCTGTCAATGTTTCCAGTTCCAAGTCTTGTCCGCTTACTAGATGCTTTTGTGAAAATGTCCGCTCAGGTTATTAAAGTTAATAACAACTAACCTGTATATATACAAAAGTTTAATCTAATGCTGATTTATACTTAAGGATGTCTTATGCATATTTTATTAGTTTCTTCTTTGAGCCGAGGAGGGATGTTAGACTCATTTCATTGATTTAATTGCTGCTTGGTGCACTGAAGGCCCATGCAGGAAGACCGGCCCTGAAGCAGATGCAAGCAGTTTCCTATGGAAATGAAACTCGACCTCTGTTTTGAGGCCAGCGTGAGGAAACTTTTTACATTCTGATTGCTTGACAGCTTTCATTTCATTGTGGCATCTTTTCACGTTTATAAACATGTCCTCGACCCCATGAACTGGCATCACTAGCCTGAGGCTCTGCATGAGACTAAGGTTTACAGAGGTCATTACAGCACTGTGATTTAGCTTCAAACACTTACATGGTCTGTAGCAAATGCATAGCTTACTGTTTGTGAATATGGTTTATACTAGGGATGTAACGATTCACTCAATGCGATGCGATTCACGATATTGGTTTCACGATACGATTTTCTCACAATTTAACAAAATGATATTTAAGACAAATTATAAATGAAAGTGTCCTTTTATTTCTTAGACAAAATGCCGCACATTTCTTTGTAAAACTGAAATATATTTTGTCTAATAAAACTAAATTGACACTTAAAACAAATCCAAAAAAAGTCCCTCCTAGTAGACCTTCCAATGCTGCTTTCTTGGGAGAAGGTTGTTTCAGCTGTCTGCCTGCCTGTCCACTGGCACCTTCACCCTCATCCTGCACAGAGGAATAGCAGAAGTTTAAAAAAAGTTAAGTACAACAGTGAGGGGGCTTTAATTTGTTATAAAGGCAAGTTAATATTTATTATAATTTGTATCATTACACTTGCAAAAGTTATAAAAACAGAACACCTTTACAAAAATCCATGTACACATGTAGAGAGATTCCTGTTCTGCAACAGCACAGATTTCTCGTTCAGTCTGTGGAATACATCCTTCTGCTGGTCTTTCTGTCGATGATCCTGAAATGCATTTATGACGAACAGCCTCATTTTTTTGACTTAAACACCAATGCACCTTGCCTATTAATTTTTTTTTACATGCAGATAGAGGTGAGGAGCTCACTGTGGTGGTGATTATTAATCTTCAGAAAGACCCAATACCACCACACCTCCGATTTGAATGAGTCAACGTCATGTTTGCTACTGTTTGGTGCGTGCACACTGGCGCAGAGTGAGCATTTTTAATTCATTCCTGTGGAAGTTGAGATTCACGATCATTCATGATTGTGAAGCTCAACTTCCATAGAAATGAACTGCACTCTCGCTCTGCTCTGTGCCAGTGTGCACACCCTATCTGTCGCTAGCTACAGCTTATTCACTGCTATTGTGCCTGTAAAGCAAGGTCACATTATACAGCTTTAACTCATCTCGTATTTAAAATGTGTATCACGATTCGTTCAACTTCTCAATCAATGTGAATCGTCACACATTTATCGATTTTTCATCCAGCTCAGAGTGAATCGTTACATACCTAGTTTATACACTGCCATTTAAAAGTTTGGGGTCAGTAAGATATATCATGAGATGCTTTCAGTTTTGTAGCTGATTGTGACCAGTGTTTTTTTTTTTTTTTTTTTTTTTTTTAAAAAAACAGAACAAAAAAAAAAAAAAGACCTATGAAAGGGTGTTTAGTGCTTAATACACTAATGGAGGCTGTACTGCACCAACTAGGGGATTAAATGCTGCTAGGTGGAACAAACTGTGATTTGCACTACTGTCTATTCAAAATGAAAAACCTAACATTGTGGATTTGTTCCTTTGTCCGGTAACACTTTAGTTTAGGGTCCAATTCTCACTATCAACTACTTATTAGCCTACATATTTCTAGGATATTGGCTGTTTATTAGTACTTATAAAGCAGATATTAATGCCACCTTGTGTATGACCATATTCTACATCCCATAATCCTACCCAATACCTAAACTTAACAACTACCTTACTAACTATTAATAAGCAGTAATTAGGGGTTTGAGGCAAAAGTCATAGTTGATAGTTAGTAGTTACTATTAATATTACTATTAACGAACTAAACTTGGACCCTAAACTAAAGTTTAAGTTTTTTTTTTTTTTTGACCATATTTATCTAAACCCCACCCCCCTTGAATATATTGTCGGGTGGAAGTTTTTAGCTTGAGTCACCTATAAATGAATGACTGATTATTTATAACCTAAAACTGACAATTTTGGTACACATTTTGTTGAAGTGGTTCTAAGAAAACATTTAATGTTTGTTTTTTCTTGTTCTTGTTATTTGGGTCAATCCAACTATTCCAGAACTATAGTCAAATAACCCCTAAAAGGGGAACAAGTAAATCTGATTTCCTTAATTAAGATCCTAATAAGCAACAGTGTTTGTTTCATGTCTTCAGGCTGTTTATAATCACATAATTTGTGGTGCTTTATGCTGTATTATTCTCATCAGCTTTGGATGAATAAAGCTGACTAACCCCTTCAGCATGTTTTTACTGGCATTGCCAAGATGACTCACCGTCACGTCTCCTGCCCTCGACTTCTTGCGTGACACCCTACAGTCTAAATGAGGGGAGTTTCCCCACCATTTGCACTACCTTTGGGGTCTGTAATGTAGATTGAGAAAAAAAAAAAAAAAACAGCTGGTGTCTGAGGGGAATGGCCAAATGTTACTGCATTTTCTTGAACTTTATATGCTTGACTTGTGTTATGTAGGTTTATTTTTATCCTGATTAGCTTTTTAATTGATATAATTTTATTTATTTTTTTTTATTCTTTGTCTACAGGTTTGGAATTCGCTCAGGCTGAGGGATTGACACAACGATGGCTACCCAGTGTGAGTATTTTTTTCCAAGTTAGTCTGTCAGTTTATCAGCATTCTTGTCCGATGACGGTGCTGCTTAACGCAAACACAAAAACACAGATAAGCCAAAAAAGAACAAGTTTATTCCCTGAATGATTTCGGTTAACCCTCAGAGAGCCAGTATATCAAACACCACATAAATGCCCCTTTTTTTAAATTAAATGTACTAATTGTATCAAACTTAGTTTTTTTTTTTTGTTTGAATAACTAACTTCATTGAACTACAGCAAATTTCATTTTCAAACTTAGTTATGTAGTTACTGTAATGTTGCAAGAATGTATGCTTTGCTGATATGACAAAGTTGCAGGCCTTAAATTCAACATCACATACTTTACTGTCTGTTCAGTGAGATGTAAGACTATTGTGTGCTCCTGAAACTCTAGCGTTGCAGAGGTCTGCTGAGGTGAACCAATCTAAAAATTGTCTGGAACAACATTAAATTGAATAATGTCTTTGTATCGGTCTCCTGTAGCTGACCTTATGGAGCTTGATATGGCCATGGAGCAGGATCGTAAAGCTGCTGTGAGTCACTGGCAGCAGCAGTCCTACCTGGATTCAGGTATTCACTCTGGGGCCACCACCACAGCACCATCTCTGTCGGGCAAAGGCAACCCTGAAGAAGAGGATCTGGACAACCAGGTGCTGTATGAGTGGGAGCAGGGCTTCAACCAGCCCTTCACACCTGAGCAGGTGGCAGGTATGTAGCTGTATTTGCTTCCAACACACTATGATGCCTGTATTAGACTTAAAAAAAAAAAAAAAAAGCCCTTCTGCCTGAATATTTACAGACTTAGTTTTCCTGCCTGCTTCCTGTCTGGCTAAATCACAAACTTCCTCTCTTAGACCTGGATGGGCAGTATGCCATGACCCGTGCCCAGCGTGTCCGTGCTGCCATGTTTCCTGAGACTCTTGATGAGGGCATGCAGATCACTTCTACCCAGTTTGACTCTGCCCACCCTACCAATGTGCAGCGGCTGGCTGAGCCTTCACAAATGCTCAAACATGCCGTTGTCAATCTCATTAACTACCAGGATGATGCTGAGTTGGCCACCAGAGCCATTCCTGAGCTCACCAAACTTCTCAATGATGAGGACCAGGTTAGGAATGTTCCAATACTGTTTGTTTCCTAAGGTGTTCTTAAGCCATTAAAATTGCAATTTCCTTTGACAAGACATCGGGGACTCCTGGGAATGTTTATTTGCAGCTGAAGCTAAAAATGGAAGATGTTTTAGCAAGAGCCTTCATTAAGATTATTTTTAGTCATATAGTGAAAGTTTGAAGCAATGACAATGCTGTCTGAATCTTTTTGGATGTTGTCAGTTTCACTAGGTAACAGTTGCCTGTTTGTGGATGTGAGGTTGGTAGAGCGATTCACTAGTTTGAAGTGACCCTTGAAAGATTTATGCATTTTACAAGCAAAAGTCCCTTCAATTTAGTCACTTCAATCCAGATTTCTCTGGTTGATCTGTCTGCAGTTGTTATACTAAACCTCACTGATAAATGACAAGTTGCCAAAATCCAGCAGTTTCAAATTCACTCCATCTTCATACCCTAAAAAACTCACTCTTGCTGTCCAGGTGGTGGTGAACAAAGCTGCAGTGATGGTGCACCAGCTCTCCAAGAAAGAGGCCTCTCGCCATGCCATTATGCGCTCCCCCCAGATGGTGTCAGCCATCGTGAGGACCATGCAGAACACAAGTGATGTGGAGACTGCCCGTTGCACTGCCGGCACCTTGCACAACCTGTCCCACCACAGAGAGGGCCTTCTCGCCATCTTTAAGTCAGGAGGAATCCCTGCCCTCGTCAAAATGCTGGGGTAAGGGCACCAAAACAGAAGTCAGGGTTTTTTTTGAAAGCCTTGAGTAGAGCTGCTTGGAAACACAGGCACATTAGTCTTGAGATTTTGTTGTCCTACTTATACCGATTCTCCACTAAACTATATTACATGATTGTTTTCAGGTCCCCCGTGGACAGTGTGCTGTTCTATGCCATCACAACTTTGCACAACCTCCTGCTCCATCAGGAAGGTGCTAAAATGGCTGTCCGTCTAGCTGGAGGACTTCAGAAGATGGTGGCCCTGCTCAACAAAACCAACGTCAAATTCCTCGCCATCACCACAGACTGCTTACAGATCCTGGCATATGGCAACCAGGAGAGCAAGGCAAGTACTGCATTGGTCTTGCTAAATGAGGAATAAAAATACAAAGATGTGTTAGTGACTTACTCATTCATCTCAACTCCTGCCACCACAGTTAATCATCCTGGCCAGTGGTGGACCTCAGGCTCTGGTCAACATCATGAGGACATACACGTATGAGAAACTGCTCTGGACCACAAGTCGTGTGCTCAAAGTATTGTCAGTCTGCTCCAGCAACAAACCTGCCATTGTTGAGGCTGGTACGTACATGCTTGCTTGTGCCATTTAAAGTGTGTGTTCATGTATGTGATAGCAAAAGATGAGACACTAATACTTCCTTGTGCATTTCAGGTGGTATGCAGGCTCTCGGCCTTCACTTGACAGATCCCAGCCAGCGTCTGGTTCAAAACTGCCTCTGGACCCTCAGAAACTTGTCAGATGCTGCCACAAAGCAGGTAAATGTTCGGAGTAAAACAATGTGTAGCCTGGTTTTTGATGGAAATGCACTCATTTTTAAGTTTACCATTTTCTCATGGGTTGTAGGAAGGGATGGAAGGACTTCTTGGCACTCTAGTTCAGCTTCTTGCTTCTGATGACATCAATGTGGTCACCTGTGCTGCCGGCATACTATCCAACCTCACATGTAACAACTACAAGAACAAGATGATGGTTTGCCAAGTTGGTGGAATCGAGGCCCTAGTCCGCACTGTTCTCAGAGCTGGTGACAGAGAGGACATCACAGAGCCTGCTGTATGCGCGCTACGCCATCTTACCTCCAGACACCAAGATGCTGAGATGGCCCAGAATGCAGTGCGTCTTCACTATGGCCTGCCTGTTGTGGTCAAACTGCTGCACCCACCCTCACACTGGCCATTAATTAAGGTGTGTGCTAGATGGTGTCCAGTTTTTCTGCATTTTATATGATTGCACATTCTAATGCAAGTCTTTCCACATTCCTGTAGGCCACAGTCGGTCTGATCCGTAATCTGGCTCTATGCCCTGCCAATCATGCGCCACTCCGTGAGCAGGGTGCAATTCCTCGATTGGTCCAACTGCTGGTGAGGGCACACCAGGACACCCAGAGACGCACATCAATGGGCGGCACACAGCAACAGTTTGTGGTGAGTTTTTTTTTTTTGTTTTGTTTTTTTTGTTGTTCTTTTGTAAAAGTGGGTGTGTATTTGGAAAAACAAATGTTGTATACTAATTGACTGACTTGTAATATTCAGGAGGGAGTTCGTATGGAGGAGATCGTGGAAGGCTGCACTGGTGCACTTCACATTCTGGCCAGAGATGTGCACAACAGAATCGTTATCAGGGGGCTCAACACCATCCCCTTATTTGTACAAGTATGACTTTACT
The DNA here is from genome assembly GCA_037950665.1 of Hypophthalmichthys nobilis. Lineage (NCBI taxonomy): Eukaryota > Metazoa > Chordata > Actinopteri > Cypriniformes > Xenocyprididae > Hypophthalmichthys > Hypophthalmichthys nobilis. The sequence continues at coordinate 20,239,747 of CM075483.1, forward strand.
TGCTCATTGCCTACATGTGTGCACATTCACCACCTAATCCCCTACCAAGTCAACATGCAAGATGGCTGCCATCTATAATCTTGTGAACCCTGTGATTTATGAGTTTCTAAAGTGTATCTCTTGCTCTGTAGCTGCTTTATTCTCCCATTGAGAATATCCAGCGGGTAGCAGCAGGAGTGTTGTGCGAGCTGGCTCAGGATAAGGAGGCTGCAGAGGCCATTGAGGCTGAAGGAGCCACAGCTCCTCTCACAGAGCTGTTACACTCCAGAAATGAGGGAGTGGGTGAGTGACTGCTCCCTATTGACTTTCAAATACCAGCATTACAGCAAATTTAAATCTCTTTAAATTTTTGTTGTGGATTGTGCTAGCAGCTAAAGGGTGGAAGGGGTCTAGGACACACAAGCTTACCGTTTAATCTTGCATCTCATGTACTTTTCTCTATATAGCCACATACGCTGCAGCAGTGCTGTTCCGCATGTCCGAGGATAAGCCTCAGGACTACAAGAAACGCCTTTCTGTGGAACTTACCAGCTCTCTTTTCAGAACAGAGCCCATGTCCTGGAATGAGGTACACTTTCATCTGCACACTGAGAGATCTATTACACATTTACACTCTATGATGCCATGTTTATGGAATAATTTTTTTTTTTTTTTTTTGGGTCTATCTTAGACTGGTGACCTAGGTCTTGATATTGGTGCTCAGGGAGAGCCTCTTGGATACAGAACAGATGGTAAGACATTTTTCATTGCAGTTATTTAAACTTTATTTGAACGTATTCACTTATTTAAACTTTTTCTTTTTCTGCACGTTATCTATTTCTGCACATGTAGTTTTTTTTTTTTTTTTTTTTTAAATTTTTCATTTGAGCACCTGTTTACACACACCTCATGGTTTTCTTGAATCCCTTTTAGACCCCAGCTATCGTTCTTTCCACTCTGGCTATGGTCAGGATGGTCTCGGTATGGATGGCATGCTGGAGCATGAGATGGGAGGACACCATCCTGGAGCAGAGTACCCTGTAGAGGGACTGCCCGACTTGGGCCATGCTCAGGACCTGATGGATGGCCTGCCCCCTACAGACTCCAATCAGCTGGCGTGGTTTGACACGGACCTCTAAACACTCACGGTCTAAAAGTACTGAAGGTAAGTTGACTTTCAAAAACACTGCTTGGGAAGTGCATTCTGCTTGGGTTTTAATATAAACATTAATGTGCTTCTCTCTCCACAGCTGTATGTTGAATGAATCTGCATTGTGATTTGAAGAGTCATGGAAGGTTTGCCAGAGGGTGGGCTAGTGTTTCAGAAAGTGCCTGACACACAACACTTGTCGCAGACGAAGGGGAGATGTCTAACGGGAAATAGTGGATGTCAGTCTCCTTAATTGCTATGACCCCTTTTTTTTTTTTTTTTTTTTTTTTTTTTTGCCCTGGATGGAAAATGCAAGTACAGAGGGACTGTGATGTGGATACTGACAAGTGCACATGAAAAGGATCTTTTAAGATGGAACTCTTTTAGCTTTTTATTTTCTTTTTTTTTTCTTTTTTTTTTTCTTTTTTCTTAAATTAACCTTTTCATGGTACTGACCCTAGCTTGGTTTTTTTTAAACCTGGCCTTTTTTTCTGCCATATATTTGTATTCAATATTTGTTTTGTCTTTTTTTTTTTTTTTTAAATGTCTTCTATAGTGTTTAGTTGTAGTGGACTTGCCTCATTGATTTCTGGATCTTTATCACTCACGTGCTAGTGAACAACACTAATCTCAGTTCCTATGTAATCTGACTGAAAGTGTAACAATGTGTAGCTTTTTATATGATCAGTTAAAATGGTGGTTGTTGGGAGTTAAAAAAAAAAAAAAAAAAAAATATGCATTCTTACAAAATGCTTAATGTTAAGCAAGGAGAAGCAGTTTTCAATGTCACTATTGTTCCAAAAAGGGTGTGGGTGCTGCAAGGGTGGGTGGGTTGTAGATGTGGGTTTATGAGGTATACACAGAGACAGAAATCTTTTCTATGCTATCTGGAGGTAGTCTCTATTGAAGCAACGTCATTGTTTGTTAGCCCGTTCGGCTTTTTTTGGGAACATGGATAATGACATGGCTAATCAATAAAAGACTTTTATTCCATTTGTGTTTGTGTGATTACACAAATGTATAAAGCAATTATTTTGAATTTTATATGAACATGTCCAGGTCGCATTTCACCACAATTTAATAAGTTAATTCTAATGCACCCTCCATACAAAGTGCTACAATGTTTGCACTATTTAGCACTGTGTGTGTGTACACATGCATACAGGTGCATCTCAATAAATTAGAATATCATAAATTATTTTTTTCTGTAATTTAATTCAAAAAGTAAAACTTAATGTCTAATAAATCTAGAATATATTTAAGTAAAATATGTTCCAGACTTTTTTGTTTTCCTTATAATTACAGCTTGCTGCTCATCAAAATCAAAAAATCAGTATCTCAAATTATTAGAATATTTAATTTCAAGTTCTATTAAATTGCCATTCTCTGGGTATAAATACTGGGTGTAGGTCAGTAATCCCAACAGCAGTCATGGGGAAGTCTGCTGAATTGACAGTTGTCCAGAAGACGATCATCAAGACCCTCTACAATGAGGGTAAGCCACAGAGGGTCATTTCTGAAAAAGCTGGCTGTTCGCAGAGTGCTGTGCCAAAGCATATTCATGGAAAGTTGACTGAAAAGGAAAAAAGTGGTAGGAAAAGGTGTACAAGTGAAAGGAATGACCGCAGGCTTGAAGATTGTCAGGCGAAGCTGATTTAAGAACTTAGGAGAGCTTCAAAAGGAGTGGACTGAAGCTGGAGTCAGTGCATCAAGAGCCACCGCACAAAGACGTCTTCAGGAAATGGGCTACAACCGTCACATTCCACGTACCAAGCCACTTCTGAACCAAAGACAACATCAGAAGCGTCTTACCTGGGCTAAGGAGAAAAAGAACTGGACTGTTGCTCAGTGGTCCAAAATCCTCTTTTCAGATGAAAGTAAATTTTGCATTTCATTTGGAAATCAAGGTCCCAGAGTCTGGAGGAAGAGTGGAGAGGCACAGAAACCATGTTGCTTGAAGTCCAGTGTGAAGTTTCCACAGTCAGTGATGATTTGGGCTGCCATGTCATCAGCTGGTGTTGGTCCACTGTGTTTTCTGAAGTCCACAGTCAACGCAGCCATCTACCAGGAAATTTTAGAGCACTTCATGCTTCCTTCTGCTGACAAGCCTAATGGAGATGCTGATTTCATTTTCCAGCAGGATTTGGCACCTGCCCACACTGCCAAAGGTACCAAAAGCTGGTTCAATGACCATGATGTTACTGTGCTTGATTGGCCAGCAAACTCGCCTGACCTGAACCCCATAGAGAATCTATGTGGTATCATCAAGAGGAAGATGAGAGACACAAGATCCAACAATGCAGATGACCTGAAGGCTGCTATCAAAGCAACCTGGGCTTCCATTACACCTGAGCAGTGCCACAGACTGATTGCCTCCATGCCACGCCGCATTGATGCAGTAATTTATGCAAAAAGAGGCCTACCAAGTATTGAGTGCATAGAAATGAACATACTTTTCAGAAGCCTGACATTTCTGTTTAAAATATCCTTTTTTTTTTTTTTTTTTTTATTGATCTTATGAAGTATTCTAATTTATTAAGATAGTGAATTGGTGGGTTTTTGTTAAATGTGAGCCAAAATCATCACAGTTAAAAGAACTAAAGACTTAAAGTACTTCAGTCTGTGTGCACTGAATTTATTTAATACATGAGTTCCACAATTGAATTACTGAAATAAATGAACTTTTCCACGACATTCTAATTTATTGAGATGCACCTGTGTATATATATACACCGATCAGGCATAACATTATGACCACTGGTGAAGTGAATAACACATCATCTCTTCATAACGGCACCTGTTAACAGGTGGGATATACACTGCTCAAAAAAAATTAAAGGAACACTTTGAAAACACATCAGATCTCAATGGGGAAAAATATGCTGGATATCTATACTGATATGGACTGGGTAATGTGTTAGGAATGAAAGGATGCCACCTCATTTGATGGAAATGAAAATGATCAATCTATAGAGAACTGAATATAAAGACACCCTGAAAATCAAAGTGAAAAAATGATGCAGCAGGCTAGTCTATTTTGCTGAAATTTCATTGCAGCTACTCAAAATGGTACTCAGTAGTTTGTATGGCCCCCACATGCTTGTATGCATGCCTGACAACGTCGGGGCATGCTCCTAATGAGACGACGGATGGTGTCCTGGGGTATTTCCTCCCAGATCTGGACCAGGGCATCACTGAGCTCCTGGACAGTCTGAGGTGCAACCTGGCGCCGTTGGATGGACTAAAACATAATGTTCCAGAGGTGTTCTATTGGACTTAGGTCAGGCGAGCGTGGGGGCCATTCAATGGTATCAATTTCTTCATCCTCCAGGAACTGCCTGCATACTCTCGCCACATGAGGCTGGGCATTGTCGTGTACCAGGAGGAACCCAGGACCCACTGCACCAGCGTAGGGTCTGACAATGGGTCCAAGCATTTCATCCCGATACCTAATGGCAGTCAGCGTGCTATTTTCTAGCCTGTAGAGGTCTGTGCGTCCCTCCATGGATATGGCTCCCCAGACCATCACTGACCCACCAACAAAGCGGTCATGCTGAATGATGTTGCAGGCAACATAAAGTTCTTCACAGCTTCTCCAGCCCCTTTCACGTCTGTCACGTGCTCCGGGTGAACCTGCTCTCATCTTTGAAAAGCACAGGGCGCCATTGGCGGACCTGCCAATTCTGGTGTTCAATGGCAAATGCCAGTCGAGCTCCACGGTGCCAGGCAGTGAGCACAGGGCCCACTAGAGGACGTCAGGCCTTCAGGCCACCCTCATGAAGTCTGTTTCTGATTGTTTGGTCAGAGATATTCACACTAGTGGCCTGCTAGAGGTCATTTTGTAGGGCTCTGGCAGTTCTCATCCTGTGAGCAGTCTTGCTGATGGGTTAAGGACCTTCTACGGCCCTGTCCAGCTCTCCTAGATTAACTGCCTGTCTCCTGGAATCTCCTCCATGTTCTTGAGACTGTGCTGGGAGACACAGCAAACTTTCTGGCAATGGCACGTATTGATGTGCCATCCTGGAGGAGTTGGACTGCCTGTGCAACCTCTGTAGGGTCCAGGTATCGCCTCATGCTACCAGTAGTGACACTGACCCTAGCCAAATGCAAAACTAGTGAAAAACAGTCAGAAAAGATGAGTAGGGAAAAAAATGTCAGTGGCCTCCACCTGTAAAACCATTCCTGTTTTGGGGGTCGCCTCATTGTTGCCCATCTAGTGCACCTGTTAACCTGTTGTGCAAGTGCAAGTGTAAGGATTTAAGTGAGTTTGACAAGGGCCAAATTGTGATGGTTAGACGACTGGTCAGGGCATCAGCGAAACTGCAGCTCTTGTGGGGTGTTCCCGGTCTGCAGTGGTCTATCAAAAGTGGACCAAGGAAGGAACAGTGGTGAACCGGCGACAGGGTTATGGGCGGCCAAGCTATGATGCACGTGGAAGAAAGCGCCAACAGTGGGCATGTGAGCATCAGAACTGGACCACAGAGCAAAGGAAGAAGGTGGCCTGGTCTGATGAATCACATTTTCTTTTACATCACTTGGATGGCCGAGTACATGTGCGTCACTTACCTGCTGAACACATGGCACCAGGATGCACTATGGGAAGAAGGCAAGCCAGCGGAGGCAGTGTGATGCTTTGGACAATGTTCTGCTGGGAAACCTTGGGTCCTGTCATCCATGGGGATGTTACTTTGACACGTACCACCTACCTTAGCATTGTTGCAGACCATGTACACCCTTCCGTGGAAATGGTATTCCCTGGTGGCTGTGGCCTCTTTCGGCAGGATAATGCACCCTGCCACAAAGCAAAAATGGTTCAGGAATGGTTTGAGGAGCACAATGATGAGTTTGAGGTGTTGACTTGGCCTCCAAATTCCCCAGATCTCGATCTAATCGAGCATCTGTGGGATGTGCTGAACAAACAAGTCTGATCCATGGAGGCCCCACCTCGTAACTTACAAGACTTAAAGGATCTGCTGCTAACATCTTAGTGCCAGATACCACAGCACACCTTCAGGGGTCTAGTGGAGTCCATGTCTCAACAGGTCAGGGCTGTTTGGGCAGCAAAAGGGGGAACAACACAATATTAGGAAGGTGGTCATAATGTTATGCCTTATATACACCGATCAGCATAACATTATGACCACTGACAGTTGAGGTGAATAACACTGATTATCTCTTCATTCATTAGTGGGTGCGATATATTAGGGAGCAAGTGAACATTTTGTCCTCAAAGTTGATGTGTTAGAAGCAGGAAAAATGGGCAAGCATAAGGATTTGAGCAAGTTTGACAAGGGCCAAATTGTGATGGCTAGATGACTGGGCCATCTCCAAAACTGCAGCTCTTGTGGGGTGTTCCCGGTCACAGTGGTCAGTATCTATCAAAAGTGGTCCAAGGAATGAACAGTGGTGAACCGGCGACAGGGTCATGGGTGGCCAAGGCTCATTGATGCACGTGGGGAGCGAAGGCTGGCCCATGTGGTCCGATCCAACAGAGGTTCTGATAGAAAAGGTGTCAGAATACACAGTGCATCGCAGTTTGTTGTGTACGGGGCTGCATAGCCACAGTCCAGTCAGGGTGCCCATGCTGACCCCTGTCCACTGCCGAAAGCGCCAACAGTGGGCATGTGAGCATCAGAACTGGACCACGGAGCAATGGAAGACGGTGGCCTGGTCTGATGAATCACGTTTTCTTTTACATCACGTGGATGGCCGGGTGCAGGTGCGGGTGCGTGTGTGTCGCTTACCTGGGGAACACATGGCACCAGGATGCACTATATGAAGAAGGCAAGCCAGCAGAGGCAGTGTGATACTTTAGGCAATGTTCTGCATGTGGATGTCATTTTTTTTTTTACAAGATTGTCAAAATTTGTCACCAAAAAACTCATTTGGTTTAACCAAAATTTCGGTTTTACCTAATGATAATATTTTCAAACAATGCTAACAGGCTGATATCTAGCTAGCTAGTTAGCATGCTAGCTAGTAGGGAGGCCCAATACCAAGCTCAGGTACTTGTACTTGTACTCGTAAAAATACCCCTGATACCACAGACCTCACGTGACGTAACTGACAGAATTTTCCGTGCACAGAGACACCAGCGGCAGCAGCAGAAACAATGTCAGCCTCAGAGGTGTGGAAATACTTCAAAATTAATGATGACAACACACACATTGCGAACTGCATGCTTTCAATCACAATTCGTTATCGATTAGTGAAGGTGGGATAGGCGGAATCGCCCTGAATGACACAGACCAGAAGAGCTCTCTTACGCGCGCTCTCCCTCTTTCTTGCGCGCGATCAGTTCTCCTTGTGCCTGAATGGTCGAAATGTCCATTGTGTGGAGTATCTCACGTAAATACCATTGGTTATGGCTTAAGTGGACGTAAACATTTGGGTGAAAACAGGATATGTGTCAGTAGCTATGGATTCGGTCTTAAAGGGACCGTAGCCTATATTTGTCATCAATGTTAATAAAACAACAAAATATGTTAAATAAATACACATGGTAAATAAACCTACTGTATCTGAAAAACAAGTTTATTTAATTTGTATCTATAGTATTTGTTGTATTGTTTGTAATTTGTTTGGACATTTCTTTTTATATAACAACAATTATATATATTGGTAATTATGCCCTTTGAAGGTTATTGGACACTGAAATTTTTGTTCTTTAAGTTTGTGACAAGCACATAAAAATTATTACTTTTTTCATTAGCGTAATAATAAAAAAACTGTCCTACATTCATTAGTCTCACTGTGTTGTGCTTGGAAAACTGTAACATCAAAAAAAAAAAAGAGAGAGAGAAATTAATAAATGTATAGGCATCAGTATCGGCGAGTACTAGAAAAAAAGTATCAGTACTCGTACTTGGTCCTTAAAAAATGGTATCGGTGCATCCCTACTAGCTAGTTAACAAAAGGACAATCAAACATTTTATATTTAGTACAAGTTTTTAAAATATTACAACAGTTTCCATGTTTTATAGCGGTTGGGATATGCGTACGAGCAAGTGAAAACATCAATTATTCAAATAGTTAAAAGAGTTAGTTACTTTGCTTCACGACCATGGGTGCTTCTCATTTCTTATTTGTGCATCCTCGTTTCCTTTCCTCGCTTCCTTTCCTTGCGTCTCAGCTCCACCCCCGTACGATGTGAGGGGAGGATGCAAAGAAAAAAAACATGGATGGAGGAATCAAAGGAAATGTTATTTGTATATTGGAATGTTCTTGATCACTCGAGCGTCACTTCAAAGCACCATCAGATGCGCTCATGGGATCTGCCCTCATGTTGTTAAAGTTTGGTTATTTTAAAAAAATCATAATAAATAATAATGTAAGATGTCCTGTTGAAATATATGAGATGTAAAGTTTATTTAAACTGCAAAAGTAAGGAAAACATTTAAATTATTTTTGACAGATGTGACAGGAGAGGAGAATATATACGTGTGTCAGGTTTCTCGACTAGACTAGAAAGACTTCCGCAAAGGTTACAGCTGTGTATCCTCCCTCATAACTCCTCAGGAAGCACTTCTCGTTCCTTACCTCCTCGCGGTGCAATTAGAGAATTGAGATGTCCTACAAGATGGCTTAGCTCGATCAGTTTCCGGGTCATAGGATGGAGGACGGAGTGAGGAAATGAGGAGGGATATTGAGAAGCACCCCATGTGGTCCTTTGCAGGTGTCTGAATGATGTCACATCCTGTCACATGATACTGACCGCATGACTTGATCCAAAATGGTCCCTTTATATTGGTTACTCTGAATGACATCAATGAAATTAATTTTTTCGGACATTCTTTATCATAACAAAACAACGGCTTTTACACATAATTTTAATACCATTCTAATACCATTCTAATTTAATACCATGCACTATGTTGATATATGATGTATCTTAACATTTATTACATTTTAAGATATTTTAATCACAAATGGCTGTATTGGCCATTGGACTGTTAAACCGATTGACCTTTTGACACTTCAAAATCTTTAAAATACCTTTATATGTAGCAAAATCTAATTAAAACCATTTGGATTCAATAAAACAGATCTAGTTGTACTACCTTACATACTTTGGATGTCATATCTTTGTTTTTTATTATTATTAAGGCCTTTGGACAAAAAAATGACCCATCATATCTTTGACCCATATATATATATATATATATATATATATATATATATATGTCTGCGTGTGTGTGTGCATGTGTGCGTGTGTGTGTTTTCAGACAGAAATGTGTCCAGTCACGTTCTTAACTGGTTTTAAGTGCAGTCTATATTGAATGTGCAGTTATATGTCTATAAACTTAAATATTTAAATGGGTCAAGTTTCTCTTCTCTGCTGCCTGTTGTTCTTTTCCACTCCTGAAATCAAAGTTGAAGATTCATTATCAATAAATCAGCCTTGGAAGGGTGGAATATTTCCGTTCTCTTATCTGAATGTACGAGAGTAGGTGATGAAATCTACACTTGTGCACACACATGGGTGCGTTAGCTACCCCCTTTTTTCTAAATTGGATCCTTATGAACCTCTGATCGGCAAGCACATTTATCTTAACGGATGTCTCGAGATTGATTGTTTGAATTTTAGTTGGGTTTAATTCAACAAATCATGCTTTTTCAATTGATTTGTTGAAGTTGCATATCTGTTGTCCCCAACAGAGTTAAGTTACAATTCATTTTTAAATTTGAGGTTAAATTTAAGGCTCAGCATATTTTTTTCTCAAATCTATATTCATACAAATATTGATTGTTTTACTATTAAATGAACTGTAATGCACCAGCATTTTAGCTTGGGTTTGGGAAGTTTTATGAACATTTCCATTTTCTGCCTCCACCTCTTTTTTTTCCCTTTTCGTCGAGAGAGGAATTTCACTGAGGCCTTGCCAAATGGCGGCTGCAGTTTGAAGTGTTGCCAGAGCGCTTTGTGCTGAGCAGCCCTCACCGCCTCCACAAAAACACACTCATCCCCCTCTTCAGATAGAAAAGGAGAGGGGGGATGGATTTGCCCAGTTTGAACAGGGGGCAGGGTAACATGTCTATACAATGGACTTATATGTGAGCCTGGAAAGTATAGCCTAAAAAACTTTTCTTCAACTTCAGTCACTTATGTCCCAGTGGTTGATTTTTATTCAAATATATTTCAACTTTTTTCTTTTTGTTGTATGATTTAATATTTATCACTTTAAAATGTCTTTGGAATTTTTTTTTATTTTTATATATATATATATTTTTTTATACATGTTCATGGTTTAATTTTTCTTTTACTTTTCAAATGCATTTTATGATTTTGTTGTTTTACCCTTGTCCCAGGCACAAAATCTGATTAAATCTGGGTCTAAAATTTGGGTCAGATTTATATATGTATATATATATATTTTTTTTTTTTTTGAAAGAATTCTCCATACTGCATTAATTTGATCAAAAATACAGTAAAAACAAACTGTGTAAAATACTGTTACAATTTAAAATAACCGTTTTCTATTTTAATATATTTTAAAATGTCATTTATTCCTGTGATTGCAAAACTGAATTTTTAGCATCATCACTCCAGTCTTCAGTGTCACATGATCCTTCAGAAGTCATTCTAATATGCTGATTTGGTGCTCAAGAAACATTTCTTATATTATCAATGTTAAAAACAGTGCTGCATAATATTTTTTTCAGGATTCCTTACTGAATAGAAATGTCAGAAGAACAGCATTTATTTGAAATAGAATTTTTTTTGTAATATTATAAATGTCTTTATTGTCACTTTTGATCAATAAAGTGTATCATCTCTAATCAAACTGTGTTTTTAAAGCACATAGCCTAAAAGGCTAAAGCCAAATGTTGCCTAAAGCATGAGCAAGAGGCCATTTTAATCCATAAATGTTTAAAATGTCATTTTGTTATTTGCACCAGACAATGCTATCAAATATTAGGCCTATATAATGATATTGTGGTGTAAATAAAGTTTCAGATAAAATACAAAAAATAACAGCAATGTCCTGTGATGCATTTCCACTATTTGACATTGTAAATGTGTTTTGAATGAGATTAAGTACACATAGACGCTCACACAGGAATGCATACAAAGTTATATATGCAACTGTAACACACTTTCTTAGAGGTCGCATCATCAGAGCCCAGAAAGAAAAGGTGAGACAGAATACGTGAGATTTCGGCTTCCCTGGAGAGAGAGACAGACAACCCAAGAACTCTGTGACCTTCCCTCCCACACATTCTCTTACCTCGAGGCAACACACCTGTGAGGACGTCTGTGTGTTTGAGAGAGACAGTCCACGAGATCAAAGCTCATTGACGGATCATGATCTAGTGTCTGTCAGTCCCTGCGCTGTGAAGATGGGATGTGTCAAAGTAGAGAATAGTTTACTGCAGTTCATATTTCTTTCTCTGGAGCTATATGAGCGTTTGATAAATTATTATTATTATTGAATTCACTTTAGAGTGCAATATTCATTAAAACAGCACAAATGTGAACTGTAAAGGCTTGTTCACACCAAAGATAATAACTAAAACAATAAAGTTAAAGATTAAGACAATTGTTTTTAATGTAAAAGAATAGCAGAGTCCACACCACAATTATAATTTATTATCGCTGGAATCACTTTCAGAAGAATTTTTCCAGCTGTCCCAGAATCCACTCGACTTTAAAGAGCTTGAGCATTTAATTCAGAACAGCAGCTTGCACTGTGCAATGTGCACTGGTGTGGACGCTAATATAGTTATTGTTATAGATATCTTTATTGTTTAGTTCTTGGTGTGAGCAGTGTTTGCTAAGGCATCACTGTTATTGCTCATACTAAAGTATTAATCTTATGTCGCAAGTAGGGAAACTTTTGTGTGTTGTGGTTTCTTAAGATGTCATCAGGATGCCGTTAGGGACATTTTAACAAACATAGCACAAGCCGTATACTGTCTGCTTTGCAAAAAAATTATTCTTATTAACCGGCGAGTGATGAGTCAGTCAAAAAGATTCACAAAACAGCCTCATTCATGAGTTAGGCCCTGTCCCAAATGGTACACTTTATGTGCACTTGCAGTCTTTCAATGACCACTGTGTGTGCATGTTTGTTAAATCCACAAGACAGTAGGGTGTGCTGCTTGTCATTTTAGGTTTCAGAAGAGTGCTTGAGAGTGCCCTCTTTGCAGCCGATATGCACCCTCAATGCACACTTTTGCCAAGCCTCACTCGAAGTGAGCTCCGCTGCAGACTTCTACCAACAGTCAAAGCGGCATTACGTCAAAAAAGTGTGGACCTGGAGGAAGAACACAAAGGCTTAGTAGCCTTGTTGATAAGTTTGGGTGAGTTTGGGCAAAACGCACAAAAAATAAATTACATTCAATGCCCAGTAGATGGCGATATCACTTCTTTTGTAACATAAATAAATTGCTGCAGAAACAGTTAGGTGAATGCAAAATGTAACAAGTAATTGCATTACTCATCACAAATGTATGGAGCCCTGCTCATGACATGCAGGGAAAAAAAGTAAATTGCGTGCACAATTTACTAATTCGTTTCCTCGATTTACTAAATTGTGTGCACTATTTACTATTTCGTTCCCTCGATTTGCTAAATCATGCACACGGTTTAGAAAATCGAGGGAACGAATTAGTAAATTATGCGCACAATTTATAAATCAAGGGAACGATGTAGTAAAGCGTGCACACAATTTAGTAAATCGAGGGAACAAATTAATAAATCGTACGCACGATTACATTTTTGTTACATTTTGCATTTTTCGCCTATCTGTTTCTGCAGCAATTTATTTATGCTACAAAAAAGTGATATCGCCATCTACAGGGCATTGAAGGTACTATATTAGTAATACGACTTAGTAATGCGTGCGCACGATTTAGCCTACTGTTTTTTTCTTTTTTTTTCTTGCATGTCATGTGTGTGGCTCCGTACCAAATGTATTAGGAGTAAAGAGTACATATACTTATTCAAAAATGTAGTCAAGTAGAGAGTAAAAGTTGCTAATATCTTTGATACTCAGTAAAACTACAAAGTAGCCAAAAAGATGCTTAAGTACAGTAACTACATTTACCCAAATACTTTACACTACTGATAATAATAAATGTAAATAAATGTAAATAAATATATATATATATATATACGCCTATGTCATGCATTTAATTTAAAATACTCTATAGTAATGAAAACAAACTGCCGTCTTGGTCTCAAGTGAACTTGCCACATCACAAAAATGAACTGAAACTTCAAGCATATACAGTACTTGCCTCACAGACATGAGAAATATATCTGTGGGAAGTTTGCCTACTTTTAAAACAACCAATTGAAATCTAAAACAAATATTCTCAGATTATAAAATCCATATGAAATGTGCATATAGGCATGTCCACTACTGTGGAGATGAGGAGTCAGCATCGTTGACTTCATCTCTGCAGCCGAAAACACACAAAACACTAGTTTATCAATAAGTTATTAAAATGTTCAGACAGTCTCCTTCTGTTTTTTCATGCCACATTTATAATCATTACGTTTGTCAATGCACTGCGGCAAGCTTTATGCTTGCGTTTGAGCGCTGATTAGGCTATGTATTATATAGGCAATTAAAGGCTCATTATTATGATTTATTAATATAAACACGCGAATAGTCGACTAATCGTTTAAATGAACGACTACTAGTTGTTTAGAAAAATCTTTAGTCGAGGGCAGCCCTAGTAAACGCTTATGTGGTGGAATGCTTTTAAACAGCCACAAAAGACCACCTTCTCTGTGTTTACTGACCTAACATGTAAACCTTATGAGAAGCGCGCTAGCCAGACAGGATTTAAACTTTGGTTTGAAGACGAAAAATGTACCAAGCACAATTTTCTCTCACCATTCCTGATTTCTAACACGCACTCACAAGTGTTTGCCATGGTCTTTCGGCAGAGCAGAAATGAAAAGCTGATGCTCTCTGTATGTTTTTCCGTCGTCTCCATTCGTGTTCATATGTAAATTGAGCAAGCTTATTTTGTCCATTAGATCAAAAGGTCTGAAAAAAAAAAACATAAATTTACCCGCCCATAGACCCTCCCCTCAAAGAAATCAGGACAGAAGTGGTTGAAAGTAGACAAAAGAGACAGATTAAAATACCAGGTGTAAACGGGTATGTGTCTCCCTCATCTACTCGTGATCCGATCGTCCAAAACGATACCAAGAATAAACAGGGCCTCACACAGGCTTGGCTTAAGCATTGTCTGTGAAACCAGGGGATAGACTTTCACTGAAAGAGTGGCCTAAGCCATATCTAGGGATAATAATAAAAGAGTTGTTTTTTTTTTTAACTTGGGCCAGTAAGTGACCACCTAGCAACCTCCCAGAACACCCTAGCAACCACATAATACCCTGGAACTCATCTTATGCCAGCTAGTTTTGCACTGGCAATATCACTCACATTATCACGATATAGTAAAATATAGTTTAATAAAGAGCTACTCTCTTAGTGAAACTCTAATACACAAATGTAAACACCATCAAAAAGTATTTTCTAACAATCATCAAGGTACAGCTGGGCTGTCATGAGTGATTCGCTGACACAACAATCCCAGCACTGGCCGATTCACCATTCGTTTGCAGTTTAAGCATTTGCTTGCAATGTTTAAAAGGTCGGGAAGCCCCATAAACACACACACACACACACAGATAGACATGCTTATTCAGCCTTTCTGACAAGAGCAAGGGGCCTGTTGCCTGGCAACCAGGGGGTTTATGGCAGGAGAGGCACTTATAGCCACTCTCACACTCACGCACATCCGTGCACACGTGTGCAGGTGTCTGTTGGTTGAGCAGATAGGCTGGGTGGGGACAGACACACACTTGAAACGGGAAGATGAAAGCCTGCTTTTTACTCACATAAAAGAGATGAACTGAGAGATAAACCCAGATACACTGAGTTTCTGCTAATGTACAAGTGCTTTAGTTAAGAGTGAGAGGAGAGAAGCATCATTATATGTGCAAAGACAGCTAGAGAGATCATATGGGGCAGTAGTGATGTCAGCGTTCCAGTACCAACCAATAGAATCTCTGTAATATCTCAGCTGTTTCTATTAGACAGCAATGAGATTAAATATAAAGTTGGAAGCAAATGAAGACTTATGCTTCTAAGATTTGAGAAAAAAGACTTTAGTAATCTCAAATGTACCTTTGGATGGCCAGAAGAGATCTCAACAATGACTCAAACTGTGTTTACATTTGTCCAGATACCAAAGTCTTTGATTAAAAAGTTACAGATTGTGATTCGTTTTGATACAGACTTGAATATTTCTAATCAAATTATTCCAGGACCAAATTATCTGGTTAATTATGTTAAATTTATCCACCTTCTTTTAACGTAAGGTGTAATTTTTTGAAGTTTCTGGTGTCGTTTGCTTTCAGTTATTTTAGCTGTACAAAAGAAGTCTGTTATGCTGCTTTATATTGCAAACTGGTATTAGTTATCATATTTTAACTTATCAGCTTAACTTATTAGCTTTTACCTTTTACTGGACTTTGTTATTATTCTAGTTATTTACCTATAGAGGCAAATGAATTTTCTCGCAGGAAGTCTCGCACAATCAAATAAAATAGCTGCAATAGTTTGAAAAAAATGGATAGCTTTTATAGTTTTATATATTGTTATTGTGTTGTCAATTTGTTTCTGTTTGTGTGTGTCCATTTAATTACTCTATAAGAAATTTTAGGATACATGCGACAAACATGAGGCATGATGGAGCACTCAGTTAAGTCTGAGCTATGAAGGAACAACTTTTGAGCCTTTTGGAATCAAGTAAAGCATATTTAATAATAAGAATAATCTGATAAGGAAATATATAGTCAAGATCAAAAAATAGATTGAAGTCACTGAAAAATCTGAACTCAATTTCAGTTGATACTCTCTCTTTCTTTCTCTCAGTGTCTCGTAATCTCTCTGAGCTTTGGGCTGTAATTATCTGTTAAGTAGACTCTTTGTTGCACTGAAATGAAAGAAAAAAAATGGGAGTAAGTTGCAGTTAGACAACTGAAGGGGTCCTCAGAGAAGTGAGACTAGAATATCACCTGTCTTTGGGGCACAGTAGCACAAAGAGGATTTTTCCCAGATAAAGAAAGGACCGGTTTATTGCATCTTAGATCATGTATTTCATTTCGTTTCGTTTTATTTTATTTATTAAGCACTTTTACACAACTGACCATTGACCAAATTGCTGTACAAATATGTAAACACATAAAGACAATCACAACCATAAAAACAACACTAAAACCACAAATAAAATAACAGCGAAATAAACCCCTCAGTTTTAAAACAATTTCTACACCCCATTAAATGCTAATGTGAAGAGGTATTCCTTAAGTTTGTGTTTAAAAACATTTAGTGTGGGTGCTGATCTGAGAGAAAAAGGTAAACCAGCTATCTTACATATAAAGAATTAATCAAGCATGCATATATGCAGTTTGTGTAATTGATATTCAGATTTCCAATGCATTTTTGCCATTTACAGGCCTTGAGGTGTGTGTGTGTGTGTGTGTGTGTGTGCATTGATTCTCTGAAACATACTGTATATATGACCTTCACAACCCTCACACAAGGCTGGAGGCAGTGAGGGTGTCAATCATGCTTTGCTAGGAGTGATTCTCAGTCTTAGTGCCAGAGGCAGGTTTAACGTAAGCCACCCCGCCACCCCCACCCCCCCAATCCATGACAGTGCACAGGGAAATCAAACACTGTGACCTATGATCTCCTGACCCAATGACCTCCCAGACTCTAATAAGCAGCCTCGTTATGTGTGTGTGTCTGTGTGAGAGACCAGAGACAATGTGTGTTTCTCACAGCAGAGATCATTGTGATTGACAATCCCTCAGTCTACAGTGAAATCTCTATTGCTAATGAAAGCTCATCTTACAAGCCGACATGAAGTATCTGCATGAGTAACACACACCTTAACATACATGAAGTACTTCATGTCTGCCTTGAGCTTGTGTGATACGCATATATTGCCAGTTAGTTCATGCATTCATGACCTCAAGGCTAGATTACTGTAATGCTCTACTGGGTGGTTGCCCTGCTCGCTTGATAAACAAACTACAGCTGGTACAAAATGCAGCAGCTAGAGTTCTTACTAGAACCATATTAGCCCAGTTCTGTCAACACTGCATTGACTCCCTATTAAACATTGTATACATTTTAAAATCTTGCTAATTACTTACAAAGCACTAAATGGTTTAGCTCCCCAGTACTTGACCAAGCTCTTAACGCATTATAGTCCTTCACGTCTATTGCGATTTCATAATTCTTACTAGTTGATAATATCTAGAAAATCTAAATCAACCGCAGGCGGTAGATCCTTCTCCTATTTGCCACCTAAACTGTGAAACAATCTTCCTAGAATTGTTAGGGAAGCAGACACAGTCTGTCAGTTTAAATCTAGACTAAAAACACATCTCTTTAACCTGGCATACACATAACACATTATCAATTTATATTTTCACATCCGTTAAAGGATTGTTAGGTTGCATAAATTAGGTCAGCCGGAACCGGGAACACTTTCTATAACACCTGATGTACTCGTTACATCATAAGAATGGCATCTGCGCTAATAGTCTCACTGTTTATCCCAAGGTCTACTGTAGTCAGTCGGATCCGGGCCGTATCCAGATCAGATGGAGGACCTGCACCTTGACACGACCACAACACAGCCCTGAAGTGTCAGCAGAGATTGTCAACTAGACCATCCTCTGTGAAGGCCTCATCAACACGACAGCCAGTGGCACAGATCCCCAACAAACCATTTCCATACCGGCGTGATGAATCCGATCTTCAACTAGATGGAACTGGATTAAATATTTTGATTGTTGCGATCCCAATCTGCCTGTAACACTGCCTGAATCATAATCATGCACTGTTCGTTGTTGGCCAGAGGAGAACTGGCCCCCCGACTGAGCCTGGTTTCTCCCAAGGTTTTTTTCTTTATTTTGTCACCTGTTGGAGTTTGGGTTCCTTGCCGCTGTCTTCTTTGGCTTGCTTAGTTAGGGAGACTTGATATTCAACGTTTTTGATCTGCCTACACTGACACCATTGTATGCGAACTTAACTGAGCTGGACGATGACATCAACTGTTTTCTCCAGAGCCAATGTATAGATAAATTAACTAAATTAATAACTATTTATTTTTACAAAAGAAATGAATCAATACTGCATTTACTTAAAGGTGCAATATGTACAATTTTCTGTCCGCTAGAGGCCTATTCAAAACAAAGGCATAGCTTGATGACGCCAAGTTTGAGTGTGGAATCTTGGGACATGTGGTCTTCACATCACAACCGGTGGAAATAATCGGGATAGGACTTGGAAAGGAATCATGTTCATGGATGCGATTATTAACGTTACTGTAGTAACAGGACCGAGCAAGACCCTGTTACTACAGTAAGCAGAGCAGGACCGAGTGTTGTGGGAGCTGAATGAGGACGCTGGAGCGATTGCGCAACACAAGCCGCGAGCAGCTGAACTTTTATTATGCCACAGTCGCCGGCGCCGCTTCCGCTTTTCCGGTCATGAGTATGAGGTAATGCAGCTCTGTTTATCATATTAGATACATTTGAGTGTGTTGAAAGTGTTATAACGTTACTCTGTGCGTTCGCTTAGTGGCTGCTGTGAGACACTTGTTGCACACTGCAGTAAGATAGATCGATTTTAGAATATAATATTAAATGCTGGATGGCTTGTGTTGATAAATGGCATGCAATTCATTTTAAAAACGTATTGTATGATGGAGAAAATTCTGTATTACTGTTACTAAAAACAAAGCTGCATCTGATTATGCTATGTTAGCTACTTCACAAAATAGTATTTTTCTCTGAGGCATGGTAAAGCATGGTACTTGCAAAAAAATCAAGAAAATTAGATTTAAACAATAACACTAAACATGTTGAGCTATATAACAACAATTAGTTTTCTGTCTATAAACGTAACCAAACAGTTGTTCCCTTGTCTATTAAAACATGTAATATATTAAAGCGTCTTTGGTGTTTCCATGGTTTCTACAAAATAAAACCGGAAACCGAGGGTAACACGGGTATGACGCAATTGACAGGCGACTCCTCACACATCCCGGAGCCTTGGTTAAAATTGCAATTTTCTCACGATTTACAAATAGTTGGAAACATTTGGGATATTGTAAGTAATTAAGTGAACAAAATATATAACACTGGCCTAGTGGTTTTTGGATATTTTACTGCAAATTTCTTACATATTGCACCTTTAAGCTGGACAATGACACCATTTTCTTCTAGAGCAGCTGTGCAGCCAAAATTATTTGCCAGTTATGACTGTAAAGCTGCTTTGACACAATCTGCATTGTAAAAAGCACTATATAAATAAAGGTGACTTGACTATTTTTGCTCTGCCAATTAAAATTATTTCAAACGAAGAATCAAACTTTGGATGTTTCAGAGCAATACACATTAGTTTAGTTTCTGAATGAATCAGTGTTTTTGAACAAATCGGTTGAACATATAAATCAGTCAAGGTGCCGTTATGTCACAAAAGTGCAGACTCATAGGAAGACTATGAGTGTAGGGTGTCATTTGGGGCAGGGCCATACTTGTTTTGTTCCTGAATGAATCAGTGTTTTTGAAAGAATCGGTTGAGTGAACGAATTTACTCATATAGTACAAAATGTCATGTCACTACCTACTAGCATAACAATGTAACGTGCAAAGTCACTGACTAATCCTTTGCATTTCTCAGTCTGAGACATCATCATACGGAGAAGGTACTAACATAAATGACTGTAAAAGCATCATCAAATGGATTTTCAGACTTTCCATCTACATAGATTTTGTTCTTCTCTTATTTCTGTTTTTCTCTCCTGATGTATTGCATCATCAGTGGATAGAAAAAAAAAATTTAAAATCTAAAATTCGATTACCTCATTGAATATGGCCTAGGGCTATGAAGTTTGACAACTCTAAAATCCCTGAGGGCAGGAAAAGTAGACTAATGAATGACCTTTTTGTGGACCAGCTGCATTTATGTATATGTTGAACTTGAAGAGCCCATCATTTAATTGGGAACAGAAATGCTGCACTTCGGTGTTTGAAAGTGAGGTGAATCATTTGACTGACAGCTCCGCGAATGAATTGGACAGGGGGCCTCGGCCCTGGGGATTGGAGATCTTTTTGATGATTGGATGCAACCACGCCCCTTTTTGATGACCAGACACTCCCTCTAGCTCCCAGAAGACTTTGCATGGGGCCCAAGAAAGATACAGTCCGCTGCCTCTTCGTTTCCTACTCTTTTTCTTTCTTTCTGCCTTCGCTGTCTCTCCCAAGGGAAATACGGTTGGTTAGGCTCTCAATTGAGCAAGTTATTTTGAAAAACCACGACACAGCCATTTAAAGATTGAAAGAAAAATGCAACTAATGCTGAAATTGAACTGAAATAAATATATATGATTTTTTAAAGTGTGCGCCCATATGAAAGAAATTTCTTTGATCGTGAATGAAAACATATGCACCTTAATACGATTTGTGTACTAAGCAAGTCAAAGTAATGTTCGTCATGAGGGAATAACATAATTTGTAGTGTGGGTCTGTGGCTCTTGTTTGTGGCTCGAGAGAGTGTTTAGACTGTAATGGGTTTTTGTAAATGAATATGACACTAATAGACATAATTCTTGGCTGTGAACATGGGTCTCTTTGAAGTAAACAGAGTCTGGCCTGTGTCTCAGTGAGCATAAAGGCGCAGCAGTGATGTCGGGACTGAGCAAACACACACCCACACCCACACACTCACAAACATTGATCTTTCAATACATATTTATGCTTGACCACAAGTGACACCAAATAGGCAGATAATGAGGGCCACTGGGATCTCTGGTACCCCAAGAGACTCTAATCTCTCTCTCCCACACACACTAGACAGTGGTAATAAAGTTTGCCACTGGACTCAATGTCGTTGACTTCTAGAGGCCATAAACACACACACACACACACACACACACACAGGAAACATAATATAGAAAGATTTTTTTTAAAAGGCAGGACCGTTTATGAATATGTTTCTCTGAATATCAATGACATTGAGTCATAATATTGATTTTCTAGGAGTTAAATGTTCATTTTTTATTTATGAAACTTACACTTCAGTCACATTTAAATGATGTATTAACTATTCACATATTTTAAAAAGTGAGTTAAGAGTTTACAGGGACACTGTAAATAAATCCATTATGGATTAAATATTATGTAAACTTCATTAAGTAAGTAGGGGGTGATTGATTGATTGATTGATTGATATTTTAAGTCACACTTAAGTTACTTCATAGTTACACTGCGGACGTGAACAGCACTATGTGACGCAACAAAAAACAACAGAACCCGTTATAATCAGTGATGTTGTCTACACTGGATACGGTGCGACACGAGCGATAAATAACCGACAGTAAACTGATGCCTCGTTCTATTTATGACGTACTGAATGACGTTGTTTTCAACGGGCGCTTTGTCGCTTCCAGCGTAAACAGTTATTTAGCTGTTGTGACATGAGCGATGACGGTCGCGTCCAGTGTAGACATGGCGCTACTTCACAGTTACTTCATGCATGAAGTTGCATGAATTATTCATATATTTTTAAGAGTGGCTTCATACATTCATTGTGGATTAAATATATATACTTCATTTCTAATGTAACCCAGGGGGTGATTGGAGAGTAGAGACAGATATGAAATTATTGAGGAAAGTGAGATAGGATCAGGGCACGCTGCAGGCCTGTCTTGAATCTTCATTACCTTCATTACCTATACCCATTATACCTTCATTAACCACTACGCCACAGATCCAACACAGAAAATTTGGCTTTATAACTCAATACTGTATAATTGCTCTATGTATTGTAAGCTTTGATAGTTTAAAGAAAACATTTCTGTCATATTTTATATTTTAAAAGAGCTGTATTTTGCCATGGATCTGGTTGAATCAAACTCTCAATTGCATCCTATCCTAAAAGGCTGCACAAGTATAAAATGATTTTGAATGTGCAGAAGTTTGTGTATGTGTCTGCATCATCTCTCCTTGCCATCTCCTCTGAATTTGTCAAAGTAAGTGATAAACAGAAATGACAGTAGCGTGATTTGACTGGTGAAGAGCAGCCGCAGTCACACATTCACCCACAAACACACAATTCCCACACACACCAACAACTTCGACACAGATTAAATATGGATTAAGCCTATTTGCATATGAATTGTGTTATCAAATATATTTTCCAGGGATTAACGAGATGGCGTTTACTCACTAAATTTAAACATAGATGGCTCTGAGTTACAAACTAAATTAAAAAATTTAGGAATAATATTTGATTCGAGCTTGTCTTTTGACGCACATGTGCAACACTCTGTTAAGAACTCCTTTTTTCATCTCAGAAATTGCTAGACTTCGCCCTATGCTATCCCTCTCTGTGACTGAAAGGCTTATCAGCACTTTCGTTTTTTCCCACATTGACTACTGCAATCCACTTCTTGCTGGGGTTCCTAAAACCACACTCAACAAATTGCAATGTGTACAAAACTCCGCTGCTAGGATCCTGACTGGAGTCAGGAGAAAATGAACACATCACATCAATTCTGAGGTCTTTGCACTGGGTCCCGGTCAGGTTCCCGAGATGATTTTAAAATCATTATGATCACATATAAAGCACTGTGAGGTCTAGCCCCTCAGTATCTGTCTGCACTCAAAGTGCCTTGAGAAGCTGCTTTAAAGGTGCTAATAAAAATAAAGCTTAATATTTTATTATTCTGGTGCAGTATAGTGTAAATATATATTTCATTTATTTTCCACCCTGTAAAACAATCCCTCGCCATTCACTTGTCAACTGAAGAGAATCGGAAAATGTGTCTTTTTTTCTTCCCATGTTCTTTGTCTTTTTTCTCTGTCTTGTCTGTGTAACCAGAATGAGTATGCCTTTAAGGGGCAGGTGACATGATAGGGCAGGTGACTTTTAAAGTCTCGCGGGCTTCAATGAAACGGCGTTTGTTCTCGTTCTCCGCTTGATGAACGAGTGTGTGTGGGGTTCTCTCTGGCGGTTTGGAAGAACTGCTTGTGTGTGACTGCTGCTCTCAACAATTCAGTGATTATTTCTGTGCTGACGAGCTGTTGATCTGAAAATGCTGTGTGCGTGCAACTCTGTGTTGGGGTTCAGCTACCTAATGGTCACCTTGTGTTTATACTCTGAATTACAAGTGCCAGCATCCATGGACAGTCTTACAGAATAGACTGCGTTGCAATCCACTTCTGCCTTTAATGAGACTTTTACGTCTCACAGTCAACAAAGTGAGCCATAGCGTATTGTTAGAAGGTTTCAAATCCTCCTTCAGGTTTAGCGCCACCGTTTCTTTCCCACTAAAAATTGAGGTTTATTTGTTTAGTTTGTGTTGTTTAGTTTATATTTATTGAATTGGGTTTTCATGTCATTATAATTTTCTGTGATTTTTACGGTATTCATTTTGTTGTACAATCTTTGTTTTATTGATTGGTGTACCACTGTATGGGAGGTCTTATTTTGGTTTGTGACTTGGTTTGCGTGTTTCACGTATGGTTTGAGTGTTTTTGATTCATTTTGTTTTTTTGTGTTTCCTCCCGTGTGGTGTGTTATCCAGTTTATGATTCAAGTTTGATTTGCTTCAATTTGGGTATCATATTTATTGTTTTCTTTGTCATGTTATTTGATTGATAATGTACATTTGAAGACTTCAGATGCAAAAGCCTCTAAGTGCCGTCTGAAATTTTCTTCTAAAATAAGCAATTTTATCAAGCTTGTATGTTTAGATCCAGTGATTCTACTTTAATGGCAATTAATAGATCCTTTTTATTGCCATTAAAGTGAAATAACTGAACATAAACATACAAGCTTGATAAAAATGCTTATTTTAGAAGAAAATTTCAGATGGCACTTAGAGGCTTTTGCATCTGAAGTCTTCATTTGGTTTACTTTATTTCATTATTATATTTTCATAGTTTTTTCCCCCATATAATATCATTTGAGAACCCAGTTTTGGTTTACTTATTTGAACGCTAAATTCAATATTGGTTTGTTTTTGTGATGTTGTTTATTTGATTAATTTAACCCTGATTTGTTTTGAATATTGTTAATTGTTTTCTTTTTGTTTAATGTTTTCTTTGTTGTTTTGATTTATTTTCTCTTATATTTACATCTTATCAATATTGCTGCCGACCAGATTATTGCAACAATACTATATGTGGAGAAGGATTGTACCTGCCTTTCTAATAAAGTGTAACTCTCTTTGTACTCTGGCTTCTAGTTCATTTATTTGAACTACCTGTGTTAAAAATATCATTGTTAGGGTCCCCTATCCCAGAAAAGTGGGGGTGGCGTAGTCAATTTGGTCGACATTCCAAACAGCCATATACTCCAGGTCACATCTGCTTATATAATCCTATAACCCACTTATGCTTTTTACTTTACCGTATTTCACTTCACTCTTAGATTAAAATGTTTTGAACCTATAAAAGCACTAAAGCTTGATATATGTTGATTAAGTGAATGTTATTATATCAGAAGTGTTTGCATATGGAAACACATTTTATATACACTAATTATTATTGTGCCCCAGGGGGCCTATTACCCAATATTACCTTCTATCTGCCTTTATATTTATTTATATGGTTTTTAATTAAAACAAATTTCTTTACCATTTAGTTCTTTACCATTCAATTTTCAGTTTAAAAAAGTGTATATTCATATATTTTGAGAGCAGAAAAACCTTTTGTAGCACCATGTACCCCTAAATGTGATGCAAAAGCTTCCATAGCAGAAAAAAAGACAGTTGTTTTGTATAGATTATGTAGCGTCTGGCGATATAAACACAATTGTAAAAGGCAATTACCCATGCAGGCCCTGTAAGGTCTGGCTCCCCCACTGAGCGCTATCACCCCATCTGCACCATTTGCTCTTTACACACATTTCAAATACACTTAGGAGACAGGCCACTAGAACCATACATTGTCTATAAAACTGGATTCTTTGCCATTAATTCATTGACAACCTCGTCTAAATGAATGAACATGCATTTCCCCAGTACATCTTGTGTATTACTACTGTTTGTATATTGCTCTTTCGTATGTTGTATAGTGTTATGCATGCCTGAAAGTTGGAACTATGAGATAATGTATTTCATCTAGGTGATGTTTACTATCAAATTACTTCTTATTTAATGACTCACATGTTGGTGGACATCAAAATATCATAGAATGCATTGTATGTTTGTTATATTTATCAGAGTATAAATGGACACAAACCTACAAACCCAGGCAAATGAACTCACTTTCAAACAAAGGAAATCCCCCGCCAGAGAATTTCACATTTCTCATTGGTCAAGCCATGACTCGAAGGTGTCGACTGTCTAGAGAAGTTAAATAGCTCTGAGCAGATCTGAGTTCGTTCTTCTAGTTTCTTCTGGTTTTTCTCTTTGTTCCTGTTGATACAATGTGAGGGCCATCCGGCCCGAGCCGGGCTGGTAGGCCTCCATTTCACTTCAAGCCAGGCACAACTGCAGCAACCACAAAAGAGTCAAATTAACAGTGCAAAGTTTGTCTTCATTTTCTTCATCAACGCAGAAGATATTGATTACAACTTCCACGCCAGCGGACCGAACCATCAAGGATTTCTCCTGAGCCTGCAGATCCGGACAGCTAAGGCATTTGCAAGTGTCATTTGAACACTAAATGGCAATTTAGTATTAGGATTGTGAACCCCTTTTAACAAAGGTGCTTTATAGTATTGAAACTGATGGTTCGTCCAGCAATTGTTAATTTACCCTTTCCATTGTTTCATTCCCCTGTTATGATACAGTTCAAATTCATTTTCCACTCTCTCACTGCGTGAATGGTATGTTTGTGTTTGTTAGTTTAGTTATGTGTTTGTGATTTAGTTAAATAAAACTTGTGTGCACACTCTTGCGAGTTGATTCTGATCTGCTTATAAACCAATGTCCCTGATAACGATTCGATCACAGCTACGTGCTAAGAAAGCAATATTTTTCGGTGGCCACAGAAAAATATAGCCTACTTCTTGAAAAGTTGATAGACGATCAATACTGAGTGTTCGCTGGCCAGATTAATTGATTAACAGTTAATTTGATTAACTGATTCCAATATTTATAATTAATCATAACGAGTTATGATAATTTTTAATATTTCCCCTTTTGAGCTAATAATAAATATTGTTACATTTAGATTCTGTTATGTTGTCCTTCTGTTCCCTTTCCATTGTTCCTGTTTCCATGCTCTGTTTAGTTTGAGTTTGATTGGTTACTGATTATGTCCTCATTTGTTTTTATGGTTACTTAAGATTTTCACTTGAGTTTCTTTATATTTGCCTGTTCAGTTCATTCCCTTGTTGGTTCTCCTATATGTTTATTTGATTGTTTATCTATGATTATTAAAGGCAAACATTTTTTTGTCATGCTGGTTGAAAATCTCTTCCCATCGTGATAGCCATAGGGCCTCGAGCACCCACAGAAATGCACCCATGGAAAAACACAACATATATTCTCCATTCATTTTAAATAATAATAAAAAACAATTGCAGCTTTCAGACACAACTTTTTTCTTGTTTTTATAGTTCATTTAAGGCCATTTCTATTGCATTATTTTAATCACAAATGTCAAGAGCGCATTATTGTAACACAAGAGCACATCCAGGTAACAAATCTCTCCACTCGCAGGCCGATTTATTTCATTGTCGCACAAAACTGGACGCAAGTTTTCAAATATACAGTGGTCTCAAGGCTCTACTCTAGCTCAGATTTTACGTATGAGTGTTCAAACTTTATCTTGTGCACTCGTGAATCTCTATTTGCTCTTTCTCTAGAATTGCCTTTTCTCCTGGATTTAACATTGCCAGAAGCTTTTAACCATCAGACTTTCATGACTGACTGATAAAATACAGGCCTACCTTTAATTTGTAAAAAAATTACGGATTCGCCTTTATTTCACGAGATAGCATTTCAAGCTGATTTTCGTCAGCAAGTTCTCTAGTAATTTTATTATTTATTAGTTATTTTTGAGTTATTTTTGAAGTGCTTAGTGTAAATAGGTGTTTATTGAATTTTATTTAGTAAACCGCTACTGATCACCTGGTATAGGCTATATCACGAGATGGGATCGTGATCATGACAACACTCATGGATAGCTAATGAGCTTTTGTTTAATTCATTCATCAAGCACACCACTGAACAGAAAAAACTACAGTAGCCTACTCTTCGGGGGTGACATAAATCGGCGCCTATAGCAATCACTAAGTGGTCTAAATGTATTTATATGTATATACTGTCTGTGGAAGCCCTTATGGAAAGAAAATATATTTCCCTATACAGTTGAGCTGAAAAGTTTACATACCCTTTGCAGAATCTAGAAAAATGTGAATCATTTTAACAAAAGAAGGATCATGAAAATTGCATGTTATTTTTTATTTAGTACTGTACTGAATAAACTATTTCACGTAACAGTTGTTTACATAAAGTCCACAAGACAAAAAATTGCTGAATTTATAAAAATGACCCTGTTCAAAAGTTTACATCCCCTTGATTCTTAATACTGTGTGTGGTTACCTGGATAATCCACGACTGTTTTTTTGTTTTGTGATGGTTTTTCATGAGTCCCTTGTTTGTTCTGAGCAGTTAAACTGAGCTCTGTTCTTCAGAAAAATCCTCCAGGTCCTGCAGATTCTTTGGTTTTCCAGCATCTTTTGCATATTTGAACCCTTTCCAGCAGTGACTGTATGATTCTGAGATCCATCTTTTCACACTGAGGGACTCAAACACAAGTATTAAACAAGGTTCAAACATTCACTGATTTCCAGAAGGAAACACAACGCATTAAGAGTCGGGGATGTAAACTTTTTGAATTGGATGAACAGAATAAATTGTACTTTTTTTGTCTTCTGGAAACATGTAAGTATCTTTTGTAGCTTCCAAAGGGCGGAACTAAATGAAAAAATATGTTCTTTAAACAAAATAAAAAAAACTTGCACATCAACTTTTCACCCCTGACTCTTAACACATCGTGTTTCCTTCTGGAGCATCAGTGAATGTTTGCAGCTTTTGTAATACTTTTGTCTGAGTCCCTCAGTTGTCCTTAGTGTGAATAGATGGATCTCAAAATCATATAGTCACTGCTGGAAAGGGTTCAAATATGCAGAAGATGCTGGAAAACTGAAGAATCTGCAGGACTTGAAGGATTTTTCTGAAGAACAGAGCTCAGTTTAACTGCTCAGAACAAACAAGGGACTCATGAACAACCATCACAAAACAAAAAAACAGTCGTGGATCATCCAGGTAACCGCACAGTATTAAGAATCAAGGGTATGTAAACTTTTGAATGGGTTCATTTTTATAAATTCTGCTATTTTCTGTGAAAATGCTAGTTATGTGAAATAGTTTATTAAGGACAGTACTAAATAAAAAATAACATGCAATTTCATGATCCTTTTTATTTAGTAAAAATGATTAACATTTTTGCAGATTCTGCAAGGGGTATGTAAACTTTTGAGCTCAACTGTATATGAATGATCAATATATTACATGATTTAATGGTATATTTGAAAATATACATAAAAATATATTGCGAAAAAATATATTACAATATATTGAATAATACATAAGGAATTGCCGCTTTTCATATATTGAAAAATATGTGATAATATATTTACTAATATATCATAATGTATGTAATTTTATGTTCAGTAAAATACTTCATAATATATAGATTTATATGTGATCAGATATGGTACTGCATGCATAATATATTGCAGATATATTTACTCATGCAGTATAAACATATATATGGTAAAATATATTATGTAACGCATTTCTTATATTTAATAATTATTTACATTTTAAATGTTTCATATTTTCAAGTTAACAAAAGCACACCTGCATGTACTAAAGTTTCTACCAAAGAGACTATCACTGTGCTACAGTGTTCACAGCTGTTACTTTTTAAATAAAGTTATTATAGTCTTAATTGTGTTCAGCCAATCATAAACCTAACCACAGGTTCTACTCTTCAACACAATGGTAACCCCAAAAAACTCACACATACCAGAAAACCTTTTAAATTCCAAAATAATACAACTTTAAACACTAATAGATCTCCCCCTATATCAATATTGAGCATGAAATAGCACTTCATTTTAACATTTACTCTCCTTTAACAGTCAGAAGCAAAGCATGCTGGGAACTTGAAGTCTGTTGTAACCACTGATTGTAACTCATTCTGTGAATGTGTGTATATATGTGCACAATACATTCACATTTATATGGGAACATGTACAGTATGTGCAATATGTACATAATAAAGGATAAAACTTTATGAATGCAATGCTATTTTTGTCTTCATTTATAAATATTTTATATGTATCAATATATAGCCATACATGGTCAATGCATATATTGAAAAATATAAGCACTAGTTTCCCATATATGGAAATGTATTATGTAATATATCGCATTATATTTTGCAGTATATTCCCATATATTTTTGTTCTGTAAAGGAGGCATAGGACCATAATATGTTTGTCCAATCATTGCAATGCAATGGTACGATACAGCTTCCTGTCAATGTATGTATTTCCATACCTCCGCGCAACCTGCTCACGCAGACATCACACTCATGCTATGCAGAGTTAGACAGACGTCAGTCACTGAGCACCACAACCAAAACAGCAGCCACCTTTTATAGTTCCTCCTGAACCAAAACAAGGAGATTATGCATGCGCCATAACTACTGTAATTTGTGAGGAAACCTGTGACGTTATACTTGGAGCAGTTTGTGACTCAAATTTATGCATTTAAATGCAACACTATCAACACCGAAATGAAACTGCAGCAGTCAGGTGGTACAGGTCAGTGCTCTTTAAGTTGTTTATGTTTATTATTCTTGTAATGTTATGTGCTTTGAGACATGAGGTAGTTTAACGCTGTCTCTCATCTCACATCACGCTTTGCAAACTCTGCTGCAGTGTTGCCAATTTAAGGATTTTGTCTCTAGATTTAGTGACTTCCCCACCCCTTTTGAGACTTTTTTCAAATGTTCTAGCAACTTCTTGGACAAACCTTATCTACGTTCTTATTTTGCCCACTGATCTCTATTCATATTTATATAGATCAATGAATTTGCCATTATGTTGTCATCTAGTGACATTTAGCTACCAGTTTTAGCTACTTTCAATTGAAAGCAGTTGGCAACACTGCTCTGCTGTGTGCGTTCATGTGTTTTGAAAGAGGCGTGGCTTTGGAGAGCACTCTAAAGGAAGGGTGGGATCTTATGCATTAAAAGCTAACTTGCTATTGCTAGCCGCTCCTAAAATTGCCTACCCTAACTTTAATCTTGTGATCTTGTGTTCCTAGTCTGTTCTTTAATAAAGTGTGTTTTGTTTTGGACTCTCCTTTGTGCACCCACAACGGTGAACGTGTTTCTGGATCAACATCTTTGTTGATCCTGTAACAACATTCCAACCAACCAATCAGATTTGAGCGACAAATTTAGAGTTTATGTCATTGTCAAGTTTAGCCTTACAACCAGGGTTAGGTGCTTCAACATCAGTGTTATACAACTATCATTTCCCTCTGATTTTAGGGACAAGTTATGGGTAGGGTTAGGTTTAGGGGTAGGGATAAGGATAGGGTTAGGACTATGTTTTTCAGACAGGAATGCTGTTCCAGGATCAACAAAATATGTTGATCCAGGAACATCTTATTTGTCAAAATCACTGTGACCTGCTCACTACAGCCCATTGTGACAATTGAGTTGTTATAGATCTAAATAATTTTTGAAGCCACTTAAGAATTCATTATTGAGCTTGCTAACATCAAGAATGACCTTAATGCAGTAATGAGCAATACAACAACAATCAGACCAGCTTTCATTCTTTCTTCAGCTTTGAATGCAACACTCTGTCTAGACCAGTTCTGACGCATGTATTCTGTCATTGAGGGCCTTCTGTGCGATTTGCTTCACATAGGGAGAGTGTGTTTAGACATGTTTGTGTTTAGACTCTTTCTCTATTTCTAATATCACAGAGAAAAACTAATTTTCTTACTCTCAGATTCACTCAATGACGTGAAATCTTTTTTCTTTAAATCCTTTTTTCTTTGATGTCTGAGCACAGGTGGGAGAGGGGCCTGTAAGGACATGACTGTCTGTTTTATGTGGGTAACCTCACACAGACACAGGCATACTGCACGCAGCACATGACATTTAGTTGTTCTAACTATTCCTTTGGTGTTCTTTAGACGTATAGAGCTCTTCATGCTCTTTGGAGTGAAAAAAATCAATGCAGTCCTTGCTAACATCATCCATGTGCCCACTTGCTTTGTATAAATTGGTTTCATCTGCGAATGTTTTGGTACAGAAGCCTCCAAACAAGAAAGACGGCTTCAAAACATTAATCTTCTAACTTTTTCTCTTTCCTCTGTACTCCTCTTTCTCTCTCCATGTCTTCCACCCCCCCATTAAACAAGCATTCAGCAGCAGCTCCATCACACCCACAAACAGATTAAAATTCATAACTTTCTTTATGCAAATTTGCGGCAGCCACTTATCAATCCAATTTCAGCCAATTACACTTCTTCTCATTAATCTGCCTTCAAGCCAGTGAAGAGCTTGCAAAAAGGAATATTAAATTTGATACAACAAATGTCACATGCACAAAGTATTTGACTGAGTAATGAGTGTGTCAGAATAATATGGGTTAAAAATCTGAACATTAATGGATTAATTATTTATATGTGACAGTAGAGAAGAGATATTTTCTGAAAATTATGTCAATCATTAAAACTGCAGAGATGCATAGACAAACTAGTGTTTGAATGGAGATGTTATTGTTAAGATAGCATAAAAACATAAAACCGTGTGCATTTATTGGGTCCAAATTTTACAGTGAAATAAGAACTGGTTTAGTTGAGGGATTTTATAAGTGA
This sequence comes from Hypophthalmichthys nobilis, assembly GCA_037950665.1. Taxonomy (NCBI): domain Eukaryota; kingdom Metazoa; phylum Chordata; class Actinopteri; order Cypriniformes; family Xenocyprididae; genus Hypophthalmichthys; species Hypophthalmichthys nobilis. Next base: position 20,271,857 of record CM075483.1, read on the forward strand.
CTAAACAACACAAGATCATCTCATTTTGCCAGATTTGCATTTTTTTCTCATTGTTTAGAACCAACCTAAGAGCAACCTTAAAGCAGCTAAACAATGCAAATGCAAAATGCAAAAATGATTGCATTTTCAATTGCATCAAAAACATCAAAGCAATAGCATATTATTATTATTAATATTATAATACCTTCAATTATAATACATTATATACAGTAGACCATCGTTTTATTTTAATAAGTCTCTTTTAATCACAAAGGCTCCATTTACTTGATCAAAATATAATAAAAACAGTAATATTGTGAGAAATAACGGTTTTCTATGTGATATAATTTAAAATGTAAGTTATTCTTGTGGTGGCAAAGCTGAATTTTCAGCAGCCACTACTCCAGGCTTCAGTGTCACATGATCCTTCAGAAATCATTCAAATATGCTGATTTAGTGCTGAAGAAACTTTTTTTATTATTATCATTGTTGAAAACAGCTGAGCTGCTTAATATTTTTGTGGAAACTGTGATTTTAACACTATAAATGGTTTTACTGTCACTTTTGATCGATTAAATGCATCCTTGCTGAATAAAAGTATTAATCTTTTTTTTTTTTTTAAATCTTACTGACCCTCAACTTTTGAGAGATAGTGTATTATACTTATATATATATAATTTATTTTAATTGCACCATAGATTTTAGACTCTCTTTTGTATTTGTTTATTATTGATTTTGTGTCCATTTCTATTGGGTAGACTTTTCATTTATTTTGCAGTAGAGCTGTATCTAGAAGTTTCATTTGACTCTGGCTCCATCTAGTGGAAACCCTTATATTATGAAACACTTTTGCACACATGACATAATTATGACTCGCAGCTAATATTTTATTTCTAATGGCATTGGCAAAGTAAAACTACGCCCTCTTCTCTTTCTTTTCTTTCAATAATGGATAGTTTCATCAAAATATTCACTTCTTTTTTCTCGCTCTGGTATTTCCTTCAGGAAACGCAATATCTAACCTGGTCAGGTGTATCTCTGGAAGAAGTCAACAGTGGTTGATAAAGATGGGGGTAGTCGGTGGGAGGAGTCTTTTCTGCTGCAACCTCAGTGTGCAAATAAACATTTTTTGATGGTTTTCAGTGGAGCTACTATTTATGAAAAGTATGGACTCACCGTTCTCTGTGCCTGGTACTGGCATTAAATAAACAGACTACAGATTCATCGGACGGGACGCAACTTTGGCTTGTATTCACCTGTAAAAATTTACCTTTTTGGAGTGGGGCAGAAAGATTTTGGGTCGCATTCATGGCGGAGAATCCAAACTCTCGACCTGTAATAACCACCACGAGCAGTTCTTACCTGGAATGCGGGAATTCAAGTACAAGGACCCCGTGGTACGACAAAGACTCCATGCTGAGCGTGCCTTATTACCTCATCCTTGTTGAAGTTGTGAGTAAACTTTACTTTGTCTTTATAAAAACTCGACTCGAACTTTATTAATCAAACTTTATTAAAACTTGACTAAAATGGGCAACTGATGAACAAATCCAACAGGCTTGTTATTGGTGAGGGAAACTTTTATACGGTTTGTCTGTTCTGTTATCTTTCCTTTTGCTTTTGCACTGGAATCTACGCGAGCAGAATAGAGCTTTGTTAAGAGCCATTACGTGAGCTGGACTGCGTGGTTGCTAAGCAACCGAATGTAGGCTATTCTCCTCTCTAAAACGAAGTTATGCAGCAGTTATCATAAACCGTCAATTTAAAGTCGTTCGAGATTTAAGAAATTGTAATGTTAAACTTTATTTTCACGGTGTAATTCATTCACTTTCAAATCAACGAATCAATTGTTGAATTGGTTGCGTGTTGATTTTAGATTATCACATTTACACATCACAACTTATTAAAAAGGCAAATGTGCACTGTAAAACCCATGCCTTTGTATTCAGGATGAAATAGTAATGACTGGAGGGCTTATAGGTTACACTGCATGTGTGTGTTTATTAAGGCTATGTAATTTTGTTTTGTTTTTAAAGATACGGACAACCTACTCCGTATGTAGGCAATTGCATGTGTGAGCTGCAAAATCGCCATAACTTATATGGAGAGATTTTGTTATTCGTGTACGTGATGAGAAGCCCAACCTATAGCTTATTTTTTCCTCTTTTTTCACATTGTTCTCAACTCATTTGTGTGTGTGTGTGTGTGCGCGCGCGCGTGTTTTTTTGACATATCAGGACACAAATTTGTATAATGACATGGGTATGACATAGGTATTACAAGGAGAGGGTGACTTATGAGGACATTACCCCATGTCCCCATTTTCAAAAGGCTTATAAATCATACAGAATGAGTTTTTTTTTTTTTTTTTTGAGAAAGTAAAAAATGTGCACAGTTTTCTGTGATGGGTAGGGTGTAGGGTTGGTGTAGGGCGATAGAAAATACGGTTTGTACAGTATAAAAACCATTACACACATGGAATGTCCCCACAATTCACAAAAACAAACGTGTGTGTGTTTGTCTCCAAATGTCCCCACAAGGATAGTAAAACTTGAGATTCCCTACTTTGTGGGGACTTTTTGCTTGCTGGTCCTCACAAGGAAAATTGATTAATAAACATAATTTTTTTTTTTTTTTGGAAAATGTAAAAATGCAGAAAGTTTTCTGTGATGGGTAGGCTAGGTTTAGTGTAGGGGGAGAGAATATACAGTTTGTACAATATAAAAACTATTACACCTATGGAGGTCCTCACAAGTATGGCAAAACAAACATGAATGTGTGTGTGTGTGTGTGTTATTGTGGTCGGTGTAAATGTTCCTCTTTCTGCCTCAGTGCCGGTAAGATAAGGCCTTGTTGCAGAGGAAGTGAGATTGTGATAGAGCTATGTATTTAAATGGAAAGTGCTAATGGCTGGTTTAATTCAATGACCCAATAACCCAGTTTTGAAAAAGTAGAGGACTCTGCTTTTATAGTCTGCTTTATCTCTTTAGCAAATACATGTTTGTTTTAAATATATAAAGTTGTCACTTTAATGACGTAACTAAGGTTTTTTTTCTGTATTTTATACTTATTTGTGTTTCTATTAATCTACAAATTTAGATATTTAACAACTAAATTTAATTCACCTCCTAAACAACAGAGTTCCTGTTGTCTAGAAAGATCTGGATATGGTAAAAGTCATGTAAAATAAATAAAATCTTATAGCTCCATGGCCATTTTTATAATGAGTATACATTTTTTTTTAGTTATGTCTATAGAAATTTTGAGCAAAAAAACAAAAACAAAACAAAACAAAATACAGCCTTAATCCTTATCCCTGCAAATCCCAACAACTTGAAAATCGTGGGGCCTTCAAATACAGTTATGGAGACCAGGGGGTTTAAAAAGGTTGAGAACTACTGTCCTACAACAGCTCCATTTAGTTTTTCCAGAGGATGAAATAATTCAAAGCAACAGGAATTCTTCTATTCTTCAGATTTTGGGTCTGCTGGTATGGGCACTGATTGCAACCACAGAGTATTTCCACTTTTCCCCATTTGGATGGGTGATGTTTGTGACTGTCTTCTATTGGCTTCTCACCCTCTTCCTCTTCATCATCAACCTGGCCAATGGAAAAATCCGACACATGCCTTGGACTACAGTGGTGGGTGCACTTCTATACAGTTATAGTTGATTCTTCTCTACAAACCTGGGATTAATTTAAAAAAGGACTGTATGTGACAATAGTTCCACATTTTGATTTAGAAAAAAACAGACTAAACTTAGTCAATTATCATTCCAATGACTTTAATAAACAACATGGCTTTAATGGTTTTGAAGGAACATATTGTTGTGCTAATTGTCTCAAATAATTGTAGTTCCGTCCCTGCTCTAGGTTCTCGTTTTTAACTGCAGTGCGGCTATATTGTACACTTCGGCTGCTATTGTTGAGGCAGCTTTGGTCAGTCGGGGGGTCAAAGGTCATCATGATTTTAACTGCTGGGCAGCATCAACGGTAATAATCATTTTGAAGTAGTTCGAATATTGTGTGCAAAGCTGTAACCAACATAACACAATATACTGTATATCAGTGGTCGACTGGTTTTCAGTAGTTTTAAATTCATAAATGATTACAATTGATCTCCTCAGCCCAGAATATGTGGTTACATTATTGATTGTGTGAAATACATGTTTTTCATTTACTTTGCATAAAATGATTACAATTTTTAATGCTTTCCTTCTTTTTTTTCTCTGTTCTAGTTTTTTGCATTCCTAGTATCTCTGAGTTACGCTGGTAGCGCGTTCTTCAGTTACAAATCCTGGCACAGAGGAGATGAATAAAGTGAGATGGGTAGATTGTAGTTTTAAAATTTTAAAAATGTGGCTCATCCTTACATTGTTCAGGAATGGACTAAACTTGAAAAATATTTAATATTGATGACTGTCTATTTTATTAAAAATGAAGAAATTAACCTTTTGCTCTGTATGTATTTGCAATCATTCCACAAATACACAGATTTGTCTAATGAAGAGATGTTTTGATATCTTTTTCATAATTTATATGGATATTATTTACATTATTTTAACTTTATTGAATGGAGTATAATCCTGACTGGTTGTGAATGAATAGGCATTTAATGTTTCACCTGTGTGAATGTTGATTACCATTTGTATGATCTAAAAGTATGTTGAAAAACCTCATGATGTTTGGACTTTTTATGAGCCTCATTGTATTTCAAGAAGCATGTGCAACTCTGTTCTCACAAAACATTTTCCTTTTCCATCCAGGTCTAAGTCATTTACTTAAGTTTTATATTTGCAAATGTCAAACTATATTATGGTGGCACACAATAAAGCAGCTCACATTTGGCAAACCAGAAAAGGAAGTTCACAAAACAAGTGCATTCATATACAACACCACAAACACAAAAAGATGTGCTTGTCGAAAATGTGTTCACTTATTACAGGAATGTGATGAGATAGGCCTACGTATTGAGTTCATCTGTTATGTCATTACTGTGTTCCATTGAACTGTGTTTCCTGCTCTTAGACATTAAGAGAATGTAAACTGTATGACTTTGTGAATCATGATGTGAAATTGAGCAACGCGACTTAACCACGTCAGATGCAGTTTCCTGGCCACTACACGCGCGTGCTTTGTTCGTTTTAAGTGTATGTTGTTTGATACATAAACCACCGAACGATGATGGGGATTTTATCTCTGGACTACTTACTATCAAAACAAGGAATTCTGAAGATCGCTCAGCTCGTAAGTATTTCAAATCGACACCCATGTAGCACGACAGTATAATACTGAATACACTTTTCCGTGTTTCATTTCTGTGAATTATAAATCTGTCTATAATGTCGCTTTAATCGTGAATGTGAATCTTTATAGCACGAGAGGAAACAGAGCATTTTATGTGTGTACAGGTGATTCTCCTGATAGCGTTCGCTTGCATTCGCTCGACGTGGTACAACAGCTTTTACGCGTACGGTTTCTATGAAGGGGTTACGCTGGGTTACTCCGTTGTAATTATCCTTTACGTGTTCCTGACTGTCTTTGGGCTTCCGAAAAGGGCATCATTTGTGAACTGGCTCATAGCCGTGAGTATTGTGCTCCACATCATATGTGCTACTCTATTTCAAATCACTGTTCTTACCTAAAGCTCACATATTAGTAAATTATCTGTATATGGGTAGTTCACACATAACGTCCATGGACTATATTATATTAGGCTGGCTCCAACAAACTAGCAAAGCTGACAAGCTGTTTTTTGGAACAAAGCTAGTTACCAGCTTAAACGGTATTTTCCAAACAGGAAAATCAAGATTTTAGTTAAGCATGTATATGAACTTGTATATAAAGGGAAAAGTAACTATTTTAATCACCATTTTGTCTTCATTTTAAATGGTATTATGGTGTGGCAAATTACAAATGATCTGTGTAGTCTATCAATTAACGTCAGATCATAAAAGTTTGATGTGTAATTATACAAGGTGATAATCAAAAAGTGCTGTTTGAAATGATTTATTTATATGGAGTACAGCATGTCAAACTATGTTATACATACTTGTCAACTTTCCATAATTCTTCCCACATTTTCATGTCAACTGCTACCCACAATATAATCATGTATTAGTATAACAGTATATGATTATGGACATTCTGATGAAGAACGTGTATCTGTTTGCTCTTCAAGGAGTTGGTGCTCGATACACTGGGATTCATCTTCATCTCCACTGGGTCCATTGTAGCTGCTGTAAAGAGTTATGGAGTCCCCGTTCTGATTGCTGCCTCAGTAAGGGCTTAATGTTCAGCAGTTATAATATAGCCAGCTGAGTTTTATTACTTCCAATCAAACTTGTGATGAAGTAAAAGTCCTTTTTTTGTGAAATTAAAAATGCATGTAAAAGACAGGATTTTATCTGGAAGTTTGCTGGTTTGGTGGTGTTCTCATTTTGTAGCATTTAATTTCCATAACTTCTCACCTTCCTAAATATGTTTTAGTTCTGTTAGACTGATAATATCTAAGCTATTCTGGTGTTTGTTTTTCAGGTATGTGGTCTTCTGGCCTCATATCTCTTAGTTGTTAGTATGATACTGTCGTTTGTTGCTGCTCGCCGCCCTCAACCTGCGGGTAAGTTAAGAGCTGTGTGTATTTTCTGTTCTGTTCTGTACTTCAGCATATTAAGATAAAACTGAACATAGCTGGATCTGAAAAGTGTGTTCATGCGCTTCTGGATCCTGAACTGTTAATCTAAAAAAATGTATTTCTATTCCAGATCCACCAGTATAAAAGTGTCTTGATATTTATAGTGCTCCTGAAATATCTAATTGCTCTCAACACATAACAGCATGGATGGGGAATTGATAAAGGGTATGGATGTTTTAATAAATTTACATGGAATATCACAATATCACTTATTGCATTCATTTTTTATTGCAGTGTCTATTTAAACTAAGTGCAAATAGCGTCCCTTGTTGGCAAACGCTATTTACACTAGCTCTGCCCACCAATGTCTGGTTGGGCCACTCAAGTTTTAAGAAGGACACACAGAATTTAATGTTTTCAGTGGTGCAACAGTATGGCTCGCAGACCTGGCTTTTAACGCGATCGATGCGGGTTCAAATCCGCCTTTTGCCGAGCTTGCATTTATTTTCAATAAAAATGAAAATAATGTTCTAAAAGTGGAAATAAACTGCGAACGAGTGTTTAATAATATTGAAAGTGTTTATTGGGTAAGGCTAGGGGAAGGTGTAGGGATGGTTTTTATTCTCCCAATAAGGCAGCATCCATTTAATAATTTTAATAAATATAATCATTTACACCATGATATTATTGCATCCTGTTAATGTACAAAAATACTGAGGTGCAAATAGTATCTGCCAATATAAAGTATAAATCGCATCTAATTAGGCTATTACTATTTATTGCAAAGAACTTATACTTTTACATGGTGTAAATAGAATCTATTGCTATTTTCACTTAGTGTACATAGCATCTATCGCTAAGAAAATATGCTATTTTCACTTAGTATTAACTTACAGCAGCGGCTATTTGCACTATAATAGTTATTATAAATCATTTAACATTATAAAAAGGTATTATAATACCTTGCCAAAAATTTACTGGTGCATAAGATCATAAAAATGACCTTTATTTTGATCAAATTAATGTTATAGTCTCAACATTGTTTTGTTAATCACTTGTTTACCAATTTATTATTAGTATTTTCTTGAGCACTTTTGTTGGTTTGGTGGCTAAATCTAGTTGTCTAATGCTTAAAAAAAGACCAAAAATTAAAAAACAAACAAACATATGTACAATTTGTAAATATGATGAGCTCATTTCAGCATTGAGTAAACTGTTCCAAGTAAGAGTTTTTTTTTTTGCTCAGATCACAGACTTCCTGTGTCGTAATGCCGTTTCCTATCTCTCCACCCACACAAAAAAACAGACAGCAACCAGTCCCAATAAATACAACTTTAATAGAATGATTACAGACCTGATCCAGAGAAACATCACTACATCTTGTGAAATTACAGGACCATAATAGCGCATGTTTATTTCCCCCCTCCCTCTTGTAAGAAGTTTGGTTGATGACTGTACATGCAGGTGAGGGTGATCTGAGATCTCACCTGCCCTGCCCTGCCACCTCTGCCTAGCACCCTCCCTTCCCTTCCTACTACTAATTTCTAGCCGTTAAAGTCTCTAAACAGAAAAATCTGTCTGAATTTACTCATTTTGCTTAAACTCCCACACACACACTCAGACACACACACCAATGTAATGTAAAGACAGTAATACTGATCTTGTTTGCATGATCTCTAGTGCATCAATTAATAAACAGTGCCATAACTGGCTGTAGTTGAGAGATGAAAACACACATACACAGAAACATCCAATTTTCAAGCTCTTAAGAACATAGAAAAACAAACAAACAATTTTTTTTTTTTTTTACACTGGACATAGTTGTCAGTCCCATCAATAGTCTTGCTCAGCAGTTACACAGACGACTTCATAAACCATGTCTAAGCTAAAAACTCTCTTGCTCTCCAGTTAAGTGTACCACTTTGCTACAATCAGCATTGTAAGGGATTATTTTCAGTGTCATGGCCTAATGTTGTGTAATAGTGCAATATTTAGATACTTTTATTGTATGCAACAGATCACAAATGATGAATCTGACTTTGTGACTCTGCTGACAGTTTCTCAGCAGCAAAAAAGGGGTTATGAATATTATAAAGCATTGAAATCATGTCAGTACGTTTGTTCTGGTCCTGTGATCGAGACACTTAAGAATAGGGCAGTTATTAAGAATGCTAAAGATGACCATTTAATGAAAACACCAACACAAAGGTGACCATATCCAGTGAATCATTTGATCGACTCTCGCTCTGACTGAAATGTGATGCTTCCCTTTATTTTTATTTATTTTATTTTTTTTGTTCGGATGAGGCTTAGTAAGACATTTAGATAAGTAAAAATGTGCGTTTTTTATCAGAAGCTGAAAGACTTTTACTCTAGATGAACAAGATCCTTCATATAACATAATTCACTACCAAAAGCCATAGAAAAGTCTAACTTGCATACAGATACATGTTCAGAAACCCCCTTCACTTTCTAATTCAGACTTGGCTCTACATCTCCATTTTCTCTCTAAGCCTCTCTTTTAGTGTTCAACGCTGATCTAGTGTCCTCCTTTTTTATAACAACCCTGCCTCTGTGGTTATTTACGGACCTGTCCGCTGTACATGTGCGTGTGTATGGAGACAGACATAGCAATCGCAATTTGCCCGACATGCAGCTTTAAGTCACTGGCCTTACAAGTAATAAACAGGAATATATCCCCCTTCTGAACAAGATCGAGAGAAAGAGTGAGGAAGAGGAAGGGAGGAGAGGTGGCAGAAGGGAGGCAGGTTCAGGGGGGGCAGAGAGAGCAGTGTTAATGGGGAGGGGCCTGCCGGTGAATAATCCCCGCCTCTTGTTCAGGATTCGTCGTTTTCGGCAGGGGGTGTGGTGGCGTTAGGGGCCGAGGAGTCCAGGTCAGATTTATTGGAGATCCGGTCCAGCTCAGCCTGGACATCTGTCAACCCCAACTTGGAGCCTGAGAATGAACAAGATAAAATCGGATAGAATTAGAATGAGTACTCTGACCACATTTCATATCATGTTATTTGGAAACAGTATTAACCAAAGCTTTAAAGGAATATTCTGGGTTCAATACAAGTTAAGCTCAATCTGTAGCATTTGTGGCATAATGTTAATTACAACAAAAAATAAACACATTTTTTTCCCACTTTTGTAATTGTACTCTTGTACTCAAAAAAAAAAAAAAAAAAAAAAAAGGCAAAAGAATTTCATAAATCAAGGTTACTGTGATGATCTTATAATGGAAGTAAATGGGGCCAATTCTTGGGAGGATTTAAAAGTATAAATGTTGTAAATTGTAATTTTATTACAAATTGTAAACATTTATTTTTATGTTAAAACTTGTGTAATATTTTAGCCATAAAGCTGTTTAAATATTTATATATATATATATATATATATATATATATATATATATATATATATTTTTTTTTTTTTTATGGTTTTAGGTGTTATGACAATTTTTTTTATGGTTTTAACATTGTTATGACAACATTGTAAAATTGGATATAACTTTACAGAAAAACTTGGTAAGATGTTTTTTATGTAAACATGTATTGTGCCACAAGTGTTGCTGATTTAGATTAACTTGTATTGTACCCATAATATTCCTAAGTCAGTGACAAGGGATGACAATACACTTAAAACCTTAGCGTGTCAGTGTTTGTGAGTCTGTGAGTGAACAATTTAGCACAAGAGCAAGTGGGAAGCCTAAATGAGAAGAAGCTATTGTTTCCTGATTGATCGATGTTAAGCAGAAAGATCAGAAATTAGAATTAGGAAGTTAAAATATTTTTGGAGCTTGAAAGAGAAAAGTAAATACATAAAGATGGAATGAATGGAGATGAAATACTGTCAATAAATCAATGAACCTTCACACAGACTCACACGCATTCAGCCTGAAAGCTGAAATGAAAAAAAGGGACAACACAATAACAGCCAACACAATAACATTAAGCATGCAGTGAAAACTTGTACAAATGGACTTCTTTTGAATAGAAATTGAGCTGTGAATGAGAACCATCTGTGTATCTAGGGGTTTAAAAAGGTACACTTCATAATGCTGTTGATTTAAAAAGTATCCCTGAAGCCAAACACAAAGATTCGATCTGAAGTCGTTATCACTGTTTGAAGGCTTAGTGTGTTTTAAGCCCAAAGTATACTTCGGTTTTTATGCATATGCGAGGGTCTGCGCACAGTATGCATGACGCAAATTTCGTCACCAGAATAGTATGTGCGTACTGTACACATGCCGCCCAATTTTTGTAACTATGCAGGACGCACATGCGCACCGAATTTGTTCTGCACTGATCAGTTGTTCCACAAGGTGGCAAAACTGGCCTGGGTTGTTGTTTCACTCTAGAAAACGAAACTAAAGAGACAGAACAACAACAACAAAATACCGGAGACTGCAACAACAACAGACCCCTGCAGGGGGTTATGAGAGAGCCTCAACTTTAGTTTAAGGGTACTCACACTAGGCATGGTTCCCTTGAACCGAGCCCGAGCGCAATTAGTAATAAAGATGTATGCAGTTGTAATGATGACAGAAGCGCACAAAAATAGCAACGTTAGCTGTTCCATGCTCTGGCACGGTTAGCGCTCACACTGCATGCGTACCGCGCTCGAGCCCAAATGAACCATGCTCTGGCCCACCTCTTTCAAGCGGGCCAGGGACGGCTAAACGAACCGCACCTGGGCACGGTACAGAGCTATCACACTTGTCAAATGCGCTCGGGCATGGTTCAGAACGCCTAGTGTGAGTATACCCTAAAAGAATACAAACATTTTTTTAAATCGGTCATAACTTCTGGAGAAAAATAGCACAGACACTGGAAAAAGATGAAACTTTCTAGAGCGCATGTGTCAACCGCCTGCGATCATGCATGCTATCAAATGGAGTTTACTTTGAAGGGCTACACGTTCGACTGTACATATACGCTAGCGTCCGCATAAAAACACAAAGTATATTTTGGGCTTTAAGTTCGGCTAATTATGTGTTAGCAATTAGCCCTGCAGCAATTGTGATTGGTACCTTAAAGGATATGGGACATGCTTTTTTGGGGTGGTAAATAATAGCACAAATACCAGTAAATTGACTAGCGCAAACCTTAGTAAATCACCTTGCATGATTTATTTAAATACTTTCCTCTCACAAATTTTGCGCCTGAAAGGGAAACTCCTACAAATGCATATGCAGTAAGGTCAGCCACAAAAAAAACCTGTCCATGCCGTTTCAGTGCTAATTTTTCTCTGCTTTAGTAAATACTGACAATACTTTTTTAAAGCCAAAAGAGGGTTTGCACTGGCGCAAGCTGTTAGTAAATCCGGCCCTTAGTTGCTAGATTTTAGTTTTAGTTTTTAGCCTTTACAGTGCAGACACCTAACAAACCCAACATTTAATTACTGTCATCTACATTTACACATTTGGCAACAAGTCCAAAGAGACATTGTATTCCAGGTATTCATTTTTATCTGTTTATGCATTCACTGGGAATCAAACACATGACCTTGGCATTGCAAGTGCCATGCTCTACTATTTCATTAAAACTGGAAACTGTTGCTCAGAGTTTGCACTCCAATAACGTGAAACTTGGAAAAAGTGCGGTCACACTAGACTTTGTGCCATTCACTATTCATATGCATGTGAATGCTGACAACCAGAAATGCAAGAATATACAAATACGTTTTTATTTTTTAACCTTCCGAACCAAACTGATGTCTGAATCAGAACTAAAGACATTTGACCAACAGAGCATCTAAATGTCACAGACTGACCGATTGGATGAACACAAACTTAAAAGGAAATATAAAGGTTGCTAAAGGAAATATACCACTACCATTTAAAAGTGTGGGATCAATAATATATATATATAGCTTTGATTTCACAATATCACTACATTTTTGATCAAAAATTCTCAGATGGCAAACTAGTTATTATACTGCATATAATTTACTTTTCAATTAGATACACAGCAGAGTGTAGCAGTAGTACCAGAAAAGTCTGCAGATCTGGACCTTGTAATAAGGACATAGAAAATCATGCAAAATTTAAAGATGACCTATGGATTTAATGAAGCTTCATGCAGTGATTATTAGGCAGCCTTACATTGTGCAATTTGAAACTCAGCGTGAGACGGACAGTGTTAATAACAAAGGAGGAAGACAAAAGGCGAGTGGGCCCAGGACAGTGTTGTATAACTCATGCCAAACTTAAACATGCACAAGTGTGTAAATATGCTAAAAGAAATTCATAGCGGTTTTAAAAAGGAAGATGCAGCACTGGTTAAAGTAAAAGAATTCAAGTGAGGGAAATTCGCCTATCACACACCTTAGCGTGGCCAACATCCCCTGGCTAACACACATGATGAAAGACAGTTTGAAGGGGTTAAATATCATGACTGATGAACATAGTGTACACGAATGTTGTTGCTCACTCATTCATACATATGTCAGAAAGAGGAAAAAGGGTAAAAAAAAAAAAAAAAAAAACTATTCACATATGGTAACAAAGAAAATCAGGGCACAGGATGATGACTGGGAGAGGTCACTGTCACCAAACAGGTACTTTACCTTTAATACATTCCCATAAAATCAAGCTGCTTTATGGGTTCAAAAACAAACGAAGATGCAAAAGCAAAATATGAAAGGACACAAAGTGTGCCGTAAAACCACTGCGTTAGCTGTGTTAGTATTAAAGCTTGAAAGTTGAATGCTAAATCCATACAAACCCTTAGTAAGCATGTGTAACATATGCAGTTACTGTCAAATAAATCAGCCCAAACACTATTAAGTTCTTGCTCCATTTTAACTTTTAAAGCGGTAGTTCATATTAGTTAAAAAAAAAAAGTTTCAATCCTGTATGACATCTTTGGCACAAAAAATAAGATATTTCAACTGTTTTTGTCCATATAATAAAAAAGTCAATTAGGCCCATATTAACAATTACCCTATCTGATCTGTTAAAGCAGTTCCATTTACACTTGGCCACATAAATGTGTCTCCACAAAAAGAATATAAATCTGATCTTTAATTTGCACGCTATATGCAGTTCACATCAACGAAAGCAAAAGATATGCGCTGCATTTTCTTTATCATCAGCTAATCTCAAAATCAATTACCTCAATTGGAGAGAGCGACATCAGCACTGGTAAGATCATTAAGGCCACATCCACATGAAGCCAGAGCTTTCCCTATCTGATCTCTTTTCGGGTGAAATATCTACGTACACCCGAAACCACTGAAACCGACTCAAAACGATGTAGTATACATGCCAGATCAGTATGTGGTGCTGTAATTCTGCCACAGAGATACACTAAAAATGGAGAATAAGACTTGGAGCATGCGCATAAACCTTGCCAAAGTCCCTTTAAGACAAGTCTTTTTATTTGGCGGCCATCTTTGCAACGCCTTTCGGACATGCAAGTGCAGCTCCCATCTCTTTGAATGGAAACATCAAATTCTCCAAAGCTGTTTGCCAAGCTTTCGATTAAAATCTGACAATAACTGTCTCATAAATTTTGTTTTTAAACGCTCGAATCATGACCAAAAAAACGGTATTTTTCAGGCTGGATCAAGCTAATGCGCATGCGCAGTCCTAAGTGCGCGTCTCTATAAGAAGCACACGTCTGACTGTTTCTATAGGATCCGGAGCTTCTAACGGCTGCTGCAGTGACGTGAAAACTTTACCAATCGGCGATTGGCTCTTATTTAGAAGGTGGGACTTATTCCGCCATATTGCGCATTGCATTTTCTCCCATTCAAGACAATACGAGTGACTCATCTTGTGTTATTCTATAGTTTTTGACTATACCTTGCGCGCTGTATACAAACTTTAGTAAAGCTTAGAAATAAAGCTTTATTTTAGTAAAGCTAATAGGCTCAGTAGCTTCTGCGGCATGAACACAAGCATGTAGTCAGCTATTGTTATTGTTGTTGCTGTTACGTGACATAGCGGTGTCTGACTAGGGTCGAGACGTGGGGTGATGACATTATCGTTTCACAAAATATACGGATTGGCTGTACACACAAAAACGCAAGGGTGTCGTTTTCAGATTTATCCACTCTGGGACCCGGTTTCAAAAAATATAGGTTTCAGGCTCCCAAAACGCCGGATCCGTCTGGACGAAACGCCTGTACGATACAAAATGTTTGCATATACAGCTAAACACGTCTCTTTTAATACAGATGATTGTGTGTTGACCATCTGAGACTTTCATTTTCATTTGCAGCAGTTTGTGTGTTGGCTTGCTAAAGAGATATTCAGCTACTCTGCAGCGGTGTGTGTTACATAGCACTGTAATATCTGGCTAAAAGATGTCATATAGCCAATAACGCTTTGATGTTGTTTTCAACTACAAGATGCATTTACACTAGTCCAGTTTTGCCTGAAATGCGTCTCAGACCACCTCCTGAAGTGGTTTGAGTTATCGGCTTTAAATCGGTCTCAAAAGCATTTCAGAATGCATTTAGACCTGGTCTTTTCTCAATCGGATAGCTATCTGATCAGAGAAAACGCATGAAGTGACAAACAGGCCCAGAGACATTTTAAAGTAATTTCCACAAAACAAAGAATGTCATACAGGTTTGGAACCAAGGGAGAGTGATAATTTTTATCGCTTTAAGGAGGTTGCGCTAATTTACGTTAATTTGCGCTGTTGCGTTTTGTGATAAATTACTGGGTTATTAGTAATCGGATGCACTGTGAACAATGAGGGTGACATCTCAACTTGAAGGATTAGCTGGGTTTTAGCTGCACATGCAGAGGAGATTTTATGAAGTATATATATTTTACCGTCGCTGATGTCAGAGATCTGGGGTGGGAGGATAAAAAAAGGAGGAGGAGAGTAGGGTGATGAGGACAATATAATGACAAACAAACAAAAAGGGAGAACAGGGGATAAACTTCAGTGACCTCACACATGTACAGTACAACATGAACAAGACAAGTTTTGAAGTGTTTTGAAGATAATCTCACAGACCTGCTCCTTCATTTGCAACATCAAGATTCTGTCATCTACTGTGTCAACATAACTCTTTCTGAGGGCTGAGTTTCATATGAGGTGATATTTGGAAATTTTGAATACATGACTTGCAATCTTAAAAGACTAAGATGACAAAAATACACTCCAAGGTTCTCAGTCCAGAGAAACAGGGCGTTTTCATATGTTGACATGGTCACACTACGGCTTTTTATGAAATTGATGTTGAAAAATGGTGGAGAGTCTCAAAAACAGGCTGGAGTACAATTTATATCATTTTATAGTGAATTTCATCAGATTGAGTAGTTGTACAGGTCATTTTACATGGTATGTGATGAGATTCACCACTGAGGCATTGTTGAATGTCTGAACGCCTGCACAATGATGCCTACTACTGCTTTAGCTGAATTCTAGCATCTTTTAGGATTTCCAATAGGTGATTTCTATATATACCGTATTCTATGTGACATGTAAGTGAAAGTTAAAAAACAAGATTAATGAAATAAAACATTTTCTTCTCCATAATATATTATTTATGTTCCCCTCCATGTTCATGACCACGTTCAATCTTATGGTACGGTCACATTTACTGTTGTTCTGTAAATTTTTGTGAACAAAATCCAGTCATTTCGATAAAAAACATGCAATCTGGAATTTCATGTGAGCAGGAACGATTTCCCCATGCAGATTTCAAAATGGGTTCACACCTAGATCTGCCGCATTGATAAACAGAAAGCTGCTTGGTTTGAAAGTGACTTCTGTGCGAGCTGTGTTTCATACATCACTACACTATTAAAAATAGACAGCGGGTCTTCAAAATTTCACCAAAATGTTTCTAACGTGACTGCATTTGGATTCTGATTTTGCAAACAATAAAGAAGACTAGACAAAAAATGTGCAATCATGGTGATAATTTTAATTTTAAAATGTTTGATTTGTAGTACGTACGCTACTGTTCAAAAGTTTGGGGTCAGCAAGATTTTGTAAAAAATTAACAAGGTCATTCGGTGTCAACTCAACCAGAGGTCCTCGGCTAACTATTTTGATTTTGATCATTTCTTTCCTGGTGAAAGACATACATACATGAAGAAAGCCAAAATATTATATTTCATGGATGAATATTTACTAAGTAATCCAGTATTTTGTATAAAATGACAATTTTCACCTGAGATTTGGATTACAGGGGATTAAGAATAACTTTAGAAAGATTAGAAGCATCATTATTTTATTTTTACATAGATAGGTAGGTCTGTTAGTAAAATCTGGTGACTTTAGCGATCTTTGTTGCATTATATGCCAATAGTAAAATAAAATAAAAAATTTAAAAAAATAGGAAAAGCACTTCTTTTTTTCCCCTTAAATGGCCTACATGTAACTCAAGAAGTATTAAATATATCTTAATAGGATTTTAGATTTTGTTTCTCAAGAAATGTTTATTTTGGAATCTTCATTTTTAAGGCTATATGGTTCAATCCCAGAGGTACTGGGATCTCAATGCAGCTCCATGTCCAAAATGTTGAATCTTACCCATTTTCTATGGTTAAACCAAATGTGATTGTGTTTTTCCAGGCATGACTGTTGACACCGCATATATGCAAATAAGAACAGTAACACAGGGTTTACGAATGTATAATGTGACATATCAGATTATGAATAACCAGGATTAATTGTTAACTCTGGGTAAAGTATGAGCAGTGTGAAACATAAATTAGATAAGCCAGGATTCCAAATACAGAATCTTATGAACAGATACTGAGAGCAAGTTAATGTGCCACAACTTGACCATTTCAGTGTATTTTCGGCACTCAGATGGGTATGTTCTATGCAATTGTTAATAAAGGAAACCAGCTACATTTCTAGTTTTAACATTATTCATTCTTCAGAATGTCAAATCATATTTGAGGCACTCAAACTTGGGAAAAAGAATAGAGGGACATAAGATACATTTCTAGTTTCAACATTATTTGTTATTTCAGACATTCCTCTTTAAAAGAAAAAGTATCAGCTGTATGAAAAGAGACTGACATTTAGTTTTTGACCATTGAAAATGTGTAGGATTTAACAATTTATGCTTGGAGCCATATTGAGTTCCCAATATATTTAGAGTTAAACAATATAAGGCCTTCAAAATGAAGATCCCAGAAGAAAAGCTGGTTTCATCTGCGTGCTCTGAGGCGCAAGTCATTTATGATGTAGGACAAAAGAGCCACAGTGACTTCCCTGATTGCAGAAACTTACATTTTTAATACAGACATTTTGCACCAATTTCCCAGGAAGTGAAGATTTTGAACATGGGATAGAAATGGTGCTTTATTCGCAAATGTTTTATGAGATATTCCAATTTTGCGCATAAATAAATAAATTTGCAACTTTGGATGAAAACTTAACTAATGATAAATTTATGAGAAAACATAAAATCGTTTAATCCTGCATGGTGGTACCGCTAGGAGTCATGCAAGACAACACGTGCCGCTTCGTACCATGTAAAACAGGTTTTATACAGAATTTTCTGTTGTTGAATGACAAATTCAAGCCCTTCAAGTCAAAACACTTCAAATACACTATGATAGTGGACATGTATATGAATGTCTGAGTGACAGTGTCAAAAAAGGATCTCTCACCTGACTTGCGGACTGTTCCTGGTGTGTTGCTCCCTCCTCCTGTAGGTTGGCCGCCTGGGCCGGGTGAGCCTGCTTTCTTAGTCAACAGACTGTTGAAGAAATTAGCCAGCACGCCCTCACTGGTCTGACCTCCTGCCACAAAAAAAATGACTATAATTAGCACAATTATACAAACTAAAACTCACCTGACTGCCTAAACTAGTTTCAGATCAGTGCAAAACAGTAATATGTACCAGACCCTAAGCTGGAATTAAAAATGTGTGTAAAGGAGGAAGTCAAAATGAAAGTCTAAGAGAAATTCAGCAAGGAAACAAGCTTTAATCCCAACAAGCTTTGCTAATCCTCTATAAACATTTTCCTATGATCTAAACCCATGAGAGTCCTCATCTGCATACAGGAAGAGATCCTGAAACACAATCTCTGGAGACACTGAAAGTATATACATGATCACTGCAGCCTAAAACAAACTAACATTTTTCCCATAAAGCTAAATAAATAAGCTTTGTCACAAAAAGAGGATGTGATCTCATGTTGAAGGTTAAATGTTACATTCTTCCCAAGATGAGAGGGTGGTGAAAACCAGGAAACCAGATCCAGGGACTTGAAAAAAAATTAATCCCCAGGAAGTAGATAGGTGTGACTCCAAAAGCTGTTGCTCCCAAAGTTGGAAAGATGCAGCCGAGGAGAGAAAATAGAGAGAGGTATACAGAAGGAAAGAGAAAGGTGGAGAGAAGACGCAGGCATGCATCCTGATTAAGGCACACTTATACAAACCTTTCATGTTGGGATCAATCTTCTTGGTACCTGATTGCATGGGCATGACGTTGGCTACATTAGCCGCCGCTGAACGGTTGGTCGTCCTTGGTGAGCCAGTGGGAGCTCTGTTCGTTGGGTCCTGTTACACACATATACAGAAATGTTTTAGGATTAGGACAACTTAAAAAGAAAAAACAACATATACATGAATTCACATGTAAACATTGTGCAATAATTAGTATTGATCTTTACTTAAATCGCTTCGGATAAAAGTGTCTGCAAATTTAATATATGTAAATGTCTTGCAGCAGAAAAGGTCTCCACCCAAAACATGATTCATCAGTGAGTAACGCTGCAGGCTGAAATGTAAATCGAACATGTAAAACACTCACCACTGGTCTTCCTGCAGTAACTGGAGGCTGTTTAGATAACAGAGACTGGGAGCAGAACAAAGGCAGAAAAAATATTGAGAGTTTATTTCCTTCCAATTTGGTAATGATTTGTTTGACAAACAGGTTTCATTAATCACTAACAAAACTTTTTAGGTTAGACTTATAGATAGTGAGCTGCAGTCTCACGAAATCTCACTTTATCCCACATTTAGTTTTAGACTGGAAAATGAATCCTTTGGGTAACATTTTGTTACCACATAATGTTTTGAACGGGATATATATATATATATATATATACACACACACACACACACACACACACACTTACATTTTATATATAATATATACACACACACACACATTTATATGATGCAAAAATGAGTTCACCCCACAACAAAAACTACTACATCTAGTACTTTGTATGGCCTCCATGATTTTTAATGACAGCAAGTCTTCTAGGCATAGAATGAACAAGTTAGTGACATTTTGGAACACCTATCTTTTTCCATTCTTTAAGAATGACCTCTTTTAGAGACTGGATGCAGGATGGAGAGTGATGCTCAACTTGTCTCTTCAGAATTCCCCATAGGTGTTCGATTGGGTTCAGATCAGGAGACACTGAATCACTTTCACCCTGTTCTTCTTCAGAAATCCAACAGTGGCCTTAAGGCAGGAACACACCAAGCCGACACTGACGAACTAGTGGCGACGAAAGCAGACTGCGGGGTTGGCTCACGTCGGCAGCGTTGGTCCAAAGTTGGTCCAAAGTTGGCCTGACACACCAAACCAACGCTCGACAGCCGTCGGCCAAGTAGCACGTCCGTTCTGCACCTGTGTAAGATGAAATGCCTTTCCGTACCAGCAGGTGGCAGTAGCTGAACGGCCAATCAGAATGATCAGATGACCCGACGGACCGACGAGCTCCGACACGGATTCAACATGTCGAATCGGCTGGAAAAAAAGCCGATGAGGACCAACTTCAGCCGACGGTGCGAAACACACTGAGAAAACTTAGTTGGCCGACGAACAAAAACTGCCCGACGGCCGACCGTCGGCTTGGTGTGTTCCTGCCTTTAGATGTGTGTTTATGATCACTGTCAAGTTGGAAAAGTGCACGACAACCAAGGGCATGGAGTGATGGTAGCATCTTCTCTTTGAGTATAGAGCAGTACATCTGTGAATTCATGATGCCATCAATGAAATGCAGCTCCCCGACACCAGCAGCACTCATGCAGCCCCACATAAGGACACTGCCACCACCATGTTTCACTGTAGGCACCATGCATTTTTCTTTGTATTCTCACCTTTGCGACGCCATACAGTTTTGAAGCCATCAGTTCCAAAAACATTTGTCTTGGTCTCATCACTCCAGAGTATAGAGTCCCAGTAGTCTTCATCTTTGTCAGCATGGGCCCTAGGTGGGCTTTTTTGTGCCTGGGTTTTAGGAGAGGCTGCTTTCATGGACGACACCCATGCATGCCATTCCTCTGCAGTGTGTCACGGGAAATAGTAACCCCAGTTTGGCTTTCTACTTCTTTAGATAACTGCAGTGATCTTGCATGCAGATTTTCTTCAACCCTTCTCATCAGAAGACGCTCCTGTCGAGGTGTTAACTTCCGTGGACGACCTGGACGTCTCTGTGAGATGGCTGCAGTTCCATCTTTTTACAATTTTGTACCACTTTTGCTACAGTATTCTGACTGATAAGTGTAAAGAAATTATTTTCTTTCTCAGGTCTTGTGACATTTCTCTTCCATGTGGTGCCATTGCTGACAGCATGAAATAGGAAGGGGTTTTAACCCCCTTTTATAGTCAACTGTCTGCTGGACACCTGTGTAATGAATAATTAGACTCACCTGTGGTTGAATTCTTGTTAAATTAGACATTTGTAGTCTAAAATTTAGCTTTGCTCCAGAAACTTTCAGTGGGGTGTACTCATTTTTGCATCACCCTAATTTGAGTAAAACTGAAAATTTTGTTCTCCAAGTTATATTATTAACCTTATTTTCATGTTTTAAGTTAAACATGTTATATAAATCTTAGCTTTTTCAACATTTTGGAAATTGTTTTTG
Organism: Hypophthalmichthys nobilis; assembly: GCA_037950665.1. Lineage (NCBI taxonomy): Eukaryota > Metazoa > Chordata > Actinopteri > Cypriniformes > Xenocyprididae > Hypophthalmichthys > Hypophthalmichthys nobilis. The sequence continues at coordinate 20,293,293 of CM075483.1, forward strand.
TGTTCATTGAGATATTGTTTAAAATGATACTTTTCAAAGGGGGTGTACTCATTTATACACACACACAATAGCAAGTTTAAGAATAAAACAAAATGATGATGAGATTATACAATATTTAGCAATTACCTGCAACTTTAGTAGAAAAACTTGGTCATCTTCAGCTTGAACTTCCTTCTCATGTACAAACTGGAAAGACAGAAAGTCAGAAATGAGCAATCGCTAGGAAAGAGAGACTCTATAGCTAATTGCACATACACTGGCAAAGGTCAAATTAGGAGCAAGTCTTTACCTTTCTAACTGGAGGTTTCACTATTACATCTTCAAAGTTGTCGTCTGCTTTTACTGTCTGGAAATTTTCATGCAGAATGGCAATCTTTTTTTCATTGTCCCATCCTGACGGACTGAAAGTGAGACACAGATAATAATACATTTACCATTTAAAGAAACATTTTAATGACCATTTTTACACCAATAATCTGACATATTCCAGGTGAATGAAAATATATATTTTGAAAAGGTATGGTGGGAATTTTATCCATTAACAATTAATTCCTTGTTTCAGTTGTGGAGTGAGTTATTACATTGTTTTCTACATAAAGATAGATATGGAATTGATTTGGATTTCACATGCAGACTTTAGTAGTAAAATAAAAATCAACATGTTTTTTGACATCCAAACACTTACATAAACACAGAGTCTTTCTCCACCACCTGAGCTGGGAGGTTGAAGGGAAAGCCATATAACCTGTGAACGAGGTATTTATATAACAAATCTAGATTTTTGTTCTCCTTCATGGATGTGTAGAGTAGTGCTGCCCCATCTGAAAGGTCACTTGTGAAGGAGAAAAACAAGATGAGGTTACATTTAAGCAGAAACGTGAGCTCTCCACTTTGACTCTCCCTGCTTAAAGCAGCCAGTTCTACTGTTAAACAAGATATTAAAGTCGGCATGAAACGGAAGTTGCCATAGTCTGTTCTTCCCTATTGTGACATATATCTGAGGAAAACAACTTCGGAAATGTGAAAAATGTAGAGCAGAATTTGATTTCATCCTTGGGGAACTGATTGGATCATAGAAAGTTGGGCGTTGCTAACTAAACTGAGGCAGATCTGAATGTCAGTTTGCAGTCAAGTGTGGAGGATATATAGATCCACCCTCAGAGGGGAAGGGGGATTTAATGTTTTAGATTAAAGATTAAAGAATGGCATAAAATTAAAATATAATGATATGCACAGATAAATCATTTATAATAAGCACTGCAACATTCTGTATTCAGATGCACACAAAAGTACTGACTAGGGCTGTTCGATTATGGCAAAAATCCTAATTATGATTAGTTTTGGTCAACACTGAAATCACAATTATTTAACACGATTATTGGTGGGCGATATGATCAATTCTTATTTCACGATATGAGTAATTTTAAATATCTGTGAAATTTCACAATTATCGATAATTCAGCAAAAACTAGTACTAGGTTAACTAATGTAAGAAAAAATGTCCTCAAAACAATTACATAAGACAAGTGAACAGTCAGCAATACAATACAAACAAAGAAACTACTTACACACAAAACAGACAAATACAGTGTTTTAAATTTTCAGAAAGGAACTGGTACGATTTTAAAACAGTTTCATCTCAGATCAATATCTCTTATCCCCATAATTATTTATGTGGTGAAATGCCATTTAATAAGTGGTATGGCTGGACCATATCCCTTAAATGTCCATCTAGTTTGAACTTCCAGCTAGCAACTGCTCTCTCCGAGGAAGCTTTGCGTTTAAAGAGCTAAAAATATTTAGACTCAGATCAATATTTCCTGTCTAATTATTTACTTATGTGACAAGTTGCCGTGTAATAAGCGGGATAATGTACATCCAGCCAGTTGTTATCTCAGAATAAACCCCTTCAGGCTGATGCAAGACCTGATCACCATGTCGGGGTTTATTCTGAAATAACAACCGGCTGGATGTACATAATCCCTTAGATAACACAGCATAGACTTACTGTACACATTAAATATAGATTAATCCTTATATAATTAAGTTATTCAAGATCAGTGAGTGAATTTCCTTTGTTATTTGATGATTGATTATCATTAATGACAGAATGTGCAGCAGGTTTATTAGGCTGCTGTCACTTTAAGAGCTAACGCATGCATCCAATATAATGCTACACACACGATTTCTCTCTCAATAGCGTACCTTTACTTTAAGACATAATCCACTGTGTTTACGTGAATACTCTCATGTATTTTGACATTTTTGGGCTTTTGGGCTTGCATATCCGAAGCCCATTTTCTTATCTGTGTTCGGCTCCGACTCAGAGCGTGAAAAGAAATCCACCTGGGGAACAGTGTCTCTTTTCACTTTTAATAACATGGTTAAATATCAAACACGTCCCGTAGTTTAGCAGTTTAACAGTAGACTGCATTTTGCAAGATTCGCTTATTTGGATGTTAAGTTTGGGTTTTAAGGGAGGAACGAAAGCGCACCGTTGTGAGGGAAAAGAATGTGCACTGGATGGAATGCGGCAGCAGCACGATAATCATTTTATCTCGATTATCTTGTTTTCATAATCGTTGGAAGCCCCAAATCGAAATCAAACGTGGAAATAACCTGGCCACCAGATGACTAAGATGTGCAGAATGAAATATAATTGTCATTACATCTTTGGTTCAGATGTGCTTTTGTGCAAGGATACACTGCAAGCAGAAACGTCGAATGTGAGACTGGATGAAGTCTAAGTGCTCATCTTTATAATCGTGCTCCTTCTCCAAAGTGCTGATTGCATCACACTACAGAGAGAAAGAGAATTATGAAAGGGAGACTCCATTAATATATTATATTAGAGAGCACATTAACAAAATCTGAGGAAACAAACTAAAGGCTTTAAGATTCTAGATATTTTAAAATAATGAAAACGTAAAAGAATAAGAAATATACAGAATTCTTCACTATTTTTAGTTTACCAATCACATTTGTGACATTGATCATGTAAACTGCTATGTGTAAAAGGTCAGATGTTAACTTTTCACTCAAACTGCCAATAATATAAATACAACACTGTTCAAAAGTTTGGGGTCAGTAAATTTTTTTTGAAAATTAATATTTTTAGTCAGCAAGGATGCATTAAATTCACCAAAAGTGGCATTAAAAACATTTATAAGGTTGTTATAAATGCTGTTCTTTTGAAATTTCTTTTCATCGAATCCTGGAAAAAAATGTATCATGGTTTCTACAAACGTATTAAACAGCACAACTGTTCTGAACATCAATAATAATAATAATAAGCAATGTTTCTTGAGCACTAAATCAGCATATTAAAATGATTTCTGAAGGATCATGTGACACTGAAGATTAGTAATGATAATGAAAATTCAGCTTTGCATCACAGGAATAAATTAAAATATATTCAAATATAAAACATTCTAAATTGTAATAATATTTCACAATGTTACTGCTTGTATTTTAATCAAATAAATGCAACCTTGGTTAGCATAAGAGACTTCTTTCAAAACCATTAAAAAAAATCTTACCGCCCCCAAACTTTTGAATGGTAGTGTATAAATGCATCCAGTGTTGTAGTTGCTGTTTTAAATACATTTTAATTACATGTCAGGAGTAGTTTGAGGCAGCAGGTGTACCTTAGTGCAGACCACCACTATAGGCAGGCCCAGGTTGTGTGTGAGTGTGTTGTCTCCCAGCGGCAGCAGGACACTCTCTTCCTCCGACTCAGGATTCCTTCTCTGTGGCACAGCGTCCAGGTCACTTCCTGGTTCCACATACTCCTGGAACTGCTTTGTCACTGCATGCACACACAGTCACATTCTAACTGCATTTACTAAAGGTTATTTACTAACTGGAAACTCATTCATGCAAGTATAAGAAATGTCAGCACCGCCTGCAGCGATTTATAGGACTATCACAGATCAAAATGCATCACCACACTAGAGCATTCCTACAGGGTACTTAGCATGCGAACACGCTCACAATCTAAACGCACACACAAAGACGCTACTCACATCTGTGCTCCAGCTCTCTCATGGTTTCAGGGGGAACTCTGAGCTTGTCCACAAAATCCCTCACCACGCTGCCCCATTTCTGCAGTGAATCGATGGCCAACCAGGGCCGGGACATATCGACCACAAACAGAACCAGCGAGTCCTCCAGGTTCTCTGTCGATATGGCGAACTTCTGCAGGCCTTTGTGGTACAGGTCCCCATCCAGCACCCATGCATTACACCGTGCATCATCTGCCAAAAAGAGAGTTTCATTAGCTTTAGCATGCCTGTATTGAATTACCTAATGTTGGTCATTAAGCTGCCTCTTTACTAACAGATGTGTCTTGGATAATTAAGAAATAATATCTTTAAAGGGGTCATTTAATGCCACTTTTACAAGATGTAAAATAAGTCTCTGATGTCCCCAGAGTGCAAGTGAAGTTTTAGCTCAAAATACCCCAGAGATCATTTTTTAATAGCATGTTAAATGTGTCACTTTTTGAGGGTGAGCAAAAATGTTCCGTTTTTGTGTGCGTCCCTTTAAATGCAAATGAGCTGCTGCTCCTACCAAGAGGGCAGAGTTTCAAGAGCTTGCGTTAGCAGCTCCGATTACCTCAGACTCACTGAAAATATCAGAAACTGTTCAGACTTATGTTCAAAACGGAGTCTGACAATGATGGAGAGACTCAAGAAGAAGTGACAACGTAGAATGCAACAGGACGTTTCTGAATGGTTAGTTGATGAATTTATGTAGCTGATGTGGAGTTAACTATCTTAAAGTTATTGAATGCATATTCTGTCATGATAATCTATAAATCGCTCGTGTGGGAACTGATCTAAGATGCTTACAGAGCCAGAGAATTTATGCTGCATGAAGATAGAACAGATATAGTTTAGTTTAATTACGGTTATAATTTGTCATGTTGTCATCTTGCTTGTATGACATGCTATTTTGCATTTGTGTTACGTACTTTACTGCAATAACATGGCCTCACCCCCTTTGTTGAGTGTTCTCAGGGGGCAGGGTTTATGTACATTTTAGAGTTAGTGATGTCACCAACCCAGGAAGAAGCTCGTTGTAGTCCCTACCAGCCGTTTGTTGTAGTCCTTAAACAGAGAATTATTTAAAAGAAAATATCTCCCTTTGCATTGAACTTTGAGCGTCCTAACTTTGCAGACGTTGTTTACGCTCTAACAGCAACATTACACACTAACTAAAGTAAAAAAAAGTGAAATCACAATAAACCACCCCTTTAAAACAGTAATAGTATTTATGCTTCAGACTGACTTTAAATGCACATCAAAATTAATAAATTACAAATGACACTCAATAACTTTGAAATCTCAATGCTCAATTATTGTTTACAACCAACACTTTCTCATTTTCATAAAGGACTAATTACTTACTAACTAACTACTAAAATATTTGCTTCACAATACTGCAGTGTTAAAAGCAATTAATTGTTTGTTGTGGATCACAACCAAAAATGGTCTATATTATATTGTCAATATCAAACTGTACTGTCTAATTCTTACCATCAATATCATCATCGTGGACACTGAAATACAGGTACTCTAACCCCCGGCCCTTCATGTACTCTTCTACACCTTGTAGTTTGGCAACCAGGGTGGTCTTACCAGACCCCACCTCACCTGTAAAACAAGTCAGATTAAAACACAGAATATTATATTAAACACTTAGGAGCTGAAAAACATATATAAGCATGCATGCTGCACTTCTCTTACCTGTTGTTACAATAACATGCAGAGAAATGCAAATAAAAACAGGTTAATTGAAAAATGTACACATGGCTGTAGTGCTTCTTAAAGGCTGACTAACTTGTATAGATTTTGCAACAATATATATTGGAAACAGAGACATGTAACTCTGGACTGCTAAAGAATTATTTTATAGACATTTACTCCTTATTAAATAAAAAACAACAACATTGTTGCCACTGAAAGTGATTTTTTTTTGTAACATCTGGTACTATATTTCTTAAATATTATAATATATTATTATTATTATTATTATATTGAGAATTTATGGAATAAATGTGAATTCAGATTCAGATTTGTCAAAGACAAAAAAAAAAAAATGTGATTTTATATGGTGGGAAAAACAACAAAAAAGGACTGCTGACTGCACACTGAAATTACAGCTCCAGAAACTTTATTAATAAAACATTATCATCTTAATATGGTAAGAAAAACACATGCCCAGAACATAGTTAAAAGAGTCCTGGAAATAATTAATTATACTAACAGAAATATTTTTTTGAAGATATTTTATTTGAAGATAAGTATTCTGTCTGACGCCCTATGAGTAAAGCGCACCCACTGGGGCAGCAAACATGAGCCATTCATTAATGGGTGCGTCTCAAAAACTAGTGAGCTACCTACCTAGACAGCATTTTTAGTCATCATAGACGACTAGACAGCACTTTCTAAGCACCATACCCACCCATACAGCCTTTTCAGTATCTCCTACAGTTCGAGTGTAGCATTTTGTTCATTGGAACACGTCTATGGTGCTGTCTAGGTAGGCTGCACGGTAGGGTTGGAGACATAGCCCGTATCTGAGAGTGCGGATTATCTCTATTCACCAAACTCGACAGTCTGTAACATATGTAAATCGTTGAAACGGAATAAATGTCCGTTTTATATCAAATTCACGCGACAGACACTAATGTCTTTTGTGCGCGCGGTGTCTGACGGCGATGACTGGAGACAATGACGTACGCTCATTAACAATAACAGCACACTTACAATAACATCGGTGCACATACAGAGCGAGCGATAGGCACCGTTAAACCCTTGCATTCAGTCAGCATTGTACGCTTTTTAATAATAATGAACCATAGGATGCAGGTCAATAGGATGCACAGCAGACATGAAACAGCATTTATGTGTGACAGAGGAAAAAAAAAACACCCACCCATAACCATCACATTCTTTCCTGACGGCAATTTTGATCGAGAGCGCGTCGACACCTCACTCAATATCGATGACCTGAACGTAAAGGAACACAGAGTGGCGTTAGCTTTTAAATCACGTTGCTTTACAGAATATGCATCCCTGAGATCATTGATTCAGGCTGGCCTGTGTGTACCTGCCCGGCTGGGGCAATTTGCAAGTTAGCGGCTAACAACTGTCACATGCGGCTCTGGGCCACCTAAAGCCGCGTTCTGCACATACATCCGAGATTGAATGGGGGATAAAAGAACAGGCTAGGCCTACCATAAATTCTGTCCGTCATCCTCCTCGGGGTTTTGGCTTTCGGATATGCTGTTATTTACATTTGTGCTAACCGATAGGAGTGTATTTCTGCCCGTCGTCGCCATCTTCGCAGGCTTGAGTGACACCCCTGAATGAGCCCCGGATGTATCGCGCAGAGCCGAGCTTTGCTTTTCTGTTGGGCGTGGACCACTGCGAGCCGCAATCACAGCCCCAAAGCTCAGGTTAATAGAATAGGAAACAAAAAAATTTAAAAAGCTTCTTTATGAGCATACATGGCTACATGAAGAACATTTAATATTCATGGATCATATCAACTGCACAAAAAGATTCTTTAAAATAGAAAAATGGTTCTTTACATAATGAAAAATGTTCTTCATAGTAAGAACATTTTTCACTGAAAGGTTCTTTGGGGAACCCAAAATGATTCTTCCCTGGCATGCTTTAAGGAACCTTTGGAATCTTTATTTTTAAGAGCGTAAAATAATAGAATTAAATATGATTTCTTCTGAAGGATCATGTGACACTGAAGACTGGAGTAATGGCTGATGAAAATTCAGCTTTGCATCACAGAAATAAATCATATTTTAAAGTATATTAAAATAGAAAACCATAATGTTAAATTGTAATAATATTTCACAATATTACAGTTTTTTCTGTATTTTTGATCAAATAAATGCAGGCTTGGAGAGCATAAGAGACTTCTTTCAAACACATTAAAAATAGTAATTTTTCCGAACTTTTGACCGGTACTGTATTCTATAAATAATATAGTTACTGATTAGATTAGAATTGGTTATTATTTAGAATAGAACAGAAAAGAAAATAATAAACCATCATAAAGTTTATTAATTATTATTAGCCTTTGTCCATGTTAGTTTACAGTGCATTAACTAATGTTAACAAATACAACTTTTGATTTTAATAATGTATTAGTAAATGTTGAAATTAACATTAACATTTACTAAGATTAATAAATGCTTTAAAAAGAAAGAGAAAGAAAGAAAGAAAGACTGAGAGTGCTGAGTGTGATTACCATGCTTCAATCATAGCCTTGATTCAAGCTTAGACAGGATACTGAAATAGAATAGAATAGAATAGAATAGAATAGAATAGAAAGTCATTAATGCCTAATTTTATATTCATATTATCCTAGGCCGTATCTGAGCCCCTTCACTCTGGATCCCTTATCTTTTATTCAAATACATTTTACACATGAAAATTGATTGATGGATGTGTTGGCAATTGTTTTGTTTCATTAACAAAGTTGAAAAAGAAATTAATCATATACACTCAAAGTGAACATTGTTGTTATATCAGTAGCCCAACAAATGCTATTTTAGTTTGTATGGAGTGGTCATGGGGTCAGCCAAGTTGAGATCAGACATGGGACTTGCTTGGGTCCCTAGAACCATTCCAACATATTAGCTAAGGCCCTGCTCGTATTCATCAAAATACAGTCTCACAAGATCTCACACCAATTGTAATTTACTTAACCAACCGCCAGAGTGCAGGGTTTCACTGTGTCCGGACCCTGCACTTCCTCTCCAGCTCTCATGGTGGAGGATTAAACAGTGAAGTTAACTAGAGTGCGCGCGCCTGCCCTGCTCTTATGTTGAGAGAGGAGACTGCGGGTCGGACTATCCATCACCTTTAACGCTCAACCCGATGGAGCTGCTTTTATCACCGTAGACAATCTGGACATGGAATCGAATGGAAAATGAGTCCAGTGCGCAAACTGCACTGAGGAACTTTTTCTGGCATCGCTTGGAATTTGTTCTTTTACTTAAACAGTGGGTAAGTTTTATCACTTTAATATCAAAACGCGCAGAATTTGGTGATGTTTTACGCATTGATGGAATAACCATTTTAATTCACAGTTTAATGCTTACATGGCCAAATATGTACATGTATGGACACATTTTGCATTTTATGTCTACAGAAGAAATATTAGTCTGTCAACGGTGTTTTTTGGGGAAAAAAATAAAGTGCAGTTCAGACGTGTACTGTTCGAATCCCATCGTGGTACCACTAATTACGCGCATAGTTCGTAGTAAATGTTATCTAATATTTTTGATAATAGGAAATCGATTACAAGATCTTAAGGTGATCAGTATTTGATATTTGGTGTATATAGGTTGTTAATGAGAAAATATAAAAAATGCAATTGTGCAAACAGCATATCTGAATGCACCTCTTCTATGATGAACATGTCATCTATTTCTGAATTAAAAGTAATTCTAGTATTTTTCGTGAAGCTAAAAGTCAAACATTGCTACGTGGTGTAACTTGCCAGAAAACTAAACAAGAAAGAAGGCGCACTGATAGGCTGTAAGTCTTGAAAAAGGAAATGATGGCATAAGTTGTTTGGAATATATATATATATATATATATATATATATATATATATATATATATATATGTATATAATGAGGGAATCAGTTTTGTTTTAAAATTGCTTTAAAATATCGGAAACTTGCCTGCCAAGTCAGTGCAGTGCGTAACCAAGGTGCAGTGCAGGAAGCCATTTTGTCATGTGACATGACTATGCGTAAATGTCATGTTTTTCTAATATATATACATATTCATATATATATATATATTCCTCATCCACATAAAAACAGAGCACTTGGATGCTTTGTCTGTTTATTTTGATCTCTACATTTTCCAAGTAGTTGCACAAGTTTTGGTCAGCCCTTGGTGAAAAACTTTTTATTGATTACTTCATTGGATTCATTCAGCTGTTTAGAATAAAGTTACTGCAGAGATTAGTCGCTTGTAGTATTCCTCATTTGTGAGTGGCTTTGGATACAATCCTCTGCTAAATGAAAAATGTAAATATTTACATATTTAGTATATGTAGCAGATCTGCATCTGTTGTCCATGAACTTTTATAATGCAAATTAACACCATGAAAACTAGGCCATGGTGCACATGAGGCTGTCCAGCAGCACGACCCATGTGAGCACTTGATTATTCATCATATTTCAGTAAACTCCATGCTTTCCAGGATTATTTCAATACATGCAATGCAAATAGGCTACACGGGAGCACAACAGTACACTCGCCCAGAGCAAACACCTGCACGGGGGCTATTCACACGGAGTCACCTCAATTAATCTGGCCAGGTGCATTAAAATACTGCATCAAAGTGGGACACGCTTAGGATTGCTTACTGTAAGAACTGCAAGAGGTTGCTTGCAATAGTTTTGTCCATCTTGCAGGACTGGAAGTCTCGGGAGGGTTTCAGCAGCCCGTAACGGCACGTCGGCCTCTTTTATCTAAAAATAACAATAATGATAACAAAAATGTGGCACTCAAAGGAAGCAGAGGGCATGAATAATTGAGTAACACAGAGAGATACACGTTCTCTGTGGTATGGTCTCAGAGTATTGGGGTCAGCTCCTCGCTCTGTGTTCCAGGGAAACTCTCCCACGGGGACGACGCTGAGCTCATTCCACACGATGCCTGACTGAAGAGCAATTTCATTATAAAGCAATGTTATCGGAGTCTCTGACTTAACAAGTCACCCGTTTTCTGTTTTAATCAACACACACTTATCATGCTCGAACTTGTCCATTCAAAAGTGTAACATGATTAATTCAAATTATTTCAAGGACTGCTTTCCTCTAGAGACCACTGTGTAAAAATGTTTTGTCAGCTAACTTATAAAATGTGCTTCATCTTCACATAACTGGATTTATTTGTGTTCAAAACTTTTCTATACCATGACTGAATCAACCACACAAGGTTACACTAATCAAAGTATTTTTTAAGGGTCAGGTCAGGTAGCAATAGCTTCTTAAGGTAACCGTCGAGTGAATGAACGAAAAAATGGGGCATTTTTGGTAGATTCAAAATAGTGCACTCATAAAAAAAAAAAAAACACTCTCTTGCTCTCAGTGTTTGAGGTTTTTTTTTTTTTTTTTTGTGATTCCACTATCGTAAATTAATGTAAATATATTAAAAGTGTAATAATAATATTAAAATAATATTTCATGTAATTCCTATTTGCTAGTTTGCTAGTAGTTAGGCACTGCGTTTCACTTTTTTCACAAAATATTTATAGTAAACTACTTTATATAAAAAGTGATAAAAGTTAAAATTTTGTCGATTGTTTCTGCTGGAAAAGCATGTCACCTTCTCTCTTTATCTATTATGCTCATCAAGACTGCATTTATTTGATCAAAAATACAGTAAAAACTGTAATAGAACAATTATTAAAATTTAAAATAACAGTTTTCTATTTTTATATAATTTATTTCTGTGATGGCAAAGCTAGATTTTCAGCAGCCATTACTCCAGTTTTCAGTGTCACATGATCCTTCAGAAAATATTTTAATATGCTGATTTGCTGCTCAGGTAACATTTCTTCTTATTATTAGAGATGCACCGATATATCTGCCAATAATCGGTATCAGCCAATAGCCGATAGTGTGAAATTTTGCTTTTATCGGCCGATACCGATTATCTCTAATAATAATAAGAAATGTTACCTTATGTTATAATTTAAAAACAGCCGATAGTCAGGGCCGATATATCCTGTCAGTCAAAAGAGGGCAGGAAAATGCACTGAATTTGTGCTTTGTATAAAGAAAATGCTAAGAAACCAGTTTGATGTTCAATATTAATAGTAATTATATGAATTAATAACATTCAGAAAGTTAAGTCTTCAGAATTTAGTTAATGTGCGTTAATATTAATTTGAGTAATGTGTTTGTTTATAAATTGATACCAGTTACTCTGAAACAAGCTGATAAAATGGAGAGAATAAAGTGTTTATTTGCATTTCTTTCAAAATATAATAATTAAAAATATAATGATTAATTATAATGAAATTATCATTAATTTAAAAGAAGGTATAAAAGGCAGAACCCCCAAACTATCGGTACACTGTAAAAAACAATAAGTAAAATTTACTTAATATTTCTTTTGCAAGTTTTTGCACGCATATTTTTTAAGTAAATTTCAAATATGGAATTAAGGAACTCTACTTAACTAAGTTAAGTAAAATTAACAAGGAAATAAGTAATTTTAACTTGGCCAGTAAAAGTTTGAGTAACTTCTACTTTTGCAATACATATTTCTCAAACAATATAACACTGAATTAAACCATGCTTTTAAAGTGTATGCTTTACTTAGAAACATCTAAGTAAATTATACAATAGATATTGTGTAGACACCATATCTATATAATAGAAGTAATGCGGCACTTGAACACAGAGACCTCAATACTTGGTACACAATACACAATGACGGTAACATTCGATGGCTCGTTTTTGAGTGTGAATGTGGCATTTTGAGTAGAAAATGAACTCCAAATGTCATAAAAATTCCAAGTTACTAAACATAATCACAAAAGCAATGATAAAACAGTGTAAAAACAGCTGGAAAACAGTGAAAAATCAACCTAATTAATTATTCAAGGCCTAGTGCATGATGGGAACACCAGTATTAGAAAAGTTGAGTAGTTTTACTTAATTTTATAATGTTGATATTTACGCTTTAATTTCTACATGCTTAAATTGAGTACTAATATAGAATTTACTTAGTTTTTTTTTAAATTCTTGCCTGAACTAACTTTTTCATGTAAAAATTACATTTGTTTTTTACATTTTGTTATTGGTATCGGCAGATATCACCCTGAATAATCGGCTATCGGTATCGGTGGAGAAATTTAATATCGGTGCATCTCTTATTATTATCAGTGTATTATTATGAAAAATTATTATGAGACATTTTTTTCTGGATTCTTTAATGAATAGAACATTAAAAAAACAGCATTCATTTAAAAAATAGAATTTGTTTTGCAACAAAGTAAAAGTCTTTACTTTCACTTTTAATCAGTTTAATGCATTCTTGCTGAATAAAAGTATGAATTGTTATTAAAGAAATCTTAATGGCCCCAGACTTTCGAAAGGTATTGTATCTGTGCTATATCGCATGAGGAAATATACAGGCTTCAACTGTTGATGATGATTAATGATCATAATCAATCAGAACAGTTTTAAAAAGTGTCCCACTTTATCAGATGTTTTAAGGAAAAGTCAAAAAATCAGACCCTCACAAGTTATTGAATGCAGTTTTACAACAGTGTGTTTTAATTGATCCAGTCAGCAAAAACACTATAAACATAGGTGATTATTATTATTAATAATATTATTTATAGAGATTTATATGTATCCACTAAAGCTTTAGCTAAACGTTTTATTTTCTTTTACAGCTTGAAAACACAAATGCAAAATGAGTAACATCTATGAGTCCGCTGCCACCACGCTGGGCCTCTTCAACAGCCCATGTCTGACAAAAGTGGAGCTCCGTGTGGCCTGTAAAGGAATATCTGACAGGGATGCTCTGTCCAAGCCTGACCCCTGCGTTGTCCTCAAGATGCAGTCCCACGGGCAGTGGTTTGAGGTGTGTTGATGTTCGGGTTTTGTATTCTCTAGAGTCTAGCACAAACAAAATGATGTTTTTCATAGAGGAACATCTAATTTTCACCTACACAAAAACACAATCTAGAGTGTTATTGTCATATGTGTGTTTGAAAACCATTTTTAACAGTTTACATTGACTTTTTTCATACATTATTTCAAAGAAACAACTGTTTGTGTGTCAGGCAATCACACACTCCCTTTCCTCACTTTGAAACTGTTATGCATGTAGTAAATGTTTCAGAAAACTTCTGGTGTTATTGTAAAAGTCGCATACTTCAGTAACAGTCCTTTCACAAACACTAATCTTGACTGAACAGAAGCTACTTATATAGTGCATGAAAGCTAGCTCTTTATGGAACCACATGTGCTTATGCATGTCTGTATGGCTGTTAAAGGCTGATTAGTGTTCTGAGGCTGTAGTCTATGCTGTGATGTGAAAGTAATATTAAACAGCGCCGTTAGATCACAGAACGTGTTTACGCTGACTTGTGCCTCTCTAATAAAAACAAAGACGAGATTGTGTAGTTCTGCAGTAACTCAAGTGAATTGGCATGTTATTTTTTTGCTAGGTGTCTATGAATGGTTTCAGTTGCAGCACAAAACAGGTGTTTCTGACACACGGGAGCTTCGCTTGGCACAGCTAAGGGTATGATCCATAATTAATAAGGCAGTGCCATTTGAACTCCAGCTGTGAGCACTGAAGTTGAAAACTAAGTGATGTGTTTGAAACTATATAAGTGGGCTGAAGGCAAAATAGTCTGGAGAATCTCACATAACTTGTCAAAAAAAAATGCTCTGCTCATATTTCACTTAAAATATATAGATTTTTTTTTTTTTTTAAGTTACAATTGTTTGCATTGTGATGTTACTTTTCGAGACAATTGAGCACATTCTCCTCTGCATTCCTTTTTACACTACTGTAAAGCAACAATGAGTCTTATTTTTTATATACTTATTACCATAATGTGACTAAAAAGATATATTATTTAATGATAGTTCTCACAAAAATGAAAATTCTGCCATTATTTACTCACCCTCATGTCAGTCTGAACATGTATATAGTTCTTTCTTCTGCAGAACAAAAGATATTTTGAGGAATGTCTTTGTGTATTTTTTTCTTTTTTTCTACATAAAATGAAAGTTACAGGGTTACAGTTACAAAAACTGTTTGGTTACAAACATTCTTCAAAATATCTTTTTTTGTGTTCCGCAGAAGAAAGAAAGTCTTACAGGTTTGGAACGACATGAGGGTGAGTAAATTATGACAGAATTTTCATATTTGGGTGAACTGTTCCTTGAAATTGAACTAACCCTTAAAATTGATAAATGCATATATCACAGTAGTGGGACACGCACCAATAGACTATGAATAGATTATGAAATAAAAAAACTCACTTCCATTTATTAAATGTTCTTTATTAGTTCATACTGTAGGTGCAAATACATGCAAACTTAGCACAATACAAAACATAACACAACTGTTTAGGTCCACAAACCTTTGCAACATTTAGTCTAATAGTGTAATCAATTGGTCTAAAACAAACAAGTTACATTTACATTTAGTCATTTAGCAGACGCTTTTCTCCAAAGCGACTTACAAATGAGAGTAGTAGAAGCAATCAAATCAACATGAGTACAACAGTAAGTAAGTGCTGTGTGAAGTCACATTTTCATCAGTAAAGTGCTCGTAGCAAGGATTTTTTTTTTTTTTTTTTAATTAAATACACAAAGAAGGAAAAGAATAGAAATCGAAAAAAATATTAAAATAGATAAAGTAGTAAGTGCTACTATTACTGGGTCAAGTGCTGATGAAAAAGATACGTCTTTAGCATTTTTTTGAAAATGGCTAAAGACTCAGCTGCACGCTGAGTCTTTACTAACTTAATCTGTACTAAGTCTGTACTAAGTTAATCAGTTAATTTGGAAAGCAGTCTGCACATTAGCAGTTCCATATAATCCATTTTATGTATTCTTCTGAAAAAGCAAAACAAAGACCAGTTATAGGAAACAAGATAAGTTAAATGATGTAAGAAAAACACTGAATAACCACTGAGACTGAAATCAGTACTATTTTAAATTGCAATACAATAAAAAAATAATGTATATAATGGAAGTAGTGAAAGAGAAATGGCCAGATGCATTACAGTAAGAACTGATAGATTGAAAGATAAATGTGCTTAATTGTCCTGAAAATAATGTCACAGTGCAACAAAAAAAAAGTTAATGTAGGTTTTATTGTCTTTATGCAAAATGTATTCATTTGTTTTTTATTTTAGGACATACTACTATTCAAAAGTTAAGATTTTTTAAAATGTTTTTGAAAGAAGTCTTGGTAACAATTTATTTTACAGTTTCCTTGTTACACATGTTACATGTAACTATAGTAATAACTATAAATTATGCATCTAACCCTAAACCAAACCTAATCCTAACCCTAACCCTATAGTAAGTACATGTTGTTCATAATATACTCATTAGTCAGTACTTAAATGTATAATTACACTGTAACAAGGACACCTTAAAATAAAATGTAACCTACAGTAAGTCTCTTATGCTCACCAAGGCTGCATTTACTTGATCAGAAAAGACAGTATTGTGTATTGTAGTAATATTGTGAAATATTATTACAATTTAAAATAACCATTTTCTATTTTAATGACAAAGCTGAATTGTTGCTGATTTATTGCACAAGAAACATTTTTTATTATTATCAATGTTGAAAACAGTTGTGCTACTTAATATTTTTGTGAAAAGGGTGACTTATATTCAAGATTATTAGATTATGATTAGAATGTTCAAAAGAACAGCATTTTTAGCAGTAAAAGTCTTTACTGTCACTTTTGATCAATTTGTCCTTTCTGAATAAAAGTATTAATGTCTTTCAAAAATTTATTGACCCCAAAATTTTGATGTCACGGGTGTTATGCATATAATCCACAAAGAGGATGTGTGACTCAGAATGAAGCTGTAAGTCAGAGGCGGAGCCAGAGTGACGATTGACCAAGGTGGAGCCGATGGGTCGGAGGGCCGAGGTGGAGTCCGGGGCTCTTTTTTTTTTTTTACTTGGTAGATACATAAGAGTCTAATTTTAAAGGCATGTACTCCAATTTTGCATGAGAAATTGTCACTATAAAATAATAAATTGTCACAAAACAGAGGTCAAAAATGGACATTTCTAATGATGTATAGTATGTCAAGATAAAAGGACTTATTACTTATGCAGTAAATAAAATAAAAAAAAAAAACATAGAAAGGTGATTTATAAATTAACATTAACCAAAAACTAATGCTTTAAAAGATATTCATTAATTCATGATACCTAATTTAAAATGTAATACATGTGTCATGAAAATGCCCCGTGACATAAAGGTTGAGGATCCAAATGCAGTATTTATTAGAAGTGTAATCCACAATCATAATCCAAAACCAGGCACAGGGCCAAACAATGATTAAGTCCAAGACGCAGGCAAAAACAGAGAAATCCAGGGAAACAGGTATAGAATCCAAAAAACAAAACAAAACAAAAGACATGAAACCAGGAAGAATGCTCAGAAATGCAGTACAGACACATACAACACTTAGCAATGACTGACAGAGTGAACAAGGTTGGTAACACTTTAGAATACTGTTTCTTACTTACTGCATAACTAATAAGAATTTACTGAAGAACAAATAGGTAATTCTTCTTTAACACTGAAGTCACTACTGTTAACTACTAAGGAAGATGTGTTAACTAATCAGTATGTAATAGAATTTTATGATTATGTTAAGTAACAGCTGGCTAATTAATAACTAATGAATTCTGTCATACCTCCTGAAGAACTACTATTAATTATCTACTAATTAAGGTTCAAGAATAATAACTATGAAGTAACTACTGATGAACAAACACAATTACATTGAGTTGTGGCCCTCTCTTATTAACTAATGTTATCAGTAGTAGTATTATGAAAATGCAATATTAATAAAATACAATACATTTTATAGAGGTTTTTGCCTGTGTGGTAAATAATTGTCAGTGTGTTCAAGAAATCAACTTCGGAAAGGAACCCAACCCCCACTCTAAATGCCTTGCCATAGCCAACTTACCTCAGAGTAGGTTTTATATTTCATTTACAGTACTGTAAGTGTGTCTGTTTTCCTCAGCATATCACATTACTTTTGAGTAAATTCCAGTATGTAAGGCCATGACTGAGGAAAAGTGAAAATACAGGGAACCTATTAGTAATTAATAAAGAATTATCAAATAATTCTGCAGGAACTACTTAGAACCTGAAACTGTATTCTAAAGTGAACATATAGGGAACCCATTAGCAATTCATAAATAATTATTAGATAATTCTGCAGTAATTACTTAGAACCTGGAACAGTATTCTAAAGTGAAAACACAGGGAACCCATTAGTAATTAATAAAGAATTATTAGATAATTCTGCAGGAATTAGCCTACTTAGAACCTGAAACAGTATTCTAAAGTGAAGATTTTAGGAACTCATTAGTAATTAATAAATAATTACCACATAATTCTGACCCAACACTGAAAAAATAACCCAAAAATGACTGAACAGCCTCATCCCAGCGTTTGGGTAAATAAATAAATAAAACATTTTATATCTGTGGTAAGTTGGATAGTTATGGCAAGGCAGTGGGGGTGGGGCTCCTTTCCGAAGCTGATTTCTTACAGAACATGCACACAAAGTAGTTTTTACCATACAGAAAAAAAATTCTGAACAATTTGTAGTAATGAGTCTTTTTGGGAGTGCAGCATATTATGCAGCAAATAAATGCATATTTAATTTCCATAATAATAATAAGTGGTGGACTGTAACAAAGTACAAAGTAATTGTAATTTTACTCAAGTAATTTTGAAAATGAATCATTTTCTGTTCATTATTAGTTACTTCATAGTTATTTTTCTTGAACATTAATTAGTAGATAATTAATGGTAGTTCTTCAGGAGGTATGACAGAATTCATTAGTTATTGATTAGGTAACTGTTACTTAACATAATCATAAAATTCTATTACATACTGATTATTTAACACATCGTCCTTAGTAGTTAACAGTAGTGACTTAAGTGTTAATGAAGAATTACCTATTAGTTCTTCAGTAATTCCTTATTAGTTATTCAGTAAGTAAGAAACAGTATTCTAAAGTGTTACCAACAAGGTTTATATAGGCTGGGACTAACAAGTTAATGACACACAGCTGTAGACAATCAGCGGTGATAAGACCAGGCAGAGGATTATGGGGGATGTAGTCCAAGTGTGAATGGCAATGAACAAGAAGGGAATGCCCTCTGATGGACAACCAGGGTACTCCAGCTGGTGATTCTGACAATGTGTTACATGAGCAAATGGTAATGTACATAAGCTTGTTGTAAAGCATTAGGAACCACAAAATAATAATCCCCACTATACACCCCAAAATCATACAATTTTGCTTTTGAAATTGTTGTGCCACCCTTGGTCAGGGGTGCTGTGCATATAATCCATGAAGAGAATGCATGATGCAGAATGAATGACAAAAGGTAATGATCACCAAGAACTAGAATACAACAAAACAAACCATTAACGTTAATGCAAGGCAATGAACAGAAGAAACAGAGGACTTAAATACACAGAGGAAGATCATTGTGTATTCCTGACAGGCTTTGTCAATTTCACTTCATTATTGATGGCACGTACATGGGATTAAGTATAATACTATTTTAAGCAGTTTGTTATAGTTTGTTATAGTCGTAATGCTACCTGTCATAATAGCCTGTCACAAATTCAATTTGGACTTTAAGTACAATAATCTCATTGTTCTGTGGCCCTGTTCAGCTAAGGGCCATTGACATTGACTTTAGATGTGACTGAATATGAACAGAATCGATTTAGGATATGAACTAGATTGGGGAAAATCCTTTTCATCATCCAAACAATCAGCCTGTAGGACTTCATTGATCCCAGAGGGGAATGTTTTTGTGAAGAGCTATTAACTAAATTCCTGAAATTTGTATTCGTTTTTTACAATCATTTTTACTCTAATACTAGAAACAAAACTCTAGACACAAAACTCACAACCGATGATCCAAATGCACATTTTTCAAAACTTTTTCTAATCACTTGGATACAGTACACATAAACCTAAGATCATTTGTTCATTTAACTAAAATCACCTGTTCAAAATGACACAGCTAAACATGAAAGTATGACCATTTCAAAATGGAACTCACACATTACATCTGAGAAGACTCTATTCATTTCATTACAATGATCTAACTATCAATTAATACAACTGGCTCAAAATGATAAGTAACTGTTGCTTTACTCTTGATGCATAGTTTTTATGGAAACTGATGAAGAATATTCCATGTTTAAATAATGAAAGTTTCAGGATAACAAGATCAATTGACACCAGTTACCACAGAACATGACTCAGTTGGACTACATTATCTATGGATGTAATATTTCATCATCATTCTTTATCAGACATGGTTTCTGTGGTCCCATGTACCACGTTTACAGACCACATTTTCAGATTTTACATTACTGTATGCAAGATGGCCCACATGGAGGTGGAAGGTAAAATAAGTCACTCTTCTCCAGGCCATGGATGACGCATGCAATGGCATCACAGTGTCAGGCCTGGATTTGCCATGCCAGAAGATTCTTTCCAAGATGTTTAGCTAATGAAAACATCCATTGTGATGTGGTTGAGAACCTGTGGTCAAATCCACAAAACAGGGTTGATGGAAACAGAAGTGCAGTGAGGAACACTGCTGTTGACATTTTACTGTACTGTAGTTTCTTTTGTAGCTAAATTTTTCCTTTGATTGATTTGATTATTTCATCAATCAATTTCAGATTTTGTTCAGTGATTCCGCTGTGTCTGTACTATTCTCTTCAGTCCTATTATAGTGATGTATCTATGTGTAGAACCATAATGAAACATGCATCACATATTTTGTACAACAATATTTAATGATTGTACAAACAACTACACATTGAAACTATGGGAAATTATCTTGTATGTGGGTGATCTAAAGTAATGTTCCTATGATATTTCACAATAAATGTGTTATTTGAAGCAGTGATTCTGCAAGTGCAAGGCTTTTTTAAAGATATCCATGCACTATGCAGTTTTGAACATCGGAGAGTGTAACAATCAGTCCACTGAAGGCGAGCTTGATGAACCCATGTGCAGTTTATTAAGATCCAAAACATGAACAAAATACAAAAACACAGAATTGGCTTGATTATGAGCAGACTTGACTAAAGCACTCTCCAACAGCAGGGTTACACAACAAAGTAACATGGAAAACAGTGGCTTAAATACATGAACTTAGGGAACACATGACTAAGGCAACCAATGGGCAAGTGACACAAGGAACAAGGGAACCAATGAACAAACAGAACTCAGAAACCACATGGCCATAAATAACCAATCAGCACATGACACATTGACTAAGGGAGCACATGAGGAGCAAGGGAAGCATGACACAAATAAGCAACAAGAATCAAACTACAAAATAAAAGGCATGAAACAAAACTATACAGACCATGGAGCGTGGGCAGACTTAGACCATGGAACGTGGGTGTACTTGGACCTTGGAGCATGGGCAGACTTGGACCTTGGAACATGGGTGGACCTGGTCCGTGGAGCAGAGGGTCCTGGTGTACTGGCAGATTTGGGATGTGGAGCAGAGGGTCCTGGTGCACTGGCAGACCTGGACTATGAAGCAGAGGGTCCTGGTGCACTGGAGGACCTTGGCCTTGATGCAGTGGTGGACCAAGCTTGGTACCTATAGCACCCCCCTAAAAAAAAATCTCCAGGGGAAACTTGGGCAGACATGACGTGAGGGGGCTCTGGCGAGGCAACCATAATGGCTAGGGACTCTGACGTGGCAGCCGTGATGTGGAGAGGCTCTGGCGTGGTGGCCATGATGTGGTGAGGCTGTGACTTGAATGCGTGTGTGGCCCATACACACAGGATAGCTGTGGCCACCATAGTAAGTGCTGCACACTCTAGAGACTCTGGCATGGCGGCCATCTCGGCTGAGGGCTCAGGCGTGGCAGCCATCTTGTGAAGAGCCTCTGGCTGGGCAGGCATGACATGAACAGTCTCTGGCTGGGCAGGCATGATGTGAACAATCTCTGGCTGGGCAGGCATGATGTGAACAGTCTCTAGACTGGCAGGCATGACGTGAAGTAACTCTGGCATAGTGGCCATCTTGTCTGAAGAAACAGATGGAGCGGCCATCTTGTCTGAAGAAACAGGTGGAGCGGACATCTTGTCTGAAGACACAGGTGGAGCGGACATCTTGTCTGAAGATACTGGCAGAGCAGCCATCTTGCCTGAAGACACAGGCAGAGAAGTCATCTTGTCTGAAGACACTGGCTTGGCAGCTAAGACGGGACAAGACACTGCAATGGCAGCCATGTTGTGAACAGACTCTAGCGTGACAGGCATGGCGTGAACAGGCCCTGGCGTGGCAGGCATGGTGTGAACAAACTGTGGCATGGCAGACATGACATGAAGAGGCTCAGGCTTGGCATGTGCCTCAGCCTCACTCACCGTGAAACTTGATCCACTTAAAAACAAAATAAAGTCCATTTGCTGACATAGTGTAGAGGGGTGCTCAACTGAGGGCATGAGTTCAGCGAATTCATCGTCCAATCCGCATTGAAAGCACCATTTTAAATAAGTCTCGTCCCAGGGTACATGATCCAATAAACACGAAAAATCTTTGACTTTGACTCTATAGCTTTTCCCCCTATAGCTGAGAAACTGCTGGGTCCATATTGTCAGTTGTGTATTCTGTAACAATCAGTCCACTGAGTGTGAGCTTGATGAACCCATGTGCAGTTTATTGTAATCCAAAAGTGAGCAAGCAAACAAACAAACAAACCACTCAACTTGAACATGACACTCACAAACAACAGGGTTACATTATCAATACACAACAAAGTAACATGGAGAACAAGAGGCTTAAATACATGAACTTAGGGAACACATGACTAAGACAACCAATGGGCAAGTGACACAGGGAACAAGGGAACCAATGAACAAACAGAACTCAGAAACCACATGACCATAAATAACCAATCAGCACATGACACATTGACTAAGGGAGCACATGAGGAGCAAGGGAAGCATGACACAAACAAAAAACAAGAATCAAACTACAAAATAAAAGACATGAACATGAAACAAAACTACATTACAGACAGCCTGTTTACAAGTGATGATTGTTTTGAATTTTGTGTCTAGAGTTTTGAAAAATAACATAAATATTCCGAAATTGGTACCAAAATGATTGTAAAAAAAAAACTGTAAATCAAAACAACAGAGTTGGAGTGTGACATTTGCCATGTTCTGATTTGTTCCAGGTGGATCGGACAGAGGTGATTCGCAGCAGCATCATTCCAGTTTTCTCCAAAGTCTTCACAGTTGACTACTATTTTGAGGAAGTGCAGCGCCTCCGTTTTGAGCTCCATGACATCAGTAGCAACCATAATGGACTCAAAGAGGCTGACTTCCTGGGCGCCATGGAGTGTACGCTTGGACAGGTGAATGCACGGAGGAGCAGCAGAGTGCACACTTAACTGAAGCACAGTAGGGAAGATGAAAGCTTGTGAATGGAATGAGTGAGTGAGAGAGAGGATGAGTACATGAGAGGGATTGTGTTCAAAAAGGTAGCAGAGAGCTCACGAGAGCATGAAGATGCCTGGTGGGCAGATGGACTATTACTCCAAACTCTTTTTATCTAGTCTGTAATAAAAAAGGCTACAACCAGTGGTATATAAGAACATAAGAGGGTAAAGAGGACTTGAGGAAAGGAGAGTTCATGTGAGGACAAGAAACTGAAGGATTTGGATGGTAATAACAGACACTTCTTTTGTTTCTCGCTGTTAAAAAGTGATATGCTACAGTATATATTGTAAAACAATTTTCGCAGTTCTAACCACTTACAATTGACAAGTAGTATATATGAGTTGAAAATACTTTTTTTTTTTTGTGAATTGAACATGCTAAACAAGGTAAATTTTAGAAGAATTTTGTTTCCAATACTTCACTGTAAAAAGTAATATGCTCTATCTACTCCATAAAATTTTGGCAACAGATTACAAGCAATATTATTAATTAAATTCAACAAATAGAATTGAGTTAGAATTAATCAAATTAATTCCTTAAATGTCAACCATTTAAAATGAGTAAAATTTAAGTAAAATTTAAACAAAAACATCTGAATAACAGACAGACGTTAAAGATAAATTAAGTACTCTTTATTTTTTATGCAGCATTGAAGACACCTGATGATAACAAGCAGAATCACTGAAGGAAAGAGAAACACAAGAATTAACAGAGGTTTAGATGTTGATGTTGATTTTATTGAAAATGTTTGGTTACCGTCATGGTGATCAGTGTTTCATTTAGTTGGGCAGTTTTACTCTTTGCTTTTTATGTCAGTTTGTGGTTTTTGTAATGGTGTTTGCTAATTTTACACATTTTAAATGGTTGACTTTTAAGAAATTAATTTGATTAATTCTAACTCGGTTCTTGTATGTTGAATTTAATTAATAATATTGCTTGTAATCTGTTGCTACAATTTTATTGAGCAGATAGAATGTATTACTTTTTACATATTTTTAATTATATTATCTTGGTATTAATCATATTTCCTATATATATATATATATATATATATATATATATATATATTGACTAAAGCTTCAATAGGCTAGAAGAAGAATATTTAGAAAAAAATCTTACTTTTTTCTAACTATTATTTCATATATAATGAATTTACTCTATTACACTGTAAAACAACAACAACAACAAAAACATCTGTAGAAAGAAACTGGGGAAAAATGGTACTTTTCTGCTTTTTTTCTGTACATTATCCATAAAGTTAATTCAAAATATGATTAAAGCACCTGTGAAAAAACAATATGGAAAATTACTTCATATTAACATAGTAGATTGGCATTTCTTAGAATGAGTTCATAATTTGTTAGAGTTTACAGTCTGGTTTTCTGTATAAGTGTATCTGCTTGCCTCATGTCTTCTCCTTTTCCTTCATAGATTGTATCACAAAGAAAACTGTCTAAATCTTTACTGAAGCAAGGAAACACAACTGGCAAATCATCTATTACAGTAAGAATAGACGTTTCACCCCCAATTATTTCACACTGCAAATTTGTGCTCTTTTGTCATAATCTGAGCTATGACTTCTTTGAAATCACAGGTCACAGCTGAAGAGCTGTCTGGGAATGATGACTACGTGGAGCTCGCCTTCAGTGCCAAGAAACTGGATGACAAGGTGTGACATCTCTGTAATTGCTCAACAGGGACTTTACAACAATATTGAGACAAACATCTGATAACGTTGTTCTTCATACTGTCATTTACTGTTTTATTACTATACTTAATGAAAAGCCAAAATTCAAATGGAGCAATGCATCATCTGCTAATTTATTAAAATATACTGCTCTTTTTAATGTGCCATTACAAAATGATGACAAGTTTGAGTCTAAATACACAGTGGACCATTCAAAAAACAAGAAAGGATGTGCATTATAGACTCCAAATGGGAGGAAGTCAGGAGAGGCCATTCATTATACAATATATGCGCCTTGGATTGATATATGAATCAATCAATAGTTAATTAAAGCTCAAGTGTCATTTCTGTTACTAGCGGTACTGACTGAACTTGCAAAAATAATGATTTTGATTTTCAGAAAGGGTTCTAGAACACTCATTTAATATTTGTAGATGTTACTTTAACCTTAAAAATAAGAATGAGTTTGATTCTTTGTTTGTTCAGGACTTTTTTAGCAAGTCGGATCCATTTCTGGAAATCTTCAGAGTGAATGATGATGGCACAGCATCACTGGTGCACAGAACAGAAGTGAGATTGATAGATATACACACATGCATCTGCAAACATGTATAATAAATACATTAAGAAATATAATGTACATGTGTTAACTGATCTTGGTATTTTCCTATTCACAGACCATTATGAACAATCTCAGTCCTGTCTGGAAATCCTTCAAAGTTTCTTTAAACACACTCTGCAGTGGAGACCATGAGCGGGAGTTAAAGGTAGGACAGCTATTTCCACTAATAATTTATTACATTATTATGCATACTGTTATGATAACTAGATATGCTTTTTAAGATATTTCTGACATAAAGCCGTGAATCATTTAATCAAAAGATATACTGCAGCAATGTGAACACACTCCATACAAGGCTTTTATGTCAGTGTCTTTCTTTCTTTTTCTCTTTATTCTGGCCTCAGCGTGACCATTTGGTCACATTAGATTAGAATCATCTTGGCAGATTTATGTAATGGCAGTCCTATCCATTCTGCCTCACTATTGCAGCTGACATCTTTCATAGTGAGCTAATTACTGACCGGGTAAATGGAGCCCGGCTGTTTGGAGGGTCCTGACAGTTGGCTGAGAGGAGCAGACATGGTGGAACCAGCGACAGAAATTGATGTTACTGCCCTTTAGTCCATTCAAGCCCACACAGTCCTTCTGGGTTTGAGAACTTTCTGTCCCTGGGTCCAGTTGTAAAAAAGAATACTTTAGGACTTTAAGAAGCCCTGTTATCTACCAGACATGACTGATTTAGGATCAAAAATGAGATTAGACTCAAAATACTGCTTTGTTGACTTCACATACTGTATATACTGTGGCATTCAAATCTTCTTTTATAGGGTTGTAAGGTCATAATTAGGGTAGTTGATATGAAATACTTTTGTATTTTCTTGAATTTTTTGGCATCCAGTCTTAATCTTATTAACTGACTTGACTTAATAAAATGAACCAGTGGTTAAAGTTACAGGACTTAAATACTTACTTTCCCTTATATATTCATATGAATTTGAACATAAAATCTTGATGATGATTAAAAACATTTATTGACATGTTGTCTAAATTAATGGTAATATTTCTGTATATAACAGCAAGTGAAATGAACTCTTTTATTCAGCAAGGATACATTATATCGATCAAAAGTGACAGTAAAGACCTTGACATTGTTACAAAAAAATCCTTTTTCAGATAAATGATGTTCTTTTGAGCCTTCTTTACATCAAAGAATCCTGAAGAAATGTATCACGTTTTCCAGAAAAATATTAAGCAGCACAACTGTATTCAATAATGTTTCTTGAGCACCAAATTAGCATGTAGAATAATATCTGAAGGATCATGTGACACTGAAGACTGGATTAATAGCTACTGAAAATTCAGCTTTGCCATCACTGGAATAAATTACATTTTAAAATATATTAAAATAGAAAACAGTTCTTTTAAATTGTAGCGTGTTGGTTACTGTTGGAGGGAATGGAGACGTTATGTCGACTGACAAATGGGGTCTCACTTAGGAGCCCCAATCCCCTCTGGGTTTATGCTGAGAAGCCGAGACGGTGTCCCTGCCATACAGCTTGGGTAGTCCAGGGTTGTGGCAGGAGGGACATAACATCTCCATTCCCTCCATCAGGAAATGAGGGTTACAACAGTAACCAAGACATTCCCTATATGTCAGTCACTACAACTTTATGTCAACTGACAAATGGGGTCCCTATGGAAAGCGCCACAACAACTGAACTGTGTTGCCGATCCAGATGCTGAGAAGCTGTAATGTGCCCTTTTAGCAACTGTTCTCGCTAAGTCGTAACCTACACAGCACCCCATGTAAGCCCGAAATCTTAGTCCTCCATGCCTATGGGGTGGAAGGGACAGAGCTTACTATGGAGACGGTCATTAGCTGCTGTACCTTTTGTATGTTTACTTCATGGGAAAAGTGGTTTGGCTCTCTTCCCATTTTATTTTCAGACATGACCAGTGTGTTAATGCTGGGGAGGCCTACCTAGTCCAGGTGGAGAGGGACGTTATGGGGTCCACATCCTACCCGTAAGGAGGAACATGTGGAAATACACATATGGACCAGGCATGCATCTCAAGTCCTGGGCCTGGCATCGGATGCCTCCACCGTGTCTGACTGCCGAAGGTTTCCTGGAGGATACTCAATCCAGGGTTCCCTGCCAACTGGGGAACTCTCATGGAGAGAAGGCGCTCACAACCCCTCCTTGGAGGGGAATGGCGCTGCAAGTGAGACATCGAGCCAGCCTTCCCGCTTACCTGTTTGTAGGTAAGCCTCAAGAAGGTGTTAGGTGTCACCCAGCCCGCAGATCTGCAGATGTCTACCAGAGAGGCCCTGCACCAACGACAAGGAGGAGGCAACACTCCTAGCACGCCTTGGGATTGGTACGCCAAGGTAATGGCATCCACTATCCAGTGGGCCAACCTCTGCTTAAAGTCAGCCTTTCCCTTCTGCTGACCTCCAAAGCAGACAAAGAGCTGCTCAGAGCTTCTGAAGCTCTGCATGTGATCCATAGAAATGCGCAGGGTGCGAGCAGGACACAGCAACTCAAGGGCTGGGTCTACCTCCTCCAGGAGCAGCGCTTGCAAGTTCACCACCTGGTCCCGGAAGGGAGTAGTGGGAACTTTGGGCACGTATCGGGGCTAGGGTCTCAGGATCACATGAGGAAAGGCCGGCCTGAATTCAAGGCATGAATCGCTGACCGAAAATGCCTGCAGGTCTCCCACCCTCTTGATGGAGGTCAAAAGCGCTGTCTATAGAGACAGGATCTTAAGCTCAACTGACTCCAGCGGGTCAAAGCTCTCTGCAGACCCAAAAGGACTACAGAGAGATCCCAGGAGGGGATGAGGTGTGGCCTGGGAGGATTTTGCCTCCTGGCACCTCTCAGGAAACTGGTGATCAGGTTGTGCTTTCCCAGTGATGTACCATCCACTGCAATGTGATGTGCTGCAAGGTGGAGGGGGACAGCCTCTGCTCCAGCCTCTCATGCAGAAAGCACAGAACCCTCAAAAGCAAACCAAAGAAACTGTCTGTTTCAAGGCAGAATCGAGACGTAGAAGTACATGTCTTTCAGGTCGATCGCTGCAAACCAATCTTGGGGGGCAAATGCACATGAGAATGCATTTCTGTATTAGCATCTTGAACGGGAGCTTGTGAAGGCCCCGGTTCAAGACTTGCAGATCCAAGATCATCAGTAACCCACTGCCTTTCTTGGGTATGATGAAGTAAAGGCTGTAAAACCCTGACTTCAT
Source organism: Hypophthalmichthys nobilis (assembly GCA_037950665.1). Classification (NCBI taxonomy): domain Eukaryota; kingdom Metazoa; phylum Chordata; class Actinopteri; order Cypriniformes; family Xenocyprididae; genus Hypophthalmichthys; species Hypophthalmichthys nobilis. The sequence goes on from CM075483.1 coordinate 20,322,103, forward strand.
CTCGGCTAGAAGGACAGGCTCTATTGCGTCCTTCACCAAGAGGACCGCAATCTCCACACGCAGGTCTGGGATGTCTTTGCCTGCCACCAAGATAAATAGGACACATCTGAACCTGGGGGGATGCCTGGCAAACTGAATCACATAGCCGAGTCTCATTGTCCAAATGAGCCAAACTTGCTCTTTCAGGGAAATCTTTGTGAATGGTGAAACACCACTGAATGCACCTTTTCACTGGCAGGAGAGATCTCCTCTGTTGCACGCTCTTTTTGTGAGTGCTCTTTTTCGTAGGTAACTGGAAAGAGGGATTGCTGGATGCTGCATACAACCACACGTGCCATCATTTTATATACCCATATGTATAGGGGCAACCTGGTCTCATGGAAAGACGTACCTGTATGAACGTTTTCGCGAGTCGTAAAAAATACGTATCAATGTGTACATTTCACTGCAGTTTCCAACAGAAATGAACACTAGAGGCAGTAAAACAGCAAGTGCTTTTAATGGTTTTCATACACAGTTACGATTACAGGGTCAGAGTATGGATTAATAAAGACTTGTTTTCACGACTCTTTGCACAATAGTTTGTTATGACTTCAAAACGCTTTTTGCCAAAGTGCACGATTTGTAAACAAATATATTTTACACTTTGCATCGCTTAACCAGCTCCATATGTTTCGCTTTTCTGACATAACAAGCCTGCTTGGTAGCTCAGCTGATACGGAGTTGTACTTAGGACGAGGAAGCCTTGGGTACGAATCCAGGGAAAAACGAGTCATGGTAAAAGAGCTCAAAGATGAGAGATCAAAACAAGCTAAAACGGCACGATTACGGATGCTTTTTATGTCACATTTGCTTTTGTTAACACTATTGGGTATTTTTAGGTGTAGTGTTGGTGGTACGTTATTTTAAAACGTAATAGAGCATTACACTTCTAGCGCCACTCACCAGACAAATTTCAAATCAGAACTGCGGTGATTCGTATAAAAACCAACGTCATAAAAACGTACCATATTCACGTTTATCTGTTCCGGCAAAAAAATGAACACACTTTTAGCACCACTCAGTGGACATTTCACATTGAAACTGCAGTGATAGGTACGTATTGGTACGTATTTTGCGATTCCACTTGCTAATTCCATTGGCCGTTTTTCTAAAACTCAGAGGTGATTGGGGCTCCCAAGTGAGAAACTATTTGTCAACATAAACAAATAAATGCAGCCATATGAGCATAAAAGACTTTTAAAAACATATAATAATGTTCATTTATATATCAAAAATTTATTGAATATTTATTAAAATTAAAACACCGTTACTGTAACTTAAAGCACACTTTTGTATTAAAACTCCAACATTTTATTGAACAACCCTTGAACAAACCTCTACGTTTTTATAACATATGAAAGGGGTTTGAATGGTTCACATGTTGCAGTTGTTCAATAAAACCGCAGTGTGCAGATTTTTTTTACTGTTTTTTTCCGTTGAATAATTTATCTAGTGATATATACCTTTACATGTATTTAGGGTTTCATTGTACTCAACTACCTTTTGAAAGCATGAGTTTTGTTTACTTATTTACTCATGAAAGGTCCAATCTTGGGAGTTTTCATGAGTAAAAATGCAAACATTCCCTCTTCTCTTTCTCTCTCTGTCACACACACTTATTCAGACCTCAGCACTGCGGGTTTAAGATACTCATTGGTATGCCAATGCAGAAGTGGCGATAGGATAGCTGTATTGTAATAATATGGCTCTAAAGATGGTTCTCTTTGTATTCTCATAACAGCACAGAGTTCAGATTTAGTCTGCCGCACCACTGAGATTCTGCACAAAAGCACTTTGGAACTAAAACCTTTCTAAAACGTTCACATACTGTGCTGGTGACATTTTAGAGAAAGTAAAAGATACAGGCCAAGAAAAAGACAAAGAGAGAGCAAAATTAATAGCTGATGTCTCAATATGTTTATTTAAGAGCTGAATCCCTTGATCAGCTCAGCGTTGGCACTTTACCTTGCTGCTCTCAGCTTTACTTGAAGATAACCACCACTTACAGCAGATGAACTAATTCTCTAAATGCTTGGAAACAAGCCACTTTGAATTAAGCCTTTGGCAATTATATCAAGTGGCTGAATGAGCAGTTGTGCAACATGTTCATTTAAAGCTGGTTAAAAGAAATGACCAATCTAATACTCAATAACATTGTTGATTTGAGTCCAAAAATTTGTAGGTGATGTTGGACAGTCAAGGACATCTTCAGACAGATGGGAAAACAGTTATTTTAGGTGACATGTCCCTGAATAAACATGAACTGGTTTGTTTAATATTCATGACTTCTTTACACTCAACGCACCACAGACAGCAATGTCTCCTCTCCGCAGTGAAAACACATTTTGAATTCAGATTCACAGAGTTACGGAGCCGCAGTTACGTTTTATTCATGTTGTGAGACTTACTTATCAATAGATGTATAAACAGGGCAGTTAAACCATCATGTTATGTTGAAAGCTCACAATCACTCTGCTATTTTGCTTTTTTTCCTGCTGCTGTGAGCCCCATCTGTTGTAAACCTTGATACAATTGCATAAACCCAAATTATGTAAATTATGTCATAAAATTCTTCTAGAATGAAAGGAGTTATGAAAGAGCAATTGTGAGATAACTTACAGTAAGTGGGTTATGTTTTGTTTCTCAAAGCGATAAACAATGTTTTTGTGTAGATTTTGACACAGTCATTTATCATTTAAGCACTTTAATAAATCTTTGAAAAATATTGATGTAACGGCCCAAAGGAAACCAAAAGAGTGCATTAAAGTGCATGCCAGCTGTGATCGATTCATAATGAACTGAGAGACATTTGTTTTAATTACACATTTGGAGTCAATTAATAATAGTTTGCAAAAAATATTTCATTCTAGAAGGCCAATGGCAGTCTTTTATTTTATATTATTTCAGTTTTGTTTCGTTTTGCTTCGTTTCATTTAATTTTGCTTAGTTTTGTTGTGTCTGGAGCCCTGAGGTTGGTAAAAGAAACACACCATCTCTTCATCCATCTTTTGGGGATGTTTCCAAACTTTATATTAATAAGAGGTGCAGGTGTCAGTTTTGCATGTTGAGTTATTGCTTGTTCTCGCTTCTTCAGCTGAAAAGTCAACCACAGCATCTCTGTATTAATATTTTAAATGGCCTTCAAATTTTGATTACCACCCGCTTATGTCCTGGCATCAATGATTCATTAACAGCAATGCTACAGTGTGCTGTTTTCCTGCCACTCCTGCCACACACCAACACTCGCAATGACACATGTACACAGCATACAGGCACGAGTGTTATATATTTAAACCAACAAAATGACAAAGGATATTAAAATTCAAGAAGTGTTATGATAACAAGATGACCTGCTGCAGTTGGTCTGTACATTTGTATGACTGTCGCAATTATTAGATATTGAAACTTTAGACTCCTCATCTTGTTTCAGATTCAGCACCGACTAGATAAAAGATCTTCTAAATGAACTGTGACATTTCAATCTTACTATAGCAAGAAAAGCTGATGCTGTTTACATTTTGGCTGCATTTGTGATGCTATTATCTCAGTGTTTGGTGTTTGGACACACTGTTTACTTTGTGTGCATTTTTACACCCTGTACAATACATTTCTGAGTCGCTACTATTCAGGGTTGCCAGGTTTTCACAACAAAACTCATCCAATTGCTACTCAAAACTAGCCCAAATCTAGCTCAATCGAGTTTCGTGGGGTAAAATCTGCGTTTTTTTTTTTTTTTTTATGGGTCCCTTAGTAAAATTCGCATTCTAGGGGCTAAATATCACATTATTGGGGTCGATTCAACCCGCGGACATGAAAAACAACCCACGGCAACACTGTTAAAGGAAAACCGCAGACTTGGCAACACTGCTACTATTGTTGCTCCTTGAAGCAACTCTAGAATTAAAACAAATGTTCGCAAATGAATGTGTGTGAGAAGAGTTGTAGAGGTTAAAAGCTGAAGTTCTCATAGTTACTAAAGTTTTTATTGTTTAGCTGTACTGTTTTGCTTTTATTCCTTCATAATCCTAGTAGATTAGAGCTTCACATTTAACTCTAATGCATCTAATGACTTTCCAAATCCACATAATGTCACAAATTTGTATAATGACATAGGTATTACACTGGTATTACAACGAAAACATGAAATATTTCATGAGTCCTCATATTTAAAATAGCTTTAAAAACATACTAAACAATGTTTTATTAAAAATGTAAAAGTGCAGAATGTTTTCTGTGATGGGTAGGTTTAGGGGTAGTGTTGGGGGATAGAATGTACAGTTTGTACAGTATAAAAACCATTACGCCTATGGAATGTCCTCACTTTGATAGCAAAACAAACCTGTGTGTGTGTGACAATGTGACCTTTAGTACTGTTATTGGAAACTACTTGGCACAGGATATTTATCACAGTTCTCTAGGAACTGAAGTCTCACACCTTCATGCACAAAGCTAAAATTAATCATATATTTATTTACCCCATAAAACATGTGGATCAGCATCTTATAAATGTAGGATAATGGTGGTTCTGTGTTTTAAAAAGTGGTTATATTTAAATTCATTCTGCTGTATCATAAACACGATGTGTATTGTCAATTCTATGTGATTAAAATTACACTTTTTTTCTTGTTGTAGTGTACAGTATGGGACTGGGATTCTAACGGCAAACACGACTTCATAGGAGAATTTCAAACCACCTTCAAGGAGATGAAGTCAGCCATGGATGGGAAGCTGGTATAAACATACTCACACACAGTCACAAAACAGATCCTACTTCCAAAATTCTCTCATCAACACAATAATTCGACACAATACAATTGTTCGCCATCCACAAATAACATGACTTTTGAACTGTTTCATATAGTTATTTAGAATTATACTTATTTATACCTACGTATCCCATTGCATTGGCAGGGAAACACTACTAGGATTTAAGACACTTGGGGAAAAAAAACAGAAATAACAAGGACATTATAACATTTTTAAAACACTGAATATACCCTAAAGCACATTGAACTGAGTAAGAGCAATAGCATGCATTCTTCATAATTCCAGCTTATAGAAATGTGCAAAGAAGAAAGCCTTCATTAATAAAAACTCATATCACATCATCTTGACTGGAGCTTGCCCATGGGCATGTGGAAGACTGTGGAAATTCAAAGAACAAGACCAGATTCTGTGGTCTGATGTAGCTGAAACTGAACCTTTGAGCCTCAATGCTAAGCACCTTAAAACACCCTAGCAACTGCATATCCACAGTCTACCACTCTGAACACTTAGCAACACTTTGACAACAACTCATAATGCCCTTGGAACCAGTCCGAACACCTTAAAGGCTTAGTTCATCCAAAAATGAAATTTCTGTCATTATTTACTCACCCTCATGTCGTTCCACACCCGTAAGACCTTCATTCATCTTCGGAACACAAATTAAGATATTTTTCATAAAAAAAAACAAAAAAAAACGACTTTATTCAACAAATCTAGTGATGGGCGATTTCAAAACATTGCTTCATGAAGCTTCAAAGCTTTGCGAATCTTTTGTTTCGAATCAGTGGTTCGGAGCGCCAAAAGTCATGTGATTTTAGTAAACAAGGCTTCGTTACGTCATAAGTGTTTCGAAATTTCAATGGTTCACAATTGGGGGTGTGACTTTGGCAGTTTGATACACACTCCGAACCACTGATTCGAAACAAAAGATTCATAAAGCTTCAGATCTTTATGAAGCAGTGTTTTGAAATTGCCCATCACTAGATATTGTTTAATAAAGTCGTTATTTTTTTTTTTTTTTTTTTTTGGCACACAAAAAGTATTCTCGTCGCTTCATAACATTAAGGTTGAACCACTGTCGTCACATGAACTGTTTTAAATATGTCTTTACTAGCTTTCTGGGCATCTGAAAGTGTTAATTATCTTGCTGGCAATGGAGATCTCACTGAGCCATCGGATTTTATTAAAAATATCTTAATTTGTGTTCCGAAGATGAACAAAGGTCTTATGGGTGTGGAACGACATTAGGGTGAGTAATTAATTAACATTTTTGGGTGAACTAACCCTTTTAATAACCACATAGCAACACTCTGGCAACCAATGAAAACTTAGCAAAGTATAGCAATGGGCTATCAACCACTCTGAACACCTTAGCAATCACATAGCAACACTCTGGCAACTAACCAGAACACCTAGCAAACAGCATAGCAACAGGCTAACAACCACTTTGAACACCTTAGCAACACTCTGGCAACCAACCAGAACACCCTAGCAACTGCATAGCAACAGACTAACGACTCTGAACATCTTAGCAACACCCTGGCATGGCAGTAAGCTTTGCACAGGCAAGCACCATACACATTTGTTTGAGAAAATAAAAATAGATTCATATTTTTGTTCTTAATTAGAATACTTAAGCAAAATATAATTTTTTTTCCGTTTGACTCAGCCTTGGTGAGCATAAGAGACTTCTTTCAAAAACAATAAAAAATTGTAATGTTTCCAAACTTCTGACAGGCACTGTATGTTAAATACCACCACTAAAACTAGATAATTCTACAGTGGAGTCAATAGAAGCAAATCTCTGCGTCATCTGCATGTTTGGGTGTCCACATACGTTTGATTGTATAGATTACAAACACACACACACACACACACACTATTACCATGCTGCACACACTTATGCATCAGTCTATAGTGTCTGAATGAGTTCACTCTGTTTCGTCGCTTCTCTCATTTGAAATCTATTACCGGCTGTGCTGATTAGTAGTTATCGTGTGGCTTTAAATTCCATTAACTTCATATTCACCGTCTTCCCCTTGAATGCTCAGAGGAGCAAAGTCGTCAGGCTTCAACATATGCTTCTCGTTGCATTTGTTAATCAGTGCAATACCTCGTCCGTCAGCGCATGCTGATTGCACTGCTAGCGGGGTTCACAAACAGGTGCTTCATTTTCAGTGGGAAATCTCAGATCTTTCGATCTCTAGGGGTGGAAGAAGACATCTCATATGCTCTTCAGTAAGAAGACCTGATTTGCGGCCTTTAGAACAGGCTAAGATAATTGTGCTTGCATCATTTTAAATAACTCTTTGGATTGTTGGCATCACTAGGTTTTCCCTGAGCTTTTGTATTCACACTAGAAATGTAAATTGAATGAAGACCTGTTTGGCTTTGATAGACATATGTTTTTTTGTCCTGACAGGCATTATCACAAGAGAAACTACAAACTGATCTTGGCCAAAAGGTGACTTATTAACACTGACATGCTTGTGAAAGTCTCGTCAGCACTGCTAGCTTACAGCCAATCACTTTCACATTTTCTGAAAGCTCAACTGCAGACACTATGTTATACTGAGTCTTTTAGACATCCATCTGTCAATGTGCCTCTCAGCCTGTGGGCATCTTCCTCTCATACAGATATATCCCAAGCACATCTCAGACCAGATGAAAGACCTGCAAGCCCAGGCAATCCACCTTGTGGCTCAATGGAGTTCACTGCAAAGCTAAATGAATGGCATAGTGCTGTAGTTTTGTTTCACTGTAACATTTTTCTGACAGATCCAGTGGGAGTGTATTAATCCTAAGTACCAAGTGAAGAAGAAGAACTACAGAAATTCTGGAATGGTAATTCTTACCCTGTGCAAGGTGAGTAATTTTCACCTTTATCTGGCAGTAAATAAATAAATTAAGGATTTTGGATCTGGGTTAAGCAGGAAGTGTAATTCAATCCTACTGTAACACCATTATGACTCATTTTGGGTAGAAAATATGCAGTTTTTTACAGTTTTTAATACAATATCTGGTCCATTTATTGGGTTGGAAATGCTTTGTATGTAGATCTGCGTAGAACACATTGCATTAATCAAGTACTACAAAGGTTATTGGTAACCATCTTTGTTTTTGATTAACAATGTAATTGTGCATACATATATACAGTGTATTTGTGCATATGCATGTACGTGTAAGTGCTATGACAAACTCCTGTAGACTCCACTGTACACTGACACAATATAGTAGTGTTTTATATTTTTCACATCTGTGGGTAGTTTGGCATGTATGTGGCTAATCATTTGATGTTTCTGTGGAGAGTTACTACACAAAAATAGCATTTTTAGAATAGTTCAAATAGTTTTAAATTAAGTGTTTGCTTTTGAAACATTTGTGAGACATTTTGCATGTTGTGTGTGTGTTTTGTGGTTTTGTGTGTAGAGTTTTGAGAAATGGAGCCATAGCTTCAAAAACTGTGTCCCCACAAGGATAGTAATACAAGCAAATTTGATTTTTTGGCCCCCATAGCTGTTTTCCGCTTATAAATCATAATCTAAAATGTGTTTTTTTTTTTTTTTTTTCAAAATTGTAAAAAATTCAGAAAGTTTTCTGTGAGGGTTGTGTTTAGGGGTAGGGTTAGGGTTAGTTTGTACAGTATAAAAAATAAGTATATCTATGGAAATTCCCCATAAGACATGGAAACATGTTTATATGTGTGTGTGTGTGTATGTGTGTGTGTGCGCGTGAGTGCGCACACGTTTTTGTGATTTATGAGGACACAAATTTGTATAATGACATGGGTATTACATTGGTATTATGACATAAACATGAAATATGAGGACATTTCAGGAGTCCTCATATTTACAATAACTTTAAAAACATACTAAACAATGTTTCATTAAAAATGTAAAACTGCACAATGTTTTCTGTGATGGGTAGATTTAGGAGTAGGGGTAGTGTAGGGGGATAGAATGTACAGTTTGTACAGTATAAAAACCATTACGCCTATGGAATGTTCTTACTTTGATAGCAAAACAAACCTGTGTGTGTGTGTTAAAAACAGTTATGTATCCTAGCTATATTTATGTACAACTGGAACGATCTGTTAACCGATCAGCATCCAGGACCAGAACTATCAGTTTAATAATTATTATTTTTATCTCTTTTTCAGATCATAAAGATGCACTCTTTCCTGGATTACATCATGGGAGGTTGTCAGATTCAGTTCACAGTAAGTGGTTTTGGAAGGCATTTTGAAGGATTTGCCCCCCCCCCCCTTTTTTTATCTTAATGTCATCTTAAGCTTTAAGAAAAAACAAACTCCACTCATATATTATATAGGCTGGATCTTGTAAATCATTGACTCCGTTGTTGTCACTATGTCCGATTCATGAACAAATTCTTTTGAATTCAACAAATCATTGTAGTAAGTTCACAAAACCATCCTGAATAATTTATTCACAAATTAGACTCTTTTGATTCTTGAGTTCAGTTCTGCAGGATTTTAATTGAATAATTAAATTTTAGTCTGTTCATTACACAAAGCTATCGTATGACTTTAAATAAAGTGCACAAGTCATATATACACAATTTTTCATTGTATTTATGCATCTTTTTTAATGCTTGAAAGCTTTGGTCATTGAAATTGGATTGAATTCTTCAAAATTTTCCCTTTGTGTTACACTGAAGAAAGAATGACCGAATTTAAGTTTAAATGTTGTTGTTCTGCAGGTGGCGATTGATTTCACTGCCTCAAATGGCGACCCTCGAAACAGCTGCTCCCTCCACTACATCCACCCTTATCAGCCCAATGAGTACCTCAAAGCACTGATCGCTGTTGGGGAGATCTGCCAGGATTACGATAGGTGACCCACCAATCAATCCCTCAATCAGTCAGTCAGTCAACCAATAAATCAGCTAATCAATCATGCAACCAGTCAAGCAAACAGTCAATTCTTGAATTTTACCAAATTAAATTTAACAGACTCCACTATTACTCTACTCTATCAGGAAATGTTTACACCAGTTATTTTCTCAGTACAGGTCATTAACCAAATGTTCAAACCATTAATCAATCAATTACACATTACATCAATCAATCAGGCATTCAGTCTTATGACTGCCTGCACCTGTAGGATGCAGAGCTGTCATGTCAAGGATTGTCTTTCTACACTTCAGTCACTCTCTCGCCCAAGATGTCACTTAAGCTTGGAGTCAATTATATTTGACCCCTTACAAAGTCACATCCCTGCTCACCTCATTGCTCATCTCTGGGGCTCAATGCAGACTCATTAATCCTTCCTTCTTCTGATGTGTTTCCAGCGACAAAATGTTTCCCGCTTTTGGCTTTGGAGCTCAAATCCCACCAGACTTCAAAGTAAGTTCATTATTTTTATATGTAAAAATAAATAAATAAATAAATAAATAAAAGAGCCTTTTTGATTTATGCTTTAAAGGGATAATTCACCAAAAATTCTGTCATTTAGTTCACCCTCAAGTTGTTCCAAACCTCTTTCTTCTTCTAAACACAAAAGAAAATATTTTGAAGAATAAGGGTAAAGTTTATGGGCCTCATTGACTTCCATAGTATGGAAAAAAATACTATAGAAGTCAACGAGGTCCATCAACTGAATGTACAGAGATTCTTCAAAACATCTTTTTTTGTGTTCAGCAGAAGAAAGAAATTCATACAGGTTTGGAACAACTTGAGGGAGAGTAAATGATTTTCATTTTCGGATGAACTATCCCTTAAAGTGCAAACAGATTTTACATGGAATTGTGTGCAATCTTAGAGGAATTTTTGGTATTTTTTAAAAAACTTTGCTTTCTTACTGTAATTAGTTTACATTTGACTGTTAGATTTATTACATAGTAACAAGTTGAAATGAGTTTAAATTAGATTTACAATTAAGATCAAATTATATTTAATTCAATAATCCCCTTTCAAAAGTATATAATTTTTAAAATGTTGTTTTTTAATTTATTGATTGATTTGACTGACTGGTGAGATTTAATAGACTGAATTTATAACCTGATTTTAAGACTGCAAGGAGTTTCCCATACAATAAAATAAATTGCCGGGGAAACCAGAGTGCTCTGAATCCCTCGCCGTTACCTGACAGGAGATTTCTGAATAATTCATTAACTGCTGATGCCCTTTTTACAATAATCACTTCATCATTCCTGCTAATCTATGCCAATCACTCAAAATCAGGTCATCTGATTGGTTGCCATGTTACAATCAGAGGTCATGGCCACAGCGTGGTTGGATGTGACTCTAAGAATGCATTTTATTTGACCGCAGTCTGAGCCACAGGGAAGCTCCATGTTTTATGCATGGCCTTATCCCATTCATTGGCTGCAATGACTCTGAATATAAATGAACTATGAAAACTTATGAATAAAATAAAGAAATTATATGTACATTATATGGACTCTAATATCATAATCTAATAATCTGTTTGAGCAGAGTTCAAAGTTTAAGTCGACTGAGTCTTTCTCCATCCTTTTGAATGAAGCAATTTGTTTCTAAAAGCAGTAACTCTGCCATCACTGTCACTGATCATTCAGGTTTTGGCACTAAACTAGGTTTACTTTTTCTACTCTCTTTAGGTTTCTCATGATTTTGCTGTGAATTTTGATGAGGATAACCCAGAATGTGCTGGTGAGTCATTAAAGTGCAAACAACATAATTTCATGCCTTTACAAACATGTTTTTTTTTTCCCAAAAAGAAAGTTCAGTGCTTTTTTTAAATGTATGAGTCAAACATCTCCCACACACTGAATGGCAAAGAGAATATGTAAGGTTTTTGAAGCATAAACTATTAACTTTTTAACTGACTGTCTTGCATTTACAGTTTTTCTGTTTGACAGATTTACTGAGAATCAACTCATCAGTTTTGATCAACAAGTCATGTGTATTTAGTTATTGTGCGAATTGTAGACAGTTGGCACAAATGTGCCAAAACACATGCAATTTGTGTAAATCAATAAGAATTCAAATCTGATGTGAACAAGAAACTAAATAGTTCAGAGAGAGAGAGAGAAAAATCTCATTCAAGAAATGAGCCAAAGCAATTGAGAACAACTGTAAATGAGGCTGTGGCCTGCTTTTAATGAACAAAAGACCTCTACATAACCATATTTATCTCTGAGGTCAAATGTCATGTTTTTTATTTTCACATAGTCAGTAGTTGTGGAATTTAAATGTAATATGACATCTATTCAGGACGTCACATTTCAAAACCGATAGTTCCGGTCCTGGGCAGCAGCTTTGCTGTGTTAACTTAGCTTAAGCTAAAATAAAATACAATTTAAATATCTTATGGTTTTTTTACTTATACCATAGACAAATTTAATACATTTGTCATGAATTGACAAAAAAATTACTAAATTTAGTAAAAAAGTTTAAAATAAAATCTTAATTCAAGATGTTTGTCAACAAGTGCATGTATTTTTGGAGATGACCTGACTGGCTGTGTGTGTATTACAGGTATTCAAGGTGTTGTTGAGGCTTATCAGAACTGCCTCCCAAAAATCCAGTTGTATGGTCCCACTAATATCGCTCCCATCATCCAGAAGGTTGCCAACTCGGCCTCCGAAGAGATGCATACCAAAGAGGCCATGGTTAGTGGAAGAGAGAGACTTTTACTTTTAAAGGTCTATTTATTTACAAAAAGGTTATAAATAAAAACATTCACTTTAAACAGTAACAGTAATGTTAAAAAAAAATCATTTTTAAAGGAGAGAGAAAACTTTTCAAACAAAATTACACTTAAACATAAATTTGCAAGCAGCCATCATCAACATTACAAATGATTAAATGATTTCATTTGTATTTAAACATTTCCATATAATTGACCAGGTTGTAGAAAGTAAACTCAATTTTAATACAAGATTTTAATAATCCCTTTCAAATTAACACTATCTTCAATGGTAAACAACGACGATGAAGGTAAAGTTCAAATGCAGAGTTCAATAATAATCCAAATGGCAAATATCAACAAAAAAACACCAGACATACTGAGTGAATGTGAGGAATTTAAATACACATGGTGATGAACTAAATGACAAACAGCTATGATGATAGATTAGTGTCCATGGAAACTGATGAGTGGTGGGAAACTCAAACAAAGGAGCACATGTGACTAAATAAATACAAACTAAAAGTCCATGAAAAAGAGACTAACTGGACATAAGTGTGACATCACCACATCAGTTGACCCGACACCTCTCAAAAGATTTTTCCGTGACAACCATATAGCCGGTTTTGCCTGCCCAAATTAAAAGTTAATTAAAACACAAGCTTTCATCCTACTTCTGCTATATTTTAGACCATAAGTGAAATAAACCAGTGTAAAAACCTCCCCAAGAGTCTTATACCACTCATCCACAAGAGAGAGAGAGAAGAGTAGAGAGAAAGAACACATTTAATTAGACTGAAGAGTTCAATTTCTGCACAGCACCATATTGACACCATCTGCTTTACTGCTGTTGCCTTTTTATAAAAACAACCAAAGTTGCTGATATATTATATATATAATATATATATATATATATATATATATATATCAGCAACTTTGGTTGTTTTTATAAAAGGCAACAGCAGTAAAGCATATATATATATATATATATATATATCTCAAAGCAATATCTATCTATCTATCTATCTATCTATATATATATATATATATATATATATATATATCAAAGCAATTTGAAGGCCAATATATATACATTATATTCCCAAAAGTACTGGGACACCCCTCCAAATCATTGAATTCAGGCGTTCCAATCACTTCCATGGCCACAGGTGTATAAAATCAAGCACCTAGGCATGCAGACTGCTTCTACAAACATTTGTGAAAGAATGGGTCGCTCTCAGGAGCTCAGTGAATTCAAGCGTGGTGCTGTGATAGGTTGCCACCTGTGCAATAAGTCCATCGGTGCAATAAGGAAATCGTGAAATTTCCTCACTACTAAATATTCCACGGTCAACTGTTAGTGGTATCATAACAAAGTGGAAGCAATTGGGAACAACAGCAACTCAGCCACAAAGTGGTAGGCCACGTAAAATCACAGAGCGGGGTCAGCGCATGCTGAGGCACACAGTGCGCAGAAGTCGGTAACTTTCTGCAAAATCAGTAGCTACAGACCTCCAAACTTCGTGTGGCCTTCAGATTAGCTCAAGAACAGTGCGTAGAGAGCTTCATGGAATGGGTTTCCATGGCCGAGCAGCTGCATCCAAGCCTTATATCACCAAGTGCAATGCAAAGCGTCGGATGCAGTGGTGTAAAGCACGCCACCACTGGACTCTAGAGCAGTGGAGACGTGTTCTCTGGAGTGACGAATGACGCTTCTCTGTCTGGCAACCTGATGGACGAGTCTGGGTTTGGAGGTTGCCAGGAGAACGGTACTTGCCTGACTGCATTGTGCCAAGTGTAAAGTTTGGTGGAGGGGGGATTATGGTGTGGGGTTGTTTTTCAGGTGTTGGGCTTGGCCCCTTAGTTCCAGTGAAAGGAACTCTTAATGCTTCAGCATACCAAGACATTTTGGACAATTTCATGCTCCCAACTTTGTGGGAACAGTTTGGGGAAGGCCCTTTCCTGTTCCAACATGACTGCACACCAGTGCACAAAGCAAGGTCTATAAAGACATGGATGAGTGAGTTTGGTGTGGAGGAACTTGACTGGCCTCCACAGAGTCCTGACCTCAACCCGATAGAACACCTTTGTGATGAATTAGAGCAGAGACTGCGAGCCAGGCCTTCTCATCCAACATCACTGCCTGACCTCACAAATGCGCTTCTAGAAGAATGGTCAAAAATTCCCATAAACACACTCCTAAACCTTGTGGAAAGTTAAGGCTGTTATAGCTGCAAAGGGTGGGCCAACTCCATATTAAACCCTACGGATTAAGAATGGGATGTCATTAAACTTCATGTGCACGTAAAGGCAGGCGTCCCAAAACTTTTGGCAATATAGTGTATATAAAGCAAAATATTACTTAAAGGATTAGTTCACTTTCAAATGAAAATTACCCCAAGCTTTACTCACCCTCAAGCCATCCTAGGTGTATATGACTTTCTTCTTTCTGATGAACACAATCATAGAAATATTAATAAATATCCTGACGCATCCGAGCTTTATAATGGCAGTATGCGTTACCAAACAAGTCTGAGCTGAAGAAAGTATCTCCATCCACATCTATCCAACATAAACATATTCCACAAGGCTCCGGAGAGTTAATAAAGGCCTTCTGAAGCGAAGCGATGCGTTTGTGTAAAAAAAAAAAATCCATATTTAACAAGTTATGAAGTAAAATATCTAGCTTCCGCTAGACTTGAGGGTGAGTAAAGCTTGGGGTAATTTTCATTTGAAAGTGAACTAATCCTTTAATCGGGATATTGTCTCACTTTCTTGTAAAATTTTCAAACATCCTTATAAATATAAATTTTCTTGAGAAGCAAACTGTATTAGATGTTAGGGCTTGTTTTCAGAAAATATTTATTTATTTACTTTTATTGTTATTAATAAATATATAATCTTATATATAATATTATATGTATATATATTTATATAATTTTAAATTAAAATTTACTTACCCCATTGGCAAATTTAATGACTTCTACAGTATGCTGAAAATAAGATAAGAAACAGTTTGTTGGTTCTAATGGGGCTTTGAGCGCAAGACAAAAACTAAACACCTGGTGATCATATTTGTGTTAATCTCCATTTTTAAATGTTCTCTTACATTTTTATTTATCATTTCCTCATTTAACCTTTTCCTCATTCATTAGGAATACTTTATACTGCTAATCCTGACGGATGGAGTAATCACAGACATGGCAGATACACGAGAGGCCATCGTTCACGCCTCCCACCTGCCCATGTCCGTCATCATCGTCGGCATAGGCAGCGCGGATTTCAGCGACATGCAGATGCTGGATGGTGATGATGGAATCCTCCGCTCTCCTAAAGGAGAACCCGTCCTGAGGGACATTGTGCAATTTGTGCCCTTCCGCAACTTCAAACATGTGAGTATAAAACCGCAGTATCTTAAATGAATACTTAATTCAAATAATTCTGTCATTATTTTCTCACACTCATGTTGGAATAACAAAATGTTTCTACAACTCTTGTTCATCAACTGAATTCATTTTAAAAGAATCCTGTCAGGATATGGTGTAACCATAAACATTGAAAGCAAAACCTAAAAGTTTTACTGGATGCCTAATAAATCAAAGCTTAATGAACAGATGTGTCTAACGAAAAGAAATGCTTCATGCCAGGTTTGCTGATTTAAGAAACTGTATGGTACCTCCAGTCAGGGCATAGTCAGGAAACCAAACTACAAGAGGATGCCGTACATCTGAAGGCATCCTGGTTTCTTTTCATCTCTCTCCTCTCTCAGGTCAGTGCGTTGCTCTCACAGCTGTCTGTCTGAGCTCCAATAACAAGCATCTCGGCGCTGGAACACAGGAAAGGAAAACATCAAAGCTCTTAGATTTTACAGGCCTGTGTTTAGTTTAATTAAGGACTGTGGACTTGTTCATGTAGAACAGTCTTCATTATGAAAGCATTTCTTTAAGTGATGTTAGGCGTATTCTGTCCTGCTTTGACCCAGCACTACTTTGCCTTTGCCTCTGAAGTTGGATTTGTGCAAAGTTCATTTTTTTTAATTCCATTCAATACAGTACGTATTTTTTACTTCTATAAAGACAAACGGTCTCAAAGCAAAGTCTAGTTAGTCTTTAATGAATGTGTAATTTTGCTTAAGATTTTTCACAAATGTGAATGTAGTAGTTTTTGTGACAGCTGTGAGACTTTTGAATTCAGTTGTTTTATTTGATCTTAAAATGGACCGCATTGGCAGCAACATGAGAAACGGTTCAGAATACAGTAATACATACAGTAACATTACACTGTATCAAAGATAAACTAATAGTGCATAATTATATATGGCACACACAGATAATGAATTTATTCACAACACTTAAAGGATTAGTTCACTTTCAAATGAAAATTACCCCAAGCTTTACTCACCCTCAAGCCATCCTAGGTGTATATGACTTTCTTCTTTCTGATGAACACAATCAGAGAAATATTAATAAATATCCTGATGCTTTATAATGGCAGTAAGCATTACCAAATGAGTATGAGCTGAAGAAAGTGTCTCCATCCACATCCATCCATCATAAACGTACTCCACACGGCTCCGGAGACTTAATAAAGGCCTTCTGAAGCAAAGCGATGCATTTGTGTAAAAAAAAAAAAATCCATATTTAACAAGTTATGAAGTAAAATATCTAGCTTCTGCCAGACCACTTTCCGTATTCTACTTACGAAGAAAGTGTAAAACTCTAGCAGTTCAAAAAGCTTAAGCTACATCCTACGCCTTCCCTGTTCAACTTATAACTTATAACTTTTTTTCGTCATTTGAATACGGAAGGCAGTCTGGCGGAAGCTAGATATTTTACTTCATAACTTGTTAAATATGGATATTTTTTTACACAAATGCATCACTTCACTTCGGAAGGCCTTTATTAAACCCCCAGAGCCGTGTGGAATATGTTTATGATGGATGGATGTGGATGGAGACACTTTGTTCAGCTCATACTCGTTTGGTAACACTTACTGCCTTTATAAAGCTCGGATGCATCAGGATATTAATGTAGAAAGAAGAAAGTCATATACTTGAGGGTGAGTAAAGCTTGGGGTAATTTTCATTTAAAAGTGAACTAATCCTTTAACTGCTTTTGGAATTGCTTGAATTGCACCATTTCTCTCATATAGTCCACACTTTTTTAGGATTAATGTTGATTGGGTTCATTTTTGGGTTATTTGTTTTATTTTAAATGTATTTTATTTTTAATTATTATTATTTTTATATTTAAATTTCATTATTTTAAATTTTATATTGAGGATATATTGATGCCTTTATATTTTAGGGAGTGTGGGTGTCTATGGCATCAAAAAGTTGGGATTTTGCTCCAAGTTTTCCCTCCCAAAACCTTTCAGTGTGGCCAATGGCAACTTTTTGGCAAAAATCTCTTTGTTCATTTCTTCAGATTCTTTCATGATTATGTATTTTCTCAGTTGTTATGTGACTGGAGGTGTAGTTGTGCTTTTTAAATCTTCAGGTTTTTCATTTGATCTATTGAACCTTTCGTTCAAAGCCTCTTGTGCAATTCACTCCAGAGAAGGGTTTTGTTTTGCTTTTTCTCCACAAACAAGAGTACTGCTGTGAGGAAACTTGCTACCTCAGGTCAACTTCTGCAATATCACACAATTCATAAATATAGCGCAACTCTGGAGGTGTGATGTTGGCTGTCCGATACGAATGCTTCGGCGAGAAACAGAGCGTGTGTATGTGTGTGTGTGTGCTCATTTATTTTTAGTTCTGTCCTGCTGTGTTTTCACTGGTCTGTCTCCAACTGTTTTGCAGAGAGAGAGAAATAGGAGTGACACCTTTCCTGTATCACTTACTCAAGCACAAGAGAGTGTGAGATTTCATCTATATTCCTTTCTCTCATCCTTGCCTCTGTCTTTTTTTCCACACAGGCCTCTCCTGCAGCACTGGCTAAAAGTGTGCTGGCTGAGGTTCCCAATCAAGTGGTGGATTACTACAATGGAAAAGGCATCAAGCCCAAATGCATGTCGGACTATGAGTCTTCCAGGGCGTTCAGTCCCTGAGCTACGCAGAGCCATATAAGCAGCCTCAGAGTCTCAGCTTCAAGATATCTTCATTGATCATTTCAAAGCTTGCCGCATCAGTATAGGTATCGAGAAGCAGGTCCATCATTGTTGTTGTTGTTGTTTTTTCACTCAGGTTTTCAATAGCATTGGGCAAAAATGTCCACAGCTGTTCATATTTTCTTCTTATGCAGCTGTTAGTGATATTAAAGGTGCACTCGTCACCATTAAAGAGTTAGTTCACCTAAAAATGAAAATTCTGTCATTAGTTACTCACCCTTATGTCGTTACACACCTGTAAGACCTTCGTTCTTCTTCGGAACCCAAATTAAGATATTTTTGATGAAATCCGAGAGCTATCTGACTCCTCCATAGACAGCAATTTAACCACCACTTTCAAGGTCCAGAAAGGTACTAAAGACATTGTTAAAACAGTCCATGTGACTGCAGTGGTTCAACCTTAATTTTATGAAGTGACGAGAATACTTTTTGCGCAAAAACAAAAAAAAAACGACTTTATTCAACAATATCTTCTCTTCTGTGTCATTTTCTTATGCTGTTTACATTCAGCGCTTCCAGGTTCTACGTCAGAACGGCGACTTATTATTGGCCGGCTCCTGCGTTAGCATCACATGCATGCGTCATGCTGCTCACGTGAACAGCGTCAGCCAATACTGAGCCGCCGTTCTGACTTAGAACCTGGAAGTGCTAAACGTAAACAGCGTAAGAGAATGTAAGAGAATTCTCATGAGGTAAAAGTCATGAGAAACAGCCGTGGTCAAATATTATGTCCGAATTAAATAAAAGAGAAAGAGGGTAATGTATTCTTTAATAAATTAGTTTCATTATAATGGTTGGGTGATGGCGTAAAAAGCTGCTTGGGTGGAGAGTTAAAGATAGCTACTAAAAAAATAAATACAATACATACAGTAATATACACTTATTGTTTATTTATGTGAGTTTTTAATTATTTATTGTAAGTTTAATGATTATAAACACCAATTACAGTAGGTTAACATGGGAAACTAAATTTACTTTTAAATTTAATTTATTTTTTACTTTGATAACATCAATCACTCTGCAAAGCAGGCATGGAGGTATATATAATTACAAACTAAAGTTACTATGACTGTTATTTATTTCTAAAGTAAGCTACATGTAGGATAAAAGTATGTGACAAAGCTGTTTCTGAGACAGCTCCAGCTCTCTGACGCATGGTGTAATATGTCATTGTCTGCGAGTGTCGATTTCTATGCTGGTGTCGACCCCTATCGACTCTTTAAGTCGACTCCCCTTCACTAGTATTCTCAATCAAGAAGCTATTTCACTCAGATATATGTCAGAATAGGGAAGAAAAGATGATCACAATTTCCATTTCACGCTAATAAGAAAATTCTGTCTGATTGTCACATACAGTTTGTTTCAGACAAGTTATGTAAAAAGCAGGGCTGAATGAAATGCAGATTCGCTCTCTGATATTATGTGACGGTCATAGAAAAGCAGAAATATGATACACAGGAATTCTGACCCCCACTTGTCACAGAAAAGAAGTCAAACAGCATTTACGATTATTATTATTAGATTTTTGTATTCACTATGATGTTTCACCAAATAAAAGAGTACAGAGACAAGAGAGACAAGTTTCAGATCTGTTCATCTGTAAATCACTGTCACTTAGCAGTAGTAATAGTCTGTTCATGAACATCACAAAGTTAAAGTATTATGTAACAGCAGTGGCTCTGGGCATGTGACCAAAAGTTCAAATCTTATTGGTCAAATCTTATCTAAAAGTTCAAATCTTATCTATTTGCATTCAGTCATGATTAATTTGTTCCATAAGAGTCTGATAACAGGGGAGTAACCAAGATAAAATGAGTAGTATTCATTTTGGAAAAAACAAAAAAAAAAACCAGCTGAATACTATTCATTTTATCTTGGTAACTCCCCTGTTATCAGACTCTTATGGAACAAATTAATCATGACTGAATGCAAATAGATTGTTTGTGATCACAACATGGCCACCCTCATGGGGTGACCCACTCTCCTGTGAGATGATTTTTTTTTTTTTTTATGTAAAATTACTATTAATTATGTATAAAACGTTGTAATGTGGTAGAAATCAGTGAGTGCACCTTTAACATGACAGTGTGATAGATTCCATTCACTGCAACCAAACCAATCTGCAAGCACCTTTTGATCTACCATAACTCTGTGTAAATAGAAGAAAAGCCGAAAACTGTGGACAGTCTTCCTTTAGATTCAGATGGCAGGCTGATTCCAACTTGCATTTGTTCATTAGTGCTGGCTTTTCTTTTTTTTTTTTTTTTTTGCTAGATATTATTATTTTTGGTGGACCTGCTATACAAGGGCTATATAGTCCAATATAGCATAATATTCTAATACGTAATAGTTTAGGAGGCAAGTGATTATCAGTTTTTGGCCAGTGCATGACCAATGCTCAGTTAGTAAACACTGTTAGTCCTCTATAATCCGAAGTGCAACCATTTAATTGCTTTATTTAATTTACCTACAAAGAGTTTGGAGTCGGTAGATTTTAACAGGGTTTTTTTTTTATTTTATTTTTTTTTATTTCAAAATGTAATTTATTCCTGTAATAGCAAAGCTGAATTTTCTGCAGCAGTTACTTAAGTCTTCAACGTCACATAATCCCTCACAAATCCTTCTAATATGCGGATTTGGTGAATAGAAATTTCAAAAGAACAGTATTAAATTGAAATAGAAATCTTTTGTAATATTTTAAATGTCTTTACGGTCACTTTTGAACAACTTAATGCGTCCTTGCTAAATAAAAGTAAAAAAAAAAAAAAAGTAAATTTCACCGACCCCAAACTTTTTAACTGTAGTGCATTTATTTTTTAACTTATTTTTGATGTGAGGCCTTTACGACTTACAAATGTTACATACAATTAAGTGTATTGTATATACGCTCTATAAACGAATGAATATTTATTGGAAAGCATGTGGAATGGACTCAATTCTGTGAATACAGTATTTAGGGATTATTTGTTTTTGTTCTTTTCTACAGGTTTCTTGACATTTTACAGAGTTTCTTAATCTAACATAATAAAGTCCCTTTCAGATGTTTGAAAATAGGTGTGTAATTCTGGTGTTGTATTAGACACATTTCTCTTTTCCTTTTATGCATTTCTTTCTTTTCTTCTTCCTTCTGTTTGGAGTGTGTGTGTGTGTGTGTGTATGTTTGCTTACTACAGCAACCAGGATTGTATTTTGCATGTTGCCAATAAAAAATGCTTTTCCCACTTTTTGCGTTTCATCTTTTTGTTTTGATACAGTTGTTCACTGGATGCACTTGCTTCACATTAAACACACACAGGTCTCTCACACCTAGTAATATTGATCTAGAGTTTTTTTTTTTTTTTAATGCTACAAAATATACTAAATGGAAAATTTAGAGGGATGCTTGAATACAGGCTCTTTAACAGACATCAGAAGACCTTGAGAAATGGAGTCCTGGAGGCGTGTTCGACTCTTTATGAGTCAGAGGAATCTTTGAAGTCTAAACACACAAACATGCACACACTCCTCTCCACACATGCACATCATGTATAATTAAACACTCAGATCACCAGGACAAGACTAGGGGATATCAGGAGAAAGAGAGATCATCTCCTTAATCATATCCAACAGATCCATTAGTGTTGGAGATTCAGCTGATTATTTCTTGTTAGTGGTTTTGCAGATGCTTTCTTTTTCAAAACAACTCTCAGCATTAACCACATGGAAAGAGGTTGAATGGGCAAAAGGGCACAGTTTTGCTAGGGGACCCCCATTAAAACTCCATTTCATGAAAATTAACTGAGGTGATATCTTTTAGATAATAAGTATGAATATTTAGATGAATATTCGAATAAGAAAATTCGTTTTGATTGACTGTTTTTTAATTCACTAATGATTGTGAACTAAGGATTTGAACTCACAAACCTTTGGTTAGAATGTTTAATATAACAAAACATAACATGTCAAATCGATTAATCGCAACATACATACATACACACACACATACAAACTTTTATGTTAGATGCAATTGGATTTGACAGCACATAAGATAACAAAACATGACAACATATAACATAATAATATTAACAGTTTAGTTGTTTCTGTGATTTGACCTCACAAACCTTATTAAAAATTAATATTTATGAATATATATTAATCATAATATAATATAACATAATATAATAAACAATTGAGTTGCTTCCAGGATTTGAACTCATATCTTGAAAACATTTACTTATTATATCATATATTTTTTTTATATTACTCAGTTCAGTTTAGCCATGCAGTTCATTTATAGTCATTATATTCAGTTGAGATTTGGGGCTTTTTGGCTTTTCATAGTGGGTTTTTTTTTTTTTTCAGACTAGTGGAAGGAAAACATTAAAAGTACACTTTTAAGTGTATCTTTTATAGCACTTTATCTATTTGCATCTGTAGATTTTAATTACAGTATATCTTTAAAGGCTGTTTTCTCAGAATGAGTTTTTCTCCTACACTGAGCCAGAAATCTTCAACTTACATACACCAAACTTTACTGCTTTATTCCTATCTATATATGAAGGTTTTTACAGAGGAGTTTGTTCATATATAATTTGCCTGATTTTATACATTTTATTACTTTAAAAATGGTGCATTTTTTTTCTGCCTGTTGACAGTATTTTCTGATTTATGGAGTGATTAAAAAAGATATGTCCAAAATCCCTTCTGTAAAAAACTGACTTAATATGTCAAAAAAAAATTAAACAAGAATTTTGAACCTGACTTCATCCAGATTTTTGTTCTAGAAAGTTATGCAAATTAGTGCATGTTTAATTAGATAATGCCTTGTTTGCATATTTAACATAACATTTTAGAAAACTTGTAATAAAAAAATGTTTGCAATTCATAATGAAATCAATCAACTGTGGAAGTATGGTGATATCTATTAGTTTTGTTGTTGTTGTTTTACCCTATTCACCTGTGGTGTCTTGCCTTAAACAATCCTATTTAGTTCATATGTTTTACATAACAGACTGGTCTTTGTGAATTATGTTTATATATGTAACACTGTGTCCTATGAGGCATGACATTTCATTCCTTTCTATGTCTCTACATTTAATAGAAGGACATTAAAGCTCAATTGACCCTTTCATCGGGAATCTGAGGCTGTTTACCTCAACATTCATTCAGATCCAGATTTCTAGGAGTGAAAACAGCCTTATAGACATCTAAAATCTTTGTGTGGTCAGTTTATCCTGATGTCTGAAAGGAATCACCTGCTGCTGCTGCAATATGTACATACGTAATGCTCCTCAGAGCCCTGAGTGTGAACATCAGTGGCAGCGGGCTGGACTGTGGACTCAGCCGTGAGTGGATGAGGCTGGTAGCAGGGTGGTTGAGGAAACTGCATGGTAGGTTGGAGGAAAACGTAACTGGCAGGTTGGAGGAAGAAGCAGCTGGCATGGTGGATGAGGTAGCTGGCAGCATGAATGAAGTAGCAGCTGGCGGGACAGAGAAGCAGCTGAGTTGCAATCTGCAACGGCGCTGAGGTTTCAAGGAAAACCCATGGTAGACGAGAGAATGAGGTCCTCCTCAAATCCTTCACCCTCCTAATCTTCTACATCCTCCAGCAGCTGGTTTGTCTTTTCTGCATCTCAGTTTATAATTTGAAGTTAGCAAGGTTTTAAATAGCTCTCCTAGGATTACTAAACAAATAATGTTGGATAAATGGCAGAAAAACAGTTTTCTTGCTCCACTGCGAGTGGACAGGATGCATTTAGTCCTGGTCCAACTTTGATCAGACTTTTGCAGGACAAACAAGGAGATTCTCCAAATGCATTCCTTCTACATATTAATACATGTGAAAATTGAATATCTGCAAAGAACATATTAACATATTTTGATTTTATTGTTTTGTTAGGAACATGTTCCAGCATGTCACAGGGTAACATTATAATAATTAGTTTAGAGAGTTCATGGAAATAAGAATTTGCAATTGTAAAATGTAAAATGAAAGATTTGGTTTATTTTATGGCAGTTAGTAAGCAGAGTTACTGTTCAAGGGACTAGGATGTAACAACTGCTTAATCAAACAATGTTTCATTGTAAGAATTTTTTATATTTTTTTTTCATTGTAACCGTTTATTTTAATATATATATTCATCTGATATATTGCTACATTACAATTTACCATTTAAACCAATATCACATCATTAGCTTACTTCTGTATTGTGTTATTATGAAGTTTGGGGGATGTTGCAAAATCTATTAACTACATTTCATTATTATTATTATTATAAATCAACAGACCAGGGGCCGTTTCAATAAGGAGGTTCAACTAACTTTGAGTTAAAACTTGAACTCTGAGTTGACTTATGCCAAGTTTACACTACAGGATTTTAAGCCCGATTTGCAAGTAAACGAGCTCGCCGACAGGTCGAGCTGTGATCGGGGGGAAATCAGCAAGTGATCGGCGCTCGCCAATCTTTATGTGTGAACTACTCAACGACGTTGTGCGCTTGCATGACTTACAATGAGTTACAAAGATACATAACAGCTACGACTGTGTACACTAATTGCTTTATGCAAGCATTATATAGGATTTACCCTATTATACGTTATTATCTACACGAATTGATAGGTGAAACAACAAACAGCCACCCACAAATAGTATAAACAAAGCATCAGGCTGTCTTTGAGTTCACATGAACAACGGTTAAAGTTACTCGTCAGGCTACAGAAGAACATCAAAATTCCTCCGTTCAATTAGGTCTAATACATCGAGAGTCACGCAGAGCTAACAGCCCAACCACAACACATAATTGTGAATAACATGCCTTACCTTAACACAGGCCTGGGGTCAGCTTCCTTTGCTGTTCGAGTTAACATGTACTAAACATGAGTGGAATTTGCACCACCCCCACACCTTGATGCTCATGACAAGAATAGCATGTATAGTTATCTTTATTGAAGTGAATTAGGTTTAAATCGCCGTCATGTATGAATGAATATTTTTGCAATTTTACACATAATAATCCACGATGATCACATTACACAAAATTGAAATTGCACGTCAAAATAACACATTGTCAATATTTTTTGAGACCCCCCAACATTTCACAAATCACGTTTTCAGGGGAGCCCATGTCTTATTAAGGGGAGCCGAGCTCCCCCTAGCTCAACAGCCAATGAAATATACACTGATGTCTATGGAAGCAGCAATAACAATCCATTCAAATATAATTTGTCTACGTTTATTCATATCAGATACACATAAGTAACAATAAAGCTCACTTACTCTATTGTTCTCCCAGTTCACCGGCCACATGTATTTCAGGACAAATGGATGAATTCATGTATATATATATCACCATGTCATCAATATATATATATATATATATATATATATATATATATATATATATATATATTGATGACATGGTGAGAAAAGGGATACATCTGTCATACAGTGTGGCCGGCTGGCCGCTGTGTGTCATGAGACAATCATGACGCGTCGTCATGGAAACAATAAAGGGAAACCTTCTAAAATAACAGTCGCCTTAACACTGAGAGGTCAGCCAGAATGTTTTAAACTTATGTGTGAAAGGGTTATTTTAATTTTAATTAAATTTAATTCAAAATGTAATCTAATTTACTCCCAACATCCATTTTCAAATAAAGTCGTTGGGTGACAGAGTTGTTGTCAGCTCCTGTAGTGTGTGTACCCTCCTGTTGCGGATCATTTACGTAGTGTCACGTAGTGTGAACAACACAATGACTTCAAGACTCCACAGCAAGTCATGTAGTCTGAACAGCACAGCGATCTGACGACGTTTAAAGTCCTGTAGTGTGAACTTGGTGCACCAGGACATCACTATGAAAAGCCATCATCAATGGAGCTCCGATATTACGATTCACCATGGCAACAGCGCGTGACAAAATGATGTCTGCATACTTCTGAGTCAATGCAAGTTTAATTCTTATCACTGTTATAATATCAAAGGTGAAAACTGGCAGAACGGTAAGTTATTGAACTAATATTCATATTCATGGTATCCCACATGCAAAAAGGGAAGAAATAAAATAATAATTTAAGTGCTTTTTTTTTTTTTTGCAAATTATGTTCTATTTACCATGTAGGCTAAAGTAGCAGTTATTTGCAATAAGTGTAAATAGTTATTAGATGCTATTTATTTTTTATACTGGGAGATACATACTATTTGCACCTCAGTATTGTTGTAAATTAATAGGATGCAATAATAACATAGTGTAAATATTTTATCATTATTAAACACTCGTTAGGCAATTTACTTCCACTTTCGGAACATTTTCTTCATTTTTATTTAAAAGAAATTCCTTTCTGCTGTGATAGGAAAAGTGAGAATAGAGAGCTCTGCAGAAGGCGGATTTGAACCCAATCAATCGCGTCGCAACTTTGTTCTGAACGTCCAGCGCGCTACTGCTTACACCACTGAAATCATTAAGCACATGCATTGATTTTAACCTTGTATGACATTGGTGGGCGGGGCTACTGTAAATTTGCACTTAGTAATAGACACTCCGAAAAATCTTGTTTTCCGTTTGCATTAAGATTATTTTTATTACCAAACTGGCAGATATTGATCATTTTACTTAAGTAAAATGCACTTAATTTAGATCCCCCCAGAAAACAAGACTAAATATCTTATATCATTTTCTTATATACAAAATCCATCTTGATTTAAGAATTTTTAGATATTTGTACCTGAAATAGGACAAAAAATACTCAGTAAGAAAAGCATTTTTGCCGCGTGAATGAATTAACTATTTAAACATCACTTGCACTTTAAAAACGGGGAGGATACCGAAGGAAACTCTGGGTTTACCGAAGAAAACCTGCTCCCGACCAGGTTAGGTTCACAGAGTAAGTTACCATGGTAACTGTCTCTGAGTATAAGTTACCTCCCTTTTAGAAACGGGCTTTACTTACCTGCTTTCTCGGGTTTGACATACCTCCCATTCTGAAACAGAAAACCCAGAGTTTCCCTCATTTCAGGGTTAACATACTCAGAGTTTTCACTTAACCTCCTTTCTGAAACGTGCCCCATATCAGACTGAGAGACCTGCAAACACGTTTAGGCTGACAACTACTTAGAAACAGCTTAGAAATTACAACAGAGCTGTAAATGATAAACCCAAAAGTTATTTTGTTTAGAAACAAACAAACAAACAAACAAAAACCCAAACAACAACAACAAAAACACTACCGAGTGCTTGGGGAACTAATAATGTAAAGGAACTATATTGAAGCAGAAGAGACTAGCGACCGTATTTCCGTGTGACACCGGAAGTTAAAGGGAATGACATTCTACTGCAGGACAAACACGAGACTGTCATGTTGAGTACAATGATGGGATCGGGCTGAATGATTGAGTTGCTGTGTTTTGTATGATAACTGTAAATAATAATAAAAAAATGACAGCGTTGACGTGTAGGTTTATTAGTCTTGCTGATGGTTTGCTAAGAGGAGCGCCAGTAATTGTTTGCCGAACTGGAGCAGCGCTGCAGAGGTATTTGATTACAGTTATTAACGTTAAAAACAGACTATTTTCATAAAAGAATGTAATCCCTAACTCAAGATCATATTCACATATACCATATATACTCGTTTAATAATTTGTTATCAGTAATCTTGAGTTTGAATTGTTGTACAAATACAGCAAATCTTATTATTTAGGAATATTGCTCAGTAGTATCACATTTAACAACTACTATGTTGTCTCACTGTCAGTAGTATCAATTTTTTAACGTGATTTTACGTAAAATGCGTGACAGTTACCATCATGCCTCTGTGTTTTGTGTCTCTCAGCAGAACTCCTGTCATTCGGTGTGTAAGGACGCATCGGACGAACACATGGTGGGATGAACACCTCACAGAAGATAATGCTTCCTTTCTGAAGAAGATTATTACAGATGAATACCAACAACTGACCACAGACAAACTCAACCCCCTCAAGGATGAGCCGTGGCCCAGACATGAGTGGGAGGAAGGTGGGTCGCAATGCCAAGTCTGGAGTATGTGGGTGTCATTTCCTCTCCGGTCCAAGAGGAGGCAGCTTGCTTGTGCTCAGTTCAGTGTTGCCAGATTGGAAATGTCCAAGCAAATTACCACAATAGATAAATAACTAGGCGTACCTTAGTGGGAAGGTCTAAACTCATTTTCTATGCTCATTTTCTATGCTTTATTGCTAAACTCTCGACCTCAGCTTGGAAACAACTAACCTAAGTGTCGCGGCAGGAACATTAACTTGTGCTCTTGAGAGAGAGTCATTCTCCATGATGATTGGTCGAGAAGATGTAACGTGAGATGAGATGGAAGACGTGTAACACCACGTTCTCCTCACAATCATGATGGTAGATGTAGAATCCATAGCTAGATCAATGAGTATAGAAGCCCTATTACAACTACCATCATTTGAAGTGTCACAAAATTCTGAAATTATTGTAAATTATCGGATTTTTTAAAATTATTGTACTATTTTGTATTATTCTATTGTATTATCGTACATCTATTGTATTGTCATACATCGTACAGAGGTCATAATTATCATACAAATATGATAATTATCATTTGTCTGGCAATACTGGCTCAGTTGGGTTGTTTACATGGATGCTTGATTGATACTTCAGTTTTTATGGTTGTATTGATTTGTAATCTGCATCTCTTTAGGGAGTCGAAGAGTTGGTCTTGTGGCTGTTAAACTTGGAATGATGCCTGTGTGGACCAAATCTGGAGAGAGACACGTGGTGACCATGCTACAGGTAAAGAGGATCAAGTTCGTCACTTAATTACAGAGGAGGAGATGACATCACGTCTATAGATCTTGTGTGTACAAGAATTAAAAAAAACTGTCAATTACAAACAAACAGTCTTCCTTCAGTTTTCAGGTTCAAAGCCATTGCATTAAGTGAAGAAATTAAATTGTGGTGTTGTAAAATTAATACAATAATATTTTCTTGACTTAAAATATTCTATATATATACAGTGTATATAAATATATATATTTTTATATATATATACAGTCATGTGAAAAAGAAAGTACACCCATTTGGTTTTACATATCGGGACATAATAAAAAATCATCTGGTCTTCAGCAGGTCTTGAAATTAACCTCAGATGAACGCCAACACATGACATATTACACAGTGTTATGTATTTAACAAAAATAAAGCCAAAATGAAGAAGCCATGTGTGACAAACTATGATTTAATTGCTTGTAGAACCACCTTGTGGGATCATTCATTGTCCTGTTGCATGACCCAATTTCGGCTAAGCTTTAGCTGTCGGACAGATGACCTCACATATGACTCTAGAATACTTTGCTGTACAGAGGAGTTCATGGTAAACTTGCATGAATGCAAGGTGCCCAGGTCCTGTGGCTGCAAAACAAGCCAAAAATCATCAACCCTCCACCACCGCGCTTGACAGTTAGTATGAGTTGTGTGTGCTGATATGCTGTTTTTGTGGATTATGGCCAAACATTTCCCCTTTGGTCTCGTCTGTCCATAGGACATTGTTCCAGAAGTCTTGTGGTTTATTCAGATGCAACTTTGCAAACCTAAGCCATGCTGCCATGTTCTTTTTAGAGAGAAGAAATCTTCTCTTGGCAAAAAGTGTTTTTCTAATTGTACTGTCATTAACTTTAACATTTAACATGCTAACTAAGGCCTGTAGAGTATGAGGTGTAGTTCTTGGGGTATTTGCAGTTTCTCTGAGCAGTGCACGGTTTGACCTTTTGGTGAATTTGCTGGGACGTCCACTCCTGGGAAGATTGGCAACTGTTGAATGCTTTCCACTTGTGTATAATCTTTCTCACTGTAGAATGATGGACTTTAAATTGTTTGGAAATGGCCGTATAACCCTTCCTAGATTGATGGGCAGCAACAGTTGCTTCTCTAAGATCATTGCTGATGTACTGTTTTTATAGAGTTGGTCAAACTTGCTGATAATCGATTAATCAAAGGCATTTGATTATCAGTGCCTGTCTGCTACTTACCCTCTTAATTCCTATGGAAGCAGTAAGTGTGTACTTAGTTTGTCACACATGGCTTCTCTGTTTTGGCCTAGTTTTTGTTAAATAAAACCATGACACTGTGTAATATGTCATGTGTTGTTGTTCATCTGAGGTTGTATTTATCTAATTTTAAGACCTGCCAAGGACCAGTTGATTTTTTTTTATTATGTCCTGATCTGTAAAACCATAGC
Organism: Hypophthalmichthys nobilis; assembly: GCA_037950665.1. Classification (NCBI taxonomy): domain Eukaryota; kingdom Metazoa; phylum Chordata; class Actinopteri; order Cypriniformes; family Xenocyprididae; genus Hypophthalmichthys; species Hypophthalmichthys nobilis. The sequence goes on from CM075483.1 coordinate 20,352,856, forward strand.
ATTTAAAAAGGTGTCCTTTCTCTTTCACATGACTATGTATATCAATCAACAACCTGATCAACTCTATGCGAAGGAGATGTGTTGCACTGCGTGAAGCAAATGGTGGTCCCACCAGATACTGACTGGTTTTTCGGACTGTTGCGTTTATTATTTTGTTCAGCGTATATATGGGTCAATGATGTATAAGAATTTTCGACAGGCCTATTTCAAAATACAAAAAATAATATCTATTGCAATTGTTCAAACATTAAGAATGTTGTGTACACAAATATAAATTAAAATTTAAAATTAAGTGATTTTAGTGTTTTTTTTTTTTATCTTGATGAATTGGCCATAGCCTTAAAAAATGTCATATGGTGCGACCATGATTTATCTTAAAATTAATTAATTTCCTTAACATGCATAAAAATTTTTTTTTTACAAGTTCTCAGTAATTAAAGTGTTTGGAAACAAAGTATTTGCAGTTCATTTGAGATTCTGTAAAGAATGACCTTATATTTTTGCTATTATACTTCAGAGTTGCCTTCTTAAATGTAGTTTAACACTTATTTTTCCTGTAAATCGCATAAAACTGTTAAAAATGTTTTAAAAATACCATTCACTTAAGCATGCTGTGTCAGTGATTCAGATTTCAGCCACAGAAATAAGATATTTTATTTTTAATTGAATACAGTTATTGCTATTATTGGTCGCAGCACATGATGTGTGGTCGCTCCAAATGACACGAAGACCTTAAATTTCATTAAAAATCTATTTAAAGAGATCAATTAACAATCAATTTTATAAAAAAATTTATTTAAACCAAATTTTATTAAAATTTCACAGAATTTTCTAGAACACAAATTTTATACACTTTTTTGACATTAAAAAAAAATCACATCGCAAACATAAGCGCACCATTTCATTTAAGTTGACTTTCATTTAGGTTGAAATGAATTAATTCTTTAATTCATCAAGGATACATTTAAATTGATTGAAAGTGACAGTAAAGACATTTATAATTTTACAAAAGATTCTATTTCAAATAAATGCTGTTCTTTTGAACATCAAAAAATCCTGACAAATAAAGTATATCACAGTTTCCACAAAAATATGAACATTGATAATAATCAGAAATGTTTCTTGAGCAGCAGATCAGCATATTAGAATGATTTATGAAGAATCATGTGACACTGGAGACTGGAGCAATGATAATTATATTGTACATATTGTACAATACAAACATAAACTGTCTGAAATATTTTTATAAAATGACCCAAATTGCATAAAAATCTATTCCAAATGATACTAAAATAAAGTACTTTATGTATATAAATCATCAATTGAATATAAAAGCACAAAAACTGCCAATCTAAGACATATATCTATCATAGAAAACACTCTGCAGTGGTCGCACTACATGACATTTTCAAATTCAGTCAAAATTTACAGGCACAGAATTGGCCACCTAAACAAAACTAGCTTCCCACAAAATGTCTATGAAATGTGTAATAAAAGTATATATTTGCAGAAATAGCTCAATATTCATTGTTTTTTGAGGTCATACCACATGATATCCAAATGTGGGAACTACATACCAGCCGTTAAAAAGGTTATTTTTTTCCAAATTTAAGACAGTTACAAACCTGTTCTCTGTTTCCATGGGTCCTTCGAAAATTGGTATATGATGCAACGTCCTGTCTTTGAATGGATTTCAACATGAAAGTCCCAAAGTGGTCGTTTTTTGATGGTCGCACCACATGATGTTTCATAAAATTGACATCATCGGACAAAGTTTGTTTGTATATTATGATGGAAATATAAATAGGAATGCTTTGCAATTTTGTACAGGATTACAAAACTTTTTATAAATCATGCCAAATAGTGCAGAAAATGAATTGGAATAAATGTGTAATTTCAGAGACATTTCCAAAACAGAAGTTATGTATTTAAAGTAGACACTTTAAATAACAAAAATTATAACTAATGTTTTTTTAAAAGTTAAAGTAAGTACATGCACAGGAGAGTTTCTACATATATAACTTTTTATGCATTTAAACCAAATTTTAACTGAAAAAAAAATGCAACCGGACAGAAAATTTAGACGCCACGTCATTGACCCATATATATATATATATATGATTCAAAAAGTCTCATCAGGGGCCGTTTGCACCAGCTGGATATAAAAAAGTTGGGTGTAAGCTCTACGCTGGACTTCTACGTAAGCTCTACGTCCAGCTTTCCGATGAATATTTACACCTGTTGCACCATCTAAAACTATGACTAGGCGCTGGTACGCTTAGCGTAGATGATGCGCGTACACGCTGGCATGTTCTACAGCACTGTTAGTTGCCATAGCACGCCATTCGCGTTACTATGGTTATCAATTTGAATTTATTGGCTCCAATGAATAGATGGAAAATGACTGCTGAGCTGAAAAAAAGAAATATAAATTACTCAGATTGTGAAACAAGAAAAATTATTGAGCTATTCAGTAAGTATTCAGTAAGTTGGTCCGGTCTCTCATTACTCTTTCACACCAGAAAGCCCGCTGATCGTGTAGCCTGTATACCAGATGAGCCATCTTCTCAACGTTTTTATTTATCTTTATTTTCACCATGGAAACAAGTCAAAACTTCTCACTTTACACCTTCCTTTGACTAGGCGTAAGATTTAGTCTCAGACGTACGCTACGCCCAGGTGGTGCAACAGGTATTAATTCTACGCAGGACGTAAAACGCATTTTACGATAAGCTTAGTCTTACGACCGGGTGTACGTCCAGCTGGTGTAACCGGCCCCAGAAGTTTTTCTGGCAGTCATTCTGTGTCTTAAAATTTAGCTGAAAGTTCATTGATTATTCTTATGAGATTAACTATCAAATGACACTTTTTAAACCATTTTTTTTGTCCTGAAAATAACCTGATAACAATTTTATCACACCCAAATCTCTCTCTCAGGTGCAGGACTGTCATGTGGTGAAACATCTATCCAAGGAAGAGTATAATGGGCACACAGCAGCTCTGATCGTGGGTGGAAAAAATGTCTCTCCGTTGCATGTGAGTAAGAAACATACAACGTTTTTCAGTAAGATTGCTCTTATCCACACACACTCTCCCCCTCATAACGAACCCTTGTCTCTTCACCTTTCTGGCGATCCTTGACCTCTCTGAGGTGGAACAGGATAATAGACTAGAGCTTTTCTGTTTCTGTGGAGAGGGAGTATAATAAGTCCTGAAGAGCTCCTGGAGAAAAATTTCAGAGTAGAGGTCACCTTTATATATGTGTGTGTGTGCACATGTTAGGGAAAATTTAATTGGGAAACCAGGACTTCTCGTCTCTCGTATAACTATTCTTCTCTTGCCTCTCTCTCGCTTGTCTTTCTCTATTAGTGAAACTGTTGGTGCTGGAAAAGAAAAAAAATGTGCGTGTGATGAAGGGGAGGATTTTGTAAAACTGCTAAAATATAATATTCTATGGAGTTTGTAATGAAAAAAAAAAGTTTGTTTGGTGTCCTTTTTTGGGGGGGGGCAGTAAGCTAGTGTGTGTCTGTATTTCATCTGTCTATATTTGACAGCTGCCACAAAGTGCTGCTTGAAGTGTAATTGTCAATTGTCCTGACCTTCAGTCTGAGCTTTGAGTCTCTTTGCTGTCAATCAACTCCCAAAACACAGCGAAGCTGTTTGGGTTTAATCTATTCTCTTTTTCTTCTCCCTTTTTCCTTTTTTAAGGATTATATAAGTTAGTAAATCACTTGAAGCAACTGAAAGTCAATCTGTCTTTCTCTCAGAGGCCAGAGGGATATTTAGAGATTTTCCGGAATGCAGGAGTTCCTCCCAAACAGAAACTCACCACATTTTGTGTGTCAGACAACGCCATCATCAAACCAGGTAACTTCACCTGTCAGAACTCTTTACTTATTGCCAGATAAAGAATAAAGTTGTTTCAGCTGTATACCTTTAATTCAATTTTTTAGTAAATAAACCTTATGATGTTTGTGGTTTAAACCATATGACGTGTGTTCATGTTTTGTTTCTTTTTCTTTTCTGTTTTGTATTCTTTGTTTTATCTAGGCACTCCTCTCTATGCAGCTCACTTCCGCCCAGGACAATATGTGGACGTCACAGCGAAAACGTGAGTCAAATATAAACGCACACGGAGCACCTTTTAAGATGAGATTCTTAAAAATGTAATTTTCTTGTATAGCCAAGCTTAATATGCAGAGACTATAAAACTATAAATAATCCATTTGTAGATTCATCCCACCTTTAGACACTGTGGCTCTATGAAAAAAATTACTGTTTGTTTGACCAACCCAGCATAGTAACATTGGCTCAACCAGTGGCATGAGTTTGGGATGGGAATCTCTGTCTGTTCGACCAGACTGTATCTGTCATTATTTTTTGAATTTCCATTTAGTGATACTGATACACGGCACTATTACCTGTTCTTCTACTCATGTTATTTACCATATCCGATGTCCTTGTGGACTCGCATATGTTGGAAAAACCTCCAGATCATTGCGTACTTGAATTTGCGAACATCGTAGCAACATTAGGACCGGAGATATGCGTAATCCTATATCTTCTCATTTTAAAAAAGTTGGCCATAATGTTAGTGTGTTATAATACATTGGTATTGAGAAGGTAGAAAAAAACATTGAGAGGGGTTTATGAGAGGAAGCTTTTACAAAGAGAATGTTTTTGGATTTACACACTAAACACTTTGTCACCATCAGGGTTGAATGAGGATTTTGATATTAAACCCTTTTTATAAGGATTTATTTAATTGCGTTTTTTTAATATTTGAGATCGTGTTATTTTTGTTATTACTTTGTATGTATCTAGAGTTTACTCTCGACTTTGTATATTCTTATGAGGCTCATGTGTATATATTTTTTTTATTATTATTAATTTTTTTTTTTCTCCCCACATGAGCCTTTGGGTGTTACCTGTTTCTCGAGTCAGGTTGATTAAGCTGAACACCTGATGTCTATAAAGAGTTGAGTGTATGCCACATGTTTGTGCTTGATGAAGACCTGTTGATCGAAATGTTGCATTATTTAATAAATTATTTATTGGAGCAGTTATTTTCAGTGTGCGGACTTCATATTTCTCTTTTTTCATTTAGTGATACTAACATGCATGATGTTTAATTTTTTATGGGCTGATGATTAAACCAACACCAGATATTGTTCTTTGGCTTCATTCTTTGATTAATTTTTAATTAGTTTTGCTGCAGAACTGTTTTTACACTCTGACTTAAATGGCATTTTTCAAATGCTGACAGAAAGTTTGATTGACTGATATTTTAGTCAGCAGAAGTGTGCATCTTCCTGTCCCAAATGGGAGTGCCTGGTCTCTCTCTTTCCCTTTCACTCCCTCCCTTCCTCCATCCATCTAATTTGAAGAGTCTCATCTTCTCATCAAATAATGAGTGTGTGAATCTCAGGGAGCGAGTGCCAGGGCCGGCTGAGAGTCACTTCAGCTCTTTCTGCAGTAGATCAGCCTGAGATTTCCTTTCTAAACAGATTTACACTTGATCACTTGATTATATATGAGAGAAAGGCCTTTGAGAAACCACAGAGAGACTTTCTCTAGCCTGTAGGTCACTGATAAAAGAGCAGTAAATGTCAAGTAAAGTCACCTTTATTTATATAGCGCTTTATACAATCCAGATTGTTTCAATGCAGCTTTACAGTGATAACAGAAAAATGATTTAATGATGTCCGTGGGAATTTACAGTAATTCATTGTCATTTTTCTATTTGAATAATAGAAAAGGAACCATTCTCTAAAATACTTCACAATATGTGCAATTGTTCATTTTAAAGGGGACCTATTGTGCCCCTTTTTACAAGATGTAATATAAGTCTCTGGTATCCCCAGAATGTGTCTGTTTCAATTTCAGCTCAAATTACCCCACAGATCATTTATTATACCATGCTGTAAATGCCCCTTTTTGGGTGGAAGCTAAAACATGTTGTTTTCATGTGTGTATCTTTAAATGCAAATGAGCTGCTGCAAAATATTACTCTCTGCTCTTGATTGAATAAGTAGCTTTAATAAGAATCAATTTCTTACTTGAATGCTGCTGTTAAATGCTTTAGCGAGGATATAAACATGGCGGACGGTGTATGACTCACTCAGGGTAGAAGTTAAGCTAATAGGGCCGATTCCATTGCCAGTCATGGTAGAGGTTAACACGGGCTTTAAACTGAGGCCCAAACCCGGCCCGTACTCGAGATCATTTGACCCGACCTGAACCCGAATGGTACTGTTATAGTTTAACCTGAACCCGAAATCCGTTGCTATAGAGATGTACTATTCTTGCTATCATAAGCCAAGACAGCTTTGTAAGACCTACACTGCACGTAACCGCTGAGCTATTTATTGGTTGAATGACAGGATCATATCGTACAACGTTTAAATAGACAGAAACATCAGGCTAAGTAGTAGAAAAGCCGCACCGAGGCCATTTGACATGCTATTGCACTTTTTATCGCACTCTGATTTCTGAGACACTATAGACTGCAGCGCGGCTATTTGATTTGTGGCTGCTCTCAGTAGTCATTCACTTTACACACACATTATTGTGATTTTAGTGGCTTGTGTATAATTGTGCTATCCCCTGGCTCACCTGTTATTCGCATCCTTTGGCACTGTAATAAGTTTTCCCTCAGTAATTGTTTGCCTTATCGCACTCATAGGTTTGAGTGTCATGTGCCTTGTTGTGACCGAAAGAGTGAGCGAGAGCGGGAGCACATGCGCAAAACAGTTAATATCTAAATGTGAATTAGAAATGTGCTCCCACTCTCGTGCACTCTTTCGAGCACAACACAGAAGATGGCACACAAGGCTTATATAACAGCCTATATAGTTTTTCTCAGTTACAGACCCGAACCCGACCCGAACTCGAAGCCATTCATGAAACCTTAACCCCACCCGAGCCCGACGGGCCCCGGAGAACTCGCGGGTTTCGAGTCGGGTTAAGGTTTCATGAATGGCTTCGAGTTCAGGTTGCAGACCTCTAAGTCTTGGGCAAGGCCTGTTACATTGTGACATCACAATGTGTAGACCTTATTCGCCAGAGAAACAAGCGCGGCGCCATCTTTATAAAATTGTCTTTGAACTTCCGTTTTGCGGTAGCTCTGTACATTTCTATGGCATCGCTGTCAAAGAATAATTAGCTGGTTAAGTGGATTTACTTGTTGTAGAGTTAATGAAAGTTATCATGAGCATTGCAATGTTTAAAGCAGATGTCTTAACAAATGTCAGTAGACCAGGAAGATTTTAAAACGAGCAGTTCATTCATAAATATGTAAGATCGCTGTGGAAATACAAACCGGAAGTCAAAAGACAACGAGCGCAACGCTGAAAAGGGGCGGGGCTACATAAGGTCTATAGCATTCTTGAATGGCTCATTTTGAGATATTAGCCCTTTCTCAATATGCGTTCTTGTCTGTACTTGTGTTCCAATTCAAAGTTCACATCTAGTACAGTACAGTTCAAATTCCCAGATGTGTTGTTGCTCTTCCCCTTTTATCGAGGATGCATCAGGAGGTGACTTATGCGAACATGAAACGGCCAGGTATCCCAGAATGCATCTCGCACTAACCAGCAAGCTTCAATAATGCAAAACCTGCATAATTTTAAAAATGCTTTGCTATTGTGTAATGAAATGTAGTTTTAAGAGTTTTTCAGGTGAGAATGTAGATCGTTTGAAGCTCAAATCTGTGGTTTAATTATAAAGATAGTGCCTATAAGTTTCTTCTACATTTTCGGAGTTGTGAGATCCAGGCGTTCACCAGGCGCTCAGTGCTAATTTACTTCTGCTGAGAACAGCCTTACCTCGGCTAGTCCTTCTGACATTTTACACTAACTCTGATGTCTCTATAATGGTTTAATGTGAGATATAATTCATCTTGCGTATATCTAATGGGCAATCTTTGGTCTCATGAATCTATTATTTGTTTCTGGGCATATTGTTTTGGCTGAAGGCAAAGTTAAGTTTCATAACTTTATATATTTACAGGTGCTGGTCATATAATTAGAATATAATCAAAAAGTTGATTTATTTCACTAATTCCATTCAAAAAGTGAAACTTGTATATTATATTCATTCATTACACACAGACTGATATATTTCAAATGTTTATTTCTTTTAATTTTGATGATTATAACTGACAACTAAGGAAAATCCCAAATTCAGTATCTCAGAAAATTAGAATATTACTTAAGACCAATACAAAGAAAGGATTTTTAGAAATCTTGGCCAACTGAAAAGTATGAACATGAAAAGTATGAGCATGTACAGCACTCAATACTTAGTTGGGGCTCCTTTTGCCTGAATTACTGCAGCAATGTGGCGTGGCATGGAGTCGATCAGTCTGTGGCACTGCTCAGGTGTTATAAGAGCCCAGGTTGCTCTGATAGTGGCCTTCAGCTCTTCTGCATTGTTGAGTCTGGCATATCGCATCTTCCTCTTCACAATACCCCATAGATTTTCTATGGGGTTAAGATCAGGCGAGTTTGCTGGCCAATTAAGAACAGGGATACCATGGTCCTTAAACCAGGTACTGGTAGCTTTGGCACTGTGTGCAGGTGCCAAGTCCTGTTGGAAAATGAAATCTGCATCTCCATAAAGTTGGTCAGCAGCAGGAAGCATGAAGTGCTCTAAAACTTCCTGGTATACGGCTGCGTTGACCTTGGACCTCAGAAAACACAGTGGACCAACACCAGCAGATGACATGGCACCCCAAACCATCACTGACTGTGGAAACTTTACACTGGACCTCAAGCAACGTGGATTGTGTGCCTCTCCTCTCTTCCTCCAGACTCTGGGACCCTGATGCAAAATTTACTTTCATCAGAGAACATAACTTTGGACTACTCAGCAGCAGTCCAGTCCTTTTTATCTTTAGCCCAGGCGAGACGCTTCTGACGCTGTCTGTTGTTCAAGAGTGGCTTGACACAAGGAATGCGACAGCTGAAACCCATGTCTTGCATACGTCTGTGCGTAGTGGTTCTTGAAGCACTGACTCCAGCTGCAGTCCGCTCTTTGTGAATCTCCCCCACATTTTTGAATGGGTTTTGTTTCACAATCCTCTCCAGGGTGCGGTTATCCCTATTGCTTGGACACTTTTTTCTACCACATCTTTTCCTTCCCTTCGCCTCTCTATTAATGTGCTTGGACACAGAGCTCTGTGAACAGCCAGCCTCTTTTGCAATGACCTTTTGTGTCTTGCCCTCCTTGTGCAAGGTGTCAATGGTTGTCTTTTGGACAACTGTCAAGTCAGCAGTCTTCCCCATGATTGTGTAGCCTACAGAACTAGACTGAGAGACCATTTAAAGGCCTTTGCAGGTGTTTTGAGTTAATTAGCTGATTAGAGTGTGGCACCAGGTGTCTTCAATATTGAACCTTTTCACAATGACATCACACATTTTAGCACAGAACTAAAATACTTTCTTGACTGGTAACATGTCATAAGCTGTCATTATATTACTGTGTGAATTTTTTATTTGTGGATGTCCCAATCAGAGTTCAGGTGAAATTTTGAAATAAAAGTTGTGAGTTAATAAAAATTTAACTGGTTTTGTAAAATAGGCTCATAATATCGAAATATTTATCGAATCATATCGTAATCGTATTGCAGAACTTTTTGAGGTATTGGAAAATATCGTATCGCTGGCTATGAGAATCGATATTGTATCGAATCGTGATGAACCATCCGATTTACACCCCTAGTAAACATACTGCCTGAATCACATTAATATGTTTCATATTTTTAAAATGAAAAAGAAGAGGCAGGGTTGTTTTTAATATCATATTTCATTTTATTGTTAATACAGTGAGAATAACCAGGTAGCCAAGTCTGAACTGCCAAGGATGCAACTTTGCATACTTGGTATTGAGAAAAAGCCAACTGTTTCTGATTTATGGGGTGGATGGATTTTTACCATAATAGGGTGGTTGTGTGCACACTGTGAACACATTATGTTAAAAAAAACAATGTAAAAGTGAATTTTGCATAAATTAAGGGTCCCCTTAAAAGTGCCACTAGTGTAACCAAATGGAATTACAAAAATAATGATTGTTTTCAAACAGGTTTCCTGAACATTCCTGAATTAGTCATACAAACGGATAGTCCCGCCCCAAACTCAGGTCATTAGTTGATCCAATCTCAAACTGGTTGGGGTGCTCAAAGAAACAGAGCAATGATTTGATGGCACCAAAGTGTTTGGGTTGATGCAACAAATGACTTCTGTTTCTTTCTGAATATTAAGCTGGAATAGGATAAAGTGTTTTAACATTGAACCCATCACCTTTATTGAAGAGAGCCTTGCTTCAAAGAACTCTTGATTTATCATAGCGTCTGATTCGTGTCAGCTCTATTTCACGCCTGAGATCCTGCCTATCTGCAGCTCCATCCACATATCTCTTATGTTGTTACACAGCGTATAATGACTGAATGTTCTGTTTACATCTTTACTGCATTGAACTGTTGGTCTTTTTAATTGTAGAATTGGCAAGGGTTTTCAGGGAGTGATGAAGCGTTGGGGGTTCAAAGGTCAGCCAGCTTCCCATGGACAAACTAAAACGCACAGGAGGCCAGGTGCTCTGGGGCCGGGAGGGGTGAGTGTTTTTATTTCTGTAGTTGTAGTGTCACTTCATGCTATTATCTACTGTTCAAAAGTTTGGGGGTCACTAAGATATTGTTTTAAAGAAATAACTTTTATTCAGCAAGTATGCATTAAATTGGTCAAAAGTGACAATAACAGATATGTATAATAAAAAAATATTATATGGTCTTTTGAACTTTTCTATTCATCTAAGAATCCTGACAAAAAGTATTCTCAAAAATATTAAGCAGCAAAATAGTTTTTAACATTGTTAATAATTAGATTTGTTTTTAGAGCATCAGCATATTAGAATGATTTCTGAAGGATCATGTGACACTGAAGACTGGAAGTAATGATGCTGAAAATTCACCTGTGCCATCACAGGAATAAACTACATTTTAATATATTTTAAGATAGAAAATAGTTATATATATATATTAGGGGTGACCCTGAATAGTCAACGATTCGAATCTTCGATAGGAGGAGCCTGATTCGACTACCAATCTCACAGTCGAATCTTCACAGAGGTGTTATGAGAAGAGATATCGGGGTGCTCAATATCTGATTTTACATAGATGTACCGGTTTTCTCCAAATAGGTTAATATACAGCCTATTATGATAATGTTGTAAAGAAAAATGTGAAAAGAAAGAAGCTTTTAATAAATATTTTTAATGTGCGTGAATAAATCCAACCTCCCCTGTGACAGATTTAAGTTTCACTTCCACGATCCGTGACCGACAGAGGAGCATCTTGGCGGCAGGGATTAAATCTTTAACAATGTCTGGGATAAGAAAATCTAAATTACAGAATTGTAAAAGATGATCCAAAAAACGTAAGATGCAAGTTGTGCCAACAGCTCATGTCCTACCGCTCAACAACGACAAACACTGCGGCGCACTTCTGCCGGCCAACATTAACGAGCTGACTATAGCGCGCTATTTGAAAAGACTCAAACGGACACAGGCAGATCGCGTGAAAGGCTGGATTTTTCTCTCTCAATCAGGTAGGGTACAAAAAAAAGAGAGACAAAAAAAAGTTGTCTTAAGGCCTGGGTATAGGCCTTACTTCATTTTCCGCATCCCGCTCCATCTCGTGCACAGTTGAGCGCGCAAGCCTTTCAAAGTGACCGCAGAAAGAGCGCACTACCTAGTGGACAGCTATTTTTCAAGCACCCCCCAGCCCCGACTATCAGTCGAATATAGGCAGTCTGATTCAAATCTGATTCGACTATGTAAATCCATAGTCGGGAAACCCTTATATATATATATATATATATATATATATATATATACACACACAACCACCAGTCAAAAGTATGGAATCGGTAAGATTTTTAAATGTTTTTAAAAGAAGTTTCGTCTGCTCACCAAGGCTGCATCTATTTAATTAAAAATACAGTAAAAACAGTAATATTGTGAAATACTATTACAATTTAAAATAACTGTTTTCTGTTTGAATATATTTTATAAAGTAATTTATTCCTGTGATCAAAGCTGAATTTTCAGCATCATTACTCCAGTCTTCAGTGTCACACGATCCTTCAGAAATCATTCTAATATGCTGATCTGCTGCTCAAGAAACATTTATGATTATTATCAATGTTGAAAACAGTTGTGTACTTTTTTTCCAGGATTCCTTGATGAATAGAAAGTTAAAAAAAAAACAGCATTTATCTGAAATACAAAGCTTTTGTAACATTATACACTACCGTTCAAAAGTTTGAGGTCAGTAAGAATTTTTATTTTTATTTTTTGAAAACAAATTAAAGAAATAATACTTTTATTCAGCAAGGATGCATTAAATCAATCAAAGGTGACAGTAAAGACATTTATAATGTTACAAAATATTATATTTCAAATAAATGCTGTTCTTTTGAACTTTCTATTCATCAAAGAAAAAAAAATACTGTACACAAATATTTTGTACAGTTGTACACAATAAATGTTTCTTGAGCAGCAGATCAGCATATTAGAATGATTTCTGAAGGATCATGTGACACTGAAGACTGCAGTAATCATGCTGAGAATTCAGCTTTGATCACAGGAATAAATTACTTTATAAAATATATTCAAACAGAAAACAGTTATTTTAAATTGTAATAATATTTCACAATATTACTGTTTTTACTGTTTTTTTAATTAAATAAATGCAGCCTGGGTGAGCAGACGAAACTTCTTTTAAAAACATTAAAAATCTTACCAATTCCAAACTTTTGACTGGTAGTGTGTATGTGTGTATGTATAAATTAGATTAAAAGTATAGATTAAAAATAAATAAATAAAGATTTTCTTTAGAGTTGTACCTGTTTTAAAATTAAAATCCACTGTAAATGATCTTTGGTATCATTTAAAGCACAAAGATGACAAAGTATCTTTTTGTAGATCGATGTCTAATATTGCCCTATATATTGCTTTCAAAATACTATGTATGGATAATCAGTAACTGCCAAAATTTCCATAACGCATTCATCAGAGCACTCCATTTTTTTCTTGTTGATCTTGCATGTTAATATCTAGGATGGATCTGTAAAAACAGAGGCTGCTGTTCAATCCTGATTGAACATTTTGTCACAAAGATGCGAGGAACTGATTGAATTTCTTCTCAGGAACACAGTATATCTCATTATATTGTATTGTATATCTCATTGCATTTTTTCAGATATTGAAGCACTTTCTCTGAGAGGTTTCACGTCAGTCATTTCAGCTAGCCATAACTGTCCCGCATGGTCTCTCAAGAGTTTAGTGTGACCTCAGCGTGCCCTTTGAATAGTTAATGGATGAGTTAAGTAACATGTCTTCTCACCACAGGATCCAGCAAAAGTTTTCAAAGGAAAGAAGATGCCAGGCAGGATGGGAAACATATACGACACTGTTCATGGATTGAAGGTACATAGATGAAAATGCACAAAATGCCTTTTTATATCTTTTAAAGATTGTTTGTATCCAAATATGTTGCTCAGTGTGATCATTTGTCCATAATCCAAATGCATGTTCTGCTGATACTACTTCTCTGCATCGCACTGTGCAGTTTACATGCTGCATTGCAGATTTAGGGTAGCATAAACACATTTTGTTGTATATTTTGTGCACTCTTACTGACAAGTAAACAAATCGAATTGATTTATTACAAAGTAAGCACAATTTCAAAGTTCAGCTGTATCCTAATATCTTGTGCTTAAAAGGCACCTCTACTGTAAAGTGACCCGGTGTGAGCATTTGTAGTTTCACTAAGGTCTTTTCTCTGGCAGATATGGAGGGTGAACACCAAGTATAACGTCCTCTACGTCAACGGTTCTGTACCGGGTCACCGCAACTGTCTTGTTAAGGTAAAACGCTTCACACATACTCAAACTCTCAAGTATGCCAAGTCTCAAGCATAGGTAGAATGTCTTTTTGAAGGTGAAGGATCTTCTCCATCTTTGCTTTCATCTTCTTTGCTTCTTTCTTCACTTTCAGTAACATTTAGCTAATAAAGAGTTATGTACTGTACAGTCCATGCCAGCACTAGCACTGACCTTAACACAGTAGTGCACATTTGTGCTGAGTGAATCATCTATATCAATGCACAGAGGCAATTGTGTGTACAAAGTGCATCAGTGAATCGATCATATGTAGTCAGCGTTTTGTCTCAGAGTTTGCTTGCATACACATTTAACCGAAAGTTGAACTATCTTAAAGTTATTCAGCAAATGGACTCGATCAAAGTACTTAGTCGAGTGTAGTAAAAACAGCATTATAATCTTAATTAAGAGGCAACGTTCTTCTCCAGTTGTCTAAACATTGTGCTTGCGTTCGCTCAATCAGGTCAGGGACACAGTTCTGCCCACTCGGTTTGAGAAGAACAAGAGCCCGCCGTTCCCCACGTTCTTTGCTGATGGAGACGAAGAGCTCCCTGAAGACCTCTATGATGAGGACATGTTCCAGTTTGGGGAGCCCATGCCTGAATGAGATTGTGATCCCACAAGTCTTCTTGCTTACGCTGGTTTAAAGGACACGGGCATGACGTAACCCTTGATCATCAGGGTCTTTCATCTAGTGGATTCAGCCTTGCTGAGACTTTTAAAGAGGTGATTTTGTCAAGTACACACATATTCTGGTACAGAGTAAACTCTGTACTTCTGTATGTACAACTGGATCATGTTAAAGTGTCAAGCGCAGTTGTGTATTTAAACAATAAATCCTGTTTGATATAGTCTCTGCATTTCTTGTATTTTTATGTTATAGCAATAAAATACACAGACACACACAAACACATATATATTTCACTTAAATATTAATAATAAAATAATTCACTTAAATATTAATAATATGACTTCAGAGGCTCAGAGTTTGGAATTAAAGAAATACAGGGAATAATACATTTGACAATCAATGGTAAAACTCAATATTCAACATTAATACTCAAACTAAACTTAAGTAGTCAATAATTTTATCCCTTAACTCATCTCTGATCACCAAAATGACATATTTAAACATTTTTTCTGTGAAATTATGTATGTGCCTTATCTTAATGCCTTAAAATAGCTTGAATGTAACTCTACACCCTTGTTGCAATTAATATACAGGGAACTATGAATATGATAATAGACCCTTTTCACATTTCCGGGTTTCTTCAGAAGCGGAAGTCGTCATAGTTGGCTAAATTATAGAGGTGAATGAGAGACTTCATTAAATATATATTTGTTGTGTTTCCATTTGTGCAAATAGCAAAAGGAAACCTTCACAACAGTGTTTTCACAATTTTCAAAAAGAGGAAAAAAATAGAGAGTGATTGATAACGGCAGTCAGAAGAGAGAAAGTAATTTTTAACGTCACTTCCTTAGCATTAACTAGTTTTTTGTAATTTGATGCAGAGATAATATAACACTAAGTATAGTGTTGTGTAAATGTACATAATAAAAAAAAAAAATGAAAATACAAAAAACTTAGCAGGATTTGCGATATTGATGACCGTTAAAATGCGTCATCACAGTCTGTGAAAAGTGAAAACTCTGCTCACTCGCACGAGCTCAGGCAAGATCCACTCATTCAAGTTACTGAGGTAAACGCTGCAAAATGGTATCGCTTTTTACAATGTCGGACACATAACGGTAATATGATTAGCATTTTGCTTGACTGTTATCAAACCGCTAATAATGTGTTGCTAATGTTACACAATCCATGTTCACGTACACGAGTCAGACAGCTGCCTTCTTACTATCAGTATCCTTAGAAACCGCTTTGAACACCTCAGAACGTCAGTGGAGAAAGGCATATAGGTCATCATAACATTATAATGTGCATTATACACCCGCCATATTGCTTAATCTACCTGATTTTTCATATCAACAGAAAAAAAAACCTGGATAACCTTCTTTTAGACTCCCTTGTGTGGTCAGTTAGTGATATGCTAAAGCCCCTTGGCACGTTGACATGATTGGTTACAAGGTAATTTGTGACGTTAAACCGCGGGTTTAAGACTGTCTTTAGATTACTGCAGTTTTAAAGAGAAAATACAATGGTGTTGACTTAAGAATTTGCACATGGTTTGTCTTAAAGTATGTTAAAAACACCAGATAGACATATGCAACTTTTCACCATAGGGGGACTTTAATATTAAACTAAAACTGCATGCACACATGCATCTTCCCAGAGTTATATCGATTTGTGTGAGTTCAAAACATTTGATAAAAGTGATAAATCTGCTCTCCTAATTTGATAATGTTTTTCTGAATCTCACCTGTAATTAAGTCAGCTAATTGATTATTGAATGTCCTTAATATACAGGAAGTTTTTGTGAGTGTGTACTATGTAAAAGGTGTCAGCATTTCTGGACTTCTTTGACAATATGCTTGATGGACATAAAGTTGCAAATACATCAAACTGACAGCAAAACTTTGAAAGGATACCCTGATGGGACACTGTGCTGACCTCTGTGCATTAGAGAAGAGAGCAGGAGGAGGAGGCGCAGTCGGAAGGATGAATAGATGCTGACAATGGTTGACATTTCTCCCTCTCTATCTAAGTGAGGGGAATAAATCAAGGCATTAATGTTGCATGAGTTAAAGCTCACTGACTGATGAAGGGAAGTGTGTGTGGATGGAGTGGCTACATTAAGAGTCCAAAGCCTTCAAACCCTGTTTGTTACACACAGCTGTATACTACATAGTAGAAAGGTCACGTTAACACTTTATCTGTACGTTTTCTTCTCTGCATCCTATTTGTCATTTTTTTTTAAAGAAACACCAGCATAGTAATGGATGCAGCTAGTGGACATTTTCTGGAGGTAACAAAAACAAACAAAAAATACTCAAACTAACAATCTTTTAAACATGTTATTTAACCAGAATTTTTATTTTAATGGGAAAAATAAAAATGCTGTGATAGCCTGTTAACTAAGTTAAATTACCATATACTGAATATAGTGAAAAACAACTTATCAACATTTAAAGATTTAAAAATAAATGAACATTTATTCAACAAGGATGCATTAAATTGATGAAAAGGGACAGTAAAGATATTTATAATGTTACAAAGGATTTCTATTTCAAATAAATGGTCTTTTGAACTTTATACACTCTATGATTCAGCTTCGCCATCTCAAAAATAAAACAAATTTTAAAACATCGAAATAGAAAATGATTGATTATTGAAATAGAAAATGTTAATTTAAATTATAATAATATTTTTAACAATATATGTTTTTACTGTATTTTTGATCATATTTTGACATATTTTGATATACACTATATTGCCAAAAGTTTTGGGACGCCTGCCTTTACGTGCACATGAACTTTAATGACATCCCATTCTTAATCTGTAGGGTTTAATATGGACTTGGCCCACCCTTTGCAGCTATAACAGCCTCAACTCTTCTGGGAAGGCTTTCCACAAGGTTTAGGAGTGTGTTTATGGGAATTTTTTACCATTCTTCTAGAAGGTCAGGCAGTGATGCTGGTGAGAAGGCCTAGCTCGCAGTCTTCGCTCTAATTCATCCCAAAGGTGTTCTATCGGGTTGAGGTCAGGTCTCTGTTCAGGCCAGTCAAGTCCACACCAAACTCGCTCATCCACATCTTTATGGACCTTGCTTTGTGCACTGGTGCGCAGTCATGTTGGAACAGGAAGGGGCCATTCCCAAACTGTTCCCACAAAGTTGGGAGCATGAAATTGTCCAAAATGTCTTGGTATGCTGAAGCATTAAGAGTTCCTTTCACTGGAACTAAGGGGCCAAGCCCAACCCCTGAAAAACAACCCCACACCATAATCCCCCCTCCACCAAACTTTACACTTGGCACAATGCAGTCAGGCAAGTACCGTTCTCCTGGCAACCGCCAAACCCAGACTCGTCCATCGGATTGCCAGACAGAGAAGTGTGATTTGTCACTCCAGAGAACATGTCTCCACTGCTCTAAAGTCAGTTTAGTGGTGGCGTGCTTTACACCACTGCATCCGACGCTTTGCATTGCACTTGGTGATGTAAGGCTTGGATGCAGCTGCTTGGCCATCGAACCCATTCCATGAAGCTCTCTACGCACTGTTCTTGAATTCACTGAGCTCCTGAGAGCGACCCATTCTTTCACAAATGTTTGTAGAAGCAGTCTGCATGTCTAGGTGCTTGACTGTATACACCTGTGGCCATGGAAGTGATTGGAACACCTGAATTCAGTGATTTGAAGGGGTGTCCCAATACTTTTGGCAATATAGTGTATGTAGTATATGTTTACCAAACTGTCTTTTTTTTCTATTTTTACTTTAAAATGTAGCATGTAGTATGTAGCATGAAGTGAAGCAATATGATGTAGCGTTCCTAAAAAAGTAACTAATTGCGTTAGTTACTTTTTATTAAAAGTAATGCATTGCATTACATTACTGGGCTGGGCTTGGTTGTTTGTTTTTTAATAACAACAAAAAAGTTATATTTTTGGCAAATGTTAAGGCCCTTTCACACTAAAAGTGAAATGAATGAGCCTCAGGCTGAAGGTAATGCATATTTACGACTGTACAGTAGAGGGCGCAGCTCAAACAAACCTTTCAGCTGTGCTGCCATTCTGGATTAAAGAAGAACAGGATACAGGAGAAGGAAGTTCTTATTTCTAAATCTAATCTAAAGTAATTTTTGCTTATTAGTATGGTTGAATTAGATAATTGAAGGTCAGCAGCAAAGGCATTGGTTAATAAAGTGAGATTAAATACATAAAGTATATTTGTGTAATTTAATATAATTACTTATTACATGTTTGCGTAAAATTCTGAGATTGCATTTCACTATTTTTATTCATTTTGAGGAATACTGAATGTTTTCGTGCAAGTGAGATGAGTAAATGCATGTTCACATTTAGTCTAGAACTACAATAACCATCATGTTTACACAGCACACACAACACCTCTGCACTTTATTTCTCATCATATTCAACATGAGGACAGGAGAGCTGTCAGTCAATAAATGTGAAAAAGTAACTTAGATATTTTGTTGTACATTGAAAAAGTAATGCGATACTTTACTAGTTACTTGAAAAAGTAATCTGATTACGTAACTCAAGTTACTTGTAATGCGTTACCCCCAACACTGGTAGCATGTTTTTAACAACACCACATGAATTAAAAGTTTGCATTGAGATTAATTTTAACAATAATTTTCATTAAATGACATGTATTGCCTTAGTTAATTTCAGATTTATTGGACAACATGTAAAAAAGAGCCTCAGCTTTAGAAGACAATTAGGTTGGTATATTATTATTATTAAACAATATAGGCTTATCATTTTATAAACTATAATTACAGTGATGACTTCACTGTAATGTATGAAACATAGCCACTGTACTTTTCATGGTTAATAAAAAAAGTTGAAAACCAGCTGCCAGTTTACTGTAATTTCAACAAGATTTCAACCGTTTCAAAGTCATTAGTCTTGGAATGTCTGAGGGCAACAGATGTGCTTTCTTAAAGTTAACAAGCTATGCGAGCCTCATGCATAATAACAGAGCTGTCACATATTGTGTTCATCTATTATTCAGTCAGAAAACCTTCCTCTGCCGTCTGTTTGCACTAGTTTGGAGACACCATCATAAGCGTGTGCACTGTGCATCACATTTTACAACCAAGTCTTAATTTCTGCTTAACTTCCCTTTTGCTGTTAGTTTTTTCCCATCATGATTCACAACTGTCAGCATGGATTTCTTAAATAAGATGTGAATGTTGGCTGTTTAGTTATGTGTCTATTTATAACAATTCATGTTTTATGAAATGTGACACATGATAACGCTGCTTTCTTCAAGGGACCCGGATTCTGTCAGAAAAGACTATAGGACATCGAGGGTTTCACGATGTGGTCCATTAAGATTTAACCTATATAAATCCTCACAGACCCACATACGCATGTGTCAGATGCCTGACCTAGTAATATGTTTTTGGGCTCTTCGTACACATACATAATGCAAAGAGTTTTTCTAATCTCAGTACCATCATCGCATGAGTGAATTCCCTGATGTCAGCACTGCACTAAAAAACTGTCTTATCAAGCTTGAATAGTACTCGGTTGTACTCAGTTCACACACACACGTGCAAGCACAACCATACACACCGGCAGAACCACGGGGTCTTGATTCTCTACACCCCCCCCCCTCCCCCATGGCACATCTGCGCCCTTGCAGAGTATGTAGGGGTGTGTGTGGACCCCAGTGAGAGTGTAATGCCAAATGCCTTGCCAATCTCCCAATCTAATCCTCTGAACACACACACATCCTGTCCCTCCAGATTTCCGCCCCAAATCGCTCTTGATCACTCGACTGAACCTCACAGCGGTCACACCCCCTCCTGTAACCACACCTGCGCAGCACAGCACCCCTCCTCTGCATACACACTTACAGACACATCTCTGCCAGATGTGGATGGAACAAGATATACTGTAAAAGCCAAAGAGGCGCACTGGTATCCTGTCAATGGTCAGTGTTTAAAAAAAAATAAGGGAGGTCATTAACAGTGAATGATGGCTCATTAAAAACGGATAGTTAATAATAAATAAATAACAAACCCAAATTTAATAAAATAAAAAACCCAATTTATGTATGTGATAAACGGTGGACACTAGTGCAGCATCCTATACACTGCCATCAAATGGCCGTTGTATGTGGATTTTTTTTCTCCAAACCAAGATGGCCACTGGCCAGTAAGAAATGCCAAGTTGCTCCAGAATATCCATCTATTCCTTCTATCCTAGGAGACTCTTGCAGGTAAAAAAAAAAAAAAAAAAAGGTAACATCTAAGGAGTCATCGTTAAATTTTCCAAGTATTGATTTTAGATTGGGAGGAAATTCTGATTAATCATCTGTTCACTAAATTGGACATCATGCATCACTACCTATATTTCAGCTACAATTCATACTATTACTGTGACTGCTGTTCTTGAAAATATTTCACCTGCAGTAACTTTTTTGGCTGTAAATAAATGTATTTGCGTTATTAGAATGTAATTTGCAGTTACGTCAAAAAAGCCATATGATTACATGTTACTTGTAATGCATTACTTTACTCATTACATCAAAAATGATCTGATTACATAATGCATGTTACTTGTAATGCCTTACTTTACTCATTACATCAAAAATGATCTGATTACATAATGCATGTTACTTGTAATGCCTTACTTTACTCATTACATCAAAAATGATCTGATTACATAATGCATGTTACTTGTAATGCCTTACTTTACTCATTACATCAAAGTTATCTGATTACATAATGCATGTTACTTGTAATGCATTACTTTACTCATTACATCAATAAGTTATCGGATTATGTAACGCACGTTACTTGTGATGCGTTACTTTACTCATTAAAACAAAAAGTTATCTGATAACGTAATGCATGTTACTTGTAATGCGTTACTTTACATCAAAGTTATCTGATTACGTAATGCATGTTACTTGTTATGCCTTACTTTACTCATTACAACAAAAAGTTATCTGATTGCGCAATGCATGTTACTTGTAATGCGTTACTTTACTCATTACATGAAAAAGTTCTGATTATGTAATGCACATTACTTGTAATGTTATTTTACTCATTAAAACAAAAAGTTATCTGATTACATAGTGCATGTTACTTGTAATGCGTTACTTTACTCATTACATCAAAGTTATCTGATTACGTAATGCACGTCACTTGTAATGCGTTACCCCCAACACTGATCATTTCAGATCAGATTGAAAACACCTGATCACTAGGTTTCCCGTGGAAACCCACCAGTACCAAATTTATTATAAAACATTATTACAAGCTTACCATTGTGAAACAGGCTAAGGTAAGGAGATAGTTTTGAACACTGGCTGGTTATGTAATTGCTCAAAAATTGATTTTGGATAATGTTTTGCCAAAAAACATTACGGACTGCAGCTTTAAATACACACATTACTGTAATATGTAATATGCTTAATACAGTATCACTTCAGTTAAAACCAAAAACACATACTGTCCACTCAAGTGGACATCTGAAAATGTCTTTGAAAAATAACTGAGGTTGTCATAATTCATGCATGAAAGAGTTAAGTTACCTGGCAATCTTTTGTCCAAAATCCTTTCTTTCATCACATCTTATGTATGTTCATTATGTGAAGAAGGTGACCTTTGAAAAGAGCTTCTCTGGAGCTGACCTTGTGTGAGTGGTTCCTCAGAAGTGTCCTGGCACCATGCTGTGTACACACACACACACACACACACACATAAATATATATACATATTCAGATCATTATATCCACCTTATTGTGCAGCGCAGAAGTAAGCTGTTTTCTGTGCATGTTTGAAACTTCCGACTCATTATATAGGTAAATAATAGGTAAATAACTATAAGAATGACAAAGCAGAGTAAACAGGAAAAATATTTGCGCTACAAACCGGTGTGTTTAACAATGACAATACATATGAACTAGAAGCGAATGACACCAGATGCCTTGCACATTCAAGTTACAAATTCCACTCTTATGTTAAAAATGAGGTGAAAGACACACACATTATAGGCAACAATTTGCATAGCAAACCAAAATCCATGTAATTATTAAATAGCAGGCTGTGTGAATGACCAAGGGAAAAAAGGTCTTGAAGGAAGGATGGGGGTTTAATCCAACACTGCCTGCCACCTCAACCTAGAGAAGTCCTGTGGCCCATGCTCTCTGTGTTACCCAGCATGCACTGCTCTCTGCGATTAGCATCTATTAATATTAAAGAATGTGTTTTCCCTACAAGTGCAATCATCCAATCATCACAAGCGTAGAAATGCCACACCACCATTCCAGAGAAAAAAAGTCCATTGATCTTCACTTTCCATCGTTATCCCCATGTTATCCTTCCATCATTATCACACACACCTCAGCCTTTCCATTATCCACTTCTGTAGCTGTCAAACGTTCTTGCTTTGTTAACCCATTCAAATCTTTTCCTCTGTCTTTCTCTTTTTTTAAATTTATAATCTATTCAAGCCACTCTAATTCCACGAACTCTGATTCAGTTCAGTAAACTCCAATTAAAGTCTCCAAGTCTTGAGTCCATGAGAGACCAGGTGTCACCATGGTTACGGTAGAGAGACTGCTGGCTGTCAGTCATTGGTTAGTCAGAGGCAGGACCCAGCTGGGCTTATGAGTGATGAGATATAAAATATTAACATCTTATTAATTATTGGCAAATGATTTCAACTCATTAAAATAGATACACTTTTTTTGGATGGTCACCATAGAGAATCCACTAAGCGTCTGAATATTTTACATCAAATATATGTTTGAGAAGTGGTCTTTTTGCTCATGTATTAAAGGTCTGTCAGATTGCATCATTTAAACATGACCTTAAACTTAGATTGGCTTTATGTATGTCATTCTTTCCCTTTGATTGTTTTATTTCACACTAATTAAAAATGCAACCCAAAGTGGACTTACAAACAAGAAAAGTCTAACCTACCTATCAAAATAAAATAACCGTGTCATCATAATGTAGTATGCAAAGGAGTGCTAATGGACTAGTCATGTCTCACACACAGGAGATGTAAATTAGTCATCAATATTTCACATAGTTACCCTCTAAAGTGATAGCATCTTTGTCTAGTTTTGACTCTTTATAGATCTCTCTCTTTCCTTTTACTCACACTCAGATGCATCTCTCTCTGCTCTCCTGCTCTTGAAGCAGAAGTCATTGCCTCTTTGATTAAGAGTTTATTATGTTCCCATAATTCCTGGGTAAATGTCATAGCCGCCCCATGCAGGCAGATTAGCTCCCCACCCCGCAGAAGAGGGAGGAAAGGAAGCCTCGCGCTCGGGAAAGACTGTGGGATGTTAAACAATCAATATAGAGTGCCAGTCCTCTAGACACCTCTGGAGAAACAAGGACTTGAAGAGTGAGACATTGTTCTCCGAACAGATTTTCCACATGCATCATGTTTGACCTTGCGCACAATTCATTTTCAGTCATTAACAAGCTTTAGGAAACTGCAGGCCACATAGCTGCAAATATTCCAGTTATTCCAAATAAATAAAATTAATAAATAACGCATGAAATGTATAAATTAAATGTTTTACAATTAAAAAGTATATTTAAAAATTGAATACACATTAAAAAAAAGGAAACTTGCCTTAAGGTTAAATCTCTTATTGTTTTATAGCCTAACAATTAACACTCACAGTAAAGCTTCCATGTGGTTAAGTATATCTGCTATATAAACCATCTATCACACATACCGAAATATATGGTACACTCACACACATATTCTTACAGTACCCACAGGTGACATTTCTCTGCTCTGAAAATAAGTCTTTTAGCAGCAAATGGGGGAAAGATGCAGGACAAAAGATCTGAGCAACAAAGACCCAAGACCAGCCATGTGCAAGAGAGCTATTAAAAGTGTGTGTGTATGTGTGTGTGTGGAGAGTAATTCCCTGTGTCCTTTCACTGTGTACTGCCATATGTATCTTGATCTAAAGAACTTGTCATATACTTTCATCATTATCTGCTGTCTGAGTGTTTATCTGCAGGAGAGACACAAACATAATGCTTATGAGGAAACATTTTAGAGACCTATAGAGGAAAGGAAAACTTCCAACAGTTGACCTTTTAAATGTAATATCTTTAAACTAACTTTACCAGCCCATATCGGAAGATTAGTGTTTGGGAGAGTTAATCAACAGCTCATAATTTACCTATATTACACACGGACATTTTAAATGATGTAGGCTACTTTTGCTTTCATTGCGAGAATGTTCTAAACGTATTATAACGCATTATTATTCGTCTTTTTCAAAACACTAAACTGATGCACTGCTGCCACCTAGTGCATACAAATCAACACGAGAAAAAAAATGTCATTAAAGTTCAAGATTTCTGAGTAAAGCAATACGTCCATTCAATGTTAAAGAACAGCATTAATGAACAAAAATGTTCTTATAATATCGCCTAATCGTTCCTAAAATATGGTATGCTACATTATATAATGAAAATATACCACCCATGATATTCTATGAAACATTCAAACATTAAAGATCGAGATTTTTATTAAAAATTAAGTAAAAAGTTGGAAATTTGAAAACTTGCCATAGAAAATTAAGCAAATGACATTAACAATGTATAACTATAATAACAAATGATTTCCTTGAGAATGAAGGGGTACATTCAGAGGAGCATAAGGTCATTTATTATTTTTAGTATTTAGAGTATGTGTACAAATAGTTAATAATAGATTATTCTTCCACAAAAATGAGTAACTGCAATCAATATATTTGGAGACAAACAAAGTAATAAAGCCAATCTAAATCGCTTATGTATGGTGACGTACTTCCGGTGACGTATTTGTTTTGAAGACGAGTCAAAGGTAGGATCGTCAGGCTGATCGGGTCGTCAAGTTTTCTGATCAAATCGAGATATAATTAGCTTCGTCTTTTTAAGTAGATAAAAACAAACTATATTAAACTGTTGAAAACTCGTGTTAAGTTGAAATATTACTTCGTGGAGGCGAAATGGAGGCCGTTCCCAGGATGCCGATGATTTGGCTGGAGCTGAAGGAAGCGGGGGACTTTCAGTTTAGTTCCCCTGTCAGACAGGTGAGACAATCCGTGTCCCAGTAATCCAGCTTGTTACACAACAGTGATCAGCTCCAGAAAGGATCATTCTTGTTATGTACTACCCTTTGAACTCCGTAACTTACACTCCTTAAAGAATAGCTATTTGCTTTTAGTCTTTTATTTTAAGGAAGTGTGGGTAAAAATACTTTTTTTTTTAAATACACAAAAGGTTAACTGGATTGAAAGCGATGAAAAACTATACACTTATTATAAATTAGGATAGTATTCTTAAGAAAACATGTTTTGTTTTAAATATTTTGATTAAAGACATGAAAATGAAGAAACGCCTTGAATATTGTGCAATATCCCATTGTCAGTTTTTCATGTTTAATATGATTTGCCTCATGAAACACAGGGTGAATTCAGGTAGATTGGGGCACTTTTTCACAGGTATCTCAACAAAAATTTCCCAATCAACCTGAATTTACCCTATATATTTTTATCTCTTATAAGTGCTAAATAACACTCAGAATCAGATCTGTATTGTAATCTTTTGTAAGGAGCTGTCATTTTTTTTAAACAAATGATTTCAAGGGCTATATTACAGCAGTTATTTTATTATGAAACTGATATTTTCATGGTCTTTGTGCTTGTAAGCATATGGCTTGTGTAACATGGTCATTTGAAAACCAAATGATCTCCCTTTTTTGCTAGACTTATTTTTACACATTTGCATTAAGCCAACAAAAGGATCTTGCCTGATCGAGATGTTTTATACTGTGTATGACAGTAACATTGATGTCAATTGCATTGGATTGCATTAAAAGAAATATATAACGGTATTCTTTCCCTCTCTTTTGTCCCAGTACATTCAAATAAACTATGGTGAGAACCCCGAGAACTACAGTGAGTCACTGAAGAGGCTGGAGCAACTTAGACAGGTGGGTTAGATCAATGAGATTGTGGGAAATGTGGTTGCACAATTGTATAAAAAGGTTGTTGATGAAGATTGCATTGAAATTTGTCTTATTCTCAGAGTGTGGTAAACATCCCAAGGGATTTTGAGGGCTGCAGCACTCTTCGAAAGTACTGTGGTCAGCTGCACTTTCTGCAGAGTCGTGTTCCCATGGCAGCTGGTCAGGAGGCTGCAGTGCCCGTGACTTGGTAAAATGTTGCCATTGGTGCTTGCTTTGAAATAAGACCATACTTGCTACAGTCGATATGCAAGATGTGTGGTAGTCATGTAATTTTAGCTTTCCTGCTTTCTTTCTGCTTGCAGGATTGACATCTTCTCAGGGAGGAATATCACACATGATGATATTAACTATGAGCAGGCTTGTGTCTTGTATAACATGGGTGAGTTAATTACAACCAAAGCATCAGCACACATATGCATTGCTACAATTGTGTTTTGCATAATAATTAATCAAACAACAATCCCTCTAATGCATTTTTAGGTGCATTGCACTCGCTGCTGGGAGCTGTGGATAACCGCCTGTCTGAAGAGGTGAACATGCACACTTACATATATTTGCAATT
Source organism: Hypophthalmichthys nobilis (assembly GCA_037950665.1). NCBI lineage: Eukaryota > Metazoa > Chordata > Actinopteri > Cypriniformes > Xenocyprididae > Hypophthalmichthys > Hypophthalmichthys nobilis. The sequence continues at coordinate 20,380,006 of CM075483.1, forward strand.
AAGAAATGTTAAGAAAAATAAAATGATTCACTGTCACTAACCTTTTTCTCCTTTGTTTGTGCATGCATGTGTTGGTGTGTTAAGGGGATGAAAGTTTCCTGTACCCATTTCCAGTGTTCTGCCGGGGTTTTTGCTTACCTCAGAGACCACTACAATCACAGCTACAGCTCTGACATGAGTGGCCAGGCACTGTCAGTCAACATCAGCCTCATGCTGGTAAACACAGTCTACCACACAAATGCTACTTTTTTTACCTGGGAAAATCCACTTTAATCAGACAACCTCTTCTCTCGTTTTCTGTTTGTCTTTCTCTTTGAAGGCACAGGCTCAAGAGTGTCTCTTGGAGAAAACTCTACTAGACAACAGAAAGAGTCATTTAATAGCAAAGATTTGTGCCCAGGTTTGAAGTTCTACGCATGTGCTTATCTATCAAGATGACAGCAGGCCTTTGATTTACAGAGCACTTTCCACTTCAACACTAATGTCTGATTGCAGGTGTGTGACTATTATAAGGATTGTCTGAGGGTGTTGGATAATTCTGAATGTGTGCCAGGAAGAATTCAGAAAGAGTGGAGGAAACTCGTCAGCATGAAAATCAGCTACTTCAGGGCCATCACACACGTGAGACCACCACACTCACCATGTAGTATATATTAAAGGGATAGTTCACCCAAAAATGAAAATTCTGTCATCATTTACTCACCACTTGACATTTGATATTGAACAGTGCTTTGATCTGCCGACATTGACACTATTCTTTAAGAGCTGCTGTGCAGCCAAAATTATATACCAGTTATCAATGTAAAGCTGCTTTGACACAATCTGCATTGTAAAAAGCGCTATATAAATAAAGGTGACTTGACTAGACTTCACCCTCAAGTGTATACAAACCTGTATGAATTTCTTTCCTCTGCTGAACACAAAATAAGATATTTTGAGGAATATGGGTAACCAAACAGTTGATGGACTTCCATAGACCCATTGACTTCCATAGTATGGAAAAAAGTCACTGGGGTCCCATCAACTGTTTGGTTACCCATATTCTTCAAAATATCTTCTTTTGTGTTCAGCAGAAGAAAGATTTAAGTGAACTATCTAGGGCTGCCCCTTAATAGTCGATTAATCGTAAGTCAACTAGAAGTGGCTTAGTCGACCAAAATTTTATTAGTCTGTTGGTCACAGGAAAAAAAAAAACAGTCGATGAGGGACAGATCGTTAACAGCTGGTCCTTGTGGTGATTACAGTATGTCAGGCAGGAAATCCAAACTTTCGCCTATAATCCATTGACCTCAAATATGGCTTATCATTTAAAACATGTAATTAGTAGCAATTTTACATGGCTTCTCACTCTAACATTAACCTAGATAAATGTGCGCTATTATTAGGAGCATATCCAAGTGTTTGTGTGCAGTGTGGAAGCTAAAGTATTAACGCACTTACTGCAAGACATGGAGGCGCCGGCGCGATCACTTGCATTTTTTCTGATAACAGCGGAAACGACTTAGCTCACATATTGCATGTTTGCACACGCAAATTCGCGGTCCCAACGCGCATGCGGTGCGGCGCGCTCATTTTTTCCAGGAGCGCCTATGCTGCGCTGAGATGAAAATATCTCAGCTTTTCAGAATGCCGCAAGCACACCACAGGTTATGTGACAAGAACCAACCGATCAGCTTCGGCCTTTCCGTAACAACACTGAAAGCTCAGCTCAGCTGATCATAGCTGCACAGGGCTGGTTTTTATTTCTCATCTCCATAAATATATCTAGTAGTAAAGCTAATGCAAGGGCCAGAAATCAATTAATCCTTTGCTGATACTTCCTCATCATCATGTTGAGCGCAGTTCATGGTTGCATAGCAACGACAGACACCACGGGAGCGCAAGCGCATGTGGAAAGGAGGAGAAAGTGGTGCGGCCACGCTTTCCACGCGTTTTAGACGTGATATGTGAACGGCCGCTTAAAATACTTTTTTTGTAATACGGATAAGAGTAATACATCGTTCCAAACTTTTATTTTTATTTGGACTTTTATTTGTGTAAACTCACAATAACAAGAAAAAGTTGTGCCTTTGTAAAATAAAGAAAACAAACAGGATGCTCTTTCTGCTGTCTCGGTCTCCCTGAATTGGAGCGTGTCACAAAAATGAACCGAAACTCAGCATATAGGCTACTTGCCTCACAGACATGGGAAATATAAAAAAGCTTGAAATGTCTACTTTTAAATGAACTGATTCAAATAAAAAAAAATACTCTATGCTTATGTAAGCCGTAGGAAAGGTGCATTTCTATAGGTGCATTCACTATTCGGCTTTGTCAATATATACATTGCTTATTTATATATATATATTAAAAGCTCATTATGGTTTAATATTCTCCTCAGTATATATTTAAGTAATTTGATTCATATATTTGTGCAATTAGTCTACTAATGGTTAAACTTTAAATGAATGTCTAATTGTCGAGTAGAAAATTTTTTAGTCGGGGGCAGCCCTAGAACTATCCCTTTAATGCATTTTCACAGACTTGTTGGTTATTTTCATAAACCATGCCTCATTTCATTTTCATTAGTTACACATGGGAAAGCAGTCAGAGGAACAGCAGAAACATGGAGAAGCAGTAAGTGTGTGCTTGTGTGCATTCGTTTTTAGTTATGCATACTTTTTGACTTGACATTTGGAATTGAATGTGCTATTATTTTATTATTATATATTATTATTTTTATTTATGTTTTGCTGGCTGATATTTGATGTTTTTGTGAAGTAAACTGCATTGTGTATCACTGCACAATATGGTCATAATATCCTCTGATGACAGTGTGAGGTCACCTGCTGTTTCTCCACAGGTCGCATACTTTCAGTTCTCCCTCGACAAACTTAATGAGGCAATTAAGCAGAGCAAGGTAAAGATTCTTACACACCCACACACAACCCACCTGTTCATTACGCACATTTACATGTGTACTCATTGACCTTTTCAGGGTCAACCAGAACATGTACAGGAAGCTTTGAAATTCACGATGGATGTGATTGGTGGAAAGTAAGATCTTAAATGTATTATTATTATTATTATACCCAAATCACATCTGAGACTTAAACGTTTTTAGTGTATGCTGTGGTGTTTAATCTCTCCAAAAGGGTTTTTAAAATATTTTATTAATGTAATTTTCTCCTACTTTAGATATAACTCGGCTAAGAAAGACAATGACTTCATTTACCATGAGTCTGTGCCCGGTCTGGACACATTGGTGGCAGTAAAAGGTATACAAACAGCTCTCATATCTCTCTTAAAATTATCATAAAGAATTTAGAAATCATTATTTAGTTCACATTTGCCTCCTTTGGTACTCTGGCATCTGCTACACAGGTGCATCTTTGGTGAAACCCCTACCTTTGAACCTAACTGATCAAAGTGTCACTGGTCCTGACCTCTTCTCTAAACTTGTTCCCATGGCAACTCATGAGGCCTCATCCCTTTACAGGTCAGCTGGTACATTGGTAACATGCTTCATTGATGTTACTTTAAATGTTTAAAAGTGTATGTAGAAAGTTTCTGTTTTTAACCTTGTCTCTTCTTTTCTCTCTCTTTTAGTGAGGAGAAGGCAAAGTTACTTAGGGACGTAGTGGCTAAAATAGAGGACAAAAACCAAATCCTTGAGTAAGTTACTCATAAAAACAAATATTGACCTAAAAAAGAATATTCTGTCATAATTTACTCACCCTTAAAGGGTTAGTTCACCCATAAATGAAAATAATGTCATTTATTACTCACCCTCATGCCGTTCCACACCCGTAAGATATTCGTTTATCTTCGGAACACAAATTAAGATATTTTGTTGAAATCCGATGACTCAGTGAGGCCTGCATAGCCAGCAATGACATTTCCTCTCTCAAGATCCATTAATGCACTAAAAACATATTTAAATCAGTTCATGTGAGTACAGTGGTTCAATATTAATATTATAAAGTGATGAGAATATTTTTGGTGTGCCAGAAAAACAAAATAACGACTTATATAGTGATGGCCGATTTCAAAACACTGCTTCATGATGCTTCGGAGTGTTATGAAGCTTTTGTGTCGAATCATGATTCGGATCGCGTGTCAAACCGCCAAACTGCTGAAATCACGTGACTTTGGCGCTCCTAACCGCTGATTCGGCACAAAAGATTCATAACGCTCCGAAGCTTCATGAAGCAGTGTTTTGAAATCTGCCATCACTATATTTTTAGTGCACAAAAAATATTCTTGTCGCTTTATAATATTAATATTGAACCACTGTACTCACATGAACTGATTTAAATATGTTTTTAGTACATTTATGGATCTTGAGAGAGGAAATGTCATTGCTGGCTATGCAGGCCACACTGAGCCATCGGATTTCAACAAAAATATCTTAATTTGCGTTCCAAAGATTAACGAAGGTCTTACAGGTGTGGAACGGCATGAGGGTGAGTAATTAATGACATTATTTTCATTTTTGGGTGAACTAACCCTTTAAAGAACGTCATTCAGGTTTCCAGCAACAATGAGCAAATAATGACAGAATTTCCATTTTTGGGGAAACTAACCCTTTAAAAGTGAATCTATTCTGTGTGTCTTTTACAGTAGCTGACATTTTTTTTCCCTCTTTTCTCGATTTATGCAGAAAATTTATGGAGTCTCTAAGCAGTGACTCGGTGTATAAAATTGACATGTTTAAGTCTCTGCCTGATGCTCTATTGGAAAAATGCGCATTTCTCAGTGTACGACCAGACACTGTCAAGAATCTCGTCCAGGCCATGCAAGGTAAGACATAGACATACACAAAAACTTAAAATGATGACAAAAATGTGATGAAATTTGTGATAATTGAATGTGCAGTCTGCCATTCTACTAAATGTTTATTTTTTATGAGTCATTTCAACATTAAAACAAAGATTCTATGATCTGTGAAATGTGTCTGTGATATTTATGAATAAGTACCAATACTATTATCATTTAATGCATAATTTAATATCATTTGCTATTATTGTTTGTTTATTTTGATGGATTTGATGACATCCAATCATGTGTGTGTGTTGCAGCACTATCTAATGTTTACACTGATGTGGGTTCATCTCTGGACGAGATCCGTAGTGCCCTTGAGGAAGATGAGGCCGGAGAGAAGAGTTTAATGGAGGTTGTGGGGCAGAAGGGATTGGCGGCCAGATCTGCAGTCTTGCAGGAGATTCAGAAAGAGCTGAAGAAATATGAAGCTGCTCATCAGGCAGCCAGCAACACCAACACCGAGCTCCACAGAGCCATGAACCAGCACATACCAAACCTACGCCTATTACAGGGATCTGTTGAGGAACTCCGAAAGAGCCTGCCCCAGCCACAACTCAATCAAGGTAAAAGTGTTTTTACAGATGTACATGTACATTGAAAGACATAGAAGTTATCTGTGTTCATTCATTATGTCTAAAAATGTAATTCTCTCTTTACTTCTAAGATGAAACATCATCCTTGCAAAAAATGAAGACTCTTCTTGGCAAAGTTGATGAAATGCGAAAGCAGAGGATCTCATTGGAGAGTCAGCTCCGTGACCTTATTCATAAAGATGACATCACTGGAGTCCTGGTAACCACAGATCGTGCTGAGATCAAGGTTAATGACCAAATGAAACTGTACTGCCTTTTATTTATCACTATGTGCTGCTCTTTTGGCGATTCATATTAAACAAATGACCAAAGTCTCTATCCCTCTTTCCCTCTATCCTCTTATTCAGACATTGTTTGCAGAGCAGTTGAAGAAATATGATCAGCTGAAGGGATATATAGAACAGAACTTGGCTGCTCAGGATAACATCCTGAAAGCCCTGACAGAAGCAAATGTGCAGTACGCCCCTGTCCGCAAGACCCTCATGCTCACAGAGCAACAGTATGTTTTTGTCTGTGTATTTTCATTTTCATTTCATATTTCAAGTTTCAGTATCTGTTTCAGAGACAGTAAGTGTAATCCTCTTATTTTGTCCTGAAGATGGAACGACACTGTGCAATCCCTGATTGCCTCATTTGAGGCATATGAGGACTTGATAAAGAAGGCTGAGGAAGGCAGAGACTTCTATCAGGATCTGGACAAGAAGACCACTGGCCTGTTAGACAAAACAAAGTCCTGTTGCCAAACCAGAGAGGAGGAGCGAGTTGCCTTGCTGGAAAAGTAAGTTGTCTCAAGTAGAAGGGTATGATATTGTGGGTATTTCTGTACACTGTTTGAAGAAACAGTCACCTGGAGGTATAGGATCAAGTACCTTGACTTACAGTAGTCAAGATTCAGATTTCATTACATTTTTACATTGTGGGTTGCCTGTTTGCATTGAATCTGCAACCTATTATCGGTGTGAATTATGAACTAGTAGACTACCACCACTTACATACATACCTTTAGTATTAAGTGGTGGTAGTCTACTAGTTCATACTAGTTCCTTTTCAAATGGCTGTTCTTCAACAATGTATCTCATTCCATGCTTGTCTGACATGCTACTTTCTGCAGGGAGATTGGAAAAGGGCCGCCTCCTAGACCTGCTGCCCGAAAGCCTGTGCTCGGCCAGAAAGTTGTTGGTTCTAGAACCGGCCCTTCCAGTCTTGAATCTGTAGGTCCTTCTGTTGCCTCTTTTGAAGATCTCCCACAAGAACTACGAAGCCTCCCACCAAATCTGAATTTGCCCCGAGGTGCAGTGCTTCCCAATCCTGTTCCCCATGGTGGAAGCCCATTTCCCCCAACTCGGTTTCCAAACCCCCAATTTCCAACTACAGATCCAAAGCAACAGCTGTCTCACAATCTCCCACAAAATCAGGCCCCTTATGGCCAGCCCTTTGCACCCATGCAAATCCCTGGGATGCCACCACAGCAGTTCCAGGTAAGATCATCCGGAGGCATCACACATGTCCATCCTCAGGTTAATCAATCGAACACCCCACAGGTGCCCTCTCAGGGGTACAATCCAGCTCTCTGGCAGCAAGCTCACGGTGGGCCCATTGCTGTTACAGGGGGTTATTCTGTGCCTCCACAAATGGGACAGATTCCCCAAAATTCCATTAGGCCTGGTTTACCCGGACAACCACAAGTATCCTTACCAAACTCTCTTGGGCAGCAGATGCCAACTGTCATGACTCAGTCTTCCTCTGTCCAACAGATCATACAGGGAACACAGTGCCAAAGTTTTACCAACCAGCCTAGACAAAGCATCCCCTCAACCACACCAAGAAGTGCATTTCCTGGGCAAATTCTTTCCCCTTTCCCACCTGGACAGGTCCAAGCTCCTATGCCAGGCCAAACACAGCAACAGCCTGGCTTCCCCTCAGGTTACCGACCCACATTAGGTCCTCAAATCCAACCCCAGCATGGTCTACCTAGCCAACTGTCCCATCCTCAGGGAGCCCTCATTCAAGGACAAGCTCAAACTCAGCCTCAGTGCAGTCTTTCCAATCAGTTCCATCCTGGACAACTTCCACAAAACAGGCCTCAACCTTATATGGGGTATACATCTTTTTCATCTTTGCAACCTCAGCAAATCCCTGCACCCCAACAAGTACATCCAGGCTCTCAAATCTTTCCACAGGCACCCTTGAGCCAGAACTCCCAAATTCCTTTTGGTGCTCGTCCACATAGTCAGCCCCAAATGCCAACAGGAGCTGTACCACCACAGAGTAATATGTACTCATTTGCACCAACACACATGGGCCAACAACCTATGGGACAACAGACCATTCCACCCCAATTCAACACCATGTTTAATGGCCCAGGGGGGCAACCCATGTACACTACTGGTCAAAGCCAAATACTTGGCCCTCAAAATGTGGCTCACCAGTCATCAGGACAAGCAACTGCCGCAGTAATGGACAATCCAGTTCCACCATCACTTGCCAGCACCCTCATTCCTACACCATCACCAGTTCAGGTTTCATCCCAGAACCAGATCTCCACTCCAGGACTAGGTGTGCCATCCTCTTCCACATCAAGTGCTGCTCCAACTGATGAGATGAGATCCAACTCTACTACAGTTCTGGATTTTCTTCAGAACAAGGTGGATAATATCAGCATTAAGTCCTAAACTGATTGTGGAGTAGATAAAAGCCTAACTCAATTATCACAGTAGTCTCTTGCTGTGTCCCATACTAACAACTGTGCAAAAGCTGTCAGTGGAAGTTGGGATAAATAAAAAATGATGGGGTGTCAACAGGGGGTGCAGAAAAAATATCTTTTTGGTGATTTGGATTCTTTGTAGTCACAACACAAGATCTAATGTCTGAACACACACTAACTCTTGCCTTTTCTACATGTACAGTACTAACACTACCAGAATTGCACTGTACTCTCTGAATCAGTAATTACAAACTATAACTTACAAATTGTAATACAAGCAAATAGAAAACTGCTTTTGCACTGTAATTCTATGCAATTCTCTAATATTATGTGTCAAGTATCACTCTTTTTATTTCTATTCCTATAAAGCACTTTAGTCTGCACTCTTAGAATGATGACAACGATGATGAGGAAGAGGTGATTGTGGGTGTTTCTATTTCTGTTTCAATGTATTTTCCATAGTTTCAGAAACATTTTAATACCAAAACTCGTCTAGTTCTTACATATAATTTTGTGATAAATTGTAAACACTGCTTTCTTTTAGCTCTGTATTAGACCATAACAAAATTGTAATTTTATAAAAAAAGGAAACGCTTTTTGACCACTGGTTTATGTGGAGATGATGCTTCTGTTTGAAATTCAATATTAAACTAGCTTACTTGAAAATGTGTTTACATGTCTACCTTTATAGAAAATTAGCAGCTCTATATGTCTACCTGGACTTGTGCAGTTGTTCTCATAATCGTAGACCACTTCAAACTTGGTCAAATTGTATGGGGAGCATCTGTGAACAATCTTCAGGTCTTTTCCCATTGCAATGACATCCAAGTCGATGTTGTTTTAGGGTCCTTATGGTGAAAGGTAAATTTTTTACTAGTCTGAAGTTATGTGTCCTCCCACCCAACACACCACACTACACTTTACTTACTAAGACCATTCTTGGAAGTTTTGCAGTATGCATTCCTAATAATACAGTATATAAAATCTACAGATTATGGTGTATAATACATTAAACATACTGTTATGTGCTAATGCACCAATGTTATTGTTGAATGCACCACTGCCCTAATATGGCCATATGATGGCACTGTCTGGTTGTGTTCTGGTGATGTAGGATTGTCTGTAATGAGCTTGTTGGTTCCCGCTTTCTTCATGGGTTACTAGAGCTGCCTAGATTAAATCAATATGCTTCATTTGCTTCAAGCACAAAGAACCACAGAATTACTACACGCACATCCTGCAGTAAATGTCTGTAAATAATAAAACAGGGATGTTCATGTTGAGTTAGACTATTCAAGTCTATAAACATTTTAAAAAATTTAAACACTCAAACTGTACTCATAAACAGATCAAAGAAAGGCCTAGGATATAAGGTCACATGGTTCACTTTATGCTTAATGGGTAGTGACTGGAATCTAGTATTGATGCATCTCATTGAAAATGCCAAATACAAGACAGGCAATGTTTGTAGCTAGTCAGAAATGTTTTTGTCTTGTGAGTTCAAGAGCCCTTTACTCTTCTAAGATACCCAGTCTTTTATTTCAGCAGTCTGTTCATGCTGTCCCTTCCTTTTGACTTGCTTTGATGGAGTGAGTGTTGGGAGAGCAACTGACCCAGTTTTTTCTTTATAAGATGGTTTTGGCAGAATAGCACACTTAGCATTGAAGTGTTTTTTAGAGAACTTTGTTAGAGGACATGGTATTAGTTTATATTATCAGCATACATCAGTCAGTCGTCTCATATAGATTGCATGTGGAAGATGATACATTTTGATACACAATGTAGTTTTTTTAACATCAAGATTTTAGGGTAAGTTATAATCAGTCCACATTTTTATTATTATTATTTTAAATCCATTTTGCAGTTTAATAGTACTGCAGTGACAAAAGTGACACCATATTCAAATTCGAATTTTTGCTAAATAGTGTAGTAGAAAATATAAACCTCAACTTGCATTTTTTTTCTACCATTTCTACAGATGATGAAAATAATCACATTTTTGTCCAAGGAACCAATAATAAACAACATCAAATCTAAACAATTCTAAAATTCTTTATTCTCAGTGAAAGTATTAATCTAACATTAAAAACACACAAAAAGCACCTTGTTAATAATAATCAATTTGTTTGAATACCCTGAATGTTTACAGGTTCCATCATTTCTGTCAATGCGTGTGTGTGAATATGAATGTGCTGTTTGACAAAATACAACATGGCACCATAACACATCTGAAATCCACATTTGTGACTGTAATACCAAATTAACAGTTTTTCAAATTCTTATTTTCCCTTTATATTCCTGTTGCACAACACTGCTACTTTGTCTTGCCATTTATGATCTATTAATCTTCATTGTGCTGCTGTGCTGTTTTGTTTCAAATACGAGTCAAGGTGAATGCTATTAAATTGTGTCCGAATTCATGTCTTGTTCATCCAAAATACTCGTTAACAATCAAAGTCTCATAATTCGTAACGGTCAAGTCGCATATGTGAAGTATAATTTGTCATTTCTTTTGTCGTTGTACATCAGACAGTGTTGAAGGCTTCCACTTGTATTAAGGTGTGTAGGCCGTGCCCAGGTAAGGGCTGGATGACCCGGAGAGCACTCCCGGTAAGGAACGTGTGCTAATGGGGCTGTAGCCGGGTTCGGAGCTGCGTCTGGAGCAGAGCTGGGACAGAGGCCTCCCCTGTACAGATTTGCCAGGAGGCCGGCGCAACACGGGGGACTTTTTAGGGGATTTAGGGTGCTTGTAGAGGAAGACGTTGTAGTGAAGCGGGGGGCTTGTCTCGGGGAGCATTTTCACCTCTTTGGGGAGAAGCAACTCTAAGTCGATGGTCACACCACCCTGGACACGTACACACACGCAATCGCACAAAATACAAGCATAACAACACAAACATAGGAATCAAAAAGCACATACAACACACAATTACAGATAGACAAACACATGGCAATACAAAAACAAAGAAAAAGCAAGAAAGTATAAAGAAATGAACAAAAATCACATAAATTGTTGATAATGACTCCTTCATGAGCAGCTAAAATTAAAGTCAGAGTAAAAATAGGAAACTGTTGAAATCGTTGTTTTAAGAACATTAGTATAAGTTGGGTAATTTCAGTGTTGACATCAACCTGGCACAAACTACTGTATATGAGGTGGGCATAACTCAAGAGCATGTAATCAGCTTGCAAGAATTGATCTCAGATTATCAAGCATATGCAAGTTGAAGTAAACAAAGGATTGTACTGCACTTGCACTTTGTATTAAGTTGGTTAATCTTTTCAAGGCTATTGTAATGCCTTATTTTATGGCTCATTCAAAACTTTCAAATTTACTAGACTGACTACTTACGTGTTTCTATCTATTCTGCTCATAATTGCTATGCAGACATCCGGCATTAGTCACCAAATGAATTCAAATGTCTTAACTGTTTTATCAGTAATTCAATACTTCAACAATTCTTCTGCTCTTCAGATAAATTCTCAAGGGAAAGAAAGTTTTCGATGTTTGTCACATTCACATAATAGATGGGAAACTTTGGTGTTAGCTTAAAGTGCCACTATTATGCTTTTTCAAACATTACCTTTCATGCAGTGTGTAATATAGCTGTTTGTGAATGTAAAGGTCTGCAACATTTTAAAGAATGAAGAGCATGACAAATATTGTCTCCGAAAAGAAGGAATCGATTCTGAACTGCAGAAACGTGTCGTCATGAATTCCAGCCTCACTTCCGTAACATATCTATGTAGGTTTGTAACAAATTTGCATAATGCCAGCCTACAGTCTTCATTGGCTGCCAGCGAACAACGTCTACTTTGACCCGCCCTCAAAAACTTTAATTGGTTCACGAGTTCAAATTTACATATAATACATATACATATAAATAGATTAAGTTATGCATATTTGGCGTGCTGTCTGGGGGGAGGGCTCCGAGCTCGGAATTTTGGCCTGAACCCAGCGTACTCCCCCGGATGTGGTAATAATAGATTAAACTAAAAGTGAGGAGATGGGGTGGTGGAGGGATGCTGATGAACTGTCACTGAACAGAGGTGAGTCTGCAGTGTATATACCTCTTGTTGGTTGATTAGCTGAATGCTTCCCACTTGTGCTAATTAGGTTAATTATTTGAATCTGCAATGTTAAGACATCATTTAGTGTTGTCGACGTGTTGAGAAGACGCTGTTTCCTGAGCTGCGAAAGCAAATTCTCTTTGTAGACACTTCCGAAGGATTAGGATGTAAAGAGTCAGTGGTTAAAATTCATTTTTTTTTACAGTGATACCACAGCAGTATAACTCCCAACCTTTTGTTGTGTTCCTGTCATTTTATTGACGACTGCTTCTTAATTCTCTGCGAGGTCAAAGGAGGTTTTGCAAAACGCTTATCCATTAAAGATGGGTCAGTACCCATTTTATTTGGACCAACTTGCTCCTGCGAATCACAACCTGTATGTATGATTAACTATTGATGTATATAGACTACTTTCTACCAAGTGTTCAAAATACATAGTTTTGTGTTTTATGGGGAGTACACCCAGTGCACAGCCATAGGCTAACTCATGTCACTGTGGTGAAATAGTTCTGCTAATCAGCTGGGCCCACTATTACCTAAAATTGTGTTGATTAATGCAGATTGTCTGTCGTTCTTACTGCCTGGAATAATGATAACGGATTGAGCAAGATTTTGCTGTAATGTTACATCAGTCAATCACGTGTAAGCAGCAGACCAATCACAACAGACAACTGTCCAATCAGAGCAGACTCTCCGAAATGAATGGTTTGGAGAGAATCTTTGAACTGTTTCAGACTCTTTGAGAAATGAGGTGATGTGCAATGTATATTATGAGAGAATGAAAATATTTTTTGACATTGGATGCATGTAAAACTATTGTAGGAGACCTCAAAAACAAAAGGAGGAACCTTTAAAAACGCATAATAGGGGCATTTTAATTATTTTTTTTTTTTTTTGCATTAGAATGTATGGACAGATTTCTTATAATTTGTGTTGTGTACTTTGTAACATATCTATCTATACACACAAACACATACTGTATATACACATGTATACTGTGTGAAAGAAGTGTCTTATGCTCACCAAGGCTGCATTTATTTGATTTAAAAAAAACAAAAACAGTAAAATCAGCAATATAAGATTGCAATTTAAAACAACTGTTTTAATTACTAACAACAATTTCAATATAATTTATTCCGGTGATGGCAAAGCTAAATTTTTATCAGCCATTACTCCAGTCTTCAGTGTCAACCAAGCTTTAAAAAAATCATTCTAATGATGATTTGATGCTCAAGTAACATTCCTTTCTGTGAAAACAGTAATATGTTTTTTTTTTTTTTTTTAACCAGGATTCTTTAAATAGAAAGTTTTGAAATAGCTTTTCATAATTTAAGTCTGTCACTTTTGATCAATTTAATACATCCTTGCTGAATAGAAGTATTAATTTCTTTAAAAAAAAAAAAATTAAAATCTTACAGACCCCACATTTTAGAACAATACTGAATATTTATTTTGTAAAATTTAAATAAAATTAATTTTGGAAAAAATATAAAATAGATGTCACTAATCGTAAGCAATTTTATTTTTCATTTACATTTTTAAATATTTATGATGTGTGGATATGTAGCCATTTTGCTCATTGCCTTTGCAAACTTGCAACCAGATAGGACAGATTGGAAATTGTTATCCAAATTATACAAACCCGATATGTAAAGTCAGCCTATAGTCTTACAATAAGAGCATTGTTATGAGAGTGAAATGTCCAGTATGGTTAGCAATACCTAAGGAATGCTATAGCCATGCACAGGAGCCAAGCAAAAGAGTGAGGAGCAGCAGTGAAAGTGAAAAAGGAGTCAAAATGGGAACAGTGGAGTTCAGGAATACACTGGCACTCAATTGTACTGGTAAAACGTTTTATTCCAAACAAACTTATTTTATTTATTCTCATTTGTTTTATCTCAAAAAAAAAAAAAAAAAAATTACAAAACCAATACATCAAAATTAGAAATCAATTAGTTTCAAGACACAATGAACTTTAAAACTGTATCATACTGCATATCAATATCAATCCAAGCAGTATTTGTAAATGTATATTCAGACATACGCACTGAATAAGTCAACAAACATCTACAAATCTTTTTTTTTTTTTTAACACTGTCTAAATAGCTATGTTGTTTCCCACAGACGTTTTCTTTTGCACGAAAGAACACCAATGCATGCTGACTTGAATAAGGCAGGACAGACAGGAGTTCATAAGGTGAAGGTGTCACAGCGGTGTGGACTGAAGGTCAAAGGTTGTAAACCTGGCGGCTAAACCTTTGCATTGTGGGGTGAAGCGTTTCATAGCGTAGCGTGACTTAGCGGAACAAAGCATAACAAAGCCTGACATAACATGATGCAGCGTGACATCAGCAGTGACAGCAAACAAGGACAAGGTGAATGTGGCAACGCCAATGTGCAGGTAGGGTACTCTGGCAATAAGAACTCCACCGTGTGATGAGAGCGCACAAACATAAGTTAGCATGCTAGTTCAGTGCTTCTAGTTCAGCTTGTGTGTTCTGAAGCTCACATTGAGCCATCTTGAGGTGACTGCAAGGAAGAGTGCCATGTCAATGTTTAGTCCACTAATTAGGGAATTTTAGTAATTTCAAGAGGTCGAATGGTGTCAAATGTGTGTCTCGTTACAGTCACAGCGCCAGCCTGTAGCAATAGGATGTTACTACACGATGTTCATGTTGTTCTGCAGTGAGTTTACCTCCTCTGCATTGTCTTCTGTGGCGGCCTTGTCGTTTTCGAGTTTTGGCATGAGTGAGTTCTGGTTGTTCAAAGGCTCATCCTCTTTAGGGGGACATTTGCATGGCTCTTCTTTACAAGCGTCATCCTATGGAGGAACATGCGTGTACACGCACATACACACACACACACACACACACACACACACACACACACATTACGAGAAAAAGAAACAATGCTACCCTTTTACACCTAGCATTAACATCTCAAATAGTGCATAAGTCATATAGACCTATTTTTACGATACTTTGTGGTGCTTTTTGGAGCTTGACAGCCCCTAATGACTTTTTTCAGTGTATGGTGGGGGATAAAAACCAATGTGAAAACAAAATGAGATTTGGAATGGCATGAAGCAGAGTAAATGATATGTTTATTCTCCTTGGCTTTATTTTGGGTCTCTTGTATATTGTTGATTGTCTACTGCTTGTTTATTTTGATTATGTCTTTAACTTGTTCTCTTTTAATTCATTGTGATTCTTTTTATTCATTGTACAGCACTTTGGTCAACCCCAGTTCAAGTACACATTGACTGATTGAAAATTGGGGAACAATCCTTTAAAACTAGGGGTTTAAACCTGCTAGGAAGGAATTTTATAGTGCAATTATGTGTTATGCAAGTCTGTGGTTCCATCCAAAAATCGCATATTTCCCTAATATATCGTATGTGAAAAACAGTATGTGATGAGTAGTATGTCCGAATTCATAGTGCTCATAAAAGAGTAGGCAAAATTACCCGGACTTACTAATTGAGGTGAGATTCTGAAGTGTGCATACAATGGACATTTAACTATCCCATGAGGGACAATTTATGAATGACAGTGAAGCGACGCAACTGATGCTGGTAGGTGATGATTATGACAACATGGCAAATATAGTTTGTCTGAATTTCATTTATATTACATTAATACTATACAGAACATACTTTTTAGCTGTCGCAAAGTAATTACTTATTCAAAATAAGTACCTAAGTATGAGAACTAAAGACAAAGTCATGTTGACTTGATTTTCATTTTAAATTGACTATTTCATAGTAATGATTATGAGATAAATCCATTAAATTAAAAGATTAACAGGATTTAAACATTGTTGGCAGGAGACCCAACTTTGGTTTGAAGACGAAAAACGACTTCAATATTCTCTCACCATTCCTGATTTCTCACACACACACAGTGTTCAGCGTGGTCTTACGGCTGTCAGAGCAGAAAGGAAAGCTGCTGCTCTCCGTTTGTTTTCCCGTCGTCTCCGCGCGAGTTCATATGTAAATTGCGCATCTGAAAAAACCCGTACATTTACCCGCCCATAGACTCTCCCCTCAAAGAAATCAGGGGCTGTACTCACAAAACATCTTAAGGCTAAAAGTAGCTCCTAACTTGCAGATTTAGGAGAAACACTTAAAAATAATAGGTGTCAATCCTAATTTTAGGACTCCTAAATTTTTGCTTTAAGAGTATTTTGCAAAGCATTTTAGTGCTAAAACTAGCTCCTAAATCTGTGAAACGTTAGGAGGGGTCAAGAGGACTCCTAAGTCACTAAGACCAAATCACAAACAATCCTAATGGCTATTGCTGCCAATCTGCCTCAGCAATCCACACAAAGACACTGTACACCATGAGGCAATATAGGTGCTGAAACTTTTCTTCATAAATGCAATAAATATTTATTTTGATTTATAGATTTGAAACTATGATAAAATAAATCTTTAATAAATAAATGAATAAAGTCCGATTGTGGCAGTCGTTTTCACGAGTCCACACTTACAAATGATTGAATAGAGTAAAAAAAATATATAATAAGCGTATTTGGAGTGCTGTCCAAGGGGATTGAGGGCTCAGAGCTTGGAATTTAGCCCAAACCCAGAGTTCTCCCAGTATCTCCCAAACTTTGTTTATAAAACATAATTTGTCGCTTGAATTCTGCATTCTCTCGAGACGCAGACATGTAAGAGGCTGACAATTAGCTGAACATATACTAGTTTTATTAGTGACATTTAGCCTACATTTTAAAACCTTTATTTGAATATGGCAACATGATACCTCATTCTACAATATTTCTATGATTAAATCGCTGTCAGAGACTCCTCCTCCATCAGCCAATCACTATGTGCACTAAGCGTGTTGACATCATCCATAACAACGAGGTCAATCTCTTATTTTAAGACTTCACTCTATTCCTTAGTAAAAGTTGGTCTCAGCAGCTCTGTGAATAGTTTAAGAAAAAACTCTTAAATAAGAACTTTTACTGCCACTTAGGAGAACTCTTAGTGGCAAGATAAAATGATTTGTGATTTAGCCCTAGGACAGAAGTGGTCAAAAGTGGACAAAAGAGACGGATTAAAATACCAGGTGTAAATGGGAATGTGTTTCCCTCGTCTACTTGTGATCCGATCGACCATTAATCATCTTAATAACAGGTGTAAAAAAGGCCTTAGTATCTCAATTTCATATGTCATAATAGACTTTTAATTTCATAATTACGACATCAAATTTATGATTATGAACAATTTAAATTTTTCTCTTTTTATGACTTTATCAATTATGATTCACCAAAGCATGATTTTTTTCCTCTTATGTCTTTCCATATGTCTGGGATGCCACACATTTGAAGATGTGCATCTTTGGAATGCATTGAGGTTTGATCACTCCAATGGACTTGTCGGATCACCGGATGTTAATACTAGCTGTAAACAGGGCCCTGGAGAACCATAACATAAACAAAACTTTCTGGAGTTCATTAGTGAGTGCATGGATCTTAATTCAGTTTTTACTACACAGCTTAGAGGAGGAAATGCTAAACTTCAGAGCATAAACTAATCCATGACCAGGAATTTCAAGGGATATCTACAGTTTTTACCATTTACCAAGAGACATTATTAACACACTATAAGCATAGTGGTTACATTAACTGGATAATATGCCAGGAACAGTAAACCTTGCTTACTCATAAGGCATTGTTAAGCAATACTTGTTAAAATGGTGTTTTCAAAGCAATGTTTACTGCTGTGAGTGTAATCTGATTTACCAATGCTAGGCATTAAAACAAGTCTATTAAAAGCAAAGCTTTTTCGAAACATGTTTTGTAACTTGCTACCTCTGATATCCCTTATGAAACCACAAAAGAAACAAAAGAAGACTTTATTCAATACTCATTCTCAAGAGAGAGAAGATGAAAAATGTCAAATAAATTCTCCCAGGAGGTGGAAAGACAAGTAAATAAAGTCACCTAGGAATATTTTCATGGCTCTTTTGTCTACGGTCTGTCTTCAATCATCCCTCATTTCTTGTCTCATCTCAGTTTTGCTCTATTTCTCCTCCCTGTTGCACAGTGAAGCTGTCAAACTCTCTTTTAATCATAAAAGAGTCTCTTCCAATATGAAATTACTGGGGGACTGGGCTGACAGAAGGTGAATGAGGTTATAAAAAAATAAAAAATAAAAAAATAATCAAAAGAAAGATCAGAGACTAGACTAGGTTTTATTTTCAATTCAGAACAAATAAACGACCTAAATCAAAGTACTAGAGAACAGGGTCTGACAAGTTCAAGGTTCACCAGGTACTGCAGGGCAATAGGTCTCTGAGTGGGTGAATATAGAAGATCAAAGGTTACACGCTAGTCTGTGGAACATTTATTCATGACCGTCTACTCTGAAAGGTTACCAAAAGATGGGAGCACAGAGCTTGTACTCTTGTACCCAAAACAGAAAGTTTAAATAGGGCTTTTCACACTGCACTTATAAACACTGGATTTTTTATAATTCTACACACAACTTTTAACCCTAGGTATAGAGGAACGTTTCACACTTGTCATTTAGAAGCGGAGGTTAGCACTGCTTTTTACCCGGGGTTATGAAACCACGCGCCAGAGCAGGGTTAGCACTGCTTTTGATTTTTACTGCATTGCGGTGCCAAACATGTACAGTGAGAAACGGTGCAATATTAGAATGTTACAGCTACATTAGATGCCTAGGAACAGACACCCAATTGTCTTCCTCATATTCACGTGACTTTGGACGGTCACAAAAACACAGCGTGTTGTATGAAAAGTACAGTAGTTCCAGCTATTGATGATGAAAATATCAAAATGGTAAAAGAAAAGGTGTAAACTGGAGTTGAGAAGAGTTTTAGTCTTATGTTTATAGTCTGAAAAGTCCATTCAGGAAGAAATTAATGGTACAGTCAGCAATATGTATGATATGAATATGTAAACAGGTTGTGTGCTATGTTCATCCAATCAATGGCACGGACACCGCAAATATAAGCAGTGGTGTAAAGTATTTGAGTAAATGTAATTAATTACTGTACTTAAGTATCTTTTTGGGTACTTTGTAGTTGTACTGAAAGTATGTACTGAAAGATATTAGCAACTTTTCTTCTCTACTTGACTACATTTTTGAACAAATGTACTTTTTACTCCAATACATTTGTGCTGAGTAATGCAATTACACATGGTACATTTTGCATGGCACCTAACTTTTTCTGCAGTAGTTTGTTTCTGCTATAAAGAAGTGATAATCACCATCTACAGGGCATTAAAGGTACTATATCTTGTGCATTTTGCCCTTACTCACCCAAACTTGTCAACAAGGCTACTTTACATGAATATGAGTGCATTAGCAGGAAGTTGCTGAATCGCAGGTGTTTTATTTAGGAGATGAGGTCATGATTGCAGACGGTGATGAGGCCAAAACCAGTACATCCAGTGCAAGTAGACTTTGACTATTTAATTTTACTTAACATTAATTTATTTATCCGCTATATTGACAAGACTTTTTTTTTGAAGGATATTGGTTTGGCTTTTTGTGCACTTGAGCTTAGGGTGCGTTCACACTTGTAGTTCGGTTTGTTTGGTTCGGACCAAAGAAGAAAAAAAAAAAAAAAAAAAAAAAAAAACACATTTAGTCCTGGTCCGATTAGCGTTCAGATTGGCAATTTTATTACCGAACCTAAAGACATAAGGATACGTTCACAACCTGACTGGTCGGATTTTATGACGTATTATCTATTTTGAGACTGAACTTACCGAACATCCAAAACAATGCTGTGTGCTGAGATAAATGCGCTTGTTGTGTGTGCGTAGCCTGCATATGATGGTATTTTGGCCAGCTGGGAACTTGTGAAGAGCTTATAAAATGTGTAAAGGAGTCAAAACAGTGGCGGGAATCCATCTGTCACACACACAAACGATCCGCTGCGTGGAGATGCGCGTCTGATGCCTGTGATGGGCAAACTCGCATCTATGACGAGAAAAACCGATATGCGCGAGGATTCTGTACTTTTTAGGGTCTCATCTTCCTGTTTTTGGTTTGTTTACATGTCTTTGGTCCGTGTTGTGTTCATATATCATTTGAACCGCACCAGAGTTTGTTTGGAAGTGGACCGAGATCTTTTCAGCGGTCTCTGTCCGCCAGGGTTCGGATGGCAGCGTTCACATGTTCAAATGAACCGCACTAACAGAGCAATCGCACCAGGGTTCGTTTTAATTTAACCAAACATGACAAGTGTGAATGCACCCTAATTGAGACCTGAGTTTGTAGACGTGTCGACCTTGATTTATTGCAATTTTGAGGTGTTTAGTTTTATTTTGATTTTAGAAATTAAACATGATTTCTCATATTACAAATCAATTGTTTCTTATTTTTACTGGCATGTCTATTAGGTGTTGAGGACTAGTAACTTGTAATGGAGTAATTTTCCCTGTAAGATATCTGTACTTTTACTCAAGTATGGTTTTCAGGTACTCTTTACCCCTCTGCAAATAAGAATGTTTAGAGATGTACAGTGTGAAGTCATCTTATGAATACCCAGGATTAATTGTAACTCAGAGTAAATTACGAGTTGTGTAAAAATGTGAAGATAACCCAGGATTCCGTTTACCTGGGATTTAGAATGACGCAGGGTTAACAATTAACAATTTTAAGTCTGAAAAGCCCATGATATCAAAAGGCAGTTATTTTTGTATATTACTATTGAGAATAATTAGGATTAATTACACTGATTTTAAAATTACAGTTTTGATAAACTACTAAATATTTCCAGGTTTTAATTCCAACTATTTTACTGCTTTCTCAAAATAGAAATTAAAACACCACGCTAAAAATGAAAATCAATCGTTTTAAAAAGTACAAGTGAATTTAGGCATCACTTTTTATCTTATTTCGACTCTCATAATGACTTAGTATTCCATAATTTTAAAATTCCATAATGTTTTTTTTTTTAATCCCACAATTATGACTTTGTGTTTTTTTTATTATGTGGTAGAAATGGGCTTCCATATGCCTGGGATGCTACAAATGTGAAGATACACAACATTATAATGTACAGTATTAAATGATTTTCATTTAGAGATTTTCTAAAGATCACAGGTTCCTACATATTTTTCCATTTCAAAATTCTATATTTTTCCAGACTCAAATTTCTAAACCTCTGTAGATTTTTCAGACCATATTTAACATAAATGGTTCATTCAGCATTATATTTAGCATTATATTTGGTATACAGTAGAGTAATCTGTAAATATTTTCATTTTCTCTTTTTTTCCCTCAATGGTTCTCTCAAAGTGATAAACATGCACTTATATGATGAGAAGAAACCTAAAATGCTTTATAACCTGCATATATTCACATCTGACACATCAGTTTGATACTGTAAATGTGATTTGATTTTGTATGATCACCAAACAGCAAAGTACAGTCTGATTTACAGTCTGCTCTTTTATCTGTTGCTGGTTTGAGTGGCATTTAAGTAAACCTTCGTTTAGTGAAGTTCAAAAGAGACTCGCTTAGTATAAAGAAATAGTTTAGTATAATGAAAATATGAACCTGGAATTCATTCAATCATGTTTTACAAATTTATTTTTAGAAATGTATCATTTTAACTGAATAGGGGCAATTGTCTATAGTAAACTGTGTAGGAACCCTGAGTTCAAGTTATTAAAATAACTGTGTTTTTTAAAGTTTAACAGGGCATTACATGACAACAAAGGTAATCTACATGCAAAATGAGCATGCACAATTAAATATTCAATATTTAATTAAATAGTTCAGATGGTACAAAAAAAAAAAAAAATGGTATAGACATTACATGGTTTGTGCACCCACAAGTACGAGTAGGGTAGTCAAAACAAATTTTAACAAGGTCACTGTGTTGTTAGTGCTTTGGATGATGCGAGAAGTTAAACAGCTGACACAGTGACACTACGCTGGCTAACAAGATGACATTAAGCTATAGTAATCAAGTTCTCACACTAAAAAGTCACAATAGCAACTACGGTGAGGACATGTCTCTATTTTTATCCACTAAAGCCATTATTGCTTTTCTATATCATTTCTCAGGAAGAGAGAGAGAGAGGAAAAAAAAAAAAAAAAAGTGTTTTAACTATGATGGTAGACTTTTCAATGTGAGTAATAATGAAGCGACAGGATTAAAGTGCTTTATTTGAATCAGCAGGGCTTCAAAGCACACGGGGAGGAGGTCAGTTCGAGTCATCTTACCTCACTGCAGGGATCCTCATTGGGTTTATATTCCCACGTGTATCTGCTCATGGTTTTCTAAGGAGTGGGGTGGCGAGAGAGGATTACTCTACTGACACACTTCTAATACTTTGTTATCATGTCCTCTTAATTAAATCGACATCAGCCTCAGCAGATATTCCATTATATTCATTGTATCTTGTAAAAAAAACAGTTAGGACTAAAACTCCAATTTAGGTTTAACCATTTGACAATCATTGCATTGATTGCCCAACCACACTGCACAACCGCTAATATGATCAGTATGTTTAGAAACGCATAAAATAATCCTGTTTCTGCAATGCCTGTAGTACTTCACATGGCCTCAGGGGGCAAAGAGATGGGGAGGAAGAAGATGGCATCTCTATTTATCATTATCTTAATGATGAAGAAAAGAATGGAAAAGAAAGATCTCCCACCAAAGAAAAGAGTAAAACAAGAAGTATACCTCCTAAATCAACAGAGACAGAGTGAGCATTTTCTCATGCAGAGTGGAAAACAGCAGGGAAGACAGGAAAGGAAGTTACCTGACACATAATGTTATCATAGTAAGCCAAAGCACGGGCATGGGGGAGGTTAGTCGGGGTGTCACACAGTTTCCTTACATTTGCCTGAGAGCCCTCTGCGACGGTGGACAGTGAGAAGTTATCGATGTGCTGCTCCGACTTTGGACGGCATTTACTGAAAGATAAAGAGAGAGAACAAGATAATAAAATGGATTGATCAATTAAACAAGAGCTTAATTTGGGGAGATACTACCATTAAATATCCAATTAAATGCTTTTGATAAGCACAGACTTTCTTTCCTGTGTTGATATACACAACTGTTAAAAAGTTTGTGGTTGGTTTTAAAAAATTTTTTTAAGTCTCTTATGCCCACCAAAACTGCATTTACTTGATCAAAAATACAGTAAAAGTTTATTCCTGCTCTCAAGCTATCCTAGGTATATTTGACTTTCTTCTTTCTGAAAGATTTGGCTGGTTAGCATATCTTATTGATTGGCATTTAAAGTAGCTGTGACAGACTTAGACTTTTCACTGTTGTCATGCTGTCTTTATCACAATGCTCCCTTCATCCTCTCTTCTCTTCCACTCCTCTGCTCTCCATCTCACCCCTCTCTTGGACTGTTTAAATGCCTTTGGCTGCACAGTATATAGGTCACCCTCCCAGTCACACACACACACTTGTGTTGCACTGTCACATTGGCCTACTTTTAGGAAAGGGTGATATCATTGTGTTCAAATCCCATATTAACACTGTACATTTTATTGTACTCCATTGTGTATGCGTCAAAATGTATTCAGCTCAATCAAGTGATATTTAAAGAGGACCTATTATGCAAAATTCACTTTTATAAAAGGTGTTTGAACACAGATGTGTGTCCACAGCGTGTAAACAGCCAGCCTATAATG
The DNA here is from genome assembly GCA_037950665.1 of Hypophthalmichthys nobilis. Classification (NCBI taxonomy): domain Eukaryota; kingdom Metazoa; phylum Chordata; class Actinopteri; order Cypriniformes; family Xenocyprididae; genus Hypophthalmichthys; species Hypophthalmichthys nobilis. Next base: position 20,403,827 of record CM075483.1, read on the forward strand.
GTTAAAATTCACCCACTCCTTTTTTGCCCTGTTAGCATAGATACCGCCCTGAGAGATCCGCAGCACAGTCCACCATTTCTGTTTACTTGCTGTAGCAGCTGGAGATATACAATGTCTGCACCAATAAAACCAGTTATTGGATGTACCAATGAACATAAGAGTCTCCATAGACTCTCTGCATCTGAGCCACTGAGGACACCATGGTTGAATTTCAATTATGAAGGAAATGTGCCAAAGAAAGTCGGTAAAGTGTTATATATTTGCGCAAATCATTTTACAAACAAGGGTCAGTTCAACGCTGGATTTGCACAAATGATTAAAGGATTAGTTCACTTTCAAATGAAAATTACCCCAAGCTTTACTCACTCTCAAGTCTTGCTAGGTATATATGACTTTCTTCTTTCTGATGAACACAATCGTAGAAATATTAATAAATATCCTGACGCATCCGAGCTTTATAATGGCAGTATGCGTTACCAAACGAGTATGAGCTGAAGAAAGTATCTCCATCCATCATAAACATATTCCACACGGCTCCCGGGGGTTAATAAAGGGCTTCTGAAGTGAAGCGATGCGTTTGTGTTAAAAAAAAATCCATATTTAACAAGTTATGAAGTAAAACATCTAGCTTCCGCCAGACCGCCTTCCGTATTCTTCAAAAAGCTTCCGCTGTACGTCCTACGCCTTCCCTTTTCAACTTACGGAACTGACGCAATGCCGTAAGTTTAATAGGGAAGGCGTAGGATGGCTTGAAGAAGAGTAAAGCTAATTTTCATTTGAAAGTGAACTCCTCCTTTAACATGACGGTACATGCTAGTCGATGTTGTTGAATCAACTCCTACAGAAATAAACTACATAAATGTATTCATTAACCATTCAGAAACATCCAGTCGCATTCTAAAAGTTGTAACTTCTTCCTGAGTCTCTCCATCAGTGTCCAACTCCAGTTTGAACAATGTAAAAAAATGACAACCGTCATTTTGGCTGTGTGCGATTCTCCAGCTTTGTTGTTGTTGAGTATCCGAAGCGCGAGCGGTTGAAGCTCGGCCCTCTTCTTGAAAGGGAGCCGGGAGCAGCAGCTCATTTGCATTTAAAGATACACACACAAAAACAGTGTGTTTTTGCTTACACCCAAAAAAGGGGCACATTTGACAAGCTATAATAAATGATCTGTGGGGTATTTTGAGCTGAAACTTCATAGACACATTCTGGGGACATCAGAGACTTATATAACATCTTGTGAAAAGGGGCATAATAGGTCCCCTTTAAACCATCAATTATGAAACTAAGACTCTAGAAAGTGTCCTTAGGAGTGCGAGTTTACATGTAATTTTACCCATGCTTGCGAAGGCGTCGGTTTTCAGTCTTAAGCATGTGCAGCCTCTTGGAGAAAAAGACTATAACCATGAAGAGGAGGAGCAACATGATGGCAGCCCCACCCACTGCTATACACATCACTTGGAAGTCTGAAATAACCGACTCACACCTGGAACCCTTGTTCCATATATACTCCTGAATGTTACACCTGCAAAACAAGAGAGATGTTAGAAAGAAAGAGGAAGCTATGCAACATATACAACATCTTTCTCATGAAATAACAGTCTATAAACAGAATTTGAGACAATGCAGTCTATATGAACACAGAAGGAAATCTGGTCAAAAATTTTGGATCTGAATTTTGGACTGCAATAGAAATTGAACAGAAAATAAATATAATAGAAACTAGACTGAGAATTATTTGATTAAATAATTATTTAATTTAATTGTATTATGTTGCTTTTTATAGCACAGGAGAGCATCTTTGCTCCTCCTAAAATTCCTTAGGAGAAATAAAATGCTATTTAATTTTATGTGATGAGTTCATATTGAAATCTTTGGTTTTCGATGGAAAATTGAAATCTTGAAGTGATTTTTCTTACCTATGGGAATATATGGGAAAATGAATGTAGAAAAACAAAACAAAAAAACAATGAGTTCAAGGGGAGTGTGTGTGTTTATATAAAGGACAAGTTGTCATAACTGTGTGTGATCTTTACTAGACAAACAAACTGGCCATTACAAACACATCTGTGCATACATGAAAGAAAGAAAGAAAGAAAGAAAGAAAGAAAGAAAGGGAGATAAATAATATAGATTGAAGTATCCTTGTTCACTACAAGTGTGTTGTGAGGGTTATGTGGCCTGTTGACCCATTTATCTTTAAAATGATTCTTCTGCAAGGTTAGTCCTACAGAGCATACAGCTGCATGACTGGACAGATGGCCCTGTCAAGGATGTGTATGTGCTGCTCTATTTCTGCCGGTCCCACAGAGAATAAAGCACCTGAGCTGTGCTCAGTTCACAGCTACTAAAATGAATTTCCAAATTATCTCATTTACCATATTATAAAAGTGTTGTCAGTTATGGTGTCTGAGATATTCAATATCTTACTGAAGATGCATGATCTATTATATTAGCCCATATGGTTTGTCAGTTGAGACAGAAGCTAGCAGGTAAATTGCATGCATGTTAATACTCCAAAAAAGAAAAAAGAAAAAAAAAGAAAGAAAGAAAAGGAAAAGAAAAAAGTGTGATTGCAAGTGTGATGTGGATTTAATACGACAGTTCAATAAACAAAGTCTCTATAGAGTAAATTACATTATAGACATGATATTGCATGTTTTTGCTCGAAATTTGGCTTCATTTCAAACTATTTGTGTCAAATGTCATCAGACTAACAGAATATTATATACATAATATTCTGGTCAAGCACAAACCACAGATATACACTTACACACAGTAGCCTATGGGTGAATTTTGTAATGAGTGAAAGGCCCATCAATACTGCAGAGGAAATCATTGGTCAGTGTGCATGTAGGCCATGTTTACTCTTTAGCCAAAAGAGATCAATTTTAAATTCTGTTTTATGGTCTATTACTAACTACCCCTCCATTCAGTGTAAGCCAATGGTTTGGCTAAACAGAAACATTTACCATTTCAGCAAATGCACATATATCAGCATATAATTAAACCCCCACCACCCTCTGGATCCCCTCAAATTGCATGTTCATCTAATAGGTCATTCTTTACATGCCCTACAGATGGGAACCTGGACTTTTCTAATAGCACTGACCCCAATAGTGTAGACAGAACCCTGTCACGCTTTCTCTCAGCGATCGACAAGACAGCCCCGCGGCGTGTGCCACACACCAAAGTCTGAGTGAAAGTTGCCATTACATACTAGAATGGACCCAGACTGAATGGGGGTTTGCTTAAAAAAAAAAATAAAAATAAATAAATAAATAAATAAAACTATTTTATCTATTTTATCGACTTTAAAGCTGTGCATATAAGGGTGTGGGCAGTATCCCGCGTAAAGCTAGTGCTCTAAAAGCTCTAACACACAGCAGTTTAACACATCACATCATCTAGCCTTGAGGCTTCACTACACACAAATAAGATTCCCCAAACCCAACTATTATGGCTCAGACCACCAGCTTGAAACAGGGTCTTTAGCTCTTAAACTGAAATACATTCACAGATCTGGGCTCTGACCCAAATCCCTTTGAGCAAATGTTTAATAAGGGTCTGCATGGGCCTCTGAGTAAGGTTGTGGCAGTAGTGGAGGCTGGTTTAATAAAGAGTGACATGCTGCCAAACCACAAAGACAGGCTTGGAGAATTTCAGAGTGTGGTACTGAAATTATAGCAGTTGAATGTGAGTGAGATAAATGCTAAACATTCTTAACATATATGCAGGAATTCAACCCAAATCATCTCAAGAATGAGGTATATCAGTATCAAATATCAGTGTGTCAAACCAGAAAAAAAATGGGTTATTACTACACTATTGAAATTATTAGTGTTAACAGCATTAATGTTAATTCTTGGAATTTCATAAAAGTATTTGTATTTAATAATGATAGATAGACTTTTGAAGGAACTGGGAATGTATTACTGAAGGACACTGATGAAAAACCTGGAGAACTAGATCGTTCTGTTCTACCCAACTGCACAACACATACTGGACCAAACATGTTTAAGGCAACAGCTAATGATCACTGATATTTCTAGCAGATGGAGGGAAAATAATAAGTTACATAAGTGTGCTGTTGCCGTAGTTTTGTAACCAAACATTTCCTCAACCTACAGCAATAGAGACGCCTTCATGTTCATGCAGCAGCATCTTGGAGAACTTAAACAATGATGTGGCCTGTCTGACTATATACACAAAACCAATAAGTTATACATATACACAATAATAAAAATGTCAGAGTGGTGTTGTTACATTAGGATCACAGCATTGTATAATTGAGCATTTAGATAAAGGCCTAAAAGCTTTCCTATAAACCCTATAGCAACTGATGCACAGTGTAAAAATGCTTGCATGACCTGGTTAGCCCAGACCCACATGCTTGCATGAGCTTGGCCCAGTTTCAAGATCATTCAGGGTAGGCTGTTTTACTACTGTTCCCAAGAAAAGAGATGCCTTCAATTGAGACTCAATCCGTCTTCAATCCCAACATTTGATTTTAGGACATTTGAGAGACCAGCACTAAGCTTCTCTTGAAAATGTAAAACAAACATAATCCCGCACCATGAACAGATGCATGAACACAACTAAAGGATTGAGTTATCTCTTCAAACACAGCAACGTTTGATTAGATGCTGCTGATGCTAGCAGAATTATTCCTCAATTTAAGTCCATTAAACAAATTATTGGAGTGCATTATGATGACCTTAATGAGATGACTGTACTGTTTACGCCCGTTCACATTAAGGACAATCACTATAACTATAAAGTTTTAATAATCATTCTAAATCTATGAGAATGGGGAAGTGCACACCACAGCTATAACAATAACAAAACAGGGGAAAGAATCACTTTCAAAACCATTTTTTCCAACCGATAAACAATAACATCGACAGCCCGAATCCAATGGACTTTAAAGAGCTTGAGTATTTAACCCAAAAATGAAATTTCTGTCATTAATTATTCACCCTCATGTTGTTCCACACCCGTAAGACCTTCGTTCATCTTAGCAACACAAATTATTAAAGATATTTTTGATGAAATCCGAGATATATATGACTCGTCCATTGACCGCAATATAACCACCACTTTCAAGATCCAGAAAGGTACTAAAGACATTGTTAAATGCAATTTTATGACGGGACGAGAATACTTTGTGCGCAAAAACAAAACAAAAGTAACGACTTTATTCAACAATCTCTTCTCTTCCCTGTCATTATCCTTATGAAGTTGACGCAGTAAGCACAGTGAAGGCTTCCGGCTCAGTATTGGCCAAAGCTGCACACGTGAGCAGCACAACAGCAACGTGTGATGCTGACGCAGGAGCCGGCCAATAAAGAGTCGGCGTTCTGACGTAGAACCTGGATGCGCTGGACGTAAACAACGTAAGAGAATGACACAGAAGAGAAGATATTGTTGAATAAAGTCGTTATTTTTGTTTACTTTTTTTGTGCAAAAACATTCTCGTCGCTTCATAACATTAAGGTTGAACCACTGCAGTCATGTTGACTGTTTTAATGATGTCTTTAGTACCTTTCTGGACCTTGAAAGTGGTGGTTATATTGCGGTCTATGGACGAGTCATTTACCTCTCGGATTTCAAAAATATCTTTAATAATTTGTGTTGCGAAGATGAACAAAGGGTCTTACAGGTGTGGAACGACATGAGGGTGAGTAATCACTGAAAGAATTTTTCCTTTAAAGTGGCAGATGACATAACTGCAGAACCGCTTCTAAAAAACTGAATGTTGCTAGTTATTGTTATAGTTATTGTTCTTGCTGTGAAGGGGCCTTTACACATTGTATGTGTGCGTCTTACCGGCAAAAGGCACCAATACCCTCAACCACATAACACTGTCCCCCATTGAAGCAGTAACTGGTGAAGATGTCGCACGGTGAGACACATGTGTTATTGATACGCACAAATCCAAGAAGACAACCAGAGTTGTTAAGCACGACCGACACTCCAGGTGAAGTTTCTCCAGATCCACCATCATCAGGGGTAAAAACTCTGGTGTTGGAGGGAACCACGCTGGCAACGAGAGGAACGTTTTCATCTTCCATGTTAGGTGGCATTGGTTGGCTCTCCTCTAGATAAATTTCAGTAGGAGAATATTCAGGTGACAGATAACCATAATAATCAGAAAAAGACCAGGTGGTTGGATCTCCTCCCTGGAGCTCCTGAAACCAAGCAGGAGGATCATGGTGCTGTTCATGAGAAGGGTTGTAAAAATTCACCGTGATGATTTCTTCTACTTGGGAATTGGTAAACTCAGTAGGAGGAATCGTGACCTCATCAAACAATGTCCCATCTGCTTGTAGTTTCTCGCTCTTCCAGCGAGGGCCGCTGTCCTCGATTCCCTCCTGGCTAAGGTCTAGCTGGGACAGGCCACGTTTCCGGGGTTCAGCCAGAGTGGGCAGCCGGGCAGCTATGCCATCTATCGGCAGATCAATGAGGTGTTCCCTTTCGGATGAGTCAACACTGATGTCCGTCGCAGCACTGGTTGAGGTTTCTCCACCGCTGCCTGACTCCTCTCCAGCTCGTGGTTTCCGAGAGTGAACGTGGGCCTGGGCAATAGGTGTGGCCTCACCAGGAAGTGCAGGCTTAAGCCCCACCCCATTCAAGTCTGAGGAGTTGGTGCCAGTAGAATTGGAGATAAATGAACTACCTGAAAAAAAAAAAAAAAAACAAATCAAATTTAGGTCACAACATTATAACTCAATTGATTTTTGCTGCTTGTTCAATTAATTTATTTACCAATAAATACTGTGAATTCATTTCTCCATTTCTACTCCCATTTTCACATACCACACTGAAGACTGGAGTAATGATGCTGAAAATTCAGCTTTGCATAACAGAAATGAATTATATTTTTAAATATATTGAATTAAGCATATCATTCACTTCTCCATTACATGGCTAAGCATCCTAAAATCCTTGTGTGTGGTTAGTGCTCTGAGAAATCAGTAAGGTTTTAGTTTGTGAGAAATCCAAGCAGTATAAGAACACCTTCACAAGCAATCACTTATTACCATACTGCAAACTCAGCAACTCCACAGTCATGCAGAGAGGGAACAAAAGACAAAATATATACTCTGTCTCACACACAGGCACAGACAAATCTGCTTAATTATACACTTCTGTGTGCGAGGCCCCAGATTTCTTTCCAAAGCGGCTTGTGGTAGCTGGATTAGGAGCTGTGATTTACTAATGTACCCCCCTGAGCTTGGGCCAGGATTGGGATTCAGATTAGGATTAAGGGCTGTAGGTTGAGACTTGCATTGGTCAGTCTGGAGAGAGAGCTGGGTAAGCTTTAATGCACAAAGATAAACACACAATAGGGAATTCCTCTTACACTGGAAAAAATCTCACTGACCTAATTGATTGTCTTTTGGAGTCATTTCCTATTGATGCTGTAATCCAATCTAATGCAAAGCACCTCAAATATGAACACAAATGGAAATTTCAATTCCTGCTTGTCTAATATTTTTTTTATGAAATATATATACACTACTGTCCAAACGTTTAGGGTCAGTGATATTTGTTAAATGTTTTTAAAATAAGTCTCTTATGCTTACCAAGACTTCATTTATTTAATCAAAAATACAGTAATTTTGTGAAATATTATTACAAATTAAAATAACTATTTTAATATATTTTAAAATGTCATTTATTCCAGAGATGGCAAAGCTGAATTTTCAGTAGTCATTACTCCAGGCTTCAGTGTCACATGATCCTTCCGAAATCATTCTAATCTGGTGCTCAAGAAACATTTGCTCCCGGTTTCACAGACAAGGCTTAAAATAGTCCTAGACTAAAATGCATGTTTGTTTTAACTGAAAGTAACTTGCACTGACATGTCATAAAATATGCCAGAGCCATTGTTTTGTCTCAAGATGCACACAGTAATGTTTTTTCTAGGGTACGTTTATAAAAGCTACTTAAATACCCTAATTGAAGGCCTAATCCTGGCTTAGTCTAAGCCCTGTCTGTGAAACTGGGCCTTGATTATCAATGTTGAAAACAGTTGTGCTGCTTAATATTTTTGTGGAAGATCTAAAACTTTTTTTTTTTTCCCCCCTCCAGGATTCTTTGATAAATGCTGTTGTTTAGAACTTTCTATTCATATAAAATATAAATGTTGGTAACACTTTAGATTAAAGGGTTAGTTCACCCAAAAATAAAAATAATGACTTTATTCAACAAGATCTAGTGATGGGCGATTTCAAAACACTGCTTCATGAAGCTTCGAAGCTTTACGAATCTTTTGTTTCGAATCAGTGATTCAGAGCGTGTATCAAACAGCCGAAGTCACGTGATTTCAGTAAACGAGGCTTCGTTACATCATAAGGGTTTTGAAACGTTTCAAAATTTTAATGGTTCACGTAACTTTGGCAGTTTGATACACATTCCGAACCACTGATTCAAAACAAAAGATTTGTAAAGCTTCGGAGCTTCATGAAGCAGTTTTTTGAAATCACCCATCACTAGATATTGTTGATTAAAGTCATTATTTTGTCATTATTTTATTTTATTTATAGTCATTTTAAATTTTTTTTTTTTTTTTTTTTTTTAAGTTATTTTGTTTTTTTGGCACATAAAAAGTATTCTCGTCACTTCATAACATTAAGGTTGAACCACTGTAGTCTCATGAACTGTTTTAAATATGTCTTTAGTACCTTTCTGGGCATTTGAAAGTGTAAATTAACTTGCTGTCAATGGAGGCCTCACTGAGCCAATCAAAAATATCTTAATTTGTGTTCCGAAGATGAACTTACGTGTGTGGAACGACATGAGGGTCAAAAGTTACAGAATTTTCATTTTTGGGTGAAGTAACCCTTTAAAGGTCCAATTCTCACTATTTACTAGCTGATTAGCATGCATATTACTACGATATTGGCTGTTTATTAGTACTTATAAAGCACATTAATGTCTTATTCTGCATGACCAAATTCTACATCCCTTAATCCTACCCAATACCTAAACTTAACTACCTTATTAACTATTAATAAACAGTAATTAAAAGTTTGAGGCAAAAGTCATAGTTAATAGTGAGAATTGGACCCTAATCTAAAGTGTGACAAAATCTTTTGTAGTACTATAAAATGTTGTTACTGTCACTTTTAATCAATTTAATGCTTCCTTGCTGAATAAAAGTATTAACTTATTAAAATGTCTTACTGACCCCAAACTTTTGAAAGGTAGTGTATTTGAAATTACACTCAAAAAATGATTTTTTGATGCTGTTCACTTTATTTAAACAACTTATTTTGATTCAACACAATTGTATTAGGTTTCTGGTTCAAATGTAATTGCTTCATGTTAAATTGACTTGAAACGATTACTTTTTGACTTAACTTGATATTTTCATATTAAAATAACATGTTTCAAACAAGTAAACTCAACCAGGACTCAATCAAACAGGACTTTCACTACCCGTCATGCTTTGCAAAGGGGCTGATCTGGGAGAGTAAATGTTGAAATAAAGTGTTATTTTAAGCAGTTTTTAGCAACAATAGAAAATGGAGAGACTTTTTAATGTTTACTGTTCTATTATGTTGGTATTTAAAAGTTTCTGTTATGTTAATGGTTTGGGGTTACCATTGTGGTGAAGTGTAGAGCATATGCTTGGGTTGAGGACCTGCTAACAACAATTAAAGTTGTTTTAATAATAAAAACAGCTATTTTGGGCATGCCATAGATGGAATAAAACCATCTTCTGGCTAACACCTAACAATAAGAGTCTTTACAGAGTAAAGATTTTTTAAAAGTTGTGAAAATGGTTCTTGAACGCATCCACTATATAAACTAATCAATTGAACTGGATTTTTAGGATAACTAAATGTAAAGGTTTTGGACAAAATTAAGAAAGTTAACCTGATTCAACTAAATGGCACTGAGTTAACCTTATGTAATAAATTTAAGTTAACTGAAATAAATAATGTTAATTAAATGCAACAAAGTTACGTGGAACCTGAATTAAGTAAATCCAACGTATCATTTTTTTGAGTGTATTAAAGAAATACAATAAACATAATAAACTAATATAAAAAACATGTAACAAAGTATGCAAATATGCATATATGCTCTTGATATTTGTGCACACTTGCCAAATGATTTCTGATCATCATTTAAATTCAAACAGTATCAAAAAGCAGAATCGAGCAATATTAAGTCAAATTTTAGCCACTGAATAACTTTTAACAATACACTTTAAAGTATTTGACTGACACTGTGAAATTCAGTTTCCATGGTTAAATTCCTCTTCATTGTAAATTACATGCGAGTCACACATCAACCTCTAACAGACACTCACACACAAAGTTGCCAAGAAGCAAATGTAAAGAGGCTGCCATTTTGGAACATCTCAAAAGCCATGTAAAACAGAGACCCCTCTGTCCAATCTACTTGAATCACTTCCTCTCTTTCTCTCATTCATTTATTCACACAGTCCCCTCTGAGAGGGTAACGGAGATGGCAGGGTATGCATGAATCATTTCTCACGTACCTCACGTGAGGTTCAAGTACTCCATTAAATTCTCATCTAGGTTCCCACCAGCAGAGTTTAATATCAGTGCAACACTTGGATCCTTCTAAATCTATTTTGAAATATTTAAAGGCTAAATTATACAGAGTCACTGGACTGACAAATATAAAACACTGTCACTCCTCAAAGACAGAGCAGGAGAGAGGCTACAAGAGGAAAACAGTTGTTTTGATTTGCATAACTCTTTGCAAAGGGGTCAGCTGACAAAAAAAAAAAAAAGATGTTGGGGAAAGAGACGCTGAAAGAAAAATAACACAAAACATGCTATAATGGAGTGAAGATGAGAAAATGTGACAGTGAGAGTGTGTTTCTCTTTCCACCCATTTGAAGACCAGTGCCAAAGCCTTTGAGAGGGATTTCAGTCGCCTGTTTAGTAAGCATGTCAAGATTGCAAGACAGAGGGGAATAGTGAGGAAAAAAAGGGGATAAGATGATTGAGAGTGAGAAAGAAATAGAGAAGAGAACCATTTTCTCATGACCTCACTAGTGAGACATTTAAATTTGTAAGAGTGTGTGAAAGTATGCGGTCTTCATTCTCTCACTGTGCTCATTGACTATTTACAATCAGTATCACACATAATCAGAATACTAATTTAATAATATCAATGAAGAAGATCAATGTAAACATCAAGCTTTAGTGCTATAGCACTGTAAAAGCAACACTGTACTGTTGAATATAATCCATTGCAACGTTCTTTCTTCTTCTTCATTAAAAAAAACAGCACACAATTTTCCTCTCAGTCTCTAGTTGACATTTTTTTGCTTATGTAACACTCTTGAGGGGAAAAAAAAAAAAAAAAAAACTTATTGCAGAGCATGGAAAATTGCAAATGTCAATTTGTCTTCCACTCTTCTCTCATCCCTCCCACTACCTATCTCTTTCTTACTCTCTGATGGTCCGAACAGACATGCAATCTGGGAAAGTATCCGAAGTAACATGTCAAGTTCCATGTACACAGATAATGCGTTAACACCAGAATTACGAAATTATTAATATGAATATAGAGCATAAAAGAAACATAAGAGTGTTTTTGTCTATATAATGAACGTCAGTGGAGTCCAAAAGAACACTGGACCCCATTGACTTTTGTATGGACATTTTTCAGAATATTTTTTTGTTTAACAGAAAATTTTGGGTAAATTATCCTTTTAAAAATGCAATTGTGTTAAATGTAGATGACTTATATTCTTATTGGTATTTGAAACTATAATAAAAATATTTAAAGTCAGCATGAAACGACAATTCACATATTTTCAAAATGCACATTTGATCGTATTGTGAACAACTCATCCATGCCGGTTTCAATTTTTCGTGACTTCATAACTTTTAATCAATGTCTTAACTTGACTTCTTTCTGGTATCGCATGTCAGACTTCTCCAATTATTTAGTCCACTTAAACAATCCCTTTCTTACAACTGACATGCAAGTAGGGCTGCACGATTTATCGCACGATACGAAAAATAATATTTAAATCATGCTTAAATGCGATTATGAAATCTCAAAGGCTGCGATTATTTTTTTATGCGCAGCTTGTCAATGAAGTATGACTCCAAATGCATCTGAAATGGATTCTGACTATGGATTTCCTGGAATGACACTTGTTATCTACTTCTGTGGCAGGGCATATTTGGAGTTTCTGCATGAGAGCGCTCTGGCTTTCAGATGGAGAAGCATTTACTACTGATCACAAAGCCGTACAGCTCTGACAAGCTGCGCATACAACAATTAAATTGCAGCCTTTGCCAAAACGCGTGCCATAAAATTTGTGATAAATCGCGATTTATCGTGCAGCCCTACATGAGCTCGCATTATGGCTGCACAACGTTGATTTCTCCTAGTAGGTTACTTGTCAAAACAACTTGTGGTTTATGTTACCAATAACATTTTTTGAAACAATTATGTCTCTTATATGTATATAAATAACATGTAAATTGGCACACAATATTATAACCTAAACAATGTGTGTATACATATATTAATAAAATTCATTTGAACAGTTAGCCTAGGGGTATTAAATAACATTAGCCTCTTCATTTAACATTTCACAAGTCTTCCACAGTGAAAACAATAACGGATCTGTATTCATATAGATCTTCACTCAACCGGCTCAAAATAGTTTTTAATAGAATGAGACAAAAAAAATCATGCAAGTCTTTTAACTGTCATTGTCCTATTGCCACATACACTATTTGGTCGTGTCATGGCTCTCTGGTTTGCATTAAGAAAAACAAGTTTGCTGACACGTGAAGGATGCAGGCTTGAAGTTGATTGTTATAGTTACTACAGTACGTGCTCGAGTACTCAATGGCTTCCGACTAGTAGGCCTAGTTGAAGTAGTTGACTAGTAGAATACTAGTAGAGACTAGTGGTTGAAGTAGTTGACTACCTAACAAGTCTATGCAAGCAAGCTCTAGCTCGCATTCAGTTCTGCCTCTATCCAATCAACAACCGATAGATAGAACCAAGTCCCTGCGCTACATTTTATTATTTTTCAATAATCTGTTTCACACATCACGATACAGAAAAAAGATCTGCCAATACTTCAGTTTCAACGTGACTTTAAAATACTCTCTTAAAAAGAACGTGTAGAACTTTGTGAATGACCGGCGTTCCATTTTCTGTGGGTGCAAATTCCATGTAGGCCTGCCAATTTGTTCAACAATGCAGCCAATGCTCTTTATGTAAGAGACTACTCAACATTTAAGCCAGCTCACCTCATTTCAAATCTGATGACTTAGTAACCTAAAGGCAAGTGTCATTCTAAGGTCTGCTGAATAAAATCCACACTGGCACCCATGTGTTTATTTATAAATAGTACTGAGATGCTGCTTAGCAGGGGAGCTGGCATGAATGTCTTTGTCAACAGGGATGGAGTGTAGGTTCACAGCAGTATCAGTGCGAAGTCGAACAGACATATAGAGATGCCAGACCTATTGGATTAACCGTGCCAGCTCCATGCACCCCACCCATGAGACCTGCAATACTGTTGTACAGTATGACCCACTAATAGATATGCTGCCTAAAGTAAATCAAATCAAAAACTGCACTCAGTGCATTGAGAAAATGCATGAGCCAGTAATGAACATTAGAGCAGATCATTTGAAAAACTGATCATTTTTCCATGCACAACCTTTTCTGATTAAGCCTTAAGATTCATTAATGTTTGCTTTTATTAATAATAATAATAGTTATTATTGTTATTATTCACATCAATATTAATATAACATACTAACATATACTTTTATAATTTAATAAAATGATTAAAAATTATTATAAAATGATTTCTATTCTATCTAAAATGTAGCACATATATAGAATTACTTTTGTTTGGACAAGCACACATTAAAATGACTATACTGTGTTTGGAATTCAACAGATATTCCAAATATTGTTTGCAGGGACAGAAAATTGATTAAAATGGGCATATGGGTCAATGACAAATATAAAAAAACATTTAAAAAATTCTAGTGGCCAGGGGCCTGTTCTTCGAACATTGCTAACTCAGTTAACTGGATTTGATTGATGGTGAATTGGCACAATCTTGGATTGCCTCGGTTCTTCAACGCTCATCCTGGACTTGCTACCATAGCAACAGGTCCATAAGCTTAAACCTGCTTGTGAGCAGGCTTATTTCATGTAAACAGAATTAGATTGCAACTTTTTAAGTGGAATTGATACTTAAAATCTGTCCTAGCCACTGCTACTTTATTATAAGAGTACCCTACTTATCCAGGGACAATAATTTAAATGATACTTTACAAATTAATTTGAAAATAATATTTTAATGTTGTGTAGTCAATAAACACTATAGACACAGCCAGTTTTATTCATTGAAAGATTTATTCGTGATGGAATAATTACTTTACAATTGTATTGGAGTCTTACACACATGCTGTACAGTTAATCTGAGCCATGAATTAATTTGAGTGGTGACGTATTATGGGAGTGCTTTGATGCAGTGCAGGAGATGCAGATAACTTGATCTTGACTTTAATTTTTAATTTAAACTTTAATGCTGTCACGTAACAAATCTGCTTCAAAGACAAAAAATTGAATGAATTGCGAAATACAACATTGAAATAAAAATGACTCGTGAATGCTCATGAATCTAAATAATTGGGAATCATGTTAAAAAAAAAAAAAGGAAAAAAGTGCACATTTAATTTATTTATTATAACATATGTCATTCTATCATTTTGTTCGCTTGACTGTTTCATTATAAAGGTCCAGAAATTCGTTGTTATTTGTCAGGTGTCTTTTCTTTTTTTTTCTAATCTTTTCTAATTATATGATGTCATTAAGTTGCTGTCTTGCCGCCAGCCAATCGCGGCATTGCTGAGCGTGGTTTTGAGTATTGATAAATCTGCCCTTTTCAAGGAACACAAGAACAAGCAGTAATCTCAGACAACTTAATCCTGATATTTTAATCCAATCCACAAATTTGTTTGAAGAACCAAATTAGCCAGAAATCTGTTATCACGATTGGAAGATCTAGCATCTGTCAAATCATCTCAGATGTATTAAGCGAGGTACGGAGAACGGACCCCTGGTATTTAGTACATTTAG
This sequence comes from Hypophthalmichthys nobilis, assembly GCA_037950665.1. Lineage (NCBI taxonomy): Eukaryota > Metazoa > Chordata > Actinopteri > Cypriniformes > Xenocyprididae > Hypophthalmichthys > Hypophthalmichthys nobilis. The sequence goes on from CM075483.1 coordinate 20,418,953, forward strand.
CATCCGATTTTACTTTTAAAGACAGAAAAACAATCATACAAGTTTACAAATTAATGCATTCAATACAATACCTATTCACAATCTAGTTTTCAGCCATTTGTTCACTTTTACCTATTATTTGTTGGTTTAAATCAAGAATATCAGATGAATATCAGTTGTGCCACCTGACAACAAAAAGACATGCTGAATACTGTTTTTTTTCCCCATTTCAATTGCATTAAAAAAAAAAAAAAAAAAAAAAAAACACACAAATACAAGTGCTAAAGGTACTAAAGACATTGTTAAAATAGTCCATGTGACAGTGGTTCAACCTTAATTCTATAAAGCGATGAGAATACTTTGTGTGCAAAAACAAAACAAAAATGACTTTATTCAACAATTTCTCCTCTTCAGTGTCATTCTCCTATGATGTTTACGTTCAGTGCTTCCAGGTTCCACGTCAGAACGCCCACTCATTATTGGTTGAACCACTGCAGTCACGTGGACTATTGTAACGATATCTTTAGTACTTTTCTGGACCTTGAAAGTGGTGGTTAAATTGCTGTCTATTGAGGAGTCAGAGAGCTCTCAAATTTAATCAAAAACATCTTAATTTGTGTTCCGAAGATGAACAAAGGTCTTACGGGTTTGGAACAACATGAGGGCGAGTAATAAATGACAGAATTTTAAATTTTGGGTGAACTAACCCTTTAACTGTATAAGCTCCGCCCCTCACTTCTGACCTGTGGCTGCAGGTCTGGCGTTGCGATTCTGCAGCTGGATATAGCCTATCTCTAGAATCTCATGGCTGGAAAGACCTCTCAGCCAATCAGATTCAAGGACCAGAAGTAACTTGTATAAAGTGTAATAGATTGGTTTGAGACACTGTAATCGATTGAACAACAACAAAGACAAGTTTTATTGATGCCAAAAAAAAAAAAAAAAAAAAAAAAAAAAATCAGCTTAAGTCAGTTAAGAATTTTAAATTAAAATATCAAAAATACATACATCAAAATGTTTAAAACATTAAATGCAGCAACTGGAATGGAACACTATACAAGATTCATCACCTCTCTTTTCTTCTCTTGCAGCCGGATCCTTTTTAATGCGCTCCCTTTAACTATATGCACTAACATTTAAATTAATCATTTGATACAATGCACTTATTAGGTACGTACATACATACATGTTTTTACCATGTTCTTATATTTAAAAATACCTGCATATAACATCTGTAATTAATTTCTGTAATTATTAGCCTACACTGTTGATCCTTACCCCTTAACCCAGCCTTAAACCTACCCACACCACCAAACGTGTCTAACCTTACCAGTATCCCACCTCAATAGCAGCACAAGTGTTTTACAAAACAAAATGAACAAATACATCATAACTTTTTCTGATGCACTTTGCTTGTGACCACTTTACTTGTCTTTACCTGATACAAGTGGCACTTACAATTATTTAAAAATTATCATCATAAATATACATGATACATCTCTAACTAATTATTGTTCTAAAACTAACATTTTAGAACTATAATTAAAGCTGCAGTCTGTAAGTTTTGCTTTGTCGCCATCTCTGTTTGAAACCTGCAATTGCAGTTATTTGCGGAATTATCATCTTTACGTGGGTTGTGCAGCTACTGTTTGCTGTCAGTCACCACATCGGTGTGGATACTGTACTTCGGAATCACAGATTCTACGTCTTGGAAGTATGACCAAAATAAGAATTTTCACCGGAAAATGTCATCAGAACAAGTAACTAACACGTCTGCCACTTTTGTTCTGACCAACTGAGGAAAAGGTCTGCCCGCTTGGAAGAGGTGGGCCAGAGCGCGGTTCGGTTGGGCTTGAGCGCGGTTCACATGCAGTGTTAGCGCTAACCGTGCCAGAGCATGGACAGTTGCTCCTTTTGTGTGCGCTACGGTCATCCTTATGATGGCAAACATCTTTATTACTACTTTGATAGTACACTTATCAATTCATGTAATTAATTTGAGTGTATTTGGGTTTATAACGGGTCTGATTCTCACCTTATTGATGAACAGGAATTGTAGTTTGCGAGTAAAGCTGCAAATTCCTCCATTAACGTCAGCTGCCTTCATAATAATCCTCTAATACTCGCTATTGAAAATCGCTGCACGGCATAAATTATGAATAGCCTATATTAGGCAGTATCTTAGCGAAAGTGCATTTCTTCCTGTTTTCTTCCATTCAAAAAGCTGCATCGTATATGATGCAAGCGTGATACAGCCTGGAACGTTAAGTGCAAGTGTGTGTGCAGGCCAGCGGGGGAGTGGGGACAATCGCGCTCGGGCTCGGTTCAAGGCAACCGTGCCTAATGTGAGTACACCCTATGTAAACAGACGTGACCCACCAGTACCACCCGAATTAGAAAACATCACTACAAGCTTAACGTTAAGGTAAAGAGATCGTTTTGAACACTGGCTAGTTACGTACTTGCTCAAATTGATAATCAAATTGGATAATTTTTAACCAAAAAAAGTTATGGACCGCAGCTTAAAAAAAAAAAAAAAATAGAATAAGAATAGACAATCTTGGCTTAAATGTATTTATTTTGGCTTTCATATTATTAAAACACCATTTTAAATAGTTTTCTTAAAATAATATTTATTACTTGAATGTACTGAAAATGTATTCAAACCAAATAGGTTTCACCAGAATAAAGTGATACACGTCATGAATTTATCAAATTATTTTAAAAGGAAATAATGCACTTGGACACAAAATGCATGTCATGTTATTGACCCATATACCCATATTCAAGCTGTTGTGGATTTCTAGAAACCAGAATTTTGTCTTAATCATGTTAATGTGTTTGCATGACTGATTTATAATCAGAATGTCCAAATTCCAGTTAATGCAAGAATATTCTTGTGCATGTAAACATGGTCAAGTCACCTTTATTTATAAAGCGCTTTTAACAATGCAGATTGTGTCAAAGCAGCTTTACAGTGATAACTGGTATATAATTTTGGCTGCACAGCAGCTCTTAAAGAAAATGGTGTCATTTTCCATCTTAAATAAATTCAATATTGATTCATTCCGATATAAGAATCAATAGTTATTAATTTAGTTAATTTATCTATATCAGCACTGGAGTAAACAGTGATGTCATCATCCAGCTCAGTTCATGGTCAATGTGTGTGCACTGCACATCATCAGGTGTTCGGAAGAGATTGTCCCCTTGTCAATTTAAACACAGTGCGCCTAGAAATGTTTAACAAGAACAAAACTGGATCAGTGACATGCTTAATTCAACTGTAATGTTTTACTGCACAGACGCTGAAGATCAGTAAGTGTCCAACAGGTTATGTAGTTCCATAAGTTTCCAACAGTGTAGGCAGCTCTAGTGTCAGCGTCTGGCAGGATAAATACCATTGGCCCTCACTGGGAGCTCCATACGGACAGGCTAGGCGGGCGCTAACACTTGCTCGTTGATGCTAATGCTCATTGACAGTCTCTGCTGTTATGAGACCGCAGTGGCAGATGGCTCTCTTGTGCCATGCATGGAAAGGATCTAAGCAACTTTAGCGAGAAAGTGCCCTAAAGAAATGATCAGAGGTTGGTTTAAGAGGTTTTAAAATAAACATCCAGACAGACTAGTGTCATTGCATGGTTCAAAGACTAAATCTGTGCACGTTTTTGTGAATGCATCTTGCATTTTGGTCTTTATTTTCCTCTCTCACTCTCCCCAGGTTGAGGATGTGAATGCCAGGTCTTGGCAAAAACAACAAAGAACAGTAACAGCCTTTTGTCACAGCATGTCCACTAATTTCAGCTAAGCACTAACAATGCATGTTCCAATTATAATAACGTTTGTCCCTAGTTTAGCATAATAACAAAAGAGACACAGACCATAAACAGAAGAAGGTACAGTTGCTACCTACTTCCACAACAGTCAACAATACATTTCAAAAGATTTAATTGAGCTCTCTAAGTCAATATAAAATGGTATTCACAACACATTTTACTTCTGTAACGTGACGCATTTCTAAAGGAATTAGGACATTCATTGTGATTTTGTTGGTTAATTAATTTTTATTTTTTTAAATAATGTGCACCGATTAATGGTTCACAGTAAGGAAGTGCCACAAGAACAGTATATACATAAAGCAATGTCAATTTTGATTTTGCATTGACTTTATAGCAGTGGTCAACTGATAAATCAGCCAATGTACACTCAAAACACTTAAGCCTTTTAAGATTTATGCATTTTAATTAATAGCAAAATTCCATCAAATTTAATTTAATAAGCTTAATCCTTACATATTTTAACTGAATAATTGATTATTCAATTATTCAATTAAAATATGTAAGAATTATTCAGTTCAATGGAATTTTACTATTAACGGAAATGCATAAATCTTAAAAAAGGCTTCTTTTTTTTTTTTTTTTGAGTGTATGGCATTTTTAAATCACATTGACCATTATGTTTTTCTGTTTGGTGAAAACTCTTCAGATTTTGACAGGGATGGGACTTTTATTTTGACATTGTGTAACTTGTAAATTCTTGATTTCAAACTATGCTGCGCTATATCGAGTTTGCTCGTAAAATTAGCCTTACCTGGTATGTATTTGAGAAAATAAGTTAAGTCCACTGTTGGTTATTGTGTTTTAGTACCTTTTTATTAATGTTTTTAACTATTTCTTTGTGAAATATACTATAATCGGATTACATAATCAAGAAGTTTCTAACAAATCCGTTTATTTTATATTTTAATCAAGTTAATTTTTTTTTTTTAAATCAAATATTTCTAATTTAGCAAATATGTAAAAAAAAAAAAAAAAACTAAATTAAATTGCAGCAATTGTTATGCATATTACACTGCAAAAAAAACTATAAATGCAACATTTTTGTTTTTGCCCCCATTTTCATGAGCTGAACTCAAAGATCTAAGACTTTTTCTATGTACACAAAAGGCCTATTTCTCTCAAATATTGTTCACAAATCTGTCTAAATCTGTGTTAGTGAGCACTTCTCCTTTGCCGAGATAATCCATCCACCTCACAGGTGTGGCATATCAAGATGCTAATTGCACAGGTGTGCCTTAGACAATGCCACAGATGTCGCAAGTTTTGAGGGAGCATGCAATCGGCATGCTGACTGCAGGAATGTCCACCAGAACTGTTGTCCGTGAATTGAATGTTCATTTCTCTACCATAAGCCGTCTCCAAAGGCGTTTCAGAGAATTTGGCAGTACATCCAACCGGCCTCACAACCGCAGACCACGTGTAACCACACCAGCCCAGGACTTCCACATCCAGCATCTTCACCTCCAAGATCACCTCCGAGACCAGCCACCCGGACAGCTGCTGCAACAATCGGTTTGCATAACCAAAGAATTTCTGCACAAACTGTCTCAGGGAAGCTCATCTGCATGCTCGTCGTCCTCATTGGGGTCTCGACCTGACTGCAGTTCATCGTCGTAACCGATTTGAGTGGGCAAATGCTCACATTCAATGGCGTCTGGCACTTTGGAGAGGTGTTCTCTTCATGGATGAATCCCGGTTTTTACTGTACCGGGCAGATGGCAGACAGCGTGTATGGCGTCGTGTGGGCGAGCGGTTTGCTGATGTCAACGTTGTGGATCGAGTGGCCCATGGTGGCGGTGGGGTTATGGTATTGGCAGGTGTATGTTATGGACAAGGAACACAGGTGCATTTTATTGATGGCATTTTGAATGCACAGAGATACCGTGACGAGATCCTGAGGCCCATTGTTGTGCCATTCATCCACGACCATCACCTCATGTTGCAGCATGATAATGCACAGCCCCATGTTGCAAGAATCTGTACACAATTCCTGGAAGCTGAAAACATCCCAGTTCTTGCAAGGCCAGCATACTCACCGGACATGTCACCCATTGAGCATGTTTGGGATGCTCTGGATCGGCGTATATGACAGCGTGTTCCAGTTCCTGCCAATATCCAGCAACTTCGCACAGCCATTGAAGAGGAGTGGACCAACATTCCACAGGCCACAATCAACATCCTGATCAACTCTATGCGAAGGAGATGTGGTGCACTGCGTGAGGCAAATGGTGGTCACACCAGATACTGACCCCCCCAATACAGTAAAACTGCACATTTTAGAGTGGCCTTTTATTGTGGCCAGCCTAAGGCACATCTGTGCAATAATCATGCTGTCTAATCAGCATCTTGATATGCCACACCTGTCAGGTGGATGGATTATCTCGGCAAAGGAGAACTGCTCACCAACACAGATTTGTGAACAATATTTGAGAGGAACAGGCCTTTTGAGAACATAGAAAAAGTCTTAGATCTTTGAGTTCAGCTCATGAAAAATGGGGGCAAAAAAGAAAGTGTTGCGTTTATAATTTTGTTCAATATATTTAAACTAAATAGTGTAGTATGATATATATCAGACACCCTGCTCTCTATAGATATTGATATCAGCATGGCTATCAAAAAGTGCATTTCGGTCGCCCACTTCTTTACCACTGAAGTTTACAGCTAATCAATACTGTCAATCATCATTTACCAGGAAGTGTGTTAATCAATATTTCCAGCAACATGTCAGAGCAACTGCACCATTTACATGTTCCCATCTCCACATACATACACCCTCAGTTACTGTTCACTTCTAAAAAAGAATTTCAATTAGAGGGACAACAGATCTGCATGGCTGAACAGAGCTCTACATGGAATGACAGACCCAACTACAAACCGCAAACAAACTAAAAACAAGAGAACTGGATTTGTTAAATGACTTGATCATAAAAAGCAAACTAAAAGGTTTAAATTGTGTGCTTTCACAAGCCCATTTTGAGTGTACCAAACTGCTTTGGTCAGATTTATCATCAGAGCCTGTACGCGTCCTATGTTGATGAAAGATGCATGCAGTGATGCCATAATACATAAACTTAGGGAAGTCAGCCAAGAGGTCAGAGGTTCAGCCAAGTACAACGGTTTAAAGCTCCTTATGCAAATAAAAATTTCCTGCTTTACACAGTCATTAGTTTGGCCAAGCCTACAGTAGTGAGATGCAGGTCAACCCCACCAATGTGACAATTTGGTAGACATGCAACAAAGCCAACTGACCTCATCTTCACATGCCATTGCTCAGCAACAGCGTAAATGAACATTTTTAATGACCGAAATTTACCAAAATGCTGCTAATGTATAAAATATGTAAGTTATTTAGTTCAAGATTAGCCATAAATAAATAAATTGAAATTATATTTACAAAAAAAATGCCATTAAGTTGAAGAAAAATAAGACTTTAGATTAGAATGAGGTTGTGCTTTAGTAAATTCTCTCATTTACATACATTTTAATATTCCCAAATGACTAGAGCTGTCTCAAGTATTATGGAAAAAATATTTTACATAATTAATTTATATGTAAACACTGTTGTTGGGTGATATTTTTAGAGACTCATTTCGCTGGATACAATATTAAATAACATATACTGTTTAAAATGTTTGAAGAACATTTTATACTCTTATTTGTCTTTGAAAGCTCTGATTCCAACAGGTCACAACAGAACAGAAACGACCCACAAAGCAGGTCTCTGTTAAATGCAGGAAAGGTAGGCATTTAGAAAGATCGTATAATAATAACTCAAACATGTACTCACCATTAGCACACAAAGGAATGATGTGCAGAAGCAGGACGCTGGACAGCACCATTGACTCCCAACCATAGACGGTAAAAAACAACGTGCGCCTGGAATTCATCATGACTCAAACTGTTTTCAAAAACACTTAAACTCAACCAGCTGGATCTTGTATTTAAGATATAGTCATAAGGAATATATTTTGGAGACTTTGAGCAATAATCCTGGATATAAATCTCCTTAGTTTGAATGCGTTCGAAGCGCACTACTTCATGCCAACTTCGGATGTTGTCTTCAATTGTTATTCCTCTTTGGTTGAGATTCAGGCCACCTTATGCGTCGCTAGGGACCCGTCATCTCTTATCCAACTCCAACAAGATGCTAAGACATTTAAATGTCTCTCACAGGCAGGCAGGCATCCACCACTAACTGCGGTAATTCCAGCGGACGCCTCGCACACACGCTTAACTTAACCGCTCGCAGCTCACAGCTAGTTTTATCAGTCAGTGGAACTCACGGTTGATGTGAAGTCATCTGCGCATGCGCATCATTACCGACACAAGTGCCCTGATTACTGAACTAGGGAGCTGATTGAGACACACCCAATTTGCCATGTCTGATAAATCACTGAAAAAGTCAGTCAGCTCAAGAGTAAATAAATATCGCTCATTTACTGTCCCCAAATGCAGATTTACTTTTAAAATATAAATATATATAGAAACGGTTTCATTATACATAGGCTAGGCCTAATTTCAGTTAAACTGTTTGGATTGGGATTGGGATTCAAAAAATGATGCAGGCGGGTCCTACGAACAAAGCATCTGAAATTGGGTCACCCATAGACGCCAGTCCACACACAAACATTTTGTTTATTCGTGCTGAAAGGAGGGACACTCCTTAACAGTAACATAGCGACTACATTATTAAAATCAGAGCATTACAATGACATTCTTATATCAAAATTACATTCTTACCAGTGTTTTTTTTTTTAGTATTATTTATATAGAAATATATAAAGATTTTGAACTTTTTTGGATTTTCAGTTTTCATTACGTTACAGTAATTCTGTTATGTGCTCGTCATTTTCATTTTTATTATTTTGTTTATACTTTTCATCAAAGTATCAAAAACATTTTTTTATTATTATTATTATTATTTACTCACCCTTATGTTGTTCTAAGTGTGTCATTCTTTCTACAGTGGAACACAAAATCATCTTAAGGGAAATAAAGCTGCTATTTTCCATATATTGATAGTGTTTCTTCTGAAAATCTTCCCCGTAGCTCTCAAATCGCATTTACGAGCTCCACAGCTCCCATCCCATTCACTCTCATGTATGGGAAAACAGCTTTTAGAGATTTATCCAAAACCTTGTGCACTAGAGTGATCTGAGTTTCTTTTAAAAATTAAAGCAGTTAAAAATGCATCTGGAACAGATCAAGGAATTGTGCAGCTCAGTTTTCTTCTAAAACAGTTCACTGCCACAAAATTGTGAGATACTTTTATCACAAATATCAAATTAAATGTTTTAAATGCATCAGAGAATAAGCTGCTAAATTTATCAAAAGTAAACTCTTCAATATAGATTAGCTCACTCAAAAAGTTATAACTTCATATAAAAGATTTATTCAGCCACAAATGTTTTAGTGCTTGGTGGCAATACAAAAACAGATCTACAAACATTAAGTACACACAGATATGGCAATGAAAAGCCTCAAATCTTATCCTTAAATGCCAGCATCAATGTTTAAAAAATATTAAATATACACAGAATAAGTGCAATTGTAGAGGTGAATGTTCGTAACTTGTACATGATGTGACCGTGTCCTTCATGTGATCTTGCTGATTTTGGGTTCCAAGGCAGTGAAGACCTCACTCTCCATTAGTGGACATTACATGGGTGCAGCCCCATCAGCCTGTGAGGACGGTGGAGTTTGGTCTGAGTTGGAAAGAAAATGAAAAGCAATTTGTGAAAATTCAATTTGAACTTTTCGAACAACGTGCAAGTGTTGATTAGCATTTGAGATGTGGCATGTTACTCACACATGCCATTGGGAGCTCCAGGCTGCCGAGCACCCATCATCTGTCCAGCACCAGCACTGCCCACCGAACGACCTGAGAGTAATGCAAAAAGCAAACTATTATTAAGGTTGACATTAAACTGACATTTGTCTTTTCTTCCCTATTGTGGGAATTAATTGGACCCAGGGCTTGACATTGGCTTTTTTGCTCACGAGCCATTTTGTTGTTAGGAAATAACATTTTATATGATTAAAGTTGACTATGGCATGCTAAAATTTACTTGAGCTAGATTTACAACCCTTTAAAATATAAATGACCACTGTACACATGCAAATCAGGACTACATGAAATGTATAACATTACAGGTCATTATTAAAAATTTAGCTCTGATGAGGTTGTGTGTAAAGTTCCTTTTTTATTAAAACATGCTGACAAAAAAACAAAACAAAACAAAAAAACAGTAGCTTCTTATTGAATTTAATAAAAAAAGTGGTCCAGGGGTGTATAAGATTAATTGAAAAGATAACAACTGAACTAAAAAAACCTAGACAGAGAAACAGTGTTTAAATATTTATTAACAGCAGCAGCAAATACTGAAATGCAAAGTTAAAAAAAAAAAAAAAAAAAAATCTCTGCACTAGAAACAGAGCAAAGAAGAACTCCGCCACACTATCCTTTATTTAGGGGGAAATAAACTAAATTTTAGTATAGTTATGCAAATCATTAGTATTTTAGTTAAAATTCTGTAATGTGATGTGGTGGCTACCAAAACATTACTGTCACCACCAAAAAAGTGCAGTCACGACTGAAACATTGGATGCTTTGTCAAAAATAAAGATTATATTAGTGTTTGGTTCAATGTATATTTAAACTAATGAATCCTTAACTTTGAAATCAGTATGATTAACTTTATGCCTTTTATAAAGAAAGACTGGATTCAAAATACAACAAATCTCAATAAATTACACTTGAAATATTGTTAAAATTGTCACTGATTAACCTGTGAAAACCTTTTAATAAATTAGCAAAAAATATATTTACAAGGTAGATGTAAACAAAATATTAATAAGTCAATATAACCCTTCTTATTAAATTCTACATTATTGTGTGTTGGTAGTGACAAATTTGGGGAGAAGAAAAATATTCCAAAACTTTCTGAAAATACAATATGAGAATTAAATGCACAATTACTAGAAATGTGTACCTTGGATATTCTACTACTTGCATACATACAAAATTTGAGGGAAAAGACATATTTGAAGATGTTTCAAACTCTGACTTTGAATGAATTCTATATAATTCAACCCACCAAAGTGGCTAGTGGGAGTGACTGTTTTACACACCACTGCTGAAATCCACCCGCATTTGGCGGGTCAGTGGGTGTTAATGTCAAGCCCTGATTGGATCGTTGGGTTGTCATGTCAATCAGAGAAGAGATGTTGTTGCAAGAGGGAGGGAAAGTTATTTTGAACAAAGATTATGAAGGCAAAAAAAAAAAAAAAAAAACGACGCGCACAGATAAATCATTTAGAATAAATACTGCAATTTTCCATTAAAAAAAAAAAAAAAAAGTCAATTTTGATTTCATGGTGGAGTGTGGCTGAGACAAAAGTGTTGACTGTCGTGTGTAAAGCCCAAAGTATACTTTTTTTTACACGTACGGTAGCGTATGTGTACAGTCGTACGCGTAGCCTTTCAAAGTATACTCCATTTAATAGCGTGAGCAATTGCAGATGGTCGACACATGCATTCTAGAAAGTTTCATCTTTGTCCAGTGTCTGTGCTATTTCTCTCCAGACGTTATGACAGATAAAAATGTCTTTGTATTCTTTTAAACTAAAGTTGAGGCTCTCTCATAACCCCCTCACACACGCGCTTGTCAGTGTGGGCGTCTGTTGTTGTTGCAGTCTCCGGTATTTTGTTGTTGTTTCGCCTCTTTAGTTTAGTTTTTTACTGTGATACAACAGTCCCGGCCAGGTTTGCCACCTTGTGGAACAACTGATTGGTGCAAAACAAATTCAATGCGCATGTGCGTACCTAGTACTCGCGGTTACAAAAACTGGGCGGCACGCATTCTATTCAGGTGATGAAATTTGCACCAAGCACACTGTACGCGGACGCTCACGAATGCGTAAAAACCGAAGTATAATTTGGTCCTAAGGGTGTACCGTGGTGAAGAGGATTGTATGCAGTACTGCTGCTCTGTGTGGCTCCTGCTTGCTGCTGCGGTTCCACGCTCTGTCGTGCCTTCAGCTCGGCATATTTCACCTGCTCCAGGTGGAAGTTCTGCCTCTCAGACAATAACTGTTGTCTCTGCTGCTCCAGCTACAACATACAGATATCACATGAAGTTTAAACATCCTGAAATCTCTACATTAAAAATTCTGTTGGCAGTCAACAAGATCTTTGGAAGGTTTGGAACAACATGAGGGTAAGTAAATGATAACAGATTTTCTTTTTTGGGTGAACTATCCCTTTCGAAGATTAATGAAAATTATGAATGCATTTTTAACATAAATAACTTCCAAAAATAAATCAATGGGAATTAAGATGGAGGTCGTAAAACAGTGCATTAAGAAAGAAATTAATATTTTAATTAATAATTAAAGTTTCTTGTAGTCTTGGAAATATGCCAGGTCTTGCTTGAATGAAGCACACTGACTCACAGCCTCTTTTTCTCGATCCATAATGGTCTCTAGCTCTTCAAAGTGTCTCAGTTTGATCTCCAACTTTTTCATCTGAGTCTCAACCAGCAGAGCCACAAGAGATTTGATCTTCCTCTCTTCTACTGCTGCCAAGTGCTAGAGGGACAGAAGAGGAAGAAAAATTGCAAGTTCAGATGAATCACTTTTTTGGTCACCGTTAATGGTTGTGGTTCTTTAGGGGGCACATGAAAAGAGGTTTGACATTCACCTTTGCTTTGGTAGCTGCAGAGGCTAGTGCTGCAGCAGCAGCTGTTGCGATATTTCCCTCCACCAGATCAAGCTCCACCCTCCTCTTCATCTCCTCCCCATCCCCTTGGGTGAGGGCCATGTCAAAACTCTCCTCTGCTTAGACACAAACAGTATGAAAGATCAAGAAATCATACACAATCACACTGCCTACAGTAGGGACTGCATGACATCTTGTTTTTTTGTTTGTTTTTTCACTTGTTGTCTAGAAAGTAATAAACTTTGTGAGCAGAAAGGAGTGAAAATGACATGGGTAAGGAACGAAAGCATGCATGTACACTACTGATTAAAGGTTTGGGGTGAACAAGATTTGTTTATTTTTTAAGAAATTAATACTTTTATTGAGCAAAAATGCATGAAGCTGATCAGTGACAGTGAAGACATTCAAATAATAAAAAAAAACATTTTAAATAAATAACTTTTTTTAACATTCTTTTAATCAAAGTATCCTAGAAAAAAATGTATCACTGTTTCCACAAATATATTAAATATTAATATTAAATGTTAAAACACTGGGTAACACTTTACAATAAGGTCTTATTTGTTACAGTATTTAATCATCTTTGTTAATGTTAGTTAATAAAAATCCAGCTGTTCATTGTTTGTTCATTTTAGTTCACAGTACATTAATGTTAACAAATACAACATATGATTTTAATAATGTATTAGTGAATGTTGACATTAACATTAGGGATGTGCAACAGTGACTGAGTACTCGACCGTGACAGCGACGAACGATCATGTAAACGATGATCGAATTGTATTTTTTCTTTTTTCTCCTGATTGGTTATAGCAGCACTTAGGGCGGCGCCCTGAGCTCCGATTGTTTAGCTTTCCACAGCATGCGTCAAAAGATGTGAGAAGAGAGAGAATGGCCTCGAAGTCACGTAGTGATGTCTAGTTTCACTTTGACAAGATAGATGAAAATACAGTTCAATGCAAGCTGTGCAGCGCCAAGCTTTTATCTTGTGCTGAAAAATATCCTTTAAATTCTATTCATAATTAATTTAGCAATAATCAGTGATTTTCATACTGTAAAATAACATTTTGGTGCAAACTGAATCCAAAATATTGCTGAAATATTAGTGACACTTTTTAAAGTGCAATCGGAGTTACACTTTCGGGCAAGCTCACGTTTGCATTCGCAAACCTTTTGCAGATGAAAGTTGTAATAGCCATCTGATTAAGCTATAGGATGCGCTGGGTCGGGATATCAACATTTATTAAGATGCTGAATGCGCTGCATATCAGTGTTTAGTTTCATGCTCAAATGCAATGCCTGATATTGACGGAGTTATTTGAGACGGCCATATTGCTTTTAGATGTTTATTTTAAAATACTGATGTTCTAATAATGCAGCAGTGCTTTTTTCGTCATATTTATTCAATGGCATAATTCGCATGGATTTGAAAACGCACAGGCGATTTATGGAATAACTTAATAATGTGATTAAAATAAAGCAAAGATCTGCCATAAACATGGCATTATAATGAGAACTTTATAGAAATCTACAGTAAATTCTGTCCTTGCCCGTGTTTCAGCACGCTCTCATGAAAGCGCATCACGGTGCGAGCTCTCTCTTACGCTTTCTCTCTCTCTCTCTATAGCACGTAACTTAAAGTTCACTGGCATTTGCATCCTTTTGTGCAGATACCAGTTGTGATGTTACGTCTATATTATGTATCTAAGTTATCTGATTAATATCATAAGATGTGTCATAGAACGGGCTTCAGTTTATTGGCATAAAGTCACTCTTCACCTCAGGCAGCTATTCCTTTTATATGCTTCCTTATTAATAACATTGCTGCATCATAATCAATCTAATTCTAAATCTAGTTCTAATCACGTTTTCATAGACAGGTTTTCATGTCATACTTTTATTTTTAACATTAATTTTCCTAACAGTCTTTAGATATTTTCATTATCTCCATGACGGCCATGCCCCGCCCCCCGAGTACTCGTTTTTGAAACCTATCGATGATCGAAATGAAAAATTGCCAAAAATGCCCATCCCTAATCAACATTAACTAAGATTAATAAATTCTGTACAAGTATTGTTTATTCTTAGTTCATGTTAACTAAAGTAGCTGTTAACTAATGAAACCTTATTGTAAACTGTTACCAAACATTGTTTTTAACATTGATAAAAAAAATGTTTCTTGAGCACCAAATCAGCACATTAGAATGCTGTAGAACATAGCTTTTCCATCACAGGAATAAATTACATAAAAAAAAAAATATATTAAAATAGAAAAAAAAAGTTTTAAATTATAATAATATATTTCACAAAATTACTGTTTTACTGTATTTTTAATCAAATAAATGCAGCCTTGGTAAGCATAAGAAAACATTAAAAAAAAAAAAAAAAAAAACTTACTGTCCCCACAAAGCACTTATAACATGCTTTGTGAATATTAAGAGCTACAGGTTACCATTGCTTTTTTTTTTGGCATATTTTTGGCATATAGGTTGTTATACAAAGCTAAAGGCATAATGCAGGGAGAAATGTTAAATAGCATCACATAAAAACAGAAAATTTGCATATTTGCATATAATATGCATACTGAATTCCGTTCAAATGTATACTATTTTGAACATCTTTAGTGTACCCGCAGCTTCAGTAAATATTTAACAACACAGCAGCAATGTGTTAAATGAAGGTGAATGAATGCAAAGAGTTTAAATATGCAGAGCATCTGTTATACTCTGACCTGCTGTGCTCTCTTCTCCTCTCTCTCCTTCACTCTCTTCTTTCTCCTCATTCTTCACACGCTCTCCCTCTCCCAAGATGCTGTCACCCTCAAGCTACAACAGACAATACATGCTCGGTGACAATCACACTTTTCTTATTAAGATTTATAAAGTAAGAATATAAAACATCAGAAAGAATGATTTTTCCTATCTAAAGAAGCTTCTCATACCTTTTCATGCTCATATTCAGTGTTCATTGGTTCTATGCCACTCCCATCTTAAAAAAAAAAAAAAAAAAAAAAAGAGAGAGAGAGAGAGAGAGAGAGAGAGAGAGAACCATATATTAGTCATAATCCAAATGTTAATCATAAACTGTATTATATAAAATTTGGTGTATAGAAGTCATATAAGGTGATTATTTAAATTACAGTAAATATGATAAATTATTCTTTCACTTACTGCCCTCCCCTGGATGTTTCAAGTATGACCACTCTAAAATTAATATACACTATAATATTAGTATAATAAAAGAAAAAAAAAAAATTAATATACACCATCTTTCAAAAATGTGGGGTCAGTTTTTTTTTTAAAAATGTAATTAAACTAAGTTTTCAGTAGTCATTACATCCATAGCCATAGTCTTCAGTGTCACATGATCCTTCAGAAATCATTCTAAAATGCTGATTTGGTGTTCAAGAAACATTTTTTATTATTATCAATGTTGAACACTGCTTATTATTTTTGTGAAAATCGTGATACTTTTTTCAGGATTCTTGGATAAATATGAAGTTTAAAAGAACAGTATTTATTTTAAACAAATCTTTTGTAACATTATAAAATGTCTTTACTATCACTTTAATGCATTCTGGATGAATGGAAGTATAAATTTAAAAAAAAAAAAAAAAAAAAGAAAATATTACTGACCTAAACGTTTGAAAGTTAATGTACATCTCCGGTAATTTGTAGGCAACAAGCAGTTGGACATTTAGTTACTTACAACTGGTTTTAACATGCATTTCAAATGTGAATTCGGGGGGAGAGTTGATGTTGTGATTACATACATCACTTAAAAAACATTACACACATAAAAAAAAAAGTGAGATAAGTACCAGGCTTTTCTGAATGGTCAGCATCAAGTCCTGCAATGCCGCCTGTTTGGAGTGTAAAGGCTGGATCTAAATTATGCCTAACTCTCTGTGCCTTGTGAAAGCTGGCAGTGAATAACTCTGGCGGGGCCTCTTCTCTTGCTCTCGAGAACTCCTCTGAAAGACAGTTAAAACATTACATACGCATTTTCTCTCACCACACATATCTTCAAATCAGCATGCACACTAACAAACAAACTCTTACCTAAAGCTGCTTTGGCAGCTGCGGAGGCCACTCGAGGGTCGACCACAGATGCAAGGAAAGCAACAGTGCTCATTACAGGGTTCCCTGACTGGCTGAAGGGGACAGGTTGATAGGCCAAAGGACCCATTGAGGCTTCAGAGTTCTCTAGGTACGGGTCCTCTATGGGCAACCGCAAGAAGTGAAGAATACAGTCATCCTGTGTGCGGCTACCCACGTGCTCCGACACCTTATTCCAGTCATCTTTATACATCTCCAAAGCCTGAGAAGGGAGACAGCATAAAAAAAGACAAATAATGACAACCTTTATCAGGCCGATGGCCCCTTGATGGATAGAAAGCAGAGACTCCCATTACACTCAGTTTAAAACTGAGGCTGCATCCAAAATTGAATACTCTCTTGAGTAGGTACTTTCTTAGAATAAGTACTTACTTTGTAAGCGCTAAAAAATGTTTTATTTAGTATGAATATACTACATTCACCATTAACATGTGACCTAAGAGCGTCAGTTGCATTTGTTCACTGCCATTCAAAAATCCTCTCCTATGGCCTCATGAGGCCTCAATTGTGTACACACTTCAGAATCTTGCCAGTATTAGTAGGTCATCCAAATACTTTTTGCCTACTCTTTTATGAGTACTGTGAATTCAGACATACTTCTATTGTCAAATACTGAATATTAGGGAAGTATGTGATTTTGGACACAACCTGGGTGTTGCATAGTAAATTAATATGGTACTATACATATGATATGACATATCATAACATATAAAAAATAAATTAATATGGTACTAATACATATTTTATGTTTATTTTACAAAGCCATAATATAAAATTATTTAATTATTATTGTATATTATATATTATATGGCAATAATAATATAATAATAATAATAATAATAATAATAATAATAATTTATTATATAATTACTGTTAAATGTACAGATACATACAGATTACATTTTAATTTTAATTAGTACATTTTAATGTGGAAGAGATATGTAGAAATGTAGTTTGATTATAGATTCTTAACTTTAGTTTTTTTGTGTGTGTGCGCGTGTTGTGTCTTTTGTAATTGCTTGACATCAAAAAATTATTGGCAACCCCCTGCAGTACTGCAGTTGAAAACTCCCGAATACAAACCTTTAAGCATTCAAAAAAATCTTGTTGACTGTTTGAATGGCTTACCTCCAAAAGCAAGAGTGTTTCCTGTTCTGTCCATTCTCTCCCTGCATTTGCGCCTTTACTCTAAAAGATAAAAGAAAGAAAAAATTAAGACAGAAAGCAAGCACACAGCATTCAGATGCTGAAGCTCAATGCAATCAACAGATTCTAGAAAGTTCTGGTAAAGCACCGCTAAACTGAAACTATGAATATTGCAAACATTGTTTGTGTTTTTACCTTTGGATGTTTCTTAGCATAAATGTCAGTCCGTAGACCAAAATTCTGCAGGTCAGATGGTTTTTCTGTTGATTTCTCTGGGAAATGCAACATATGCTGAGAGGCTGAAACCTTTCAACACACAACAAACAAACAATATATCATATTTATTAAACATTTTGTATAATGACCGTTAAACTATACAATTGTCCCAGACAACTGATTGCTTTCATCTCAAATCCATATTTCATGTTACCTATTAGATACAGCAAGTTATTTTGTGACATTTAAGAGGTGATGACTTAGGGTGCTTTCACACTGGCAGATTAGTTTGAAACAGGGCACGGTTTGCATGAAAAACTGGTAATGTGAAAGCTCTCATAAGAACCCGGGAACCCATAAGAAGTTGTCTTGAGTTTGGTTGCAATGGAACTGTTGAGCGATTTGCATGAACGTGAAAGCGACTCGAACTTGGGTGCGCACTTGTTCAGGAAGTAAAGTAACCTGCACATGTGTTTTAGTAGATGGATAATGTCACTAATTCAATAACGATGACGATACGATGATGACTGGGATCTGAGCGAGAGTGAGCCTGCAGTGTCATCATGTAGAGAGAGTGCAATCAGATAAATGGCTCACAATCCGCTGTTTCCTCAAAAGAGTCCCTTTGCAAGCACCAGAAAGCCACCTTCATGCGGCGCACTTATAGTAAACCCAAGTGTCGTTCACTCCGCTGTGCATACCATAGCATAACAATATATTGACTGACATTCTGTTTTCTATCATGCGCCATGCACATTGGTGATGACATAAGATGAACGCAAATGCACCAGAATTTAATAGAATCAAGTGAGTGTGAAACCAGACCAATGCTGTGGGGGGGACCGGGAACAATCGGACTCGTATAGCAGCAGACGTGCCCAGTGTGAAAGCACAAATTTGGTGTTTGTCAATACCTGTAAGGGTCTGTGTTGTAGAGGGACAAGTCCGGACGGTGTGTCTGTAAGAACGTTAAAGTGTGGCGTTGGGGGTGGGCCCATGGGGAGGGGTCGACTTTCTGCATCTACCTGATAATTTATCAACCCCCACTGCTCCAAAAACGAATGAACCCTAAAATGCACATCAACAAGTTTATGAACAAATTGCAAATTACAAGTGTCAAAGTAAGTGGGTACAAGTGAATACACACACCTTATAAGTGCACACACATCTCCTGTCAGGTTTCGTCTGCAGGAGGTTGAGGTCAGATACTCCTGAGGGTTTAGCCGGTATGTGTCAATCATGAAGTTGCGGTATGCAAGATATCTACAAACAAAATATGAGCATGTTTATTTTCATATAGTTCATATGAAGTTTCATAGTTTAGTATAATGAATCTCGTACAGATAGCATGTGCATAAATATGCATATACACCAACTTACATTTCTGGTGTTTTGGACTTATTTTTCCCATTAAAGAATTCGGGCAGAGCTCGTCTCTCTATCTGATGAATACTAACACACAAAATTAAAACATGTAAGAATGGAACATATAAGAAACAAAATAAAACATAAGAATGGTAAATGCCCAAGTATGCACAGAGCACTAGGCCTCAGCTCTGATACCTATGTAAAACTGAGAATTTGAGTTGGAGTAATCTGGACACTTGTTCAGTTAAACCCTCACCAATTGTAGTCGAACCATGAGGCATAGGTGGGCACAATGATGTGATGAGTTTGCTCTGTGGCACTCTCCTCCCCCTCCATCCCACGGCCGTACTCCCTCTGCTCTTCCTCATCCTACACAAACAATAGGTCAGAACTCACATATTTAAAGAATATAGTTCATCTAGAGTTTCTTTGACTACAACTGGGTACTAGATGTACACTCTGTGTTAGACTGTACAGAAAACAACCATGACAGACTGACTTACTCTGACACCAGAGAGCAGGTCCTCTTCCTGGTCATCTGAGAGGAACACATAGATATTCTAGGTTACTATTGAAATCACATGAATACAAACAGATTCACTCAACAGTGAATTCCACAAACAAACTTACCTAAATCAGCCATAATGCCTCCTTTGACTGGAGTGTTTTCACTGTCTTTTTTTAGGTTCACTGTAGCCAAAAATAAATTGTGTTACTCTTCCGACATGTATACATGAGAACTAAACACAGAGGGGCAGGGGGAGAAACTTACCATTTTTAGGCAGAATGACCTCTTCCATGTTAGGGACTGGCGTGGGATCCTCCATGTCTTTAGTGAGGTCCTCCTCTGGCTCTGCCTCTTCTGGTTGGCCACGCCTCTTATACACCCCTGAGCTATTGAGTTGTACCAACATTAGTTATTAATAATCAAATGTAATCCTCAATGAAACTACAGGGGATTTGATTCACTCTTTCTAAGGAAAAACTTAGAAACTTCCCGCATAGGTGACAAAATGTGGCATTGCAGTGACAACAAATTAAGTGACTACAAAGTAACCTTTTCTTTCCTCCTTTCTTCTTAGACTCAGAGGATGGTGGAGAGGGGGAGCGACGCCTCTTCTTCCCAGGTTTCTGTTCCTTATGAAAGAGAAAAATAAAACAGGTAGAGTCTTAAAAAGACAAATACTTTAAAACAAAAAACAAACTAAAATAAACTAAACAAACTAAAATAAATTTAGCAAAACAACTGAGTTTAAAAAAATGGAATGAAATTAGATAAATGAACATACCTCTGTGCTTTGGTAGATACGCCTGCGGAAACTCATACTATTCCCATTCTCGTCAATCTCATAGTCTTCCTCATTCATCCACTCATTATATGTGTCTGTGTCGAGAATCCATCTGGCATGAACCTAAGAAAAGAAAAAAAAAAGGTGTTCAAGTAGATATTCACACTTTCCTATCATTACAAATAAAAGACCATCTTAATATTTTAATTAGGGAACCACCAATGTATCGGCTTCAGATATTTATCGGTTGATTTTTTTTATCAATTTAAAACCTTTGGCATATCGGTTATTGCAGCAATAAATTAGCTAGTATACCTTAAAGGTGCTATATGTAATTTTTTTGCTTTACTAAAGCATAAAAATACATAAGGTTCGCAGATATTTAAGAATCCTGCTAAGTTCACATACTTGTTTCTCTGAAAAACAATGCTACAGCCAGTTATTCTACTTTAAAATGTACATTCCATGCCGGAATGTTTATTTTTTTTGGTCTGTGTGATCCCACCCACTGCCAATTTACCCAATAGTATTTTGACTCCCCGGGTTGCCATTTGGAGTAAAACAGTGTATTGCAGCCATGGAAGCCAACAAACGAACAGGGTCAGAGATGGCAGATTCTACCCAACCTAAAATGCCTCAGCATCCATCTAAAAAGCTCTATGACCAGACAGAGGCATATTAAAACATGGATAAATCAACTCATCAACTTACAACATAAGGCTCATCACCTTTTCGTCACCACATTTAATGCGGCTTTTTGAGAACACCGCTTATATAGTTTAGTGGTGCACATGCTTTTGGTGTGAGCACAAAACCTGCAGGAATGACTTAAATTACGCGCAATACAATCACTATTCAATTGGAGGGACTGAGACAAGTGAGTGAGAGGAGGGGGGTATGCGTCAATTCGCCGTTGGAAAGAAGAGAGTGTGAGAACGCACAGCTGGTATCGGTGTATCGATACTGCAGAAAATGAGTATTGGAACCATTTCATATATTTCAGTATCGACACATATCAAAATATAAATATTTTTGACAACACTTGACTGCAGTACTCATTTAAGCCGCTAGCTGTCAATAGTATATACTGCACCTTTAATGCATGTGTTTTTGAACTTTGCACTAATGAACTCATTTAAGTAACTCAAGGTATTAATACTAAAAGGATGTTTTCACCTTCCAGCACCTGTCTGGGTTGGGAGGTTCCTCCACTTCTCCATCTATATCATTTGCTGATATAAGTGAGTCATAACTAAAGAAAAACAATATGAAACATATATCATCATTGGGAAAAAAAGAGCAAAATGCTTATATTGAGTACATGTGTGAATGTGTGATGTATTTTCTACCTGTCTGGACACATGCCCCAATGTACCATCACATGACGATCCAATCGCATGACTGGTCGAAGCCACTCTTCTGGAAAAAGGCCCAACAGTGAATGTTATACACAGGGAGATATGAACACATGTTTCACAGATACACAATATCCTGCACACTTTAATCAATAAATACACATACTATCTGCACAGACAGAAGGATAAAATTCTGTCAGGATCACTATCATCAAAGATGATTGACAAGTAGCATACAGTTTGGATTGGCGGTATGATTCTGTTCCGGACAAGAGCTCCTTGCACATCCATGCAGCCTAGCATGGATAAGAGCAGGGAGCACAGTGATAACCCCCTTAGGGTAAACTGAACAGAGCCAACACATGTATTGCAGATATTATTAATGTTCTTAATGACAATAATTTAATGTAACAAAATAAATCAAGATAAATGACAGTCTGATTTAAAGAGGAACGATAGAAGGAGCTGGGGATGGAGGAGAGTAATTAGCTCCTGAGCAACGCGATAAAGCTGCTGATAATACTGAATGGACCTATATAGGGATGCTGTGATGGGCATTGTATTCCTATAGGTAGACGCTTGATAAAAATATACACACCTTCATCTGCTGTGGAGGATGATGGGTATACCTGGTGGGTGGCTTGTGACCTCTCCTCTGTCACTGTGCCCTGGAAAGGCAAGACAAAATTGTGTATACAGTCATCAACAATGTATATATTAGGAATGTGCAAAATAAAGCAATTAGTTGAGTATGTGGCATTGAGACACGCGTCAATCTGAAAACCACACCCACCGGGCGGGGGGGGCAATCCAACCCTCTCCATTGACTTTGTATTGCGTGAAGCTGACTCCTTATAACAGAAAACAGAACAATGTCTAAAAGCTGCTATGTGACAGGGTGTACAGCAAACAAGGTAAAAAAAAAACCCAGAACTAAGTTTTCATAAGCTGTCGACCCAAAAAAAAACGAGCGTTTCAGGACACAAAAGTGGATACAGGCAATTGAGACAGAGCGCAACGTGTCATATTACTCTGAGCACTACGCCCACTGGGGAGGAACGTAATAGGCAACAGGATATGCTTAAAAAAAAAAAAAATTAAATAAAAAAATCATTCATTATTTTTAACCATGTCAAAGGATTATTTCACCACCCTAACCTGAGAGGACTTAGCAGTGACAAAAGTGTCAGGATCCCACAATTTACCCATTCTTCCTGCTGATGCTTCATGTCTTATTGCCTGTAACCACTTTTGTCTCCTTAAAGGCTAGCTTTTACAGTTCGATAGCTAATGAAAACTTCTGCTTATAGCTTATAAGTTCTGGGTTTTTTAGCTTGTTTCCTGTACACCCTGTCACACAGCAGCTTTTAGGCATTGTTCTATCTTCTGTTAGAAGCATGAAATGACAAGAAGGCAGCTTCACACAATATAAAGTCAATGGAGAGAGTTGGATTGTTGGGCATGGCCTAAATGTGCTCTGTCTCTATACGTTACTTATTACATTTTAATAGTTTTTTCCCCAGTTTCACAGACGAGGCTTAAGACTAGTCCCAGACTAAAATGCATTATTGAGCTGTTTAAACTAAAAGCTACTTGCACTGACATACAGTATCTCACAGAAGTGAGTACACCCCTCCGATTTTTGTAAATATTTTATTATATCTTTTCATGTGACAACACTCAAGAAATGACACTTTGCTACAATGTAAAGTAGTGAGTGTACAGCTTGTATAACAGTGTAAATTTGCTGTCCCCTCAAAATAACTCAACACACA
This sequence comes from Hypophthalmichthys nobilis, assembly GCA_037950665.1. NCBI lineage: Eukaryota > Metazoa > Chordata > Actinopteri > Cypriniformes > Xenocyprididae > Hypophthalmichthys > Hypophthalmichthys nobilis. The sequence goes on from CM075483.1 coordinate 20,442,757, forward strand.
GCCATTAATGTCTAAACCGCTGGCCACAAAAGTGAGTACACCCCTAAGTGAAAATGTCCAAATTGGGCCCAAAGTGTCAATATTTTGTGTGGCCACCATTATTTTCCAGCACTGCCTTAACCCTCTTGGGCATGGAGTTCACCAGAGCTTCACAGGTTGCCACTGGAGTCCTCTTCCACTCCTCCATGACGACATCACGGATGTTAGGTGGATGTTAGGGACCTTGCGCATCTGCCAAACAGATGCTCAATAGGGTTTAGTTCATCACCTTTACCCTCAGCTTCTTTAGCAAGGCAGTGGTCATCTTGGAGGTGTGTTTGGGGTCGTTATCATGATGGAATACTGCCCTGCGGCCCAGTCTCCGAAGGGAGGGGATCATGCTCTGCTTCAGTATGTTACAGTACATGTTGTCATTCATGGTTCCCTCCATGAACTGTAGCTCCCCAGTGCCGGCAGCACTCATGCAGCCCCAGACCATGACACTCCCACCACCATGCTTGACTGTAGGCAAGACACACTTGTCTTTGTACTCCTCACCTGGTTGCCGCCACACACGCTTGACACCATCTGAACCAAATAAGTTTATCTTGGTCTCATCAGACCACAGGACATGGTTCCAGTAATCCATGTCCTTAGTCTGCTTGTCTTCAGCAAACTGTTTGCAGGCTTTCTTGTGTATCATCTTTAGAAGAGGCTTCCTTCTGGGACGACAGCCATGCAGACCAATTTGATGCAGTGTGCGGCGTATGGTCTGAGCACTGATAGGCTGACCCCCACCCCACCCCACACCCACCCCTTCAACCTCTGCAGCAATGCTGGCAGCCCTCATACGTCTATTTCCCACACAACCTCTGGATATGATACTGAGCACGCGCACTCAACTTCTTTGGTCGACCATGGCGAGGCCTGTTCTGAGTGGAACCTGTCCTGTTAAACCGCTGTATGGTCTTGGCCACCATGCTGCAGCTCAGTTTCAGGGTCTTGGCAATCTTCTTATAGCCTACGCCATCTTTATGTAGAGCAACAATTCTTTTTTTCAGATCCTCAGAGAGTTCTTTGCCATGAGGTGCCATGTTGAACTTCCAGTGACCAGTATGAGAGAGTGAGAGCGATAACACCAAATTTAACACACCTGCTCCCCATTCACACCTGAGACCTTGTAACACTAACGAGTCACATGACACCGGGGAGAGAAAATGGCTAATTGGGCCCAGTTTGGACATTTTCACTTAAGGGTGTGTTCACTTTTGTGGCCAGCGGTTTAGACATTAATGGCTGTGTGTTGAGTTATTTTGAGGGGACAGCAAATTTACACTGTTATACAAGCTGTACACTCACTTCTTTACATTGTAGCAAAGTGTCATTTCTTCAGTGTTGTCAGATCAAAAGATATAATAAAATATTTACAAAAATGCCCTCCGCCATCACAGCTCGCACACACCAGGGTTGGAAATTATCAGGGCTTGGGGCAAAAATGCTACAAAAATTAATAAGATTGTCCCAAAATATATATAGGGCAAAAAATGTCCCTGTATAAGTTGTTGTTTTTAATATTTATAATAGCCTATATTTGTTTGTAACCATTTTCCCGAGCATCAGCATTCTTGCAAATGTGATAGCCCATTGATGTTTTACAACAGTGCAGAGATAAAAAAAAATATATATATAGGCTATGTATGGCATCTGAAAATTGTGTGTAAATGACCAACTTTTTCCACATTTGATGTGATTTCTAATGAGAAAAATGTATGTTAATTATTTTATTGATGTCTTTATCACCATAGCTTGCTCTATTCTGTTGTAAATCTTTAGACCGTTACGCTGTTTAGAAGTCTGTCTGAAATTAGACAGACTTCTAAACCCCCCGCCCCCATCATTTCATTTGCTGATAAAAATCATTCCTGCGGTCCACCATTCAGCAAGAAAGACTGTCTGCACTTGCCCAGATGCTAATTGAAGATGTTATGAGATCGCTAGATAATAAGAATATACTTGTCAGAGCTCTTGCAGCACTCCGGAAAGCTGAGTACTAAACGTCAAATTCGTAATAGGCCTAAGTGTAAAATATTTCCTCTTGATATAGCCTAGCCTATTTGTATATTCATAATGTATTATTAATTCTAATAAATCACTTCTAATCCATATTCTCTCATTTTTATTTCTTTGCTCTCAAGCCTATCATGCTCTCCAAGGTGCTCACTGAGGGGAGGACTGAACTGACGAAGATTGAATGTAATTTTGTTTTCGGTTGTGATTATAATTCATAGACAGTGGTAGATATAATGCATTTATAAATGCAACTATTAGGAGTGAAATATGAGTTAACATTGTTAAATGTAACAGTGATAATAAAGTAGGCTAATTGCAGTCGCATTGCATACAATATTTAATTAATATAGATTTATAAAATAATATATTTATAATTAATATATATATATTTTTAAGAGAGAAGAGAGCCTCCAAATTGCAAAGGCCTCTGGTCTCAGGATGCACACCAGTAATGTTTTTTTTACTAAGGCATGTTAATAAAAGCTATTCCTAATTGAACTAAGGCATAATCCTGGCTTAATATAAGTCCTGTCTGTGAAACCACAGTGTTGTGTTAGAGTACTTGACTACAAAATTAAATACCCATCTGTAGCATCAAGTGTGTAGTGATTATATTTCTCTGGTTCATTTGTTTTTCCACTGACCTGGTGTCGCACAACAATGTCTTTGAGTTTAAGTGCTTGCTTCTGTTCAAGATCAGGGGACAGGTACACCACAGGTCTGCTTAATAAGTTATTCTAGCACAAACAAAACACATAGGTCAGATACTGTACCACACTTAGATTTGCTTATGATCTTCGTCTTTGCAAAAGATCCAAGCACAAATACCTGTATCAGAGTTTTCTCCACACAGACGAACATCTCTACATTGCGATCCACTCTGGATGGATTCTGAAGATCAAAGCGCCTCCTTAAAAAAAAAGCGTCACACTAGATGAGATAAGTTTAACATCATCTTTATCGGACACTCAAATTTATTAGCCAAGGAATCACAGCTTACATTTACCGTGCTGTGGGTGGCATGATGACTAAGATCTTACATCATGGAACAGTACAAGTAACTTTAATTATATAATCATTATATTATACATAAAATCATACATACACTACCATTCAAAAGTTTGGGGTCAGTAAGTTTCTTTTGAAAAATTAATACTTATTCAGCAAGGATGCATTAAATTGATCAAAAATGACAGTAAAGATATTTACATTATATAAAAAAGATTTCCATTTTAAACAAATACTGTTCTTTTGAACTTTCTATTAATCAAATAATCCTAAAAAAAATGCATCACAATTTGCACATATTAAACTGCACATTTTTTTTAACATTGATTATAAAAAGAAATCAGCATCAAATCAGTGTAGTAGAATGATTTCTGAAAGATCATGTGACACCGACAACTGAAAAGGCTGCTGAAAAATCAGCTTTGCCATCACAGGATTAAAATACATTCTAAAATATATTAAAATAGAAAATCACCATTTTAAATTGTAATATTTCACAATATTACTGTTTTTACTGTATTTTTGAGCAAGTAAATGTGTTGATGAGCATAAGACACTTCTTTCAAACACCTTAAACTCTTACTGACCACAATCATTTTAATGGTAAAGTATATATAGATCATGGGCATAAACCTGAAGATAACACATAAAAAAAAGTTAAATAAAAATAAATGGTAAATTAGAATCTCTATATGTACATATACATTTCTGCCATTATACCATCCAGCACTATTCTGCAGTAATACTAACCAGCCCTGTTCTGTCTTAAACTTGTACACTGATCCCAGGATATGACAGAGAGCACTTCCCGGCCTCAGGTCCTGAAAACACTTTACCTGAGGACAAAGAAACACTGCTGAAACAAATTCACACAGATTACTCATAATTCTGCAATTATGCTTTGACTTGATCTGGGTGTGGTAATCTGATAATTACTTCCTTGACTCAGTCAATCAGGTTACAAATGCAAAACTATGTAGATATATTTACAAGAATAAAGGTGCTTGTGTATAGCTTGTCAGAGAAAGAAGTGGAAAAGCAGCAACTCACTGGGAGTTTTGTAAAGCTTGGGTTATTTGCTCGCCGGCCAAAAGTGTCTTCCTGAAATTGCAGCAGTTGGATGACCAGCCCAGACAGAGACTTGCTGGAGGGAGCATCAGTCTGCACATACTTGAGAGGGGGGAAAAAACAAAATACTATAAATTTATCGTTTTTAAAATCGCACAACAATTTACAACCACAACAAAAAGTGACAAGAAGCCTGTAACCTTAAGAATATTTTAGGAGCTTTCCCTACAATAGTCTTTGCTACTCACTGTTCTGGTTTGCACATTTAAACAGTTTAAAACATTAGATGCATCATGGCACGTGTTATCTACATAGTGGACAGTGGGCAGGGATGGCATGGCACTGAGAGGGGGGTGTGTCAGTCAATTTAGGTAAACAAACACCTTTGACCACAAACCTGTTCCTGCAAACTTAAAGCTGCTAGCATGCTGCTAACATCAACTTTTACTTACATCGCATCATAAGGAAACTACAAATCATTTTTTTTTTATACTGAATCTAAGGGTTGAGTTGTGGAGTTTGATATAACCATAACTTTATTGCTAACATGAACACAGGATGAAGGTGGTCACTTCTGTCCTGTCAGTTACGTTGTGACCATGTTCTATCGAGTTAGCTTTTCATTTCTGTATTATATAAGCCAAACACACAAAATACCGCCACATAAAAGAGTATTTAAGAGTCCGTTTAAGACGTTAATTATAATCAGAAATCGACAAAAAAGAGCAAGACAACCATAGCTGTCTATTAAAAATAAATCAAAGAAAGCTTCGTGTATGTGGATCCTCAGGCTATCTAGCTCGCTAACCTTTTTATAATGCTTCCCAATCCAACTGCGCACTGTTTCCATCTGAGAGATTATTTCCGGGTTCTCCCAGAATTTACAGCACGGTCCACCGTCCATTCTTCGGCTCAATAACGAGCTGCAATCAGCTTGACTTGTCGTAGGTCCCGCAGCAGCAGATCCTATGGATTGTGTGGCCATTGTTACATGCTAATTAGCCGCCGCTACCCAGAATGACTGAAGACTCCACAGCGCCTCTAGCGGTTAAACCAAAAAAGGCGCCAACGACGCCTACTGCATACTACATAGTACATACTGCATAATGGCCATTATTTTGTAAGACTAGTACTCAAAGTAGAAGGCAACCACAAATTCGATAATCATATAATTAATATGGCCATTGGCAATCTATATAGTTATGTGCATATATATATATATATAAATATATATATTTATATTATATATATATATATAAATCTATATATATATGTGCATATATATATATATATATATATATATAAATATATATATATATTTATATTATATATATATAAATATATATATATATATATAAATATATATATTTATATTATATATATATATATATATATACTCATTGTTAAGAATGTCGAAATGCAGCTACCCTTGAACGTTACTTTACAGATTGCTTCTTCTTCTTTTGAAGACAATAAATGTTGAATAAATTTTAACTTTTACATTTTAAAACGTATAATTATTTTCAATACTGCGCACAATAAAAACAGCCCATAGCGTGTGACAAACGAAGAGTGTGAACTAGTTTTTGAAAAACCCCTAATTCTTTACTGAAGGTTGGGCCAGTGAATGGCGCATGCGCAGTGCGAATAGGGAGTGTTGGAGACAGCCAACAGTGCAGGGAAAGGCAAGACGGGTGAAAAGAGAAGCCCGTCTTCCTTTCGAAAACGGAAAAATACGTTAACGGAGCTTCGTTGTATGTCCTCGTTTCACACCCGGCCATGCCAACGACACAGCGATGTATTACTACTGCAATCGGAATAAAATGAGCGCTAGTGCAGCCGGGCCTGGAGTGGAGAGTTGCGGGGCCGGGTGTCCGCATAGCGCCAGCCGCTGCTGCGGGGGAGGAGGCTGCGGTGAGCCCGTCAGCGGTGACGGAAGCTCGGCCGCTGCGGCTACAGCCACCAGCGCTGCCCCAGTGCGGAGCTCAGACAGGGAGAGCAGCGTAGCCGAGGCCCAGGCGTTCCGCGAATGGGACGATGCCACCTCCGTTGATACGGATCCGGCCCAGAAAATGAACGAGGAGGGATTTTTTACGAACGGCGCTGCTGATATCACACGGGAGGGAGACGAATGCGCGGAATCGGGGGAATACGGTGGAGGACGCGGGCGTTTTTGTAGACAAAGCGCTGGAGCGGGCGAGGATAACAGCATTAATATTGATCACGAAGGAGCTGGTTTGCGGTGTTTCATGAGCGCTACCATACGGAGGGACGAGCGCAGACCGAGCGTGAGACTGCCGCCGGTGCGCACCGCGAGAGCACGGCGAGGACACACGGCGCACGCCGAGACCGAACGCGCGATGATGACAGCCGCTGCAAGGTGTGGTCACGGGAATTCCGAGCCCGCGGTCATTAAGCGCCGAGGATGCAGTTTCACCCGAGTTTCCAAGAGGGTGTGTTTCTCGGGCACGTACTGCGGCAGCTCGGACGCCGTGGCCCGCGTTGGTTCCAATGGTGAAGCTCACGTGAAGCGGTCCGCGAGCACTGCCGAGACTTTCAAGCGCACATCCTTACGTCGTATCCAGTGCGAGAACACTACCGGGGCCCAAAAAATGAATTTTGCAGCTTGCCCGCCTGATGAAAATGCCCAGCTGCCCACATCCAGAACGGCGAAGGGGCGCGTCAGACTGTACAGGGTGCGCTCCTTTCTTGCCAGCTCTGCCAACCATAACAACGGGGTCAGCGGAAACGGTGCCTCTCACAATAACCTCCCACCGCAACCCCCCCTCCAAGCCCCCGAGCCCAAGTATGACCTACGTGATTGCGCAAAAAAGCCCATGTGTGCCCTTTCCATCAGTTCTTCTCAGTCTGAGAGTGGGCCTCCTAACGGGACAGAGCCAGAGCCACAGAAGTGTGACGGTACAGGTGTGAGCATTGATACTGAGGGCCCCAGCACAGAGCAGATAGAGGCAGTGAGGGGTGAAGCCGAACGCAGGCAGGCAGAGCTGGAGGGTCGTACCGACCACCTCTGGAGGCGCCTGCAGGCCGTGCAGGTGAAGCAGGTGGAGAGGCATGTCACTCAGCAACTGCGTGGCCTATACAGGAGCCCAGGGTTGAGCTGCACCAGGAGGCCCAGTGCCATATCCAGAAACTCGACTGAGCTGAGCAGGCTGGCACGCAGCTGCAGCGAGATCCTCCGGACTGCAGAGAGTGCTCTGGACTCGGACCACACGGCCAGCAGCTCCGGAGGTGACAGTGACAGTGAGGAAGAACAGGGATTGGAAAGAGGAGGTCATCACTTTAGACCGCTGTCACTAAAATCAATGTAAGCTTTCACATTATGCTTAGCCCCAGGTTAAGATCTCTTAACCCTGAGTTAAGGAATGTTTTACACCACTAACTTTGAAAGGAGTCAGCTGTGCTCCATTATGATATGCCAAAGATAAAAAGCCCAGGGTGATGGAACAAAATAGCCACGATTAAAGGGATAGTCCACACAGAAAATTCTGTCATTATTTACTCACCCTCATGTGCATTCTAAACCTGTAACACTTTCGGTTCCCATTGACTTCCAGTGTATTTTTTTTTATTCATACAATGGAAGTCAATGGGAATCAAAATTGTTTTGTTACCGACATTCCTAAAAGTATCCTCTTTTGTGCTCAGAAGAAAAAATGTAAGTCATACAGGTTTGGAATCACATGATGATGAGTGAATGATGACAGAATGAAAAATGATTATTGGGTTGACCCTTTTCTTGCAATTTATAAACGTTCTGCCTTCTTGTATATACATGTATGTACACCTACACATGCATATGCACAATAAGCTTCAGATGAGTCATTGCAAGTTGGTGTTGCCTTTGAATCACCGCTGTGCCGTTCAATATAAATGCTGTACTGGCAGTTGATTCGTGGCCGCCACATTGAGAGGCTACAAAGCCCTTTTTCGTTGGGCTGTCGATAATAAAATGGGTCAGAAGATTGTTCATCCTTAATACAGCAAGAGCTTTTATTTTTGCATTCCTGTAGCTCAAACAGTTGATTATGGCTCTTGCAACACCAAGGTCATGGGTTCAATTCCCAGAGTGTACATGAACTGATAAAATGTATTCCTCCACTGTTAAATAAGGTTGTTTATTGGCATTTCATGGTTCCATGAAGAACCTTACCATTGCACAGCTAGTTCTTTTTAGATGAAAACAGTTCTTCTGATTAGTAAAATGTTCAACACAATAAAGAGAAGAATAGTGTTGAATGCAGTGTAAGTTGCTTTAGATAAAAGCAATTGTTTTATACACATTACATCATATATTATGCATATACTCCATTTATTTTCTCCTCTTTCAGTGTCACTGGCAAGGAATGGCAGTGGGTGGAGAGCAGGGCGTGGCTTGGCAGCAGGTGGGTGTGGCTGCAGACTCAAGTATCAGAGCTGGAGTATCGGATCCGTGCGCTGACGGAGCTTTACACGCATCTTCGACAGGGAAAGGTATTCTGGGTGTTCATGTGTGTTTTTTTTTTTTTTTTTGGGGGTGTTATTATGGGTTGTTTGATTCATCTGTACTTTTTATGTTCATCCAGGTGCGGTCCGCTTACTCTGTGCCTGACTCACCACTCAGAGCATCAAATTCCTCCCCCACATCACACAACAACTGCAAGTCAGTGGACATTTTAACTTGCATACAAACACACACTGATAGATTTTTGGATTTGACATTTAATGTACCATTGCACCACCCCCTAGGTTGTCCTCTGCTGGTGATTCTAACAGGAAGTGGCAGGCAGATGACCCCACCACCCCGCAAACAGTGCCCAGTCCACCTTCTTCTGCTGCACGGGTTCGACCGTTACTCCGGCAACGGCGTCACAGACTCATTCGCCTGGAAGATTGCACAGCGCTAGGGTCAAAGGTGAAGACAATCTCAGAGTTGCCCTTGCTGCTACTTTTCTGTTATGCAAAGTAACTCTTATTATTATTGGCTGCTTTTCATTTTATATTATGCTTTGAAGATAATAAAATAGAATTCTTGCATTTGTGTGTCCCTCTCAGGCGGTTTCGTTACAGTGTTGGTGTGAACCTCAAACTGTGTGTGTGTTATGTGGTGGTGGTGGTGGTGCTCCTCCTCGCTCCCCCTCAGACAAGGAGAAGGGTCTGTGGATGCGGCAGACTTTGCTCGATATGTCCGTTCACCCTGTCCTCTCAATGCCATCAGGTGAGATCCATATATTATCTCTCTTATCTCTTCATTATTATTTTTTTTATGAGCACAAAATTCAATTTGTATATAATTTAAGTCTATCTTGTACTTCAACAGTACAAGCTGTACAAGAATGTTCAAATGATAATTTGATGTCCTTGAAAGTAATCCTCAGATGTGGCTTTCACATTACAGTGGCTATATATATATATATAAAAATATAAAATAAAATTATTTAAAATAATATATATATATATTATTATTATTATTTTAAATTATTTTATTTTATATATATATATATATATATATATATATATATATATATATATATATATATATAATATACTATTATTAAATTAGTTTATATTATATTAATTATTTTAAATTATTTTATTTATTAAATAGACAACAAAATATCCAGTCAAGTGGAATCTGCAAACAAATGATGCAAGGAATTTTCTCACAACTAATGTTACTTTTCTGTAACATTATTCTAACCAGGAAGTGTAATTTTGAACAGCATTTTATTTAAAAGCTGTGCAGAATGTTTTGATTGGTTTTGATATTTTGTTATGCATATATTTGTAAGTGTGGATTAAGTGTACTTATAATTTTGGGGCCACTGTGGATGAAATAAGTGTATCAAATATTCATCAACATCAAAACATTTACTTTTTAGCTTCATGCTTTGAATTTCCTCCATTGCAGATTCACCCCTCACACTGCATTGTGGGATACGCCCGCTGGCCGGGCACCATTCTCATAATTCACTGCATTGGACAGACATGTCATTGGCGTCCTCTTGGCTGGGGAGGCGGGGCCAGGGACAAGTTGGGAGAGTGAGGAGGCGACTCGTTTGTCCCCGTCCGCCTAATGCACTGCCTCCTTTATTTAACACACCTGGTAGGTGAAATATATACTACACTTCTATTAATAAACACACGTACAATGTATATAGTATACTACTGTTACTGTCAGTAAGATTTATATATATATTTTTAAAGATATTATTACTTATATTCAGCAAGGATGCATTAAATTGATCAAAAGTGACAGTAAAGACTTTTATAATGTTAAAAAAATGGTTAACACTTTACAATAAGGTTCATTAGTTAACGTTGGTTAACTATATTAGTTGACATGAACTAATAATGAACTGCACTTATACAGCATTTATTAATCTTTGTTAATGTTAATTTCAACATTTACTAATACATTATTAAAATCTTGCTAACATAAGTTAATGCACTGTGAACTAACATAAACAATGAACAACTGTATTTTCATTAACTAACGTTAACGAAGATTAGTAAATACAGTAACAATGTATTGCTCATGGTTAGTTCATGTTAGGTAATACATTATCTAATGTTTAACTAATGAACCTTATTGTAAAGTGTTACCAAAAATGTTTATTTCAAATAAATGCTGTTCTTTAAAAAAAAAAAAAAAAATCAAAGAAATTTGGAAAAAAACATAACAGTTGACACAAAAATATTTAGGACAACTGTTTTCAACATTAATTTGATAATAATAAGAATTGTTTTCTTGAGCAGCAAATCAGCATATTAGAATGATTTCTGAAGAATCATGTGACTGTAGACAGCTTTGCCATCACAGGAATAAATTACATTTAAATTACAATATATTTTATGATAGAAAACTTTTGGTTTAAATTGTAATAATATTTCACAACATTAGTGTTTTTCCTATATTATTTGATCAAATAAATGCAGCCTTGGTGAGGTTAAGTAATACTTTACAATAAGTTCTCATTTGTTAACACAAGTTAATGTATCAACTAACATGAACTAACAATGAGCAATACAGTACATGTTACAATATTTATTAATCTTTGTTAATGTTAATTAAAAATTCAGCAGTTCATTGTTTGTTCATGTTAGTTCACAATGCATTAATTAATGTTAACAAATACAACATTTGATTTTTAATGTATTAGTAAATGTAGAAATTAGCCTATGATCGTTAATTTGACATGTTCACCAACAGCCAATTAATGACCATTGTGATCAAATTTTACCTCTGACAGAATTCTGGCTGTGTGACTTCTACGACAAACGTCAAATTCTCTTTTTCAAAACAAGCCATAATCAAAATTAACACTAGATATTTTTTTGTTAGCCACCATTTCAGGCCCGCGTGTAATGTAGATCAGAGTCACCGAACGTGTATGGGTTGATGATGTAAAACTCCGGACAGGTTTTCTTGCATGCGTCCATTTTTAATGCATCTTGGTTGTTGTACAGTCTGACATAAATGACAGCTGATATGACGATCATGTCCATACAGTCTGACAAGCAACACTCATAAAGGACTATTAAAAATCGCACAGTGTGCGCCCAGCTTAAAGTAGTTAACTAATGAAACCCTATTGTAAAGTGTTACCAAAAAGTCTTACAGTTTCCAAGAAGTTAACAAAATTGTTTCGTAGGTGGCTCTGGATGCAGAAGCCAGAGAGGTGTGATTATTCCCAACTGTCTTCATCCACGAGCTCCAGACTTGCCAATCCTGCCGGCAACACCTCCAGCAACAGACACACCTGCTCAGGTAAATCTGGTAAAAAAAAAAAAAAAAAGTGGGCGGGGTAAATTGTCAGTAGGTTACTATTCTACTTGATAGCTTCTTAAATCTTTCTTGTTCCTCAGCCTTTGCGAAGGAGGAGAGCGGAAAGCTCGTTTGACATCGACAACCTGGTAATGCCTTTGGGCCTGGCTGGACTAGGAGCACGAGTACAGAGATTACAGTACAAGGAAATTATCACCCCAAGGTACAAATAATGCAACCAGACATCCAAAACCAGCACACAGAATATGTACTTATTCAAAAGTTTTTACAACAAGAATGAGCGATTACATAATTTAGCTTTGATGAGTCTGACTCTTATGGTCCTTCTGTTAGATAGCCATTGTGCAAAGTGGCTTTGGTTTCAAGTAATTTCCTATCAATTATTCAAACACAGTGCCTAGTATCCACTGTTTTCTTGTGTTCCATCTTTTATAAAGTAGTACAGGTACATTGTTTCCTGTTTCTCCCAAAGAATTTTCAATAGTAAAGGGTTCAATCCCATTAGGTGCTCTTACTTTATTGAGAGGTGCTTAATCTCTACTTCCAGTCTCTCTGAGTTTGGTTAATACTCCTGTTGGCAAATTGTGTTTTGCTTCACCCTATAAAAATAACAATAGTTCAGTCTGCTCACTATTTTAATAGGACATTGTTACTTTACCACCTGTGACTGCTTATTGGAGTAATGCAGTAGGTAATATCTGTTAGAAAAAAAAGTGTGGATACTAAGAAGAAGAAGGTTTTAGGACAACTTTGATGAAAGGTTTTGATCCACTTCAAATGTTGGCTACTATAGTTCATTTTTGTTGGTATTGTCCCTTTACTGAAACGTTTTGGTAAGATGTCGTAGACTTTATTAGGAATGATATTTTTAATGAATGTGTATTGTATTGGAAGGATGTGGTACTAGGTTTTGTTGATTATGAGCATTATGATCTAAATTTATTTCATATTAATCATAATAATCTGATCTTTTTACTAGCTAAATTCCACATTCATAAATCTAAATACTAAACCTATTTTTCTTATTTTTATGAAAGAATTTGAAAAATACCTCACTTCAGTTAAATTGTCTGAAAACAAAAAAAAAGCCTTAAAAACATTATCTGTTTGCAATTCTTTTCCTTTATTCAGTGTCATGTAATTCTCATAATTTGTCAATATGTTCAAATTATATTATGTCCCCAGTTATTTATTTATTTTTCCTTTGTATTTTATTTCCATCAAAAGGTGCATCATTTTTTTGGTCAAGATCTTGTATTGACAATGCAAGAGTCGAGCACTCTTTAAAGTCTACTCCAGCACATCCCAAAGACTTTCAATGAATTTAAGGTCTGGACTCAGAATCAATTAGTGTTAAAAGAACTGTTCCCAAACATATAACATGCTAAAATCATAATAATCACTGCAAAAATGATCCAGTCATAGACTCTTAAAAAATTAGTTCACTTTCAAATGAAAATTTATAGGTGTATATGACTTTCTTCTTTCTGATGAACACAATTGAAGGTATATTAATAAATATCCCGACGCATTCAAGCTTTAGAATGGCAGTGGCTACATCCTATGCCTTCCCTATTCAACTTACAGAAAAAGCTTGACTGACGCAACGCCAGTTCAGTTTTTGTAAGTTGAACACAGAAGGTGGTCTGTATTCAACTTACTTTACTTATTTCTAATCTTAAAATGTTGGCTGATATATTAGTCTAGCACTATTAAGTATTGTGGTTTTTGATGAAAAATGTGTAACTATGTCTTGTGTTTAGCTGGAGAGAGCTGGACTCTCTCTCAGGGGTCTCTGAGAACCAGGAGGGGCCACATGCCCTGTCGTTGAATTACAATAACACACAGAACCAGCCCAATGGGGAAGGACTGGACAATGAGGAGGAGGAGGTGTGTATACTTTTAACTGGTGTATACCTTTACTGTTAACTTTTAATTTTTTGGGGGGGATTTTCTTTACATGCTTTCTCATGAAGACACTTTTCTCGACCATTCAAAATGATCGCTGCATACTTGTTTGCAATGTTTGCATAGGTGGAGGATCTCTCTGACGCTGTGTTTCTGAGCCGCCATGCAGTGTGCGAGAGCCGAGAGAGAAGTCGGTGGGGGAGTTGGGCTCGCAGACGTCGCCGGGGCAGGTGAGAATCATTTAAGTGAAAGAGAGACATGCGAGATGTTAAACCGGTGTCTCTGTCAGAGTAATGTTTTTCAACAGGGATCTTTAGCAATGAAATATATTTTATATATATATATATATATATATATATTATAAAATACTGTTAGTGCACATTCCCCAACATATAAAAGCCAAAGGTCTCATGAGGATGGTGCAAGCTCAAAAATAAATAAATATAAAATAAAATATAAAATGAACATAAAAATTGATCAGTTAACAGTAAAGATAGAAAGCATAGATTGATTTCTGAAGGATCATGTGACACTGAAGACTGAAGTAATGATGCTGAAAATTCAGTTTTGCCATCACAGGAATAAATTACATTTAAAAATATTTTAAAAGTAAAGTTATTTTAAACTGTAATAATATTTCACAATATTACTGACTTTTACTATCTTTTTGATCAAATAAATGCAGCCTTGGTGAGCATGAGAGTCTTCTTTCAAAAACATCTTACTGACCCCAAACTTGTCAACAGTAGTGTATTAGAACTCTAAGTTAAGTTAATAAAATATGTATTTGTGTAGTTGGCCAATAACTTATACATTAACGTTTTCAACATCAAGAATGTAGGTTAAAATTTACATATGTGTAAGCTTCAGTCACATTAAGTATAGTATGTCAAACTGCAGGATGCTGTGGTCACTGCTTGAAATTTCACTCTCTGCTTGACTTCCTCCCTCAGATCTTCTTCCTCCTACCATGGGGATGGGAAGAGCTCCAGGGGATTGGAGCAGACACCTGGCTCTCCAGATTCCAGGCAGAGTTATTTTGCAGAAGGAGACGTCTCGCCACGCAGCCCTTTCTATACTGGAGCGGAGGATCCCTTCAGCCAGGCTGAGGATGAACAGCAGGTGTGTGTGCGAGGAAGAGGACTTAATGTTCTATTCAACTTCATTATTGCTGTAACCATGGCAATTATTTAGCTGGAAGAACATTCTTTAGTTTAAAAGAAGGTCTATGGTTTTCTACTTTATAAATCCTCAAGTCTGCTTTTGGGGGCTGTTTGTGAATCTCAAAAGATATATGCTTAATATGCTTTACATTGTACAAGAATATGAATGCATATAATAAACCCAGGGTTTTGGAGTTTATTAACCTCAATGAATCATCATCCTCTGTTGCGTTTGCAGGCTGTGCTGCCATGGGAACGCCGGTCGTTCCCCTTGCAGGAGTCAGAACTTCAGTGGCTGCAGGAGGAGGAAGAGGCGGAGCCTGACGAGGACCCGTGCACCGCCAGTGGCCGCAGCCAAAGCACGGACTCAGGCATCTCTGTGGGCAGCCTGGAGCTCTCCCCAAGGACCCCTCAGCCCCCTCAGCAGCACTCAGGCACCGAGCGAGCCACCCCTCACACGCTGTCCTGCAAACCAGCCACCCCAACAACAGTCTCTACAGCTCAGGATTCTCCAACACTTCCTCTTTCCTTATACTCGTCCTCTCTGTTATCATAGCGCATTATTTGTCCAGCCGTTTTTCCTGCTCTAATATAAAAACAAAACCATGACCCTGTTCTCCCATTATCTAACCATGAGCACCTTGTGTCCTTACATCCTGTGCCCTTTCCGTGAACCCTCTGGAGCCTTACATGAAACCACAGAGCCTATTATTTATAATCTTCCCTCAAACTCCAACTCACTCACCCAATAACCATTGCATCGCCACCAACAGCCCATTTGGGCATCTCTGGTCCTTCCTCACATCGTTTCAAGTCTTCTTCACCAGCCTGCCCCTGACACAGCTGCTGTTTGATCTGACACTTCAATCTCAAAAAAGAACAGATGGCATCTGTTTTTCTGTTGATTCATTTTTGGACCTGTCTAAAGCTTTTTCTCCAGCTAACTATGTCAGTTGGTCATTTTGCGTTTTAGTTCACTCATTACGTTTCGAGCTCTAACCATTTTCTCTGATCAAGAGGTGACAACAACGTAGGGCAAACCCCATTTGAAAGCTCTTAGTTATTGATCTCCTTATAAAGGCACTACATATTACCCTCGTTGTGATCATTTTCTGTGACTTAGTTACCTTATTTATATGTTGTGTTGTATGTATCCCATGGAGATGTATGCATACTGCCGATGAATCATAGCATTTAAAGTCTGTTACATGCTCTCTGGACACTACCTTTGTCTTTCCTCCTCCCCTGTGAGCTCAACACAAGAAGTATGCTTTTGATTTCCAAATGACATGCTGTGTGTGTGTGTGTGTGTGTGTGTGTGTGTGTGTGTATGTGTGTGTATTATGTTAAAGAAAGAGTGATAGTTCTTGTGTTGATCAGTGAGTGTGTGTGTAATTTAGACAGGTCTACTGCTGCATTAGGGGGTAGTGTTGGTGAATAAAAACATAATTTTGTAGGAAAACAACAAAACACAAGAAGATAAAAGTAAATGGAAGTTCTATTTGAAACGCACATGATGCTCTCAATGCAAAGTCGTAATAAAAGGAATAAACACATAAATGAGAACTACTTTTGCTTGATGCGCATTTACTTTCTACCAATTAAGAAAAAAGCATGCTTTGGTAAATCATATGACAGTCTAGTCTTATGAGATAAAGCCAAATTATGAGACAAAACTAAGTGATGTATAATTGATTTTTTGGCATAATTATAACTAGTTTTGACCATCTCAATTATGATTTAGTATGTTAATTTTTACTTTTTCTGAAATTCCATTTTTTATATCATAATTATCACTTGGTATCTCATAATTTCGGCTTTGTGTCTTATTTCTTATAATTATGATTTATCAAAGCATGTCTTTTTTCTGCTTAACTTGTCCCAAATACATTATTAGTATTATTAGTATTAGTTTATCCAAAAACAAATATTTTGTCATCGTTTACTCCCCCCATGCCGTGCCAACCCATTTTCATTATTCTGTTAAACACAAAGAAAATATGGCCGTCTTCATACATTAACAGAGGATGTTGAGGGACAGAAAAGTAACAAAAAGGATACTTTTATTCGTAAAAGTAAACACTAGTTGGCAAAATCTACGTGTTCTGAAGACATGATAGCTTCATGTCACAATAATCGTCTCTGGAAATAAATTATATTTTTATTCCTCCCTTAATATATTAAATTACTTGATATACTTGACAGATTTGCAGGGCTGTTAACCTTTCATATTTTAATTGTTAAAATAATTAGAAATAGAAGCTCTTTTCAGTGTTTAATCTAAGACTGTTTGATATTAAACAGGGAAAACAGCGCCCTCTTTCTGTCATATAAAATCCATTGCAATAGGTGGCGCTAATGCGCTGTCACGCCCAAAAAACAACGAGCGAAGCAGATCTTTTTGCTAGGAAGGAAATTCACGGCGTGATATATGTCTGCACACTGGCGAATATAACAAGTAAGAGATGTTTGATTAAACTCTTAATACTGAAAAAATACTCATGCGCTATTTAGATACTGCACTGATGCTTGTTTTATAAAATACACAGCACAATTTTTAGTTTATATAAAACTTGTGCAGACAGAGTCACTGCAAACGCACAAACAACAAACATAGTAATTGGTTTTAAGTATTAAACTTTCAAAAATGTATTACAGTGAATTAGAGACATAAAATACACCTTAATAGATGGTAAAACGTAAAATGTCTGAATTACAAAATAAGTACAATTAATTGTCTTACAATGTAAATGCACATTTATTGACATCCAGAGAGTTTATTTATCTAAAAAAATGAAAACTTAAGTAAATATTCACTGTATTTTAATGAAATTATGACTTTGCTATCAGCCATGTTTACTAATATGATACTAATACTAATATGACTTTTTGTTTCTGTTATATTGTTTTATAATTGGTGGAATTCAGGTAATTGAGCCTATGCAATATATGTCTGCATTCTGCATTATTAGGGAATGTAGGCTAAAGCACACATTGCAAAGTCCGTAATGTTGTGGCTGAAGTAGGTCACACATAATCAAGTGATGACCGTTAGATCATGTCAACATCCTGCCAACGGCGCCAAAAATGTTAGATTCAATCTCCACACCAGAAATATTAGATCCAGTCTTTTTACCAGATCTTGTCAAAAGATATCCGTTTTTTTCTGATACCCAAAAATAGTAAACAAAAGCCTAAAGGGGTTGATGGAGGAAACTGTGAAAAAGCAGGAGACGAAGTGATGATAATGATGATTAAAAAAACAAAAAAAAAAACAGGGTTTTAATGAATATTCTTAGAGGCAAATGTTTCAATGCTCAGACTTTGTCTGAACTTCGTCCCTTCTTAGTCTAGATTTTGTCTATCCAGCAACAATCCAACAAGTGTTATTATACCAAAGCAAAATCTGTGGAAATTTCCTGCTCCACAACATCATCCTGTGGAGTTAAAAACCTTGAAATGGAGACATTCTCTTATCTATAACTTGTAAAGACAATAACCTTTAAAACAACACAATCATAAGATTAAACAACATTAATAAGCACTAAAATAGGAAAATAAGTAAAATATAAAGTAATATGATAAAAAAAAATATTAATTGATTATGATTATAAATTAATTAAAAAAACAAAGACAGATGTATGGTCACTGATTTGAAGCTACACACACAGGCTACTATTAAGAATCCATAGATCCTTCAGTAATGAGGGAATACATTAATATTCACTGTCCCATTTTGTTGATTCATTACAATTAAAAAAACAAACAAGAAGTATGTCGCATCTGTAGTATGTTTTAAAATGTGGCTCAACTAACAACATTTTTTATTTTGCTTGCAGCATTTCTGTGACATCATGGGGGTTCATGGGCTTACAAGTTTTGTGGAAGGAAATCGTCAGTTCTTCACAGATATGAGACTGCGAGACTGCCGCCTTGTGGTTGATGGATGTAGCTTGTATTTTCGATTGTATTTCAACTCTGGATTGGATCAAGCACGGGGTGGAGACTACGACATGTTTGCTGTGTTGGTTCGACAATTTTTCGCAGCACTTTCAGAATGCGGCGTGCAGCCGTTCGTCGTGCTAGATGGCGGAATGGACCAGACGGACAAGAAGTTCAAGACACTGCAGGAACGAATCCTTAGCAAGATCCGAGAGGCTCACGCTCTTTCCCGAGGATCTCACGGTTGCGTTCTCCCTCTGCTTGCACGTGAAGTTTTCAAACAGGTCCTTTCCGAGCTTGGCGTGCCCTTAGTGCAATGCATTTCCGAAGCTGATTTTGAGATAGCATCTCTTGCCAAACACTGGGGATGTCCAGTTCTGACCAGCGACAGTGACTTCTACATCTTCGACCTGAAAGGTGGCTACCTACCGTTTTCATTCTTCGAATGGAATAATGTCAACGGAAAGGCCAAAGAACGCTACATCCCTGCCCGGCATTTCACCGTGAACCGCTTCTGCTCGCATTTCAACCACATGAATAAGCAGCTCCTCCCTTTATTTGCTGTTGTCACCGGGAACGACTACACACCTGCCAAAATAACCGAGATTTTTTTCAGCCGCGTGGAGCTCGAAAGAGTACCATCTGGTCGGAAGACCGGACGTAGTTCCAGTCCTCGAATCGAGGGCTTTTTGCTCTGGCTGTCTCAGTTTACGAGCCCAGTAGATGCTATGGAGGAAGTTCTAGGGGTTCTGGGCGGACAACAGAAAGGAAACTTGCGTACACAACTCTCTGCAGGAATGCAGGACTACCAGCTTCCTCATAACAGCAGTTTGGCTCAATACTTCTCAAGTCCTCAACCTGCACTTCCAGATGCCCAGGGGCTCCCAGCAGCACTGGTTTCTCAGCCCGAGTGGCTTTTAAGGATGGTAGCATCAGCTAAGCTGTCCTCTTTTGTCTTGGATGTGCTTGTACTCCAGAAGGTTCTGCTGGTTGCGCAGGTGGAGAATAGTAACCTGCCTAGCAGTCATACAAGCTCATTGAGAATCCGAAAGACCATCTACAGCCTGCTGCTTGAAAATGCAAGACAGAGCAGTCTGACGCCACAGGCAGGCACCCAGAGAGGAAGAGGAAGGGGAAGAGGAGACCGAAACAGACAGGGTAAAGGAGGACAACAGTGTGACATCCCATGCGTTGATGAGTATGACAGACATGAACTGAATCTCAAGAAAAACACAGTGGAGGCTGACCGACCCAACTCTGTTCCACAGCTGAATCTTTCAGCTATTGACAAGGTGAGAAACTGTTTCTGCATGTAACTGTACTGTTTGTCTGCATATACGTTCCTCCAATTGTCCAATCTCCAATTTGGTTTTTATTTTAGGCATCTGCACAAGTGAAGCTGCAGGTGTTGTTGGAAACACTGGGTGTGATGGGCCACATTTTGGAGCCTTTACCCCCTCACCTTTGCCTTCCAGTGTGTGTGACGTATTTCTGGATGAATAACTGTAAACCAAAGCCCAGTCACCCTCTGCTTCAGGCCATATTGCTGGGAATGGTGTATGGGGAACTCAGCTGGAGAAGCGCCCATCCTAACGGTATCACTGATCCATTTTTTACTCAACATCTGTCTCAGATGTGTGGTTTGAGATGTAGAAAAAATATTTACATAAATTTTATGAAGTCATTGTCACATGTTAGTTATATTGATGTGAATTAACTTTACTTGCTTATCAACTTGACGACTTTAGTTTTAAAGCATTAATCACCTTGAGCCATATTGTTTTGTTCTCTTTATAATGCAGACCCACTGTTTGGCAGCAAAGCTTCTGCGTCTGTATGTCAGCAATTATCTCAGCTGAGGGTCAATCCAGGACAAAGGAGAGGCTTAGATCTGGGTGTGGCCCATTTGCTCAGCCAATGGCAGTCCTGCATGTGGGTGGCGATGTTCCTGAACCAGTTACTATGTTTCCCACTACATGAACCTCAATGTGCCTGGTATGGTATGGCCATAAAATGATCCCAGTGAAATATTTTGTAGTTCTCATCCTTGCTGTTTTGATGAAATCTTCTCTTTTCAGCAGATTTGCCGTAAAAGAGTACAATATTGAGAATATTGGGAAAATACAGTTTTAATCATCTTTGTATGTAATATCTTGGACAAATCACACACACACATATATGTATGTATCTGGCACCAAGACATTAGCCGCAAATCCCAAGTCCTGTAGGTTGCAAGGTGGAGCTGTCGTGGATCAAACTTTTTGGTCTAGCACATCCCACAGATGCTCACTTGGATTGAGATCTGGGGAATTTGGAGGCCAGGGCAACACCTTGAACTCTTCATCATGTTCCTCAAACCATTCCTGAAAAATGTGTGCATTGTGGCTGGGTGCATTATGCTGCTGAAAGAGGACACTTCCACCAAGGAACACCATTGTTATGAAGAGATGTACCTGATCCACATCAAGGTTTAGGTAGGTGGCACGTGTCAAATTTACAAGAATGGCTGGACCCAAGGTTTCCCAGAAGAACATTGCCCAGAGCATCACACTCCCTCCACTGGCTTGTCGTCACCCCACAGTGTATCCTTTTACCATCACCATCACTGCCATGCACGTGACGTAAAAGAAAACGTGACTCATCAGACCAGGTGAACTTCTTCCCCTGTTCCATGGTCCAGTTTCGATACTCACATGCCCATTGTAGGCACTTCTGATGGTGGACATGTGCACTCTGACTGGTCTGTGGCTACGCAGCCCCATACGCAGCTATGCACTGTATGTTGTGACATATTCCTCCCATAACCATCATTAAAATTTTGTGTGACTTGTGCCACAGTAGACCTTCTGTTGGCTCGGACCAGACTGGAAAACCTTTGTTGCCCTCATGCATCAATGAGCCTTGAGCACCCAACACACTGTCACCGGTTTGTGGTTTGTCCCTCCTCGGATTACTGTTGGTACTGACTGGGAGCAACCCACAAGCCTTGCCGTTTCAAAGATACTCTGACCCAGTCGTCTTGCCATAACAATTTTGCCCTAGTCAAGGTCGCTAAAATCTTTATTCCTGCCCATTTCTCCTGCATCCAACACATTGATTATAAGTACTGATTGTTTGCTTTCCATCTAATCTACCTAGACCTTAATATGTGGCCTTGTTAGGAGATGATCTACGATATTCTCTTCACCTGTGACTGTTCATGATGTTTTGGCTCATCAGTGTACATTACATTTTTAAAATCAAAAGTATCCATTAACATTATTTATGCACTGTGAACTAACATGAACATGAACATTTTGATTAACATTAACAAAGATTGATAAATGCTGTAAAAAAATATATATATTGCTCACAGTTAGTTTATGTTAGTTCATGCATTAAAAAAATGAAATTTGTCATTAATTACTCACTCTCATGTCGTTCTACACCCGTAAGACCTTCGTTTATCTTCGGAACACAAATTAAGATATTTTTGATCAAATCCGATGGCTCAGTGAGGCATGCATTGACAGCAAGATCATTTCATTATTCAATGCCCAGAAAGCTACTAAAAACATTTAAAACAGTTCATGTGAGTATAGTGGTTCAACCTTAATATTATAAAGCGACGAGAATACTTTTGTGCACCAAAAAAAAAAAAAAATAGCGACTTTATTCAACAGTATCTAGTGATGGGCGATTTCAAACCACTGCTTCATGAAGCTTCGAAGCTTTACGAATCTTTTGTTTTGAATCATTGGTTTGGAGCGCTTATCAAACTGCCAAAGTCATGTGAACTATTGAAATTTCGAAACACTTATGACGTAATGAAGCCTCGTTTACTGATTTTGGTGCTCTGAACCACTGATTCGAAACATAAGATCCATAAAGCTTCATGAAGCAGTGTTTTGAAATCGCCCATCACTAGATATTGTTGAATAAAGTCATTATTTTGTTTTGTTTTCTTGGCACACAAAATGTATTCTCATCACTTTATAATATTAAGGTTAAACCACTGGAGTCACATGAACTGTTTTAAATATGTTTTTAGTAGCTTTCTGGGCATTGAAAAAGGAAATGATCTTGCTGGCTATGCAGGCCTCACTGAGCCATCGGATTTTATCAAAAATATCTTAATTTGTGTTCCGAAGATGAACGAAGGTCTTACAGGTGTGGAACAACATGAGGGTGAGTAATCAATGACATAATTTTCATTTAATTGAAAAGTGTTATTGTAATGTTATAATATTTGCATGTAATATCTTTAGACAAATCACATTGATTTTATCAGTACCTTTTTATCAGATTTAACCTAAAAATATATGTAAATATATTATATATGTATTATATTATATTGCTCTCTCTCTCTTTCTTAAAGGGTTTTCAGTGGCACTCTGCTGCATGGTCTTGAGGCTGCCATAAGAGGGGGTCACCAGTGTGAGTCTCTGCTTGCAGGGGACTCTGTTGCTTGGCAGCTCTATTCCATCCTGCTAGAGGCGTTGACAGGTCCTGCAGTATCAGCAGCAGTGGACAAGGGTAGAGGAGGGGGGCAAAGACAGGCACAGCAAAGAGGGAGGGGCCATGGGGGGAGAGGACGGGGCAATGAAGGGAGAGGGAGGAGCAATAGGGGAGGAAGGAGGGGCAACAGAAGCAGAGGAATGACATATTCTGAAAGTGATTTGTACAACAGGTTCGCACAGTTGAACTTTGATGACTATCAGCAATGGTGGTCTTGAATTGGGAGAAGAAGTTGATAGATTAGATTTTAGAGAAGCTAGTTTGGGAGAGAAGAAAAGAATTTCAGAGATTGTTTATAACTACGTTCTTGTGTGGCCTTGCACTTTATAAAAGCATGCTGTGGCTGAGGATGTACCTCTTTTTAGATGAAAGTATCTTTTACCAGCACAAACTTGTTTTGTGTGCTATGAAAATGTTTTACTATGAGAGCTGTTATATATGCACTAGGCTTACTTGCACTACAGCTATTTTGCAGCTACATCATAAAAACATAGCTTTTTATACTATTTAATTGAATGAAATTTCATGGGGGAAAAAAAGCAGACTTTTGTATATTATCAAATGCCTCTCTTACTTTGGGACCAATGTTTTTGGTGCTCTACTCTCCGTTCATGAATTATTTTATGTAATTTGCTATTATCACTAATGTTTTTAATGGGAATATGATTTCTCTCCCTTATTATTGTAAAGCTTGATTTTAGTGTCATTGAGATTACATTCAGTATGCTGTAATCTTGATTTTGAGTGAGAACAGAACTTAACACATAATCATAACACATAATCTCTTGCTTCTGTTGCTCTCTCCTCTTTGGCATTAACTCTGACTGAAATAAGATGCCAAATTATAATGGTTTGTACAGTTTTATTGGAAAGTGTAATTTTGTTCCAGTGGATGATAAATCTTACTTGCCTTAAGTTTCATATCTCATGGCGTAAGTGGACGTTTTTAGCCGTTTTTCATAAAATTGTTTCATAACAATTAGCCTTGTTTTGCCTGATGGCACTTAATCATGAAAAGGTGTGTTGAAGACTAAACAAGGCACAAGTTAGTTAGTAACACATCTATAACATAGAAAAAGCTATATTACTCTTTACAAGCAAAAATAATCATGAAAATAACTAGGCTTGCCCCATGATGTCAGAACTGGTCATACATTTTTTTGGTTTTTGTTTTTGTCTATAAAGATGTGTTAAATGTAATGACTTATTTTCTTGTCTTGGCTTTTTAAGATTAGCAATTGAATATAAATTCTATTTAATTCATCTTTGTTGTATTAAAATGAAAATCCACATCAATAATTTAAAGGAAATATGTTCAAATGTGTTTCTATCAATTTAATACACTGAAGATCTATTAAATCTTGGGTTTATTCAATAACGTTGTGTTTTTATTTATTTGTATATCGCATATTTAAAGGGATAGTTCACCCAAAAATGAAAATTCTGTCATCATTTACACAAATATGTATTAATATATTTGGAAGTAAGATAGTAAGATATTTGGAAGAATGTCAGTAACCAAACAGATCTCTCGGTAGTCAATGGGGGGGAGTTCTGCTGAATTCATACAGGTTTGGAACTACTTGAGGGTGAGTAAATGATGACAGAATTTTCATTTTTGGGTGAACTACCCTTTCAAGGGAGATCAGAGCTAGTTGTCACAAAGGCTATAAAAAGGTCTTTAATTGGTTCTTACCCCATGTAGTGTCATCCTATCCCAAGAAATGTAAACAAAAATTAACACTTAAGTAAAAAGTGTGACCACTAGCTCAGTTTTTCCACCAATTTACTGTATTTTTGATCAAATAAATGCAGTCACTTCCTTAAAAAGTCCCACCCGAACTTTTGAACTGCAACGTAGGCCAGTTAGACGAAAAAACATTGTGTTCACGAGTATACTTAATTTTATAGACACTAAATTTACAAATCATATGACCTGCTGCCAAATAAAACTTTTATCTTGGTCACAGCAGTGGACAGTCATCGCCTGGTACGTTTTTGGGATGTGAATAATGATCGACAGATGCACCAGTTCGTAGTGATTGTTTCTTTTCTAAAACTATGCGTTTTACAAATACATTTAAGACAGTCGTTCATTACATGCTTGGCCTGATTTATAGCTGGACAGTTTGTTGGCGTCCGGTATTAAGTGTATATTGGTAGTACGGGGGTCTAATCTTGGCATGAGGGGCTGGAGAGGGTGGATCAGATGTCAGATCTCTGACTGGAACAGCAATCGCGCCTGGAGATTCCCAAAGACTCCGTGGGAAGCATTCTTACGACTTAATAACGCAGCTAAACTGTCAGACGAGACCGAGAGCAGAAAATAGGGTGTAAGAGGGAGAGCTGCTGGTATTTGACACTGGATGGGAGAGGGATTGAGCAGTAAGAGGGCGTGCACCGACTCGGATCTGTGTATTTTTGACACACTCCTATAGGAACATGGCCATGAGCAGGATTGGGATACAGCTGCAGTTTCTGCTGTACTCGGTGTCAGCCTACCTTTCACCGTTCAATCTGGATAATTTCCTCCCGATTCATACAGGTATGAGAGAGATTGAGAGCGCGAATGCGTGTGCGCGCTCTTAAGTGATTATCAATTTGTGATTTTGAGAGCGTGTGATTTGTTGTTTTACATAATTGCCTATGTATATTATATTTTTAAAAAAGATGTGTGTGTATATATATATATGTATGTATATAGCCTCTCTCTCTCTCTCTCTCTCTATATATATATATATGGTAACACTTTATTTTACATTGCCGTAGTTACACGTTACTAGCTACATGTACTTACTATAGTAATAACAGTAAATTATGCATAATTACAAGTAACTAAACCTAACTCTAACTGTAACTCCAAAGTAAGTAAATGTAGTAGTACTCAGTACTTATTTGAGTAATTACAATGTAACTACGGCACTAAAATAAAGTATAACCATATATTCTATATTATTTTTGATAAATTATATATATATAATTCTTTATCATTTTCTGTTTTTAACATTATATTATCAGCATAACAATCTGGGTGAAAATTTAAACTGAACCATTAACGTTAATTGCTTTGTAGGCTATTTGTTATGTTCCCCTTTTATTCACAGATGCAAGTTTGTGCAAAATATTTATATGGGAGTTCACATGGTCCAATAATGAAATTAAATATTAATACCTGACCCTGTTTTGTACCTATATTTTATATATATATTATATTCACATATCTGTTATATGTAGGCATGGATTGGTTTGCACATAACTGGAACTTAAATGACATTATTGAAAATGATTATACATAAACAAAGCTATTGAAGGGCTTGTTATTCCTATATATGCACTGTTAACACTGTCATGACCTTCATAAAATGTATGCTTACAGTAATTAATACAATTAGTATGTCAGCATGTGTGTCTATGATTAATTCTTATATTTCAAATTAAAGGTTTTATATGTTTTGTCAGACTTCATATTTCACAAGTGGAATTAAGCCTTGCTTGAGTCTCATGTTTAAATTCTCTGTTAAGTTGTTTGTCTGTCCGGTAGGGGGATTTTTCATCAATACTGCATTAAGAACTCTTCAGCTAAATCACAGCACTATTTCACTCCAGGTATTCTTGCCAATAAGATTATTGATTAGCCTTAATTCTATGTTGTCTCGTTGGTTGTGTGGTTTAATCTTTAGCTCGGGATCCATATGATGTTTTGAAAAGATTTGATCCTTGTTGTCTGCTGGCCCCGCCTCCCCCTCCTTTGTTCCTGCCCCCTCCTGGTGTCTGGAAAAGAGAGTCTGTGAGTGACACAATATTAGTATGGATAATTCTAGCCGCAAGAAATATCTGTTAATCTACCATTTATCTGTTTTTCAAGGCCTTGCCTAGTCCTGTGGCGAGGATAAGAGAGAGAGAAGAGGATGAGGAGCAGGTGAAGGAACGTTGTGTGATGGGACCACCAGGACCTCCTGGACCCATTGGACCACAGGTAAGGAACAAGAAAAGGTACTCCCACCCCAGACAACTAAACGAGATGAAGAACAAAATACAACTTCTCGTACATAAATTCAAAGGTTTTTCTTTTTTTTTAGGGTCACAGTGGCATTCCAGGGATAATGGGACCCAAAGGAGATAAGGTGAGACGGTTAAACATCTGGTTAAAGGTGCAGTAAGCGATTTCTGAGAATCATTGTTGAACACTGCTGATATTTGAAATCAACCCAAACAAACACACCCCTCCCTTCACTGCTCCACCCCTAAAATGCATGAACATGCAATGCAAGAGTGGACATCTCTTTATCATATAGCAAAAGCGAAGCTTTGTGAAAAACAAAGCGAAGATGACGAACGAACGACAAGGAGGAACAAAAAATGAACATACAGAACAGAACACTCAAAATCAATGTTACTCAAGATAGAGCAGAAACAGCGCGACCTTGGCATTCGTTTTCAGGCCTTCAGCACTGGAAAGCATTTCTAATATTAACGCTGGTCCTAAAACTCTTGCCTGATCATGACCCATCTTTTTCCTGTGATATTCCTTTGAGCTTTTCTCTTTTGTAATGTCACTCAGCCATCTCTCTTTCTACAGTCCTTCTTCAAATCTCCCTCTTGCTCACTCTCTCTCCTCCCCCATCATGAGTGGACACGCCCCCTACTGCTGATTGGCTACAAGTTTGTTGTGCTGCTCGGTCTGATCAATCGCTTACTGCACCTTTAAGAGGAATCAAATGCTTTAAGCTCTGTTAGTTTTGAAATATATTATGAGACTGATGGAATTGTTTTTTTTGGTTTTTTTTTACATTAGGGTGACATAGGACGACCAGGGTCAAAGGTCAGATTCTCATCTTTGATCTTCTGAAGTACTGTACTTGTGCCAGATGCATGGATACCACCAGTAATGATAAAAAGTCAGAGATGTTTTCCAGTCTTTATAGAGCACATATGGAGCAGAAGTCTTGGTTCACACTTCTTTTATTTCATATAAAATGTCTGTGTTTATGATGAGACAGGTTTCATTTTGCAGTCCTGTACGCTGTTTATGACATGCTCTCTTGGTGCATATAATAGTTTTACAGGGTGCTGTTTCATTGGCTGCAGTCCACTGCAGTTCTGCCCTGTAATATCACTTAGTGCTGAACTCAGACATTAATCTCAGTCCTGCATTGCTGTTCTCATTCAAAACACGCACAGCTATTTAATTGCACTGAACTCTCAAGCACCTCAAGCAAAAAGAGGGGAAGGAGTTTGGAACACAGGATGATTTATGGGAGATGGCAAAAATAATTTTAATCTTAATAAGTGATTTTATTTTGATTACCAGTAAAAAAAGTATCCTTAAAAGAAATTTACCTGAGAATCACAATTTAACGAGAATATAACACTTATTTTCAGAGAAAATATCTTTAAGAATATATCTATTAATTAGTTTTCATTTCATTTTTGTTTATTGTTGGCCTTTTTTGTTAGGAAAATATGTACAAAAAATAAATAAAATAGTGAGATTTTTTAATATTTTGAAAAAAAAGGTATGCTCATATTTATATACATATATATATGTTTTATAACTTATGTTACTAATGTCTGTGCGTTACACTGATTTCACCATGATTTTACCATGGGTAAAGGCTTTGCATTATGCTAAGAACACAATTTACCCATGAAGCGCACACTGCTTAATACTTTTTATCTTACACAATTTTACTTCTAAAGTATTTTGTTTTGTAGATAGTTTTGTTGGAAAACAAGACCAGAAATAAAGTTACTTTTTACAGTACAGGGGGGATAGAATCTAGTGTTAAAAGCAAGAGAAAGAGAGTGTTTGAGTAAAGAACCTGGAAGGCATTCAAAAAGAAGCAGAAAGATTAGATAGGCTGATGTTTTAAAGGAATGAAGAGGACTGCTGAGAGGCAGGGATGCTGAGTAGGTGGTTTGTCTTTGATTAAAGCTGCTCTGTATACTCAGCACTTCGGCCACATTGCCAGATCTGGCTGGGTTGCAGTGGGTGTATAAAAGCAAACTAGTACACAACTATTTCTTCCCTTTGTCTTTGTAGGGTCATACTGGGCATCGGGGTCTGCCAGGGAAACCAGGTGCTGCAGGGCTGCCCGGCCCAGAGGGACCTAAGGTGGGTGAGTTTTACCTCTGTACTCCAACTGACCAATGTAATCTAGCCATATATACACTGCACTAACCTAATTAAAATGACAAAATGTCTGTTACCACCATCTCCCTTGAAATGTCTGGTCTTCAACATTATTGTAAATGACTGCATCAAAGTAACCGCCGAGTCTTAGATTTACTCTTTCTCCACCAGCGCGTTTTAAAAAAGTTGCCAGTCACCAAAAGCATTTTTGATCATTTTCACAAAACTTTCATGGCCCCCAGAATGTTTTGCTATATGAATATCTGAAGTTCTGAACGTGCAATATACCAAAAGAAATAACAGAGCCTTTGCTTTAAAAAAAAAAAGAAGAAGAAGAAGAAGTTTTATTCTATAGTAGCTTCATGCATTCTTTTTTTTATCAACACTTGAATGTTGGTATGTTTAGCAATGCTTTTATCACTTGTTTCTTCTCCTTTTTTGCCTCTGTTTTGATCCGGAGATTCTCTACATGAGAAATGGACACAAATGGATATAAAAATAGCTCATTAGAGCCCTTTTGACTGTTTATATGACCTCATTGGCAGGGAGAGAAAGGAGACCCAGGACTAATGGGAATGCCAGGAATTAGGGGATCAGCAGGACCTAAGGTGAGTCATGTTCTCCAGGTGTAACTGGTGTACAGTAGAAGGAATGGCATCTTATTATTGTTGTGCTGTTTTGGTTATTACAGAAATGCCTTTTCATCTCACCTATCAATGAGAAAAGAACCAACAGAAATAATAATTGTCTTCTTCTCTGTCCCATTAGGGCTCGTCAGGCTACAAGGGTGAGAAGGTACAGTTTGTCTGTTAAACTCAAATTAAATGTTTCTTTACCTTTGTACTAAAGCTGTCAAAAGTACTGACTTCGGTACCAAGTTGGTGCTGTTGAGCAGATTCGTAAACACCTCTGATTGGCCATTGTGTTCACGTGCTCATCGGATATGTCTGAGATTGGCTTCAATGATCAACGCTTCAAAAACATGTTGTAAATAGTCATCAGTGACGCTCTTCACTGAGCGCTTACACAGATACACACGGGAGCGTTTGAAAGCAGGCGTCTATTGCGGACCAGTCCGCTCCCGCTTTCAAAACGCTTTCAAATTCAAACTTTTCTGTGAGCTTTCAAATGCTCCCGTGCATTAATCATTGAAGCCAATCACAGGCATATCCAATGAGCGTGTGAACACCATGGCCAATCAGGTGTTTACGAATCCGCTCAACAGCGCTCAAAGCGTCGCATTTTTAAAATTTCAGTACCAACTTGGTACCGAAGTTGGTACTTTTGACAACTCTACTTTGTACAATATGGAACTAAAGTCTAACTGACTGTAATTACTTCTCTAAACTTATCCTTATGGTTTCAGGGAGCACGGGGGAATTATGGTCCTGCAGGTCCAAAAGGAGACAAGGTGATTAAGCATGCATTCACATCAGACCCAGTTTCTAGGGTTCCTTATTAATGGTGTTTCCCCTAGCAGCAAAATAGAAACACTAATATTTATAGAACAAACTCTCAAAACATCTAGCAATCACCAACAACCAAATAGCAACACACTAGCAACCACCTAGCAACTACCCAGAACATCCTAGCAGTAAAAGTGCAACATGCTAAAAAATTTTAAAACATTTTTTGACCACACAGAACTCCCTAGCAACAAAATAGCAACATGCAAACATCTACAACTTAGAAAACATTAGCAATCATCTAAGAATTAGGAACCACACCAGGACACCTTAGCAACATGCAAGCAACCAACCAGAACACCCTAGCAACAACATAGCAACACTTAAAAATGCTTACAACATGCTTGCAAGCATCTTAGAAACCAAAGAGCAACACACAAAATCATTTTGAACATCAACACTTAGAATACAAGAGGAACTACCCAGAACATCCAAGCAACACTTTAAAATGCAACCACTCAGAACATTCTAGCAGCCAAAGAACCAAAAAGCAACATGTTAAAACATTTTGAACATACCGTAAATCTCTAAAACACTTAGAATACAATAACAACCACCCAGAACACCCTAGCAACCATGTAGCAACACATTAAAATGCTTACATCATGATTTCAACCACCTTGCAATCTCTCAGGACACCCTAACATCCAAAGAACCAATGAGAAACATGCAAAAACATTTTAAACACAGTAACAACCATCTAGAACACCATAGCCACCAAACAGCAACATTCTAAGGCCATGTTCACAGTCAGTTTTTGGGATTGACAACCGCATTTACTAAGAGGTGTGAGTCTTGAAATGTCTCGTTCACACAGCAACTTACAGTAGCATCTGGAACACTGCCTGTATTAACGTGCAATGAGTGTCAAACCCGTATTCTCTTACTGGTAACCACAACGACAGTGACCAACATAATATTAAAGATGGCAACGTCCATAAAACTGAAAAGTATTATCACTTATGACATGACAAGAGACTAATTGAACCGCGAGTTTATCCATCAAACTTTATTAACCAACAGCTGCATGTAAACACACTAGCCAGAGTCTTTAACCGTTGCACTCGCGTGTCGCATCCGTTGACACGGCATTTGAATTTGGAAAAGAAACACAAAACTGATGGGAGCCGCTCTGGTGGAGAACAGTGACTGGATCTAACACCTTCAGATGACACACAGCTCATATCTCTGTCGCAGTAAGTTACCGAAAGCGAAACCGCACACAAAACACCTTAGCAGAGTGGCTCTCTCGCACTGTATGACGTGACAGACAACTAGTTATCCTGTGCGGTTCCGTTCACACAGCGTGAATATTCCGAGAATGCGGTTGTGAGTCCTGAAAATTTACAGGTGTGGGTTCGGTTATAGAATGCGGTTGTCACTCCCGTAAATAACCGTACTGTGTGTGAATGTAACCGTATTAAGGACTCAAATACAAGACTGACAACCATATTCTGCTGCTTTGTGAATGTAGCCTAAAGCACTTAGAATACACTGGCACCCAGAACACTGTAGCTTCTAAGGTTGTACTCACATTTGGCATGGTTGCCTTGAACTGAGCCCGAATGCAATTGTCCTGAACCGTGCTCTGGCCTACCTCTTCCAAGTGGGCCAGGGATGGTTAAGCGCCCGGGCATGGTACGGAGCGAACACACTAGTCAAACGAACCAGGCTATGGGCGTCAAACTTGCTCAGGCACGGTTCAGAGCGCCTCGTGTGAAATCACATTTACGACTTTTGTTCTCTGTTCAACATGAATATGTAGAATCTAAGTGTAAACATATGTAACCCGTCGTACTTAACACTTTGAACCGGCGTGGGAGGTGGGCATGCTAACAAAGATGCTAAAGACAGCAATCTCTAGTGCACCTCTTGAGGAAGGGAAGTGAGGTTTACACTCAACTCTTACTAGCTTGCCTCCATTACACTCCCCTAAACCTACTCCAATCTGGGTAACGGCACCAAATATAACCCGTCCCACTCAACCCGCTCTGAGCAAGATTCGAACCGACATCTCCGGCACCATCTAGCACCATCTGAGGCAGGGGATTGAGGTTTAAATGCACAGCTCTTACTAGCTTTCCTCAGTTACACTCACCCCCTAAACCTCTCTTCCATCCGGGTCACAGCACCAAATATCACCCGTTCCACTCCAAGTGGGATTCGAACCTCTGTCTCCAGCACCGGCTAGCATGCCTATTGAGACAGGGGAGAGAGGTTTACACACACAGCTCTTACTAGCTCTCCTTTGTTACACTCACCCCCCTAAACCTCACTCCCATCCAGGTCACGGCACCAAATGTAACCGGTCCTACTCAACCCGCTCCGAGCGGGATTCGAACTGGCATCTCCGGCATGGGAGGCGGGCACGCTAACAAGGACTCTAATAACCGCAGTATCTAGCTTCAGTCGCTAACGCATCTCATGAGGCCGGGGAGTGAGGTTTACATGGACAGCTCCTGCTAGCTTCCCTCCGAACTCATATTCATGTGTGTATCTGGTCTGCTCTCTTTAGGGAGCAAATGGAGTGCCTGGGATGCTGGGACAGAAGGTATTATGTGACATTTTAACCTTTAAAATCAATGTCATCCATGTCACGATAATATGTTTTGGATGTCACTGATCTGACTCGCTCCTTCTCTCTGAACCTCCTCGTCACTCCCCCAGGGTGAAATGGGACCAAAGGGTGAGCCTGGCGTCTCAGGGAAGCGTGGCCCTACAGGACGACCAGGCAAGAGAGGCAAACAGGTGAGAACACACACAGCACTCGACATGGCATCAGATCTCCTCTAGTTTGTTTTGATATTGAGATCTTGAGTGATAATTAGGAACTGGATTATTGGCGGAAGAAGCTTCAGACATATTTAAAAACCACATGTGCACACGGTTAACCCTTCTGCCTCAGTCAGCGGGTCAGCCTGTAACTGTGTGAGTGTGTGTGTCATTTCGTAAGTAACATGAGAAGTTGAAAATCTCACCATGCTGGTAGCTGGATTTGGACCAGCAGGGCCTCTGATGTTGAGTCCAGCCCTGCCGATCATGTTTCCAAGCTCTTGTATTACACTGTGTTTAGGCACTTCCTGGGAATGTCTTTACTAACTGCTGGGAAATACCTGGACTGTTGGCGTAGGCTTTAGATTCCTACTATCATTCAGCCCAGCGCTGCGACATACACGTTTAATGTTCCTTAGATCACTGCACAGGCCTCAGACTTGAATGTCATTTCAAGACCAGCAACTAGTTTGATGCATTGACTTTGTATACTACCATCTAAATGTTTGGGGTTGGTATGTTTTTTGTTGTTGTTGTTGTTGTTGTTTGTTTTTTAATATTTTTTAATAAATATTTTTATTCAGCAAGGATACATTAAAGGATTAGTTCACTTCAGAATTAAAATTTCCTGATAATTTACTCACCCCCATGTCATCCAAGATGTCTATGTCTTTCTTTCTTCAGTCGAAAAGAAATTAAGGTTTTTAAGGAAAACATTCCAGGATTTTTCTCCATATAGTGGACTTCACCGGGGTACAGCGGGTTGAAGGTCCAAACTGCAGTTTTAATGCAGCTTCAAAGTAGGGTGACCAGATTTCTCATGGTAGAATACGGGATGGATGAGCAAGGGGTGGGCAATATGACCATGATATGAGAAATTTTATTTTACTATATTCGTACATATATACAGTATATAAAGAAATTTACAAACAATACGACATATACGATAGAGATAAAAATTAAATAAACTTGTTTTTCAGATACTGTAGGTTTATTTACAATGCATATGTTTATTTAACATATTTTGTTGTTTGATTAACATTAATGACAGACAATTATTTAATTAGGCTACTGTCCCTTTAAGACCGAATTCATGGATGTAATATACTGACACATATCCGATTTTCACCAACCTGTTTACGTCCACTTAAGCCATAAGTTATAACAGACTGTATTTACGTGAGATACTCCACACGATGGATATTTTGAAAAACTATATGTGCATTTGACCATACAAGGGGAACTGATCACGCGCTGTCTGAGAGAACTGGGATCACGTACAAGGAAAGAGAGAACGAGCGAGAGAGAGTGCTTCTGGTGTGTGTCATTCAGCGCGATTCTGCCTATCCAGCTTTCACTTATGGCAAGTTAATAACGAATTGTGATTAGATGGTAATTTTGTTCTACGACAAATTGATTGGGCTGTTCTCGTGTGACAGAACACTTCTACTTCTCGTTCTATGATTAGCCAATCATAAAGAAATTTTAGGTAAGATGAAATGATTTTTTCTTAATAAGTCGGGCCACTAAAAATGGAGCTCAGATACGGGACTGTCCTGGGAAAAACGGGACGTCTGGTCACCCTAGTTCAAAGAGCTCTACACGATCTCAGCCGAGAAATAAATGTCTTGTCTAGCGAAACGATGGGACATTTTCTAAAACAAAAACAAACAAAAAAAACCCACAAATGCTCGTCTTGCACTAGCTCTGCGATGCGCCACGCATTACGTAATCATGTTGGAAAGGTCACAAGTACCGTAGAAATGTGTCTACAAAGCGAACGTGAAAAGACTAAGTAAAAAAAAAAAACGGCCTTTAAGGCAAGGCAATTTTATTTGTATAGCACATTTCATACACAATGGTAATTCAAAGTGCTTTACATGAAAAAGAACCAAATACATAATAATAAAAATGGAATGCATAAGAAATAAAAATAACAGTAAAAACAGAGAACTTTTTTCTTTACAAAAAAAGGTAAAACAATGACGTAGGACAATTTTGAAGTTGGAGGAGAAAATGAGATGGTGTTTTTCGCCCTACCGTAGTACTTCCGCCTACGTCACGCGTGACCTTTCCAGCGTGATTACGTAATGCGTGGCGCATCGCAGAACTAGTGCAAGAAAAGCATTTATGGTTAAAAAGTATATACATTTTTATTTTTTTAGAAAATGACCGATCGTTTCGCTAGACCTTTATTTCTCAGCTGGGATCGTGTAGAGCCCTTTGAAGCCTCACTGAAACTGCAGTTTGGACCTTTAACCCGTTGTACCCCGGTGAAGTCCAATGTATGGAGAAAAATCCTGGAATGTTTTCCTCAAAAACCTTAAAGGATTAGTTCACTTTCAAATGAAAACTACCCCAAGCTTACACACCCTCAAGCCATCCTAGGTGTATATGACTTACTTCTTTCTGACAAAGACAATCGGAGAAATATTAATAAATATCCTGACACATCCGAGCTTTATAATGGCAGTATGCATTACCAAACGAGTATGAGCTGAAGAAAGTGTCTCCACCCATCATAAACATATTCCACATGGCTCCGGAGGGTTAATAAAGGCCTTCTGAAGTGAAGCGATGCGTTTGTGTAAAAAAAAATATCCATATTTAACAAGTTATGAAGTAAAATATCTAGCTTCCGCCAGACCGATTTCCGTATTCAAATTATGGAAAAAACGGAACTGGCGTCGCGTCAGTTCTGTAAGTTGAACAGGGAAGGCGTAGGACGTACAGCATAAGCTTTTTGTAGAATACGGAAGGCGGCCTGGCGGAAGCTAGATATTTTACTTCATGATTTGTTAAATATGGATATTTTTTCAATCAAACGCATCGCTTCACTAACGCATACTGCCATTATAAAGCTTGGATGGGTCAGGATATTTATTAATATTTATACGATTGTGTTTGTCAGAAACAAGAAAGTCATACACCTAGGATGGCTTGATGGTGAGTAAAGCTTGGGGTAATTTTCATTTGAAAGTGAACTAATCCTTTAATTTCTTTTCGACTGAAGAAAGAAAGACATAAACATCTTAGATGACATGGGGGTGAGTAAATTATCAGGAACTTTTAATTCTGAAGTGAACTAATCCTTTAAATTGATCAAAAGTGACAGTAAAGTCTTTATATTGTTACAAAAGATTTGTTGAATGGTTTTCAACATTAATAATAATGAGAAATGTTTCTGAGCACCATCAGCATATTAGAATGATTTCTGAAGAAAGACTGAAGACTGGAGTAATGGCTGCTGAAAATTCAGCTTTGCCATCACAAGAATAAATTATTTTAAAATATGTTAAAATAGAAAAGAATTGTAACATTTTTAAAAATCTTATCAACTTATAAATATTGATATAGGGGCCTGATGGGGAGAGAGGTTTTCTGGGGCCAGTGGGTCCCATTGGTCCACCTGGACCCAGGGGCCACCCGGGACTTCCTGGGGTACCTGCATCTGGTGAGATAACATACATGCTCACATGCACAAACACCGACATGTGTATTTAGCTATTAAAAACGAGGGCATACCATAGACTTCTGTTGTTTTTATATGAAGCTAATTATAATTACTATAGAAAAACATTTAGCATTTTTTTAAAACTAAAAACTATTTTTTTATTTATTTATGAAGATCCAAATTGAGTTTTTGTGACATTTAGCTAAATTCTGGGGACAGTTTTGCTACATTCTGGTCTTTTCAGCAGAGATTTTATTAAGTAAATCAGTGCATTACTGCTCTAGCTTAATATTCAAGTCTGATGTATTTGCTT
The DNA here is from genome assembly GCA_037950665.1 of Hypophthalmichthys nobilis. Lineage (NCBI taxonomy): Eukaryota > Metazoa > Chordata > Actinopteri > Cypriniformes > Xenocyprididae > Hypophthalmichthys > Hypophthalmichthys nobilis. The sequence continues at coordinate 20,480,316 of CM075483.1, forward strand.
TTGTTTTTTGGGATCTCATGATGTACAGGGCTGTTTGTAGTTGGACAAAAAGGTGAGAAGGGATTGCCCGGTCCTCCTGGAGTCTGTGATTGCAGCTTCCCTTCTCTCAGTCCACCCAGTGCCCCATTACAACACCGTAACAAATATGACAAAGTTCCAGCGGTAAGCCACACAAACTCAGGACTGAGGACTTTCCATTTTCTTCTATTGTTTTTATATTGAATGTACATGTTACTTCTGTAATGTAAGGTGAAAGATATTCCGAAAGAAACTTGATTTTATCCATTCGGAAGTGGGCGCTACATACAAGAATGAAACACAGCTAAATGCAAGTTTGCTAAAAGGAATGTAATTTTATAGGATGGTTAAGCATGTTATTACATTTTGTTTAAAAATGACAAAGACATACCATTTTTTCTTTGGAATAAAATGCACTGATGAATCGTTCACAATAAGACCAGAAACATGTATGAAAAACTTAATGGAGTCAATTTCATGTTGACTTTAAGTAAATTAGTAACCCTACTACACCTAGTCCTTACAGTAACCTTTTGGTATTTTTTAGATATTTATTAACACAGTATTTAGTCCCTAAATTGAGCTGTTTTCATTGCGAGGAGCTCCAGATGATTTTGGGTTTTATCATTGTGGGTATGTTTGCTCCCTATGATGATGGCGAAACCTGATGCACACACACATTGTTCACATCCAACAAACCAGATTTTACCATAAGATCTGATTTACTTTGCCTGTTTCTAATGGAATCAATAAGCCTCTTTATATCTGCTTCTTAATCAGTTTGTGTTTCCTGATCTTCCTGGTCAGATATTCGTTGTGAGCAGTGAGGAAGAGCTAAAAGGTCTCCATGAAGAGAATGCACTCGCCTTCAGAAAGGATCAAAGGTCTCTTTACTTCAAAGATAAAAATGGATGGGAGCCCATTCAGGTATGGGACTATTTTAAATACAATGCCATGAAACATGCTGCCAGACAGGCATTTTGGGAACAGGAGCTTTTGTTTGTATTCTAGCTGATGCCTCTACAGGCGACAGAGAGGATGAGGGATGGGAATGGAGTCTGTGGCGATGGAGAGTTGCAGGAACTCAACGGGGAGGAATGTGATGACGGAAACAAGGTTGTTACGGATGACTGCGTAGGTGAGTCACGTAATCCCAGAAACCATCACATACTGTAGCTAATAAGGAAAATGCCTAAACGTAAAATTAATAAGCAGTAAATGTATCTTGTTTTGAAGGTGTGTAGATAATTTACATTTTACACAGAAATGCAGCACTCACATTTTCTTCTTGTTCATTCTTTGAGTGTGTCTTATCAATTCTCTTCTTTCTCAGTGTCTTCACTCACTCCACTTCTGTCTCTTTCCTGTTCTTTATCTCTGTCTCTGTGTGTAGGCTGTAAAAAGGCATACTGTGGCGATGGATATCGTAATAAGGGTGTGGAGGAGTGTGACGGGAAAGACTTCGGCTACCAGACCTGCAAATCATATCTGCCAGGGTATGCATACAACACACATAATGTCATATGCATATTGGGTAGACTTTTTGTAATCAACAGAGATTTTAAGCTTAAGTGTCTTTTTTTTTTTTTTTTTTTTTTTTACATGTAATTTTAATTATTATTTAAAGCTGCAGTCCATAACTTTTTTGGTTAAAAATTATCCAAAATCAATTTTTGAGCAAGTACATAACCAGCCAGTGTTGAAAATGATCTCCTTACAATGGTAAGCTTGTAATATGGGTGGGTTTCCGTGGGAAATTCGAGCATGCAGCCATTCGTCTTCGCGTCATTACGTCACGTCTGTTTACATGAAGAAGGAGTCCAACTAGTAGGCTATATGGCATCTGGAGGATGCTCCAGGTAGCTAATCATTTATAGCCTTTTCTCACAGCAGCTGCAATAAATAAACTTATCATTTTGATGGCGGATTGTAATCCAGGAATATCCAAATGACAATCATCAGTGACAAATGGAGATTAACCTGTAGTCAAAAGCAAAAGACTTCGGACTGTGGGTGGCTACAGAAATTGAAATCTACAGGTAACGCTAATACACACTAAATACACATAGTCACACAATGCTAATGTTGTTAACATTAACAATTTGAGAACAAAGTATAACAATAATAATAATTTGCACGGTCTGATGTGATTCGAGCTAAGCGATCGTTAGATTTAATCACCATTGGCAGCACGACTTATTGTAATGCTTTTTTTCTCAGTCGGTCAGAACAAAAGTGGCAGATATGTTACTTACTTGTTCAGATGACATTTTCCGGTGATACTTCCAAGACGTAGAATCAGTGATTCCGAAGTACAGTATCCACAACGATGCGGTGACTGACAGCAAACATTAGATTAATCCGCGCTGAGGAGCCGTGCCGATGCACAACCCACGTAAAGATGATAATTCCGCAAATAACTGCAATTGCAGGTTTCAAACAGAGGTGGCGACAAAGAGGCAAAACTTACAGACTGCAGCTTTAATTGTAATTATTCTTAATTATGGTTTATTTAAATATTTATTTTAAATAACATTATAATCTTTTACTAATTCACAAATGGTCCTGGGTATGACTATAAAATTTGAAAAGTACAAATTTCTATGCTTTCTATTAATTTTAGAAATGCAAAATCCTTTTTAAAATAGTTTTAGATGGAGTACAGCATGTCACACCTCAGGACATGCCAATTTCCCAAAAGTATTTAATGTCAACACCCAATATGATGAATGTCTCTATCTTTTTGTACACATAGCACCTTTGGACAGCTCAGGTGCACTGATTCCTGTTTCATCGACTCAACCGGCTGTAAATACAGGACCTGAGACCAACACAGATATGAGAGAGAGCCTGCTGAGATCAACAGTATTTAGCAGATGATCTGAGAGGATTTGGCTGTTTCTGTCTCCCTCGCCTCCTTCACACTCATCTAGACACACACACACACTGTAAGGTACAACTCAGCGGGTACTGCACTATTTGCAGCACCTGTTCTTTGATTCTAGTATGTTTTTAATGGCAGCTGAGCTGGGGGATGAATATTTTAAGTATGAAGCTGTGTAATAAAATTATTATGATTTAAATGAATGTATAATATGTTTATATGAAACGTATTTATTTGTTTGGTATTGAAAATGCATGATTAAGTTTGTGCATGTTTCCATAGACATAACATGTTCTTATTCTCAAGGAACAACAGACTAAGCTGTATTTTGATGGTATGTGCATTGTAAAGCATGTATTGTAAAAGCAGGTATTAATTGTATTTATTTATTTATTTTTTATTTATTGAACTGTGTCTAGACTTTTATGAACTGATACCTAATAATTATCTGCTTGATCATTTTTCACAGAAAAAAGTATGTCTTGTAATGTTTACTTGGGTTAAACAATAATTTATTCAGTCAGAGGAATAAATTGCAATCATGTCCAGTGAGTGGCACTGTTTCCCAGTGTCTCGCATGAGAATTCTTCCGTTTTCAGAACTTTAATACAGCATTTCATACTGGCAGAGGTTTCAAATACAGATAGATGTAAAAAATAAAACATAGAATGAGGGAAATCAAAGAGTAATTCTTTGGTGTTTCAGAAAGTCTTGATTTGATGAGATAGATGAAGATGAGATAGGGCTCCAGCAGCCACAAGAAATAAAAACAAGTCAATATTGCCTAAAAACCTCACGTGTTAGTTTTAGCAATGTAATTCCATTTACTATATCTATAGTTTCGTCTATTTTAACCATTTTTTCTCCCCACCTTAGTGCCTAAAACACACTGTTTCACTATTACTGCTTGGTGAACTTTCTTCCCTTTTACAAATGGATGGCCTTTATCTGTCAGCAAGATTTCTCTAATCTGTAAGCACAGATTCAACACTTTATTTTGTTAAGCCATGTTTTAATTTCTTTCTCATTTTTATTCTATTAGTAGTTTCATAATTTTCAGGGTATGTTGACAGCTGATGGGATAATTAATAAAAGCCTTGTCGGGTATAAGCAAAATTAGTTGGAAGTATTAGGATAATACATTTGTTCCAGATACATTAAATGTTAAAGCACTTATTATTGAATGAAGAAGATTAAAAAGATAGATAAACACTTTCAATAAGAATCAGAGATTTTAACAGGGCTGCAGCTATAATGGGGAAACTCATTCTTGAAATGTTGATGGTAAAAAAAAGTATACTAATTGTACATTGTACTGATTGTACAAACTAAAATGTTTTCACGGATAATGTGGTGCTGCTAAGTTAGTTGATCTGACCTACAGATTTGGCTGCTGTTCTTCATTGACGATGAAAATGATGCTTAAAAACTGTCCTGATAAAGGTTAGCACCAAGCTTCATATTTCATCTTAAATGAGTCCTCATAGCAGGAGGTTGTGGGTTGACTGTGAAAACAAAACAGGAATAGTTCATTTTCAATAAGACAGGTAGTTTCAGTGTTTTAAACGAAACCAATCAACTGAGGAACTGATAAAACTATTTATTTGCAGATTGTTTCAGCTTTTGAATCTGATAATAACTGGTTCTGAAACAGGCTGGTTGCATTAAAACAATGACACATATATATACAATATACACTATTATACTGTTCAAAAGTTTGGGGTCAGTAACATGTTTTATGAAAGAAATATCTTATGCTCTCCAAGGCTAATTTATCAAAATACATTAAAAACAGAAATAACTAACTGAAATATTATTACAATTTGAAATAATTGTTTTCTTTTTAAATATATTACTCCAGTCTTCAGTGTCACACGATCCTTTGGAAAATTTCTAATATGCTGATTTGCTGCTCAAGAAACATTTCTTATAATTAAAAATCTTTAAAACAGTCGTACAACTCAGTATATTGGGAAAACCGTTATACATATTTGTTTTCAGAATTCTTTGAAGAATAGAAAGTTTAAAAGAACAGCATTTATTTAATATAGAAATATTTTGTAACATTATAAATGTTTTTACTCTCACTTTTAATGAATTTAATGCATCTTTTATGAGTATTAATTTCTTAAAAAAAAAAAATCTTACTGACCTCAATTTTAAACAGTACCTTTAGGTCAGTGGTTGTCTACCAACTAACTGACATCTCTTAATTGTATCGCTAGGTATGTTTCCATCCAAAGTTGCGAATTTAACTTATGGGCAAAATTGGAAAATCGCATAAAACACTTAAATAAACACTTAATAAAGCTCTGTTTCTATCCCATGTGTTCAAAAGAACAAAATCTTTACTTCCTGGGAAACTGACGCAAAATATCTGTAATAAAAATGGAAATTTGGAAGTTGAGACGCTTCTGGGAGGGAATTAAACCAAATCATTCTGATGACAGACTTTGGTTCAGGCATTTCAGAATGATCATTTGATATGCAGTGCACTGAAATTGGTCTGCTGGTTAGTCCAGTTATTCAATCATAATTTTTTGTTACGCATTGAGGGATTTATTCAGTAAATGTGTTTCCATCACAGTTTATGCGCATGTCTTCTTATTGGATAAAAAATTATCCACCTTAATTGAGCGCATACTTATTTTATGCGCACTTTTAGAATTTATGCGCATCTTGACGTTTCGATCCAGCATTTTTTTAATACGATATCCCAAAATGTGCATAAAATTGGGTGGATGGAAACATAGCTAGTGTGTGTTAATATGCTTTTTTGCTGTCCAATTCAAACACATTAATACTAAATATATTCTGGACTACCATCATCCAACATCCATCTTATTATTCCCCATCTTATTATCACCTGTTTTTTGTCACTCTGATTTTAGGCTGTGCATTATAGATGTAGTAAAGAGAATAAAGCAAAAGCTATATTACAACTGTATATAGATAAATAAATAAAAAAAGATCATCTGCCTCAAGCCTGTCTAAATGAACAGAGGCAACATTGTGAGCATTGTCACTGAAGAGACTTCACCTTTCCTCTCATACACTCTCACACACAAAGAGGTTGTTGTACCTCTGTTCTCCTTGCTGGGGTAAGTACGTGGGAAGGGCCTGAACTCTTCAGGAGGGGGGAAGTCCTCTATCGGATGGAAGTGAAACTTTGATTCAAAGTCATCTGAAAACAGACAAAGACTTTGTGAGTTGGAAAAAAAACAGAAATGCCATGTTAAATCAAATGGCTTTGCATATGGGTGATCACAAACATATAAATACACAATTAGCAAAAGCCCATTTAGGCCATTGGCTTCATCATTAATGATGACTTGTAGTCTCACCTAAACTGTGCAGGTGTCCATTGCGTACTGAGCTGGGCGGAGCTGACAGTGGGAGAGGAGGAGGGGGCGGGATCCTACTAGAGAGTTCAGTGTTAGGAGAGCGAGCCGGAGGAGCAGGGGGTGGAGCCATCCGTGGTGCACCTGTAAATCCAAAAGTCTTGATAAATGACTGCCTATAATTAATATCAGTTTAGTTTTTGTTACATTATATATATACATATTTGCAAATACACTACCGTTTCAAATGTTTGGAGACATTTCAAATTTAGCTTTGTCAAATTCAGCTTTGCCATCACAGGAATAAATTACATTTCAAAATATACTAAAATACTAAAATAAAGTTATTTTTAACTAATAATATTTCACATTAATATTACTGTTTTTACTGCATTTTTGTTTAAATAAACACAGTCCTGGTAAGCATAAGAGACTAATTTCAAAAACATTAAAAAACTTTCTGACTTCATTTTGACAAATTTACAAACTTACAAATTTTCCTAACAATCAAAAGCCAACAATAAACAAAAACGAAATGTAAATTAATTAACAGATACATCCTTAAAATATATATACAAGTGTTATAATCTTTTGTGCAATTGTGCTTCTTAGCGTAGACTTCTCTTGTTTTAAAGGGTTACTTCACCCAAAAATGAAAATAATGTAATTTATTACTCACCCTCATGTCGTTCTACAGCTGTAAGACCTTCGTTCATCTTCGGAACACAAATTAAGATATTGTTGATGAAATCCAATGGCTCAGTGAGGCCTCTATTGAGAGCAAAGCCATTCAAACTCTCAAGGTCCATAAAGGTACTAAAAACATATTTGAAACAGTTCATGGTGAGTTCAGTGGTTCTATCTTAATATTATAAAGCGACGAGAATACTTTTTGTGCGCCAAAAAAACAAAATAAAGACTTTTCAACAATATCTATATAGGCCGATTTCAAAACACTGCTTCGGAGCTTTACGAATCGAATCAGTGTATCGGAGTGCCAAAGTCACGTGATTTCAGCAGTTTAGCTGTTTAATAGGAGATCTTAATCAATAATTCGAAACAAAAGATTCATAAAGCTCAGAAGCTTCATGAAGCAGTGTTTTGAAATCGGCCAACACTAAATATTGTTGAAAAGTCATTATTTTGTTTTTTTGGTGCACAAAAAGTATTCTCGTCGTTTTATAATATTAAGATAGAACCACTGAACTCACATGAACTGTTTCAAAATATGTTTTTAGTACCTTTATGGACCTCGAGAGTTTGAATGGCATTGCTGTCTATGGAGGCCTCACTGAGCCATCTGATTTTTTCATGTGTGTAGAACGACATGAGGGAGATTAATTAATTACATTATTTTCAATTTTGGGTGAACTAACCCTTTAAGGATGTTTATATATTTTTACTGAAATTCCTAAAAAATCTTAGTGACACCAAACTTTTGAATAGGGATGTGGTGATCTGATACTCCGTATCGGTCTGATACAGAGCTCAAAAGGACAAAAAAGGATCACAGAAGGTTTAGTGCACCATATTTTAAGTATTCTGAAGCCATTAAATTGCTTTATTTGAGGAACAGACAGTGGTATATTATGTTGTTAAATTTAAGTCCACGGAGGCCATTCTTTATTTTCAAACAGTGTGTCGCATTCAGTTACTACAGTCAACATGGTAAAACACTCTCTAAAATGTTCAATACACACATATCTTCTCTATGTTCTCTGTTATTAACTTTTTATTGCAGAGCGAGGCCTGTCCGTGTTGCTTTAAATGCATCATCATGTGTCCGGTATTTGCATAAGTGCTTCTGTGCTGCTCTTTGCGCAAAATATCTATAGTATCGTGTCTATTGTCCTATTAAAAATCTCCACCATGCATTTCAAAAGAAAACGCTTTTAGTACGCTAATAGTATATTTGTAATAGTTTTTAAAATCAAGATTTTACCAGATGTTGCAGTAAGTATATGTCGTGTGTGTGTGTGGTTCAGGTATGAACGTTATGAAAACATGAAAAAGTGGTATCGAGCCATCCCGACTGTTGAATGGTAGTGTATATATATAATATTTGCAAATATATATAACAAAGGTCATTAGTCTTCTACCTGCAAATCTTGGCACAGCAGGGGGTCGTCTACTGGGTGCGCTACAGGGGTAGGATGGTGGCAAAGGTGGTACACTGGGCCTGTATGTAGGTGAAGGCGCGGAAGATACTTTCTGAGGTAGCGGAGGAGGTGCTGAGGAGGTGTTACTGCATGCAAATGAACCAGGAAGAGGAGGAGGTGGGGGAGGAGGTCCTAATGTACTGTCCTTCATTTCTAACGGCCCCGGTGAAGGAGGCAGGGGGAAGAAGACTCCAGATGAGCGGTTAGGGAGCGAGGACGGAGGTGGTGGAGGAGGCGGAGGGTAGAAGACACCAGATGACCTGTCAGAAAGTGAAGATGGAGGGACTGATGGAGGGGGCGGAGGGTAAAAGACACCAGATGACCTGTCAGGGATTGAGGATGGAGGGACTGATGGAGGCGGTGGAGGGTAAAAGACGCCAGATGACCTGTCAGGGATTGAGGATGGAGGGACTGATGGAGGCGGTGGAGGGTAGAAGACACCAGATGATCTGTCAGGAAGTGAGGACGGAGGAACCGAGGGAGGCAGTGGAGGAGGCGGAGTCGTGGGCATGGGAATGGAGTGTGATTGGACAGGTAACCAAGTGGGTTTGGCCGTTTGAGGAGGAGGTGGAGGAGGGCAGGTGGGGAGAGGTGGTGGTCTATTATTGGGCCGCTCCTGAGGAGGAGGTGGAGGAGGGGGTGGGGCAGAGGAAGGAGGAGTAGAGGACAGTTTGAAAGTAGGATGAGTAGTTTGGCTGGGGGAGGGCGGAGCTGTGTATGAGGAAATAGGCCGAGCTTTAGACAGTGACGAGGTTCTCTCCAAAGGCCTGGGGGAGGGGGAAAGGTCAGGGGCGCTTCCCCTGAAACCATCTCCTTGTGATGGAGGGTTCCAGAGAGGCTGCTTCAGGCTGGCAGTAGAGCCGGAACGAGACACTGAAACACAAACAAGCCATATCCAAAAGTCATACAAAAGTTTTCCAGCACTGAAAACCTTCATTCAGCATGACAATAAACAGATCTGACTTCAATACCCAGGTTGTGATGTGTCTGTTTCTCTTTCTGTCCAACTGATTTGAGTACAGGAAATCCCCCGGCAAACAGTCCCCCCAGACTTGGACCCACTGCAGATGGAGCAGATCCTGCTGTGTTTGTAGAATTCCCAGCAGCCACATTTCTTCCACCATCATTCACACTATTCACTTTAGGTTCTGCAAATACATACATCATTATGTTTACAGTAATTTCACCAAGTAGAATGCTTATCACATTGCAATCAGTTTCAGTTCAGTTCAATTTCCTTAGCAGACTCCAGCTTTTATAATATTGTTTATAATTTTTCATTATTTAATTTATAAATTTTATATATATATATATATATTAAAGGTTACAATTAACAGAGCCCAAACTATTAAATTCAGTTGCTATTTAAGTCACATAAGGCAGGTTTTGCATTAACTTCTAAAAAAAAAAAAATATATATATATATATATATATATATATATAGTGCAGTATAAATTTTAATTTGTTTGCAATTTAGGAGGGCTGTCCGTGGCTGTAAAAGAAAGAAAACTTTGTAACTTATTTAAAGGTGCAGTAAGCGATTTTTGAGAAACACTTGATATTCGAAAACAACAAAATGCACCCCTACCCAAAAGAAACACCCTTCCCTTCATTGCTCCTCCCCCAAAATAACAACACGTTATGGAACACAGGCAACATCAGACAGCTTGCGCAAATATAGATAAATCAGCTGTGATTCAACAACAATAGCATAACTTGTTTCCGGAAACACTGCAAAACCAAATTAACCAATATTACTCACTTATCAAGCAGAAACAAAGCAACCTTGGCATGCTCTCTAACGTCTCTCCACTGGAAAGCTTTTCCAATATTAACGCGGTTCCTAGCTCGTCTCATCGTAACCCTTCTTTTTCCAATTCCTTAGACATATACCTCTTTGTTAATATCTCAGCCATCTGTCTTTCTACAAATGTCCCCTCATTCACTCTCTCTCTCTACTATTGCTGTCTGGTTATAAGAGTGCTGTAGTGTTATGGTGATCCACTTTTTTTTTTCCAATCCACTTTTTCTCCATTGCCAGGACTTGTGTACAAACACTTTTTTTTTTTTTTTTCCCCCAAAAATCGTTTGATTTAAATTATCAACAGCATTTCTCAGACATTGCTTACTGAACCTTTAATGTTGTGCAGTTCTAATGTGTTTCAATGTCCCTTTAGTTTTCTCTGGTTTGATGTTTATGACAGTATCCATGATACACCAAAATAAAATACTAACTGTGTGGCAACAAATGGTCTAATTTAATCAGGTACTGAATTCTAGCATGACTAAATGATGTCTAACATGGCACAACATGGGTAAGCCTAGAAAGTCTATGGGGTCCAAAACAGCACTAAAAAAAAAAAAAAAAAAACCCACTAAGACAGTTTATCAGGTGATATATATATTAAAAGGGATTAAAAGGGATTTAAGCGAATAAAGAAGAAATAAGAATGGTAAAAGAATTTCTAGGTCTAATTATAGCCTATAGTTGGAAGTACATTTAAACTCTTTGCAAATAATATTTTATTTAAAAATATGCATTCACTCTTGTTTGTATGTCTAATATGTCAACAAAAAAAAAAAAGAAATGAAAAAAGTTTCTTGTCTTGTCACATTCAGTTGACATCAGTTAAATGATAGCATATTTTCAATTCAAAATGTAAAAACTAAAAGCGTCACGTTGGAAATCACACTTGTCTTCAGTGAATAGTAAGCCCTACCTTTTTTAATCTGATTGGCCACCATTTTGACATTGACGAGCGGCTGAGGCAGACTAGCCTAAAAATGTAACTTTTTAAACTGTCATCCTAACAACAAACAGAGCAGTGTGTAATGGAGAGCAGAATTAAGAAATATCAAATATTGAGGGGGACAAGTCCGAACCGTACGGTACGGGACGAATACATGTACCGTTACACCCCTAATATATATATATATATATATATATACACAGTACTGTGCAAAAGTCTTAGGCCACCACCAGCTTTGTTGTTTTAGCAATGTTTTAATGACCATCCATATTTATTTTTCAGTCTCTTTATTACGATAAACAGAAAATACAGGAAACATTTAAAAAAAAAATCTGAACAAAATTGTTTCTTTAAGCAAAAATAAGTATTTAATGTGACCTCCTGTTTCATGTCTCCTGGACTTCCATTTTCTCAAAGAAGAAACTCTGAGAAACTTCTCATATTTTGAAAGTTTTTTTGGCTTTTTAGTCCTTTTCCATTCCATTTAGGTTTAAGAGAGCCAGGTTCCTGCCATTTCTCAAGTGTAAGGGGAGGTCACTAAATACTTGCCACAAAGCCTATAAAAGCTTTTTTTTTTTCCAGATTTTTTTAATATTGCATACAAATTTACTGTATTTTCTGGTTATATTTTAATAAAGAGACCGATAAATAATTATATATGGTCATTATATCATTGCTAAAACAACATCTAATGGTGGCCTAAAACTTTTGCACAGTATTGTATATATAACCCGTACTGAACTGTGACTTTTTTTTTTGTTTTCATCATCATTATAGTTCCTATTAACAATAATAACCTTGTCCAGGACAAAAGATATTGTTCCAGGAACATGTCCTACTTTCAATAACATAAGGCAGGCAGACATCAAGACGAACTGTAATGCAAAACAGGAACTGTAAGCTGAAGTGAGCCAATGACTTTTTAATGAACATGGCATGTCTTGAGCATAAAGAATACTGCTGTCCTTTGTAATAAAGAGGAAGATGAGAAGCATTGTCACCCCCCACTTTCTGTGTGATCCTCACTCCAGCACTTCCTGAGGTCTTGGCCCTTTATCTACCACTGTGCATTTCCATATACAGATAGAGTGCTTTGAAGTGTGAGAACCCAATGGCTATAGACCTTGAGCTCAAATATAGCTCTGCCACTGATAAGCCCTTACAACTTATCAGCCACTCAGACTTTCTCTGACGCCTGGTTTTCTCTTCATACTTACTCTTTCTTTCTCAAACTCCTTCAGTTTCATTTTCCCGAGAAAGTAATTTAATACAGGTTCTCATGCTGACACAACACTCTCATCCTAAATCAACAATTGTTGAAAATGAAAATTCAATGCCGGTAACTCTGGTTACACCAATAAACAACATTCTAGTGTTGCCATCATTCAGCAGATATATGCCAAATCAGATGATCAGGAAATTAACTTTAAAAAGTATCAGTTTAGTATTCATATTTCCCACGCTTGCAACCTGATAGTTGACAAGTGACTCATTTCACCTGATCAGGTAACTTATGAGTTGTTACATTATAGAATTATGAATTGAAAATTGAGCTTATGTGAATAAATTAGATTTTAACTCACTGTCAAAGACTGGTGCGCTTCGGTCATTGACCTGTGTGACCTTTTTCAGCCTCGTCCCCTTCTGAATGTCAGACAGGAGTGCACTGCGACCTCCACCCTCAGAACGCTGGACTTTAGGAGGGTCTGTCCGTGGCTGTAAAAGAAAGAGGGAAAAAAGTTGCAACTTAATTCATTTTGTGCAATTCTGATGAAATGCACTATGCCTTTAGTTTTCTCTGCTATGATTGTCATCACAGTATCCATGATACACCAAAATAAAACTTAAACTGCATGGCAACAAATAGTCTAATCTAATCATGTACTGAATTCTATGACTAAATGATGTGTAAAACAGCATAACATGGGTATGACTTAGAAAGAGTCAAAAGTCCATTGACTTTAATTGTATAGACATAAAACCACTGAGACATTTTTAAAAATATCTTCTTTGTTGATCCAGAGAAGAAAACAAAAAGCCAAACAGGTTTGGAATGACATATGGGTGAGTAAATAAGTCACAATTTTTACTTTTAGGGGGAACTTCCCCATTAATGGTTTCAAATGTGCATTTTAAATTGTTCAAAAACGTCATTAGTTTGCATGTGCATTAAACAAGAAAGTCAAATCTGATCATTTGACACCTGGGCTGTATATCCCTGAGTGTGTAATTTTATCTGTAATTAATAATGCAAATCTGGCCAGGTGGTTGCCAGGAGGAACTGGGTGATGGAAACAAAGAGAAAGACAGAAAGAGAGAGAAAGCAACACACATATGGAGAAAAAGAAAGAGCCACACACAGTGTTTAGAGTCTGGTGAACTATATAACATTAATAGGTATCTATGAATGTGTGTGTGTGTGTGTTTGTGTGTGTCTCACTTGTGCAAGAGCTGCAGCAGGTGGAGGTGGGGGTGGGGGTGCTGGGGGAGGTGGTGGAGGAGGAACAGGCATTGCTTAGGAACCTGGAAAACAGCCACAGATTAAAGCACATACAGTTATCTGTGACCCTTGCCTACCAGACACTCTATTTGCCCTCTTTTCAAACAGAAATTTAAATTAATATTATATTTAAAATATTCTTTTGTTTCTTCACAAAAAAAAACAGGATTTTTAAAGGATTAGTTCACTTCAGGATAAAAATCTCCTGACAGTTTACTCACCTCACATGTCATCAAAGATGTTCATATCTATCTTTCTTCAGTCGAAAAGAAATTAAGGTTTTTGAGGAAAACATTCCAGTATTTTTGTCCATATAGTGGACTTCAGTGGGATTCACCAAGTGGAAGGTCCAAATTGCAGTTTCAGTGCAGCTTCAAAGCACTACACATGATCCCAGACGAGAAATAAGGGTCTTTTAAAAAAAATAAATAAAAAAAAAATATTTATATACTTTTTAACCACAAATGCTTGTCTTGCATTACGACGCATTACGGTGAAAGGTCACATGTGATGTAGGTGGAAGTACTGCGGTAGGGTAAAAAACTCCATCTAATTTTCTCCTCCAACTTCAAAATTGTCCGATATTGTTGTTTTACCTTTTTTTTTTTTTTGTAAAGGCCGTTTGGCTTAAAAGATTAGCTCACTTTGAAATGAAAATTAGCCCAAGCTTTACTCACCCTCAAGCCATCCTAGGTGTATATGACTTTCTTCTTTCTGATGAACATAATCTGAAATATTAATAATTATCCTGACGCATCCAAGCTTTATAATGGCAGTGATAGGGATCAATGAGTATGAGCTGAAGAAAGTGCTTCCATCCACATCCATCCATCATAAACATACTCCACATGGCTCCGGGGGGGTTAATAAAGGCCTTCTGAAGCGAAGCGATGCGTTTGTGTAAAAAAAAAAAAAAATCCATATTTAATAAGTTAGGAAGTAAAATATCTAGCTTCCGCCAGACCGCATTCAACTTCTGTATTCAACGTAAGAAGAAAGTGTAAACTGCTATTACGTCAGTTACATTTTTTCCGTAAGTTGAATAGGGAAGGCGCAGGACGTAGTGTAAGCTTTGAGAACTGCAAGATTTTTACACTTTCTTCGTACGTTGAATACGGAAGGCGGTCTGGCGGAAGCTAGATATTTTACTTCATAACTTGTTTAAATATGGATATTTTTTTACACAAACACATAGCTTTGCTTCAGAAAGCCTTTATTAACCCCCCAGAGCACACATTTATGATGGATGGATGTGGATGGAAGCACTTTCTTCAGCTCATACTCACTGATCCCTGTCACTGCCATTATAAAGCTCGGATGCGTCAGGATATTTATTAATATTACTCAGATTATGTTCATCAGAAAGAAGAAAGTCATATACACCTAGGATGGCTTAAGGATGGGGAAGGTTTAGGCCTTTACATTCAACTGAGACTTGTATATTATATATAACAGACAAAATAAGGAAAGCGGTTGACAATGGCAAATTTTGTGGGATGGTTATGTTGGACCTTCTAAAGGCATTTGACACCATAGACCACACAATTTTATTGTACAAGTTAAAGGCTGCTGGGTTTGATGAGAAATCTCTCAGGTGGGTTCAGTCCTACCTTGATTAAGGGTAGCCATTAAGAATTGATTGTCTAGTCCTTTATCTATTAAGTGTGGAGTTTCTCAAGGGAGTATTTTAGGTCCTTTATTTTTTCTTTTATATATAAATGACCTTAAAGCAGCATGTTCAGAAGAAATTTTTCTTTATGCTGATGATGCAGCAGTTTTAGTGTTTCATCAGGATAAGGGAGTCCTAGAAGAAACAATGACTTTGCAGCTTCAAGAGATGTCCAAATGGTTTTTAGATAATAAGCTTTCCCTACATGCAGGTAAAACTGAGGCCTTTGCATCTAAAATGAAATTGAATAAGGATGATACTTTTTTGATTAAGATCAATGATACAGAAATAGAGGCAAAAAATGTAGTAAAGTATTTGGGTTGTTTAATAGACAATAAATTAACGGGTGATTTTATGGCTAGAAAGGTATTTGCAAAATTAGGTTTTTAGCTAGGCAAGCTGATTTATTGGATGTTCATTCCTTGTTGAATTGTTGGCAGGAGCCTTGATTCAACCCCATTTTGATTATGCTACCTCCTTTTGGAATGGTAGTTGTTCCCAAGGTATGAAAGATAAATTGCAAAAGGCTCAAAACAAATTAATTAGAATAATTTTAAAAGTTCATTCTCGAACACATTTGCATACTGAAAGTTTTAAGGAGTTGGGTTTATTGACTGTGGAAAAAGGGGTGTTTTTTTTTTTTTTTTTTTTTAATTGGGTATGACGCATAAAATTGTTGATAATGTGGTTCCAAGCTATTTAAAAAATTATTTTTACATGGTGAGACAACCGCATTCCTATGGTACTAAGGGTAGGAATTTTAATATTTGTCCATGCAAATTTAAAAGTTTGGTAGGGAAAAATACATTTTTATACACTAGTGCTATTGAGTGGAATAAGTTTTAAAAGATCAGTAAAAAGATGGCTGTTTGGTGATGTAAGTTAGCTTACTTTGTGTTGTGTTTATTGTCAATAGTGATTGTGCTTGTTTAAATTGTGAATTATCTTTACTATTTTTTTTATTTGATATTTGATTAGGAGATACTGTTGCTCTGTCACTTCTGTATATAGCCTCTACTCTTTATATTAACATCGAGGGCCGCAATGGAAATAAGCCAAATGGCTTTATTGTGTTTTTATCCTCAACAGTTTTGTGAAGTGTATGGGATATTTGTTATTTTATAAAACTTGTCAAATAAATTTCAATTCAATTAAATTCAAAGCTTGCGCTAATTTTCATTTCAAGTTGAACTAATCCTTTAATCTTTGCACGTTCACTTTGTAGACACTGGATCGGTACTTCCACCTACGTCACGCATGACCTTTCCAACATGATTACGTCATGCATGGCGGATTGCAGAGAAGTGTAAGATGAGCATTTGTGGTTAAAAAGTATATTAATTTTATTTTTTTTAAAATGACCGATCGTTTCGCTAGATAAGACTCTTATTCCTCGTCTGGGATCGTGTAGAGTGCTTTGAAGCTGCACTGAAACTGCAATTTGGACCTTCCTCCCGGTGAATCCCACTGAAGTCCACTATATGGACAAAAAATACTGGAATGTTTTCCTCAAAAACCTTAATTTCTTTTCGACTGAAGAAAGAAAGACATGAACATCTTGGATGACATGGTGGTGAGTAAATTATCAGGAAATTTTCATTCAGAAGTGAACTAATCCTTTAACAGGGGTTTTTAACATAATTTTTATATCCACTATATTTCTCTCTTTCTCTCTCTCTTTATATTCATATATATATATATATATATATATATATAATACACCTGCAATTTGTAAAGGCTCCAGCTAAACACAAGTGTTAAAGAACTCCAAGAACTTTTCAGCACTTCAATGTGGTTTCAACATGACAAAGCAATTTCCCCCACACCCCCCTCTCTCTTTATGAGTGTACATGTTCCTCTTGGCAGGAAGCTTGTCCATCACAAGATGCACCCAACAGGAACCCTCCCTTCTCTTTTAGGAAAACCATTCTCCTGCTTCCACAATGGGCCAGGAAGAAAGAGGTTCCAAAGATCATCTTTTGTCAAATCTGCATTTAACCCTGAACTAGGGACATCTTTCACATATAAAACACTGAACTTGTCCTTTAAAATTAGTAGGCATTAAAATGAACTTAGATCAGAGTAAAGTGGCAACCTTGTCAAGAGCTGGTAGGCTCCGGAGATAACAATGGAGTCTGTTGTTTGAGAAAAAATCTGCCCAACTTCTGGCAACCCCAGCAGCCAATCAGAGCTATTGTGTGAGAAAGAGAAACATGCGAAACACAGCTGAGAAATGTAGAAGGAATTTAGTTAATATGTTAATTTCCAGAAATGTTTATTCTTGCCAAAAAAGAGAAACATTGTGTTATTGTTCTATTGCTCTGTGGAAGCACAAAAGGACAAGTTTAAGCATTGGGAAAACTCCAATGTCAATTTAATGTTCAAAACACGTTTGTTGATCATTAATAGGTGAAATCCCAACATTTTTTAAATCACATGAAGAATTCAGCTATTTATCCTTTGGCTTCTTTCATGATATGATTGTCCAAGATCTTGTGGGTTACATTTTATCCTCAGCATAGCTCTTAACAACTCTCTCTCTCTTTCCCTAGAGTCCCATTATCAGCTTTCCCATGGAGATGTTGATACACAAGGTTGTGCTGGTCCACCCATTTGGGAACAAGAGACGCTCTATAATATCTGGCCAGTGTTAATTAATACTTGTGGATGATTTGTATTTTGTTTGCTATTTTCTGTATTCTTTTTTTTTTTTTTTTTTTTAATATTATTTAATACTGTATTCATTTCAGATTTCTATAATCATAATTAGGCCTACTATTGAAAATATTAACCGTATAACAGCCAAATAATGGCAGAATTTTCATTTTAGTGATAACTATCTCTTTAAGGGTTTATGTACAACATTTTCACCATTAAACATCCAGATATTAAACTCTGTCATTCGAAGAGGTGTGAAATATGACCAGACAGTTGACATTTAAGGCTACTACTACTATTAGTGCTTCGTCAATGACACTCAACAGAGTCCAGCTGAGAACGCAAACCAATGAAGTAGTCTTATAGCCTACAAAACATAACGGTAGTGGTTCAATGGTATTATGTAATACCTGTTTACTGTAATGTAGTTTTCAGAGGCTACTTTACCTTAGTGGTTTGAAAAGTCGAACTTTCGTGCGTTATTCCTCCGATGGTCTCAGGGAAGTTGTCAGAAGCCAGTCGTGGCGCGAGGCTGGGTCCGCATAGCGCGCGCCTTTGACCCTCGAGATACAGTTACTGACCGCGAGCTCGTGTTATAATTAGGAAGACGCAGCGGACGTAACGTTAGGCTGTGGGGTTTCACGACTATTTTCGTCTAATAAAAATATTTTTAAGAAAACTTTAGGAATATGTCCTCTCCACTTGGTAAAAATAATCCACTAGAAATGTCTGATTTTTAAAACGTGACACTCGTGACACTTTCCAAAGGCTGCCCCCCTTGTGTCAGCTAGGAATTTATGTGCGAACTGAACCGGGCTACAGCACGCGCACCCTGTAGTTCGCCTGTTGCGTCTAGGGTGCACGCGCAACGCGAGCGCGTGCAAAAGACACCATAGCAGGCGGCGCGGCGGGAGGTTGTCTTGACCATGAGCCTGGCAGTTTCATATCGTTTTTTACAATCCTAAATCAGACTGTGTTGATTAAAATGCATCTAGGGATAATGTCAAATTTATATAATTAAAATAAAAGATAAATAAAATGCTAATGCTTTTATTAGGCTAGTAGTTTAACTAACACAATAAATATTTTTTGGTGCTTCAGATAGTTGTATGTAGGCTACTGTATGCTTTGCGCGACTAGATCGCTCTCTAGTGGTAGTTTCTGACAAGGTTTTGTTTGTGTGTGTAGAGTAGAGTCTTGGCTAATTAAAGATGACCTCCAAACCAGATTTAATCAGAAATGGGGTCAAAACAGTATTTGAATGTTTCATTGAGTGAAAATAAAATCAGCTACTGATAAAAACTACCAAATGTGTCACAACAACACTAAAATGCATTTGAGTCAATGAGAACAGTTCAGTCACACAACTCAAAAAACTTTGATTGAATAATCTCTGATAAGAAAGCAATAATACTTAATAACACTGTCAATTCATGCAAATTAGGTATCTAATATTTTACACCTGCTTAAAAGACAGTGCAGTCATTCTGGCTCCCAACTTGTCTTTTAAGAGGGAGGAATGTTGTGACACAGGGTTGATGAGGTTAAAGATGACAGCCTGAGGCGAAGTGACGAGCATTAGCACACAGTTTTAAATACTGTAACTCTAATAATGACCTATTGCTCTCTGTTTACCCCACCCATAACAAACACTCATGTAGACCTACACGTAAGCACATTCAACAAATGGAACAAATGGATGCCTTAAATTGAAAATCATCTGTTTATTTAAAATCTGATGTAGTAACACTTCCCAAAGCTAAATCTGGCAAACTGATGCATAAGACTGAAGTATATTGTAAACTTGCCTAATTGCACTGAAACCATGTCTAAATCTTTATTGATGCATTTTTTGTTGTTTTATGAACACAAATATTATTACACTTGCCAGACAAGCTTAATGAATCTGAACATTTAAATTTATAGCCATTTTTCTTACAGTTTTGCTCATAATAACAGAGAAAATGGTTACACTTTATTTTAAGGTGTCCGTGTTACAGTGTAATTATGCATTTAAGTACTGAGTAATAATAATTAACTTACTATAAGGTTAGGGTTTAGGATGAGGGTTTGGTTTAGGGTTAATGTAATTATGCATAATTTGTAGTTATTACTTCAATAACTACATGTAACACATGTAACAATGTCACTGTAAAATAAAGTGTTACCGAAAATTATAAGATCTCACAGCTTGATCACAGTTTTTAACCCAATGTAATCAGGTTCAGTTTTGATTTAGAATTCAACTTGTGTAGGCCTATTCAGTACACTCACTGTTGGCAAACTAACATCTTATCATTTAGTTATAATGCACATCTTCACCACTCTGTTATATCTTTACTAGATATTTAACTAAACATATATTATAAGAATATAATCTTTGGTTTGTCTAGTACTTCTGCTTTTGCAGTGGGAGAACTAAACGCTATATCACTGTCATGGACTCCAGAAAAAAGAAAAAAAAAAACTACAGAAGAAAATGCATGGCTTGTTGGATCTATGTGTGATGGCTGACTATCATGGCATAAAAAGTAAAAATCTTTGATTCTGGACGGATATGACCACCACCCTAACCCCTTCAAAAAAAAAAAAAAAAAAAAAGTTTGCGGCAAGCATCCACAAACATTAAAACAGTTCTAAGACGTGATAAAGCTGTGCACACTGATTACCATTAAAATAACTGCTGCTAAATCCTTCTAATGTAAAATCCTTCATAAAATATTGCAGTAACACCACAAAACAGTGCAATTATTTGACAAAATTACGTTGTATCCTTCACAAAACAAAAAGATTCTACTGAACACCCTGCTGGGGAAAAAACAGCTTATGGTTTGCTGGTCTTAGCAGGTTTAGACTGGTCTAGCTAGTCTCCCAGACCGGCCTAGCTGGACTTAGTCAGCCAGCTAGACCAGTAGTGCCCAAAAACCCTTTAAAACCTGCAAAATAACAAGCCTGACTAGGCTAAGAGACAAAGTATGTAGTGTTTTCCAGCAGGAAAATGTCATTATTTCCAGCATTTGGAAAAAAAGCTCCTGTGATATGGATAACTCAGGCTACTCCAAGAGTTTATACCCTTAACTTCATAAGTGCATTCATAAGTCAAATTTTCAACAGTGTCAGTCTGGAGGTAGTGCCGTAGCCTATATAGTGCTCTACCATTGGGTGTAAACCTAATTTGCACTCAGTGCGTTGACTGAACGTCGGTTGATTTGGCAGCGGCAGGTTTCCCATCATCTTCGTGATTCTGTGGTAGACTCGCGCGCGTCTTCCGTTTCTCTTTGAAGCGACCGGAGCGGGACACAAGGAGATTACGGCGATTGGAGCGCTCGTTGAAAGTTGGCTGAACAGCGGAGTCGTCATAGGTTTCGTCGCTCGGTAAGCAGTTGCCTCCTTCCTTCGCTGGACGTGTCGGTGAAGTGGGCTGTTGGCCTGGCTCAGCGGAGGGATGCTGATGTGTGGAATGATTACGGAGGTCCTGTTCCAGATTCGCTGCCGATTCTCTGGCTGCTTTTCTCCTCTTGCCCACGAAAGACCTCCACCAGGGAGCTGTTTTCTCCGTCATTGTTAGAACTAAAGAGATAATTAATAAATAAACAAACACGATCAAGTTACTATTTTAACATAAAAACTGAAAGAACTATGCTTGGTGTAGCTATATTTAGGTGTAGCTACATTGTAGCCTAATCTATAAACCCACGCTTATGACGCTATGACGTAAGAACAACAATAGACACAACATGTCTATTCAAGAATAACAACAACAGTGTAATCTGAGATAGATCTGTAATAGATGTAATATAGGTAGGCTACTTGATTGAAATAGGCTAGGCCTACTTCTCCGCCCTTAACAGGATAATGTTATAGAATGGAAATTGCTTAGGGGTCACTGACAAATTATGTAACATATATAAATAATCCAAGATCGAGAAAACTTAAAAAATGTAGTTTAAAACACATTACGGTAGGCTACACTCGGTTTCATATGAATCCGTATAGGCCCACTATTTTCTACCAAAACTTAAAGTTGGTAGATTTAATGAGATGTCACGGACACGGAGTGTAGCCTACATTATCTAATTTAAAAAACTGTTCTGGAAAAAACATTACATTTTATAATTCATAATAATTTACCATATAGGGGTATAGGGGACTCCCTGTTTTAGGATTTTGTCACATGACAACAAAATGGCTTCCTTCATTGACATTAAAAGTAGTTCACTGTTTTTTAAAGAAATAATATTAATAATAATAATAATAATAATAAATAAAATATTATTCCAAACTACTTATGCAAACGTTTTATTATTTGTTTATTTTCTGTTTTAAAATCTCCACACGGTTAGACTAGGCTACCATGCACTTTAACATTTGTAATTTAAGCAAACAATCTAAATGACAGTTATTTAATCTAAATAACTGAATTCAAGTTATATTTTCTATGAATGGAATTTTAAACATAATTTTGAATAACTTCATATATCCATACAAAACGAATGAGCGTGACGTTGACGTTGTTTGTCATACATGACAAACAACCTAGGATATTGTCCTGCGATGCAGAACAGGTTTACAGCGCCATAACCTCAAGAGAGTCTTTTACAGGTGATGATTCATGCCACAACAACGAACCTGATCATCAGCCTGAGCGACTCACCTGGACAAAAACGATGAGAACAAGATAAACGCAGCCCGAGGTTCCTCTAAATGAAAGGTGTGTTGAAA
The DNA here is from genome assembly GCA_037950665.1 of Hypophthalmichthys nobilis. NCBI lineage: Eukaryota > Metazoa > Chordata > Actinopteri > Cypriniformes > Xenocyprididae > Hypophthalmichthys > Hypophthalmichthys nobilis. The sequence goes on from CM075483.1 coordinate 20,503,017, forward strand.
CAACAGAGACGCTGAATCCTCAGAAGAAATCACGGTGCGTGAAAATCATCTTTCACTCCCACGTATCCGAAGACTTCACTCACTGAGACGCAGTTTTGCACATAACTTGCCTGAAAGGATATATTTTTGTCTCTGAGAAAGCGTAACATCATCCTTTGCCCAACATCACCTGAAGGAGGTTCTTAATATACCACGCAAAATCTGAACTTACGTGAAAGACTTTATAGTGCTGTCGCAGTTTACAAGTGTACCTGAGATTCCACCTCCGAAACTACAATGAGTGCACCTGTTCTTTCTTCTGATTGGTCGAACGGCCTGGGGATCGGTCACGTGAGGAGAATTCAGGTAATTCTGCTATGGCTGTAGGTTGGACTTACGGTTGCCCTGGCAGCGAACAGCGAGACGCTTTTTCTTCGGTGAAACTTTTTTCAATTTTTTTTCAAGGTGGGGAGCATTCTTGTGTGATCTAAACAAACGAGCCCAACCCTAAGCTACTATGTCAATGCCTATTGATAGACTAAACGTCGAAATTAATCGAGCAATTTGGACAAAGGCTATATCAGCTTCACATAGAAGAGTAGTGTTCCCACTAGTGGAGTGATGCCACATGCCGGTCTTAAATGTTACATAAATGACAATAGAAAGATTATTCTAGGCAGTCATTCTTAAAGCCCCACATGAATATAGAATGCAGTGTGTAGGCTATACTAGAACAGTGACTTGTTTTATGTTTGACACCACTTTACTGTGAATAGCCAACTAATGGTGTGAAAACTGCAGTGAGAAGTTATATTTCACTTTGGTTGACTCCATTAAAAAAGATATTTAGACAAAGACATTTCAGAGCTGAACAATCCCAGGCCTCTATGTTACACATATCACTGTTATCAGTATAGGTTACATTTGTAGGCAGTCTCAGGGTACTGACATTGTTTGAGGGAATCCCTTGAGGTCTTGCACCATTTAGTAACTCCCAGCTTGCCCTGAAGTAAAAGTTTAGTGTGGAATGATGCCAGTTTCTACTGTATATTGGCCAACAATGTTCCAGTACTGTCACTACACAATGCTGGTACACAGTGAAGCGTCAAGATTTACAACACATTTTCATTTTCTTATCTTTCAGTCTCTATTTGGGTCTTCCTCTCTCTTTGACAAAGACAATCACAGATATACAAAAAAAAAAAAAAAAAAAAAAATCATATTATTGGGAGATAACATACATTCAGTGAGTACACTGTAAAAAAAAGATTTGTTAGTTTAACTTAAAAAAGTAAGTTACCTGGTTGCCTTAAAATTCATTGAAATTAAAAATTTGAGTTAATACAATGAAGGCAATTGGTTTAATCAACAGAAACTCAAAATATTATGTTCTCTGAACCACATTAATTATTGAAGTTGATTTGACAAAAGAAAATGTTGTGTTAACAAATCATGAAAATAATTTTTTGCAGTGTACATTTCCATAATATCAAATCACAATCATTTTATGTTCTGATAATAATAGATTTGCAACTGAAAATACATATACAGTTTTGGAAGCTATAGCATGATATATAATAAAATACTATAATTGTAACAATCTTTTAGATTTTAATTTTTTTTAATTACATCGATATGAACTTTGCCATTACGATTCTGATTTAAAGATAAAAATCATTAAATTAGCACCGTAATGTGTTTGAAAACATTGAGCAGACACTGTTTGCTGGGTGGCCTGCAGGGTCATCCTAGGTTCATCTGAAAGGCAGATGGAAATCTCCTGGTTTCAGAGGAAGACTGAATGGGTCAGAGGGGAAATGGTCAGGAATGCTTTCTAGTTACAGTTTCTATACACCAGCAACAAGAGGTTAAGCCAAGGAATGCCATCTGAAATAGTCTCTGCTCCCTGTGAGCTGGTACCGGGTACAGTGAGGAATGCCACTCATAACTTTTCTGTGTGTGTGTGTGAAACAAAGAGAAAGAATGAGAGTGAGAATGAGAAAAAGAGGAAATATCCAGGAATGTGGTTTCCGCAGTATCATTCAACACTATGTGAGAGCAAGACTGCTATATATTTATGTCACCAGCCCAGCTGCATACTTGAGGGACTCCCTCTCTTCCACAGGGATCGAAACCACACATACTAGCCACATTACTTATTAACACATTACAATTCAAATGCACTACACACACAAATATGTATGCATGCACTCACGGCATGTTTTTATTGTATTGCCTAATATTGCAAAATTATATATATATATATATATATATACATACATTTTTGAGAGATAAAAACACAGATAAACAATGCACACATTAACACCCTTCAAGTATTTGATTAGGAGTTTACTTGAGAGTAAAGAAAGGCATACCAATCTTTCAGTTTGAGGAAATGAAATATAAACAAACCCACTGAATGATTTCTAAACCACTCTCTATCTATCTATCTATCTATCTATCTATCATCAACATACAGTGAGCTTAGTATGTCAAAACAATAGGATATATATAAAATATTGCACAAGAGCAGTTTTCAATTAAAACTTTTCACAAAATGGAGTCCTTTATAGGTTTCAAAATATGAAGCAACAGATATTTTCTTGTAGAACATGTTTATTGTTAAAATAATTAACTACACTGGTGGTTTCTTGAGAGGACCTGACATTATACATCCATGAAAAATGACCTCAAGACCAGTCAGTTAAAAATAATGGAAAAAGTGGCTCAGAAAGGTGAAGTCCTGAGAAAAGCTGTACCATAATTTTTGCTACTTTGATATTTTGTATATTATGTAATAAAATTCATTCATATATATATATATATATATATATATATATATTTGTACAAGTGTCCAAACGCTTTTGTCTAAATACTCTGTGTATATATTTAACTCTATATACTTTTCAAACATGTACCAGCACTGGCCTGCAGTACTGGCCTGTATAATGCATTGTTGAAGTAACAGGTGCACAATTCAGTGTTTGCGTCTAAGGGTTTTATTTCAAATGGACATCAAAACAAAAAGGTCTTGGCTGAAATTATGTCATCTTTCTCTTTCTGTGTGACCACTCCCTCTCTCTGTCTTTCTCTCTCTTTCTCTTTGAGCGCAAGAGAGGAAGAGAAGATAGAGAAAAACAGCCTGTTGGACTGGTAGAGTGGGTCTCTTTATTAGGAAACAGCAATTTATCTCACTGTACAATGTGCTTACTGTGTGTGTGTGTGTCTGTGTGTGTCATCTTTGCATGTTCATGCGCTAGTGTGCATTTGTTATACCATTGTGCTTGTGTCTAAAATAAGAATCGGGTCCAAACATCCAAAAAAAGGCTGTGTAAAAAAAGATGTAATTAAAAATTTTAAATAAAAAATAAGTTTTAGGCTTTTGAAAAATGTAAATTAAAAATGTAATATGAAATGAAGAAACAAATTTGCTTATTTGATTAAGTGATCATGTGAACTCTTTGTACAGACTATCAGATATTTGTGCATCCATTGAAACAAAAAGCATTTTGGATCATCTCAAATGCTGGAGAACATGATCATCAGGTTTTAAACAAACTTATATTCATGTTCATGTAGCTTGAGTGCTGCTATTTTTCACTTTTCACTCAAATGTAGAAGGCAATCATATTATTTGTAATGGGAAAAAATAATCAAATTAGAAAAAATGTAAAATATAAGCATTTACCCCACTGTATATAGAGACGTCTGCATACTTTTTTATGTTGCTCTGTCACGCCACTTCTATGGTAAGACTATTGTCATTTAATAGCTGTTTTGTGTTTTCACAACAAGAAACAGCTGCTTTTGTTCAAATGAATAACAATTGAGTTCGGAAGCACCACGTATCAGGCAATCATCATTAACATTTTTTTATCCTTACACAACCTCAAAGATGATTATAATGTTTTGTCAAAGTTCAGCTATGCTAAATGTTTCAAAACTAAAAAATCAACCAGCAGATGGCACTGCTCGCATTTACTCAGCAAATCATCCACTGGCAAAAGGAACAACAACATCTTGAAGCTTGTGTAGTTTGATTCTTATCAGCATTATTTAAAACCTCAGATTTGTTTTAGTTAGTCTTGCGTGCGTTTGTGTGTTATCTAAAAAGAATAAAGAGATGAAAGGAATCATTTGGTACAATGCAATGATGTGGAACATCAAACTCACAAGAGCTGCTTGCATTCGCCCCCCCCTCTCTCTCTCTCACTCACTCACTCAGTTTCTCTCTCCCCCTTCACATCTCACTTGGTGTAAAGGTTTTAATTTTTTCCAGATGTAACCCTTTTCACTGGTAACACTGAGAACAACTGATACTTCTCTCCAAACCATCTGTGGCTGACCGTTACAAGGTTGTTGGTTTGTTTCTTCCATGCCTTACAAAAGTTACAGTACTTGCGTAAAACAAAAACAGCAGTAAAGTGTTTAATAGTTGTGAAACCTAATATTAAATCACTGTGACAAGGAGGTGCTGTTATGGTTACTGTTGTTTCACTGTTCACCAACAACTGTGGCATGAGAAACAGAAGAGTGTTTTAACAGCCACAGTTCACAGACACTGTGACCAGAGAAAGAAATGTGTGTCTACTGCCTCTTCAGCATAATGTTATTCGTTTTAGAGGGGTTTTGAGAGAATGAATGTATACAGACTGGTCTTTAGGAGTCACTCAATAAACTCCAGTTGGACTCAAGAGGTCCTCATGATATGCTTTTAACTATTTTATTTTACTTTTTGTCAGGTAAACTGAAAATGTGGCAACATCTAGATTAACTGGTTTTATTCAAATCAGAAATATTATTTAATATAAATAAAGGCTGGAATACACTGTACAACATTTAAAATATGAACAGGTTTAAGTCACGTGGCATCATACACTTGCTGACTATGCAAATAGTTATAGAAAAAACTAGGCATCATACACTAAACGACACAATCTCAGACTTTAGTTGTTTCAAACACAACAAATTAATACATGGAACATGCTTCACGTTGAGACACTTGTGTTTAGAACATGTTCTAAAATAGACTCAAAATATCAGGCATGCTTGACTGGGTCTGAAGCTTAAAATCAGAGACTGTGCCCATCACTATGCAATTTTCTGTTAAATCTGTCAACTCCGACTGCTGAAAACCTAAAGACTGGCTTGGACTTTCTGCAAATATTGAAAATCCGAGCAAATGCTGGATTTCCAGTTAGTTCACTTCAGAATTAAAATTTCCTGATAATTTACTCACCCCTATGTCATCCAAGATGTATATGTCTTTCTTTCTTCAGTCAAAAAGAAATTAAGGTTTTTGAGAAAAAGATTCCAGGATTTTTCTCTATATAGTAGACTTTAACAGCTACCAATGGGTTGAAGGTCCAAAGTGTAGTTTTAGTGCAGCTTCAAAGTGCTCTACACGATCCCAGGCGAGGAATAAGGGTCTTATCTAGCGAAACGATCAGCCATTTTCTAAAAAAAAGAAAAAATTATATACTTTTTAACCACAAATGCTCATCTTGCACTAGCTCTGCAATGCACCACACATTATGTAATCATGTTAAAAAGGTCACGCGTGACGTAGGCGGAAGTACCGAGCAAGGGAACGTGCAAAGACTAAGTCAAACGGCTTTTACAGAAATAGGTAAAAAAACGATGTCGGATGATTTTGAAGTTGGAGGAGAAAATGAGATGGAGTTTTTCCACCTACGTCACACGTGACCTTTCTAACATGATTACGTAATGCGTGGTGCATCGCAGAGCTAGTGCAAGATGAGCATTTGTGGTTAAAAAGTATATTATTTTTTTATTTTTTTTTAGAAAATGACCGATCGTTTCGCTAGATAAGTGCCTTATTCCTCGACTGGGATTGTACAGAACGCTTTGAAGCTGCATTTAAACTGCAATTTGGACCTTCAACCCATTGGTAGCTGTTGGAGTTCACTATATGGAGAAAAATCCTAGAATGTTTTCCTCAAAAACCATGATTTCTTTTCAGCTGAAGAAAGAAAGACATAAACATCTTGGATGACGTGGGGTGAGTAAAATTTTTTTCTGAAGTGAACTAATCCTTTAAGTGAAATGACAACTTGAGGATTAGGCTATTTCAGGTTGAAATAGCTCTTTTTAAGGATAGATATCCATAAAAATGTGAACTCACCCTCGTTTAGTTTCGAACATCCTTTTTTTCCACTGAGGAACACAAATTAAGATATTGGGTAAAAAGTTTTTTTTTTTGCTTGTTTTTTTGCCCATATAATGAAAGTCAATGGGTTCCTTTTATTGTATAGTCAAAAACAGTTCAAACATTCAACTATCTTCTTTTGTCATTCTTTTAGTCGTACAGGTTTGGAACAGCATAAAGGTGAGTAAATGACAGAATTTAGATTTTTGGGTGAACTGTTACCTAAAGGATTTTGCATGATGCAAAAATACGAAAATGCATGCATTATAGTGGCATATCAGAAGTTTATTAATACGCAATTGTTTTGTGCATTCACTCCATAGATAATAAACACACACTCATACTGTGTAAAGGGCAGCAGAGAGTTAAAGTCTGTGGAGCAGATCTAGGTTAAAGAACTTAATGACCCAACCAGCTGCTGCTCATGTCAACCCCTCAAATCTCTTTTCCTTTTCTCCCCCTTTTTCTCTTGTTCTCACGAATACCGATACAGAGATATACACAGTTGCAAGCTCTAAAACTCCTGCAGACAGACGAGAATGTAAAATAATTCACTCTTTCATTCATCATAAAAGAGAGAACCCCACAAATTCATTCACACACATGAATAAATTTGCCATATTTTATAGTTTGGGAGTTTATCATCTTGCACTTGGATTGCTTGGGTGAATGAATGACTAAATGAGTGATGTGTTTTTATGGAAAGCTGTTGTTCATCAATAAGGCAGCATGTGTTTCCAATAGACAACCTCCCTGCTTTCTCAGAGAGGGTGATCGTTACTAAGAGACATCCCCCCATGAGAGACTGCGAAAGAGATGTGTTTGAACGTGTGTATGCATATATGTATATGTGTTTGTGCTGTGAGCTGTAACGACACTATGCAATTAAAAATACTGTTTTTAAAACTTAAAAATAACCATAAGACAATGTTCTGTAGAGGTTCCTATTAGCTTGTCACACAAAAAGCTCCCTGCAATATTTGAAGAACATTAGAAGATGGTTACAACTAAAACTAAAAAGAACATTACTAGAACATTAGGATTTTTTTTTTTTAAAGAAATAATCAAATGTGCTATTAACTATGCGCTAATATTTGCTTGAGTGTTCTCACATAAGTATATGAGAATGCTCTCTAGTTTGTGTACAAATGTACTGTATGACTTTGTGCACATATCGATTATTTTACAGTAGGCATAGTAATAGCTATTTTTAATTCACAGACTTGGTTCATGAAAACCATCTGCATCAATCTCTGGCAACAGGCACTTTATTACACATCCTGCCGTTTCTCATTCTCCATCTGTCTTTCTTTTTTCTCGTAGCCTCTTTCCCCTTGGCCCTTTTTACTTTTTTCTCATCCTTCTCTCTCTCCTTTTCATATCTGTTAGGTCCTTTGCATTCCTTGCTATCTGTTTTGCACTTTTCAAGAATAATGCCACATGGCTTCTTTCTCTTTCTCCCCTCTTACCTCCCTCACCTGTTGTTTATTCTTTCCAGTGTAACTTGAATTAAAGGGATAGTTCACCCAAAACTGAAAATTCTGTCATCATTTACTCAGCCTCAGGTTGTTCCAAACCTGTATACATTTTGGTTCTGTTGAATACAAAGGAAGATATTTTTAAGAATGTGGGAAATTGAAGAGTTCTGGGGCCCTACTGACTTCCATAGTATTTTTTTCCCCCTACTATGGAAGTCAATAGTGCCCCAAAGCAGCCTGGTTACAAACTTTCATCTCTTTCTTTGTGTTCAGCAGAACAAAGAAATTTATACAGATTATACAACTTGAGGGTGAGTAAATGATGACAGAATTTTCTTTTTTTTTTTTTTTTTGGGTGAACTATCCCTTTAAGCCAGTTGTGTGGTGTGATCATATTATTTTGTCCCACAAACACAACAGTTTTCTTCATCATGGCTTAGCGCGTGTAGTCGACAAATTCATGTGAGGACTAGACAGGAAATGACCCCTGGGTGTAGGGGTTCCTCACTGGAAACACACACATGCAAAGACATTTCAATGTGCAGAGAAGATATAAGTATGTTTGCATTTTCTGAATCTTTCTATTGCTTTCAAGACATTGAAAAGTTTGGCATTTTTGAAAATCAAACTCATAACACTAAATGCGCCAATCAGATCCTTGCTAATCTATTATTTCTTTGACATGAAAATATATAGTTTTTTTTAGAAGATCCAATTGGCAAATAATTATCAACACTGCTTGTGGCAACCCTCCTCCATGTTTGAGCTAAAAGGAAATATGAAACATCTGGACCTTTCGCTTAGTCGAGTGGACGTTATTTATTATGTTCTTGTTGGATTTAGAAATGTAATGAAAAACTGAATTATTCCATGATAACTTTTCTTTGACAAGCTATTTCTTCAGGAATACATCAAACTTATAAATTAAAGCGTTTTGCAATTCTCCCCACGCACCCAAGAGAGCGCGCTCCTCAATCCTTCCCACGACCTGGCACACGGCCTGAGACAGAAATTTGGTCTGAAATTCCCTTTCTTTACTTTTCTATTTTTCTCCCTGGCGGTGCTTTTTAAACAAGTAGTGGAGTCCAACATTGGGTCTCATGGGACCTTTGTGGGAAGAATGTTCGTTTGTTTTGTCTATGCACACATGTAATGTTGGGAGCCAAGGACTAGTTCTAATTGAGAACTGGTTCCATTTCTTTAAAAAAATATAATGCTACCAAGTAATTTTCATGATTATCTGTTCTGTTAAAGTAGGCATGAAATGGAAGTTGTAAAATTCTTTTCTTCTCCTATTATGACGTATATCCAAGTGAAACAGCTTCTCGAACAAGAAAAAAATGTAGAGTGGGATTTGATTTTGTCCATCGGGAATTGACTGGATCATTGTCATTTGCTATAGGTTGTTTGCACATGACATCATTTCTGTGGCACGAAATGCAGCTGGAGGGCAGGAAGTAATTTTTCTACATAGGAATTGCTATCACAAACTCAAAATATCTGTTTTGCGTCATTCATGGTTGCTCAAATCAATCAAACCGAGAAACCACAAAACTTTAATAATTTTTTAACTTTAAAAGTTGTCGCCTTTAATAGCATTTTGCGTCCGCTGATACTGAAATTAATATGGATATACCTGCTTACCTTTTTTTGTTTTTGACTTGGTTAAATTCACATTCTTCATGGTATCGTTTGCAGGGAAGATAAGCTATTTTATCCCATTGCATGATCATTTGGTGTTTTAATTTAAAGTCCCCCTAAAATCAAAATTTAAGTTTTTTAGCCTTTAGTATAAATATGTTAGCCTTAAGGTTATGAATAGACTGGTGTGTTCCAAAACAATGACAAAATTTGCATTTAGGAGATTCAAAACTTACAGGCTCTCACTTCCGCTAAAATGGATCACACATTTTCATGACATCAAATCGCAATTCAGCTTCTCATCAAATCTTCTGTCCAATCAAATGCTCTCTAGAATCTGAAGTCCCGCCCCCTCCTACACTCTTACAGATGCTGAAGCTTTGGCTGACATCGTTCATTTACTAGTTTCTACATGGTGAATGGCACATAGTGCACTAGATAATAGGGAACAATCCAGACAGTGTAAATATGCTTTCCATTGACGTGAATGAAATCTGTTTTCGCGTTAGTGTCATGTGAACCGCCGCAGCGAGAACACAGTCTGCTCTGGCCCAGGGACACGAGAACACAGAGCGGATCATATCCGCGGACCGCGAGTCGGCTTAGACCATGAAAGGTATTAGACCCACTTAAATTCTGCACAGAATGTTGTATTTTAAAGTGATATATAGAAGATTAGGAGGATAAACGGTTAGAGATTCGAAGGAAACAGAGGTTTTACTGAGTTTAACGGCTCTGGCCGAGCTGTGATGTAAACTAAACAGTATTGGCTATTTTAAAAAAGGGGCAGGGCTGTTCGATATATCGTCCTGTCTTCCTGTTTCAGTTGAAATTACGTAAACACATTGAATAATGCTGCACATTCCCAGACACTTCAGCAGGCCTTTAAGTTTTGTAGAATTCCGTTCACAATGTTGATCTGGTTACCGTGAAAACAGTGTCACGCGCTGCTGCTTCAGCCATCATATGGTAGAAAATGTCCAAATAAAAAAATGTTCAACAAGCTGACAGAAGTCTATCCATTTCTTTGTTGGAAGGGTGTAAATGTAACTGTAGTTTTAATGTTGTCTTTGTAAACATTTACTTTCCCATATGGCCTCGGAGGAGAATTCACATTCAGCGGACAGACACCAACACACTGTATGTTTTTGTATTTATTTCAACAAATGACAATCAAAATCAAATCCATAGAAGCTTGTAAACAGTTTTTGGCTCACCGAGTGAAAGTCATACTCGCAAATGTAATGTTTATTATTAAAACAAACAAAATACAAAACTTTCAAAAACACTCTGCAATGTGATTATTTTATTGAGTGATAGGGAGAGGGTTTAATCAGTGACATAATTAGATTTGCTATACGGCGTCTTCCCGTCACCTCCTCAACCTGCTTCATTTAGTGTTTTTACATGTAGAAAAGGTGAAAATTCAGTTTTTTCGCCCCTGAATGATGAGTTCCTATTGCAATTCTTGATTCTGCATGAATGACCTACAATGGCGACATTTTTCACAATCGTGACAGAAAATCAAAACCAGACTAGAACTCAACACGGCGTGACGGCAGCTTCATATTCTCTAAACAGTATATACTGCCTCAATAGCAGGCAAATCTTTCAATTCAGCAGAAAAATCACTCCTCTTAATAACATAAGGATCATGTCCAACATATGTTGTGATTTTTTTGTTTATACCTTTCTAAATCAGCACAGTACGGACTTTTCTCCATCTCGTCCATTCTAATTTTCACTTCCTGCCCTCCACCTGAATTTTGCACGTCATCAGAATCACGTTATTGAAACAAGCTATTCCTGCGATTTCATGTTGACCTGCTCTCTCTCCAAAAAAACATATCTGTGGATTAGGTATGAATGTTTGTTTTATTTAATAAATACTTTTGTTTTGGAACCTTTTGCATCTTTATCATCTTCATTGGACCTAAACGTTACAGAATACCAGACCAAGTAAGGAAAGGACTATGAATCAAACAGCAAAGTTTATCGCCCCCGTCCGAGAAGGATTACCAATTTCGGACTATTCTACTCACTTTAGTCAGCTCGTCCAGTGCCCAGTTTGATAATGCGACTCTAAATTCACTTTCCTGACTGGAGCTAATTATTATTTCCCAAATCACCTTACATGACTAGAGGAACTTGGAGAGAAGCCATCCTCAGGTGTCTGCAGTGCGCATATTCCCAGCTAATGCCATTGCTCATGGCCACTGCAAACACAGAGCCCATGCCCATCATTGGAGACAGAACACCCAGACACCCAGCCTCCCTCTCCGGCCTCCTCTTCCAAAGCTAGTCAGTCCTTCATCCTGCCTCCGCTGGTTCCCTCCAGTCCCTCGTCTCATCTTCTATTGGTTCATCCCTTCAAGTTGGATCTGCCACGGATCTTCTGGTCACCAGCTCTGTCTTGGTGAGTGGATTCCCTGGATTCGCCTTGGGGCGCCAAGCCCTTAACTCCACCACGGCCCGTCAACCAGTCAGCTCCACCTTGGCTTCTTGCCCCCTCAGCTCCACCAGGGACCATCGTCCTTGTGGCTCCACCGGGCTCCCTCGTCCCTCCAGCTCCACCTTGGTCAGACATCACTCTTCTGGCCACAGACTTCCGGGACATCAGCTGCACTTCATCCCTCCACCCCTTCGGCTCTGTTGGGCTCTGCCTTCCTTCCGGCTCTGCCTTGGTCCTTGGTCGCACCGGCTCCGCCTCAGTCCACCAGCACCCTGGCTTCTCCTCTGCTGCTCGTCACCGCAGTTCCACCATGGGGATCTTCAGTTTAATTTGCTCCTCCATGGGGGTCATCAGTCCTGCTGTGGTGGTCTTCTGCTCCTCCATGGGGATCTTCAGTCTCGTCTGCTCTCCTGTGGTGGTCTTCTGCTCTGCCATTGAAGTCTTCTGCTCCTCCACTCTCCTGAACTTTAATTTGAACATTTATCATTTACGATGCCAGGAGCCACCTTCCGGAAAGAAGGAACCTTTATTTTGGTTTTGTTTTCATATTAGACTTTCAGTTACCCGTTTCCTTGTTTCTTTTGTTTCCGCCAGTCATTAGTTTCTATGGGCACTCATTTAATGATCCCACCTGTTAGTCTTTGAGTTCATCATCATTATGTATTTAAATTCATAATTTCCTTCAGTTTATTGTCTGGTATTGTTGTGTGTTACATTCTATTATGTTGCCCTCATACCTGCGGAGTTTGTTTTATTTAATAAATACTTTTTGTTTTGGAACATTTCGCATCTTTATCATCTTCATCAGACCTAAACATACACAGTCCAGCTGTGGACCCAATGGGTGGAGCTTGACCTAGGTAGATTTAGAGATAGGGTTATGGATAGGGCTATGGTGTGGCTGGACCTTCAAGCTTCACCCATTACATCCAGAGAAGGGGAGCTGGACATCAAGCTCCACCGTTAGTGAGCACCACTTTTTTTACTGATCTGTTGTCATAGGGCTGAAAACATTGAGGAGAACAGTGCAGTGCAATTCTTGACAGAATTACTTTTTGCGAACTAGTTGTTTTTTAGTGAATCAAAAACCACTTATGAATCTGTCAAAACAGTTTCCGACTCACTTACTGATTCTGATTCACAAGTCATTTAGTCACTTTAGTCAGGTCCGTCCATCTAAAAATATTTGAACCATTAATTTTATGAAAATATTTTATCAGTTTTTGCTTTAGTATTTTTTAGGAGCCGATTATTTGAATTGGATTTATACTGCCTCTAAAAGTTTGTAAAAGTCATTCTAAAGTTTGTGTAAACAAACCATTGCAAGAATTGTTTTCCTGATTTATTGTAGGGCCTAATATGTTGAATCATTTGGAAACATCAGACTGCTAAGTAGTTAATGCAATAGGAATTGGTTTCCTCCCCTAAAAATTACAAAAAGAATCCTTAATACAGCCTAAGGAATCGTTAAGATAAATCTGAACCAGAATCTGTAGATCCGATTGATCCTATACACGAGTGTGTATGTCGTGTGACTCTAATGTCCACATCTGGAGGGGAGTGGGGCGGGGTGATCCATGCTGAACTCGGAGATGACTATGGTGTGTGTGTGTGTGTGTGTGTGTATAATCTGCAACAGATGACATCTTGGGGGATGAGAGAGTCTGGCGCAGGCTAATGTTTCCTTGGCTGGAGCCACATCAGTTCGCCAACGGTTGTGCAGGGATATCTCAATACAGCTTCAAATCGCTATGCAGTCGTGCTATACTTAAAAATAATCTAAATGTCTGTACTCGGGCGGCACTGCATCCGTAAAGCTTTAATTCCTGGCGAGGAAGAATTTGGCGAACCTGGACTGAAACAAAGGAATGTATTGAGTGTGTTGTTGTTTGCGTGTCACTGGAATGGCATATTTGCTCTACAACTTTCTTTTGTTGGGCAGTGGAGTTCTTTTATTATTCGCGCCTGTTTGCGCCATTTGCCCTGAAACATGCGACTGCCAGAACGCGCAGCATATCCTGTGCGCAAATCGCGGTCTGCGCGCGGTTCCCAAAGCGCCGCAGGTGGAGCGCGCAGGGGACGTGCGGGTTCTCGGTCTTGCGGGAAACTTCATTCACAACCTCAGCGCCTTCGACTTTATGCGCTATGGCAACCTAATGAGGCTTAATCTCCAGTTTAACCAAATAAGGAATATACACCCTAAAGCATTCGAGAAACTTTCCAAGCTGGAGGAACTATATCTGGGTAACAACTTAATCTCGGCAATACAACCTGGGACTTTAGTGTCGCTGAAAAAACTCACAATATTGTATAGCAATAACAACGAAATCAAGGACATTACTTCCGAATTTTTTAGTAATTTAAATAGTTTAGTCAAACTGAGACTTGATGGAAATTCTATTGAGCTTTTAAAAGAATGCGTTTTCAAAGGTCTGACAAATTTAATGTTTCTGCACTTAGAATCGAACCAGCTTCGCCATATTGATCGGAATGCTTTTTCGGGGCTCAGCAAACTGCAGTTTTTAAATCTATCGGACAATAAACAAACAGAACTGCGCGATATTTTTATGTTTTCCCATCTTAAGTCACTAACAACTCTTCTAATAAAAGGCAACCAAATAAGGCACATTGGAAATCACGTCTTTCATAATTTGAAAAAGCTAACAAAACTTTCGCTGAGCCACAACAAGATATTAAAACTGGACAACGAAGCCCTCAAAGGGCTCGCGCGCGTTAAAGAATTCGAGATAGACAAGAACGAACTGACAGAGATCGTGGCTGGTCTGCTGGACCCGCTCGAGCGCATCGAACACCTCGACTTTAGTGACAATCACATATCTCGCGTGGACCCCGGTGCTTTCGGCAGCCTTTCACATCTAAAAACCTTAAAATTGAAAAACAACCGTCTTATGAATCTCTTCGGCGGAATTTTCGCCACAAACGGCGTTTTGTTTCACGTAGAACTGAATGGGAATAACTGGACATGCGACTGCCAGATGGAGAAGCTTAGAAGCTGGTTGACGCATGCGCATTCTCATGGAAAGCTGTTGACCGTGTTTGTACGCTGCCTTCACCCCCCAGCGCTGGCGGGAAAATACTTGGACTATGTCAGCAACTCGCAGCTGGGTAATATGAGTGGCTATTGCGAGTCAGAACCTCTGTCTCAGCCAATGGAGAGCCGTGGAGCAGTAGTAGAGGCATCAGTTCTAAAGGAGGAAAGAGAGAAGCGAGAAGGAGAGAAACATGAAGAAGTAGGGGTTCAAGGGGATCAGGGGGTGCAAGGGCTTGTGACAACATTTGAAAGAAAGAAGAAAAGGAAACTAGTCAGCTCAAGGCCAAGATCCACAGCTGGAAAAAATGCCTCCTTATCTGATTTTTCCACAACAATGTCCACGTTCCTGACAAGCCACAACAACATCCACAACCAGAGCACCTTTGCTTCGGCCCAACAGGAGCAGTTCAACCTGCCCTTACAGGACAGAGCCAAGCATCATGACTCAAGAATAGCAGTGATCACTGATGCATGTCAATTCAACCATCACTCCATCCTGAACGTTAGCGTGGAAGATGTCACTTCCAGTACAGCCACAGTTCATTGGAGCACAACTCCCGATGTTGGACTAGTTCATGGGAAAGAACTTCTCTTCCGGGTTTTATTTGACCGTTTTGGCCATGCTTTCCGCTTCCCACGCTATGTTTACACAGATGGAACTGACCGGGCAGTGACCCTCCAAGAGCTCCGCCCAGACTCCACCTACATCACCTGTGTGGAGAGCGTAGTGGACGGGGCTTTGTGCCAGGTTGCCCCCAGAGATCACTGCACTGGATTTGTCACACTTTTGCCCTCCGTGACAAGTGAGGTCAACCTACAGCTCGTCACAATAGCAGCCCTTACAGCCAATGCTCTGCTCCTTCTTCTGGTGGGTGGAATCTGGCTGGGGCGTGTGTTGAAGAGGCGGATCAGAAACAGGAAGTCATCAGCTCATGCACATGTACGTCACATGTACTCAACCAGACATCCGTTTCGCTCGACTGTGGCTACTACCTGTGTCTCTTCTGAATTCAGCGGTTACCAGAGTGGCAGACAACTGGCTGAAGAAGGTGACCTCATCCAGTTCCCCGGCGAACGTTTCTTTGACAACAGCCACACACGAAGAGATGATGATGTCATAATGCTTAGATACTCAGACTGAAGTGTTTAGTGTATCTGAAAATACACAATTTTGGCACACAAATTATTTTTGCCAAAACCACTGAAATTGCAAATCTTTTTTCTTTTTCTTATTTTCTTTTCTTTTGGTTGATTGTCTAAGCCTCAGCTGCTGGTTGGCAGAATTGCTTGGTTTTGGAATTAATGTATTTCTGTCCGTGTTGAAAATGTATTACTTCTGTATTACTATCAGCGGAAGTACAGCACAAGTGAATTCATTTGTTGAAGTTTATACATTTCACCTTTATCATAGCTTTTTTTTTTTGTAATAAATATATAGGAGTTAATAGTGATTGTGCATAGTTTGTGTGTAATAGTTTCCTTTTTTGTTCTTTATAATTAATTAAATGCTGATCCATTCAAAACTCTACTCTAAATAGCCTATCACTAGATATTGTCATAAAATCGTTTTTGTTTTTTGTTTTTTTGGCGCACAAAAAGTATTCTCGTCGCTTCATAACATTAAGGTTGAACCACTGTTGTCACATAAACTGTTTTAAATACGCCTTTAGTAGCTTTCTGGGCATTTAAAGTGTTAATTGTCTTACTGGCAATGCAGGCCTCACTGAGCCATCGTATTTTATAAAAAATATCTTAATTTGTGTTCCGAAGATGAACAAAGGTCTTACGGGTGTGGAACGACATGAGGGTGAGTAATTAATGACAGATTTGTCATTTTTGGGTCAATTAATCTCTTAAACCTAGTCCCAGAATAAATGCATGTTTGAGCTGTTTTAACTGAAAGCAACTTGCACTGACATATCTTAAAATATGTCACTGCCATTGTTTTGTCTCAAGATGAACATGTTTTTTCTAGGGCATGTTTATAAAAGCTATTTAAATGTCCTAATTGAACTAAGGCCTAATCCTGGCTTAATCTAAACCCTGTCTGTCAAACCAGGCTACTGCCTAGCTTTTCTGCATAACTCCACCATAAGATGGCGCAAGAAACCAAGTTTTCACAGGACTTGCACTGCAACACTGTCTAACCACATTTCAGCAATCATTTATTTAAACTATCACCCATGCAGTCAAACCCTCAGAGTACATCAGCAATAATTCAGGTAGTTGGAGATATTCTAATGTCTGATTTAAATTTCTTGACCGCACTTGTATGTAAAAAGCTGGGCATGCTAATACACTAAAAACAGCAGTTGTGTCACAGCATTATGAAATTATTACGATGAACCATGAAAAAGGAGATCAGAACATATGGATACAGATATTAAGTGCTTTTAATTAAAAATGGCCACAAATGTGTACAAAAATAGATAAATATTTCAAAAAACCTGTACATGCATAAAACAGTTTAAACCTGCAGCGTTTACATTCTTTTTTTTTTCTTTTTTGAAATTCATAATTCCATATTCCACAGAATGTATAGCCATATAAATGCTTTATCTAAGCATTTATTTAAGAGATAGCACAACATGCTTGTATGTCATTTCCAGGAAATGTCAGTATTGACATTGATTGTCTCTGAACCAGTTAGTGTGAAATGTTGCTATGCAGTATTAAGAATACTGAGAATACTGAGTGCGATTAGTAATACACGAGTCCTTTACATGATTCTGAATTTGGCTATGTAAAACGAGTTGCATGTTCTGTCAATCCAAAATTCACATGTGATACTCTCAGTACTTTCTTAGGTAATGTGATACCTGATAATTTACCAAAGAGCCTCTGACAATATTTACAGCAACGACAAACATGTAACAACAGCTTTAGCTGGATCATCATAAATTTATAAAACTAGAGATTCCTATTTACAATTACAAATTTACAACTGCCCTGATTCAATGCATTTCACACAGCCTTGCCATTAGTTTCAGGATTTAGCACACACAGCTGTCACTGAAGCTATCAAAGCATTTACACTGAAAGTGGCCAAAAAACAAACAAACACATAAACACACAAATGTGCACACATACTCCAGGAGTAAAACTAGATGAGTGTCCCTGAGAAAGATCAGCTATAAAAAAGCACGAGGAAGAGTGTGAAAAGACAGATACAGGGTGAGAGACAGGTTTGAGAATAAGAAAACTAAATTTAGTGAGTGTAAAAGGACAGATTGTTTTCCAACGCTGTAAAAAAAAAAAAAAAAAAAAAAAAAAAAAAATCACAATGAGGTAAAATAAAACCACTGGAAACATCCATCTGACCCTCGGCTTATTTCCTGAGATGACAAGGGCCATAAATATAAACAGACTTCTGATGAATTATTCTATTCTTTAAAGAACATTACAGACATATACTGTATGTGATGCATACATTCCCTTTTAGTCATAAATCCAAGTTTTAAACATTTTGCTGTTTAGTTTTGCTTTTGCACTGATGGGTACCTGCTTTGTTATAGATGCCCTGACCATATGGCTCTGAAGATGGATTGTATTTTGTGTTCTCATCATTCTATATGTATGTAGGAGCATGTCATAGTTATGTGTTGTTAGTTAGGGTGGGAGTGTGTGGTGAGGTGAGTGTGTGGTAGAGTCGAACTTGAGGTTGAGATGCTGTTGTGTTGAATGGCATGTTGCTGGACAGGACTTCCTGTTGGGCTACCTACTCCACCTGAACATGAATACGAAAGGAGTTTATTAAAATTAGGCATTTTCAAAATGTATAAAATAATATACACATTGTATGTAATAAAACACAATATAAATACACTGCCACTCAAAGATTTGGAGCTGGTAAGATTTTTAAAATGTTTTTAAAAAGTCTTTTACTCTCACCAAGGCTGCATTTTAATCAAAATACAGTAATGCAGTAATATTGTGAAATATTATAAACACTTTAAATTACTGTTGAACTATTTTAATATAATTTAATATATTTTAAAATCCAGTCAAGCCATTACTGCAGTCTTCAGCGTCTCCTGTTCTTTCAGAAACATTTTTCTTCTATCAATGTTGAAAACTGCTTAAAGGGTTAGTTCACCCAAAAATGAAAATAATGTCATTTATTACTCACCCTCATGTCATTCTACACCCGTAAGACCTTCGTTCATCTTCGGAACACAAATTAAGATACACTACCAGTCAAAAGTTTGGAATCGGTAAGATTTTTAATGTTTTTAAAAGAAGTTTTGTCTGCTCACCAAGGCTGCATTTATTTAATTAAAAATACAGTAAAAACAATTTAAAATAACTGTATTCTGTTTGAATATATTTTATAAAGTAATTTATTCCTGTGATCAAAGCTGAATTTTCAGCATCATTACTCCAGTCTTCAGTGTCACATGATCCTTCAGAAATCATTCTAATATGCTGATCTGCTGCTCAAGAAACATTTATTGTGTACAATTGTACAAAATATTTGTGTACAATATTTTTTTTTTCAGGATTCTTTGATGAATAGAACAGCATTTATTTGAAATATAATCTTTTGTAGCATTATAAATGTCTTTACTGTCACTTTTGATCGATTTAATGCATCCTTGCTGAATAAAAGTATTAATTTCTTAAATTTCTTTTCAAAAAAATAAAAATAAAAATTCTTACTGACCCCAAACTTTTGAACGGTAGTGTATAATGTTACAAAAGCTTTGTATTTCAGATAAATGCTGTTCTTTTGAACTTTCTATTCATCAAGGAATCCTGAAAAACAAAAAAGAACACAACTGTTTTCAACATTGATAATAATCATAAATGTTTCTTGAGCAGCAAATCAGCATATTAGAATGATTTCTGAAGGATCATGTGACACTGAAGACTGGAGTAATGATGCTGAAAATTCAGCTTTGCCATCACAGGAATAAATTACTTTGTAAAATATATTCAAACAGAAAACAGTTATTTTAAATTGTAAAAATATTTCACAATATTACTGTTTTTACTGTATTTTTAATTAAATAAATGCAGCCTTGGTGAGCAGAAGAGACTTCTTTTAAAAACATTAAAAATCTTACCGATTCCAAACTTTTGACTGGTAGTGTATATTTGATTAAATCCGATGGCTCAGTGAGGCCTCTATAGACAGCAATGCCATTGTAAATCTCAAGATCCATAAAGCTACTAAAACATATTTAAAACAGTTCATGTGAGTTCAGTGGTTCTACCTTAATATTATAAAGCGACGAGAATACTTTTTGTGTGCCAAAAAAACAAAATAACGACTTTTCAACAATATCTCGTGATGGCCGATTTCAAAACACTGCTTCGGAGCTTTACGAATCGAATCAGCGGATCGGAGCGCCAAAGTCACATGATTTCAGCAGTTTAGCCGTTTGATAGGAGATCCGAATCACTGATTTGATTCGTAAAGCTCCGAAGCAGTGTTTTGAAATCGGCCATCATGCGATATTGTTGAGATATTGTGAGATAAAAGTCATTATTTTGTGAGATTTACAATGGCATTGCTGTCTATAGAGGCCTCACTGAGCCATCGGATTTAATCAAATATATCTTAATTTGTGTTCCGAAGATGAACGAAGTAACAATATAAAAGTCTTTACTGTCACTTTTGATTCACCTAATGCATCCTTAATGAATAAATAAAAAATAATAAATAAAATAATTTAAAAAGGTCTTACTGACCCCGAACTTGTGAACGGTAGTGTAAGAATATCGAATTAAATAAATATTTTATTAAAATCAAAAAATTAATTAATTAATATATTTCAAGGGATGTTTGACAGTATTTTCATGTGTCACAATGTGTTCGGAGTTTATATTTTTAATTTTCTTTAATTAACTTAAAATTATAATTAAAGATCATTTGTTTCTTATTTAATAATTTGTTTATTATTATTTAAGTACTCATTATTGTGATATTATACTATTATGATGTAGAAATACTTTTATTTTATTTTCAGTTTACTTTTTTCTTTGCATTATTTGTATATTATTTAGGGGTGTTTAATTGTCATGGTGCAAAAAAGTCATAGTTGTCCTAAAAGACGCCCTTCATTTTTTAAGCAATATATCATTTATTATTATTATTATTTTGGGGTGAAATATGAGATGCAGACATGTTCTTCGCAGGTTTTAATGAGATTCAACCATAAAGAGTAGTATGTGAGAGAAAGGAGGAGAGAATGAGAAAATAATTCATACTCACTCTGCGTTTCTCTCTGTCTCACAGAGACAGGACAGTCTTTATGTGCAAGAAGAATTTGCTTCAGTTGAGTGACTTCTGTCCTGAGTGATGTCACCTCATTCTAAGAAAAGACAAAAAATATATGACAACAAAGCAGCAAATCTATCATGAAGTTTCAATTGTATTTGATTCTACATATCTAATCGTGCGTGTGTAAATGTACCTGTAGTTGTAAGTTAGTGTGTGTAAGCTCCTCAGCCTTCCTTTCCAACGACATCACCCAGACTTTTCTCTTCTGTCTGCACCGCGTGGCAGCAGCTCTGTTTCTCTCCAGAAACTTCCGTCTGCGCTCATCCGGGTCTTCCTCTGCTGTCCGTCGGCGTCTGCTCACGGTCGGCTGTGGAGGAGACTGCGGGCAGTGGGTGTGTTTTGGTGTGGAGGACATCTATAAAACACAAACATTGCATTAAATAATACAATAGATTAAGACAAACTGTAAAAGTCAGAGTTTGGCGCAAAAATCTAGACCTGTGTAGGTATTGGCTGATGTGAAAGGGGAGGGGCGGTCTGGTGGGAGGAGCCAGGATGCAAGTGTGTGGGTGGAGAGTGGTGAGCATGGCTGTGAAGTGATTGGTCTTGGCTTTGATGTTGATGTGCAAGTCTTTGCGGTGAGTGGCAGTGCTGCTGGTATGCGTGATGATGAGATGAGGATTGTATATGCGACAGTGGGTGCTGTTGTGATGACATCATCTCCATCATGTGGCAAAGAGGATTCTGACTGCCATTGGAGACTGCAGGCTGGCTGTGGGCTGGTATGACCTTTGACCTCTGAAGGATTAAAGATGGGAAAGATGGGTCAAAAAAAGCTCCTGGGGTCACTGTCAACATCATTGTCATATAACACTGTGGATAATTGCTATTTAAAAGGGAAATGCTTAAAGCAAGATTTGTTGTACCAACTTTTGCAGGCAACCATGTGTTTTTAATTTCTACATCTAAGGTTTCCTGTGTGTAGTGATTGTTTGCGATGGTGCGATTACTTGGCACTTTTAAGTTTTTTAAAACACAGAATCTACAAAGACGGCTTTGAAAAGACAGATGATAACCAGGTCAACCCGAAGCCTTTGAAATTCAATCTCCTCCACTTTCTGAAGAGAATCAGCGCACGAGAGTCTCCTGCATGTGTGTGTGTGTGTGTGTATGCAGCTTTTTAACAGGCAAAACCGCAACAGTGCATGTGTCTGAATTAGATAACACAATCAAGATGTCTACATTAGTTACAAAGCACTGTGGCATTATAACCTCTGTCTGACTTGTAATGTTTCTATAGAGACATCATAATCCTGTAACCATGGAGTCAAATCATTAGTAAGGGGCTGTACCTGAAGGGAGGAGCACGAGCCAGAGTGGGTGGGGCCTGGGATGCCAATTATACTGGAGTTCATGGACAATTGCGCCTCCATCTGTTATTTTAAAAAATATATGAAATTATTGTGCTGACATATAAAGAAATAGAGTTATTATTTAGATAATTATTTTACTGTGCAGGTGGTTTTGAAATGCTCTCAGGTTTACTTACATTCATTGCTGATGTCCCAGGCATGGTGTTTGCCTGTGTGCTGTGCAGACAGCTGGGTGCAGATCTGTAATAAGTCAGAAGGATTCAGATTAGTAGTGGACAAAAGTGGTCGGTATAAAGCAATTTAGAAATTTTCAGAAAGTTAGTGTTTGGCTGAGCCCACCCAAACATCTGTCTTGCCCACCCAATCAGACTTTAGGCAAAGATAGCGTTGAATTTTTTTGATGATTACAAGCAATCTTTTCATTGATTACAAGCAATCTGAGGTGGGCTGTGTGTTGAGAAGCTTGAATATGGGCTGAAGACTGCCCCAACCAATCATTACACAGAAAATTGCTGTATTTTTCCTTTTTAAGATGAAAGCAAAGCCGCATTATACACGAGGCGCTTTCAGTCTGTTGTGGAAAAGTAAAGGCTGACAATCTCACGAGTGATAATGGGCAGAAATATTTGCCTGCTATCAAGGTGCGAATTAGGGGTTTAAAATGTATCTTAAAGGGTTAGTTCACCCAAAAATGAAATTTCTGTCATTAAGTACTCACCCTTATGTCGTTCCAAATCCGTAAGTCCGTTTATCTTCGGAACACAAATTAAGATATTTTTGATGAAATCCAAGGGTATCTGAACCACGCAGTGCAGGCTTTCGTGTTCTACGTCCGAACACCGACTCATTATTGGCTGGCTCCTGCGTCATCATCACATGCATGCGTCGTGCTGCCCACGTGTACAGCGCCGGCCAATACTGGTATTCGGACGTAGAACACGGAAGCCTGTACTGCGTTCACTAAAGGCGGGTACACACTGTGTGATTTTGGCCACGATTTGGTCGTCTGAGACAAATTTTGAGAATCCTAAAAGATTCCTATTATCCTAGGCAAAAATCTGTAGTCTTTGATTGCTAGTTTGACATGTTCACAGACAGCCGATTAATGACCGTTGCGATCAGATTTTACCTCCGACGAAATTCTGGCAGTGTCAGAAGATTTGGCGCACAGTCCTGCAGCGTGACTTCTCCTACGACAAACGTCAAATTGTCTTCATTTTTCAAGATAAGCCGTGATCAAAATTAACACTAGAGATTTCTTTGTTGATGTGTGTGGGTTGATGATGTAAAACTCCGGACAAGTTTTCAAGTGCGCATCCGTTTTTAACACGTCTTGACTGTCGTACAGTCTGACATATAGGACAGCCGAGATCCCACAGTGTGACATGAGGATCTTGTTCGTACAGTCTGACAAGCAACAATCGTAAAGGACTATTATAATTCGCACAGTGTGCACCCGCCTTAAGTCAACTGTATATGACAACAGTTCAAATTGTTAAATAAAGTTATTTTTGTTTTGTTTTTGCACACAAAAAGTATACTCGTTGCTTCATTACATTAAGATTGAACCACTGTAGTCACATTGACTAATTTAATGATGTCTTTAATACATTTCTGGACCTCAAAAGGTGCAATGACTTTGCTGCCTATGTGTGGTTCAGATACCCTTGGATTTCATCAAAAATATCTTAATTTGTGTTCCGAAGATGAACGAAGGTCTTACAGGTTTGGGATGACATGAGAGTGAGCACGTAATGACAGAAATTTAATTTTTGGGTGAACTAACCCCTTAATATTTACTTGTAAAGCAAACCGTCTATGACAATGTTAACAACAACACTGAAGTAAGATTGTGGGGTTTATCTATCAATAGATAATATTTATATATTATCTATCAGCTTACTATAGCAACAGTAGGCTCCTGTCACGTTTACTTTCAGAACTGTCATTGGATGATGGAAAAGTAAAAACTAGCATTTTATTTACAGTGAAAATTAGATTTCTACATGCAGAGCTGCAGACATAGCAAAAAAAAAAAACAACAACAAAAAAACATTGCCCACCCAGGATATCTGCTAGCTCACGCTTCTATAGTCAAGAACCAGTCCTGCCTTTAATGGGGAATAGAAGAGTATAGGGGTATTCTGGTAAATACATGCTAATACTCACTGTTTATTTGAAGTGGAGTATGTGGCTGTGCATTGAGACTGAGGCTGTGAGCTGTGTGTGTGGAGCTGGTTCTGGTTCTGGTTCAGATGGGCCAGAGCGCACTGCTGCTGTTGCTGAGGCTGAAACTGATGATGTTGACCCTGCTGAGGTTGTGTCTCAGTGTGAGGCTGGTTTTGACCTGACACCTGAGCGGAAAAGTTCTATAAGCAAGAACGGATATAGAATTTAGAAAACATTTATATGCTAAATATTCTAATATTTATAATATTTAAAAATATATATTTATAAATGATAACTGATATCATTTTTTCCTTCCTCTGAGCTCTCCATCTGTGTGTATGTGTGTATGAGAACTGTTTGATATTTAATACTCTTAATATGATCATCTGATAATCTGATCCGATTGCTTGTTTTTTTTCTTTTTCTTTTCTACTGTCCATATGAACACATACACACAAGCAAGTACAAAATTATATGTGGACTTTACATTTTTGTTAAATGTTTGATTACTTTTTGTTTGATTATTTAATACTACTTCATACAACATAGACTTTTATGCAAACATTTATTTACTTGCACATTTCTGTAAGCTCTCACCGGTTTTGTCTCCTCCTCCGCCTGTGACTGGTTAAGCTCCAGGTCAGTAAAGAGGCCCACTTCCTCACAGTCCCGTAAGAAACGGGTTGGAGTTGGAGTCTGATCTATAGATGAACAAAGAGTACATGTTTATCATGAATGCAAACAGGATCATCAGATTCCACACACAAAATGCCACTGGCAATATATAAAGGAAGTAACAAAATATACCAAAATATGAGATTTTTTATTAATAAAGGCAAGACAAGTTTATTTATACAGCATGTTTTATACACAATGGTAATTTGAAATGTTTTACATAAAAATTACATATAATAAAAATAAAAATGATCATAAAATAGTCATAACAGATGCATAAAAAATAAAAATGGATTCAAACTTGTTTTAAAATGTAATAAGTAAAAAGAAAAGAGAATATTACATAAATAAGATGATATAGTGCAACCAAGTACATAGCATAAATGAAACATTGTATTAATTATTTTATATATTATATCATAAATATACTATATATTATTAGAAATAATATATTAATTAATATCTATGCATATTTGGAAACTTTTTAGTGTTTATGAAAATTAAAGTGCTGTAAAATCTCTGGAAATGTCAAAATTAAAGTGTAGAAAGGTATGTAGATATAATAAAAAATAAATGTAGACAATATAAAATTGATACTATATATATTAAATGTAAAAGTGTAATATATATACTAAACACATGTAAACTGAGGAGGCATTGGAGATTTCTCAAGGTCAAGAGTGAAAACTTTAGATCATTAGATCAGTAGATCAATATCAAGTAACCTCCAGGCATTCTAAATGAATGTAAAGAAACTAGCCCTTTTCTCAATGCCATGAGCAAAACTTGTCTAAAGTAATCTTCTGGCATGCTTGGAAAATGTTAAAAATTAACCCTATGTCATAAACATGAGCCTGATTTTGCTCGTGTTGTTTTGGTAATTTAGAGGTAGTCTAAACGAAACTGCTTTTTCTAGACAACTATGAAAGGGGTCAGAAGGTAAAGTCCTTCTTTTGTTTTTTATGTAAATGTTTCTGTCGCTGCAATGATGGCTCACAGACCCCAGAGGTCAAGGGTCAGGCTGATGTTTATATATCAGACATTGGGTTTCCAGGGTAACAGACACTGTCTAAATGCTAAATTAAAGGAGATGGAGCGCATAACCTATCATGACACTCACACACACATTCGCTTTTAACAGGCTATTATATTACTGACCTCAATCTGTATATTGATACTGTTTAGTTGCATAGAAAAGTAATACATTGTTGATGATAAAACATGAGTATTTTTGTGTGAATAGTTGCATACCCGCCCTTACCTGAAAGCATATTGTCACACTTAATAGAAGAGAATTTAAGGGTCATCTCATGTTTGTGTCTGTGAATTATTAGGTGATCTTCTCTTTGGAAGCGCTACGAGAAAAAGAAACATGGTAGGCCGTGACAATGCTGAAAATGGACAGCTCCTTTTTTACATAAAAGATACATATGAATTGTAATTCTTCAATATACTGCAATTTACTACTAAGTGATGGCTAAAATTTGTGACAGCATACATAAAACACATTGTTGTAGCTCTAGATGACATGACAACCACCAGCAAACTGGACATCTGTCGCTTACCTGCGAGCATCCAGGAGCAGTGCATACATATGGCCTGTCCTGATCAATATTCATCACTGAGATCTAAAAAAACCTAAGCATACATATACACACACATGCACACAGACATACAAACACATGCAGACATGGGAGATGACATTATAAAATGCTCATGACAAATAAACAGACAAATAGGTAAATAAAAATGATCTATCTGTCAATATACAAATGTATTTTTATGAAAATAAACGACAGGCAGATAGCTAGATAGATAGATAGATGACACCTAATTAGTGAAATATAGTTTTAAAACGCATGAGCTATTCATATTTATCTCAGTTCTCCTAATTCTGCTCACATTTCCCTGTTTGAGTTCTCTTCTCTATGTGTTCTCTGTAAATAACGTACTACGTATTAGTCGCGCCTATATATAAAAAACCCCTACTTGCCCGGTCACTCATAACGTGAGCATTCCTCTAGTCATGACATCATCATTTAGTTCAACCGGGGCCAGAGTTTGAATTGGCAAGACGGCTCTACGGTGCTAAAATGCCAAGCGTCTAACCGGCCTGCAGAATGACGTAATGGCGAAACCGGAGGACTCACGCGGTGTCACGAATTTTACAAACCCAAACAACTGAGATCAGACATTATAACCAGGGGCAATAATGTGCCATTTTAGCGGTAAAAACATCGTGAAGTTGTCTGAATCACTTTGGAGTACGTGTCAGCAGATGTCATATTGGGTTTAATTGAAAATAATTATAATAATTTGATTAATCCAAAGCAAACGCAAATACTTACGCCCTCAAAACACGCGCACGTGTGCAACCAAACATTAAAATATATTTAAAATTCAAACAGTCTTTGAACAGCTAACTGTCCAACAGCCATTCCCCTAAAGCGTAGCCTATTTGTTGACAAGTTTGTTGACAATCTGTATGCTACTAAAGATTTACAAAGACATCCATTTTCCGATAGTCAAAACCTTTTTTATTCTAATACTCTTTATTTATCTGTTTGTTTGGTGGTGTCACACCCCCTCGAACCGACATTCAAACAGTTTACGAACATCTCAATGGAAACCGGCACTTTGACAGACACTAACTTGACAGTAAAACAACAACAAAAAATCCCAACAGCACTGTACAAGAAACGCGCTACACTGGTGTTCTGAACTAAGAGTGGAATCATATTCACAAGCGAGTGTAAAACAGTAATACTAACTTACCTAAACGCACGCAGACTGAGACTAGCAACGCTCCTCGCGCTCAGACGAAGCACGCTGAAGTGAAACGCGATTACAATATGATCTATTTACAGAAGCATTACATCACCTCACGGTGACGTCACGTGGGATTCCTGAACTTCTAAATCATTGCGGTCCGCTTTTTAAAAAGAGGAGGGGTTTTAGACTGCGCGCACCCGCCCACCGGAGGATGTAGCGGGCGTCCGATGCGGACATTGGCGCGTTGAGAGAAAAAAGGGAAATGGGAGGCGCTTCGCTCAGTGCGTGCTGCGCCAACAGCTGTCTGGAGCTGTGCGCGGGACGGTCCCGATTAGAGAATGGTGTGTCATGATAGAGAGAAAGAGCATGTATGAGCGTGTTAGCGCTTGGCTTAACCCTTTTAATGACAAATTATTTCCAGACAATTGTTTGCTTTTTTTGATGGTCAATGAAATAAACTGCTTGTTTTTTTTTCTTTTTCTTTTTTATGGTTACAATGTAACCGGTGGAAAATAATTGGACTAGTCATAGTCAAAATTCAATAAGACCCAAGAGAAAGTTGCAAATCATAAAATAACATTATTTAATGTTTCTTTTTTTTTTTTTTATCAGTAACGTTGTTTAATATTTCTTTATATTTTTTTCATTTTATTTTGTTGCCTGTTTAATGTAGCAATGAGATTTTGTAATGTGAATTAATCAGTTGTTTATTCAAAATTGGGCTCTTGGTTTTATTAATAAATTAATAATATATCTTTTGAAATATACAAAATATGGTAGCTGTATCGTCTATATTTATAGAACTTTGACACTGACATCAACTTTTAGAGTGGTAAACTAAAATTAAAAAGTTCTGATCATTTGACTATTTA
Organism: Hypophthalmichthys nobilis; assembly: GCA_037950665.1. NCBI lineage: Eukaryota > Metazoa > Chordata > Actinopteri > Cypriniformes > Xenocyprididae > Hypophthalmichthys > Hypophthalmichthys nobilis. Next base: position 20,531,875 of record CM075483.1, read on the forward strand.
CACATATTGTCATTTTTAAGACAGTCTAAACTTTTATTAATCAGTGACAGCTTTAGGTAAAATGCATATACTACTATTTTTAGACCCTTCAAATTAAAAGTAAATTTTCACTTTAAGAGTTCACTTTGCAGAATCAAGGCAATGGAAAAAGACCCATTATGTTTTTTGAGGGAATGATTTAAGACAGAATGGTTCTGACTTATGCTAGTCAAAATGGCCGTCAGAAGGCTTCGTAACCAAACAAAAAATGCAAAGCCACAAAGTGTGAGACATCAAAGATGCTTAATATGATGACATTAACCTGATGATGAAAACAGGTGCCAAGATTAAGTTTTTACATTTAATAAAGCAGCTATATATCTGGTTTTCACCACTTTAATAGTGTCTAACCATATTGTGTTAAACTACAGATGTCATGATTTCAAATATATGAGAGAATGTGGATACATTCAGATTATCATAAAACTGAGGGGTGTGTCTGATGTTTCAGAACAGCGTGGTCCTTTTGTGGTAACTGCTAGGGAAAGAGTGAAAGAAAAAGGCAGAACAAGTGGGAGGGAGAGAAAGAGAGAGCGTGATTCATTAGCCTGTTCCAACTCAGAATGCTAGTAGCTGTTTCCTCAGCAACACCGCAAAACAGGAAGTGGTAATGATGTCACATCAAGCCTCAGCCTTAGCTGACTCCTACGTCTTTGAGTATGAATCATTCACACACAGAGACAATGCAGCAGAGGGCATGCACCCACAAGTCTCATATGACATCATCCCTGTTTGTCCCATGATATAATTCACTGTAAAAAGGAACTGTGTCAAGTTCACCTTTTGTTTCACCATTTAAAGAATACACAGTGAAATTGGTGATTTTTACATTTACATTTATGCATTTAGAAGATGCTTTTATCCAAAGTGACTTACAAAAGAGGAACAAAGGCAGACAACAATAATAAAAATAAACTTTTGACTCTGATATCAGCTATATGTGGTTATTCTTTTAATGCCTTCTTCACTTGTAGTACATGTGAATGAGCATATCCTCCTGACTACCAAAAAAAAGTTTTGTGAATTTAGGATTTTTTTCATTTCATTGTTTAGAGCATAAAAAAATGGGAAAATAACATTTTTGAAAAATGATATTTTATTCATATGTTATGTTATGTTCTCTGTAGAGGACACCAGGACTCAGTTAAAAAAGACATGAATAGACATGAAAAGGCTAAAACAATAGGATTTTGTTTTAAATCGGCAATACATTTTTAGGTTTCAGGATTTTTTATACCAAATTTTGTATAAAGATGACTCTCAACTATGTTTTGAAAGATATAACAGAATGATTTGATATACCATTTTGCTTTAAAATGGCCATAAATGTGTTTTCCCATTATATGTATCTAATTTGCATATTCATCTGTTTTTGGGGCAATATGTAATGAAAAAAGAAGCGTAATAACTGGAGCAATAATTGGCAAGATTTTCATAATAATATTTAATATTTCATAGAAATATTGATATATAATTTCTTTCCCTAGTTGTGTCTCCCAAAATGCATAATAAACTGGTTAAACTGGTGTTCTCTACAGTGGACATGTATGAAATCAATATCCTGTCATATTTTGATTTGAAACCCCATAACATTTTCCTGAGATGTTGATTTATGACAAACAATTTGAAAATTAGTCAGATTTAAATGACAATTACAAAATATTATCATATTTCCACACTGTAAACCAGAATAAGTTGGCAAAACTCAAAAAAATTGAGGTAATCAGTTACATAAATTTTTTTAAGTTAAGAAATTAAAAGTTTAAGTATAGCAGAACTAGCAGATTTCAATTTTGTACTCATACATTTTTAATCGCTCTTGAAAATTTTGAGTAAGTTATTCATACATTTAACTTAAAATTATCATGTAATTGTCATGTTATTTTTGCCATTTTTGCCTTTATTATGATAGGACAGTAAGCAGACAGGAAGAGAAGTGTGAGAGAGAGAGAAGGGAAAGGTCCGCGAGCTGGAACTCGAATTCGGGTCCCGCAAAGCTATCGGCGCTGACAAAATAATAGCATGTAATCTCAATTTAAGTATTTTTAGTAGTGGCAATTTAACTAGCTAATTCAGCTAAGGCTAATTAGTAACATAATGCTTTGATATCATTAGAATAGCATAGCAATTACTGAAAGAATACAGCAATATAAATCATTTAATATATATATCTGTTCTCAAACCAAGCTAATGCTCCAAAAAAAAAAAACACTTTAAAAAACTTAAAAAAAAAACACATAACAGAAACTCTTCTAAATTAGCATAGCAAAGCATTAAACACAACATTAATCTTGAAAAAAAAAACATTATATAAGACTTAATTTTAGTATTCACTCTCTCTTTTGAGTGTCATGGCATAGCATGCTGGGAAATAGCCCAGTTTCAAGTAAATTTAAGTTTGTATAAATTAAAAGAAACAAGTTCATAGAACTCAGAACAGTGAAACAATTCAGATTACTTAAAATGTGTCAGTTTTGTGAACTCAAAAGAAAAAGAAAGTTCTAAATACTAATAAAAGTTAATTTGATTGAACTAATTTGTTTAATTTGAGTTTGCCCTACTCAAACCAATTAATTATTTTGAGCTTTAGGGTTTACAGTGCATAAGGGCAGCCATTATTTAAGACCAAGGAGAGGGAATGGTCGTGGTGAAACTTCCAAACAATTGGTACCTCTGAAAAGCCCTGAATGTGCTCTTTACATGATATCCAGACTTAAAACTGTGACATGTAAGGTCTTAGAGAAATTCGCTAAAATATAATGTCCTCTATAGAGGACCAAACTGAGTGTCAGGAGGCTACGTGCTTGTGTATATGCATATAGCAGATCACACATCTGTGAGTAATTTTTCACATGATCCTTTGTAAGGTCTCAAGGATTTACTGCATATGAGTGATACTGCACTGAATCAATCCTGAAATCTTTGATATTGTTCAATCATACTGTTTGACCTGGAATGTCCTCCTCACAGTTTTTAACATCTGGCATCGGCTGCTTATGTCTATCTTGTGTGAGGCAGATGGTTGCACTTACTAACATCTGGCAGGCTTTGCATTATGACATTATAAGGTATGTCCCAAACAGCTGTCTGTATGTTTGTGAGCTTTTCGGTACAATTTGAGTCTGGATTTAGAAGCTAATCAAATTATGAAGCTGTAGAGAAAATATTTTATTTCCAGAGTACATGTTTATGCAAGTCTGTTTGTTTGAAAATAGTGCTGTGGAAAATATTTGAACATTTACTCAGGTATTTACATAGCCCAACGGCAGAGAACGTTTATAACAGGGAGATTTAATGGATGATTAACAAGTGATGGTCAGCACACGGTCACTGTCACAGGCTGATCAAAGGGACATTCCTCCTGCTCTTTGTGAACACAGCACCTTACATGGATGCTTGTGTCACACCTGAGAGATCCTCAGTCTTTTCAGAAGGTTTTAAAGGAGGAGGTCAACATTTTTCTTCAGTAAAGTAATGCCAATTAGAAGTCTAATACTGCATAGTATAGAGGAGTCACTTGATGCTATTGTGTAGTTTGATTCATTCAAATATGCGTGTATATACAGAATTTGCTGTAATTGTAAAGTAAAAATGCTGGTCATTTACCAGTAGCAGACAGCAGGAAAACAAAATAATGAATATAGGTGTTTAATGAATTCTTTAAGCTGCAAAGGTGGCACAGAAAGCTGCATTTGAAAAGTGCATTTACACACTGTTTAATGCTGCACAGAGAAGACATAAATGTATTTATGATTTTTAAAACAAAAATATAAAATTAATGTATATGGAATTATGAATATACTGTAGAAACATTAAACGAAGAATGCAATTATACAATTATATTACACCAAGGCCTGGTTTCACAGACAGGGCTTAGATTAAGCCATGGGAGTATAGGCTTTAGTTAAATTAGGACATTTAAGTAGCTGTTTTAAACATTACTGGTGTGCATCTTGAAACAAAACAGATATGTCAGTGCACGTTGCTTTAAGTTAAGACAGCTCAAACATGCATTTTAGTCTACTATAGGTCTTGTATGTGAAAGGTGAAATTAAAGGGATAGTTCACCCAAAAATGAAAATTATCCCATGATTAACTCATCCTCAAGCCATCCTATGTGTACATGACTATCTTCTTTCAGATGAACACAATCGGAGATATATTTAAAAATATCCTAAGTCCTCCAAGTTTTATAATGGTTGTGAATGGGGGGCCGCGTTTTGAAGTAAAAATAATGCATCCATCCATAAAAAAAGTAATCCAAATGACTCCAGGGGGTTAATAAAGGCCTTATGAAGTGAAGTGATGCATTTTTTAAGAAAAATATCCATATTTAAAACTATAAATTCAAATAACTAGCTTTCGGGCAGACGACGTACGCAGAATGACAATTTGCGGTGGAAGAGTATACTTTGACCTGAAGCACAACGTAATGACGAACGCGGAGGCGCAGCGGATGGAGCAAAACAAATCACCGAACACGGATTATAAGTCTAAAACTATCATTTTTAAAGAGAAAGGTCGGAGGATTTCGATATAAGAGGAGCATTTGGTGCAAGTCGACTTGCGCATTCTGCGTATGGTCGTCCGGCGGAAGCTTTGAATATGAATATTTTTCTTACAAAAACGCATCGCTTTGTGTTAGAAGGCCTTTATTAACTCCCTTGAGTCGTATGGATTACTTTTTTTAAATGGATTTTTGGCTTCAAAACGCGGCCCCCCATTAACAACCATTATAAACCTGGGAGGTATAAGGATATTTTTAAATATATCTCCGATTGTGTTCGTCTGTAAGAAGATAGTCATATACACCTAGGATGGCTTGAAGGTGAGTAAATCATGGGATAATTTTCATTTTTGGGTGAACTATCCCTTTAAAGACCACTGCATTACAATATGAAAAGTTACATAAAAGTGCTTAATATATGAACACTTGGATGAGTCACACAGCCAATGGGTAATTAATGATGACTTTAAGTTTATTAAGTAAAAAGTTAATTGGGATTGTTTCTGCATTCCCAGGCAGGGTGACTTAAACCTTACACATTTGAAGCCCAGCTGGCAGGGTAGCAAAAAATGCACTGAAATAATCAATAATGTAGTTGCTTATGTTGCCCTTTTCAGTCAAGCATTCTTCGACTTTCTCCGCTCAGGTGAACAGCAGTATGTTTGTTTCGCCGGTTCCTCCTCCTCCTGCTCCTCCGTCATGCTGCTTTGCCCCCCATCCCCCTCCCCCTCCCATTGGCTGCCAGCCGTCTAAACAGCTCCAGCTGCAATCACCGCCGCCGCTGCTGCTGCAACGAGCTGCCGGCTATTTTATCACCCCCATCCTGCACAGCCTCTGCCTCCGCCGGTCTGCAAGCTCACGGATCTCTGCCAACACATTCATTATGACGGGCGTCGCGGCTGCCTCCTTCTTCTCCAACGTTTGCCGGTTTGGCGGATGCGGGCTGCACTTCGAGTCCCTGGGCGAGCTCATCGTTCACATCGAAGATAACCACATCGGTGAGTGGCGCTCCGGTTTCGGCCTGTTGTCCCGCTAACCAGTCGCTCTCAAGCGTCTGTGTCCAGCGCCTTTGGCTGTGTTGTATGCAGTGACGCGCTAATTCACTTGTACGAATTCGCTGTAAATTTAATAGCATTAGCATAGACTCGGTTTAATTAAGAGTCGATAGATAGTCATAAGCAGATTTCAACGACGGGTGCACGGTTACAAGACGCTGCTCTGTTTAGATCTAGGCCTGTATGTACTTGTGGCAAGCTGTTTTAACATTTATTTGCTTGAAATAACTAACGTTACCAAATTTTGTTGTTAGTAGTGTTAGTAATTTTAGGGTTTTCAATGCTGACTAATACGAATAATCATAATTATATCCTAATTTCTGTTTTTACTAATTTATAGATTGGCTACAAGTACTTATTCCAGAAGTGAATATGTATTCATAACATAATAGAACAGTTACTAAAATCTGTTTCTAATATTAATTAAATAGACACTAGTACCTATTTAAAGTATTTATTACATTCTGTATTCCAGCTGGTTGCCAATTGCTGGTGTGTATTCCTAGAAATGGTATACATATATTCAATAAATAAATGGAATGTGAATATTTAACCACAGATTCTAATAGAATTTTATAGGGATGCGCCGATCCGATACCATTTTTGCCGGATCGCATATTGGTCAGACGAGACCGATCCAAATCCAATATTGTGCGTATACTATTCTGTGTTATTGTTAAAGCCCCACAAAAAGGCACAAAAACATTATAAAGCACCATACGGTTTTTGTGCACTATATTCCAAGTATTCTGAAGCCATTCCATAGTTTGAGGTACAGATGAATATTTAAGTTGTTAAATTCAAGTTCATGTAAACTCTTCTCTCTGCTGTGGCTGTCAGTCATTCTCCATTCAGCATTCAAACAATGGGGCAGATGTGGCCTAATGGTTAGAGAGTTTGACTTGTTACCTGAAGGTCACGGTCTCGGTCTCTGTACCGGCAGGAAATGTAGGTGAATGAATAGCACTCTTACCCACATCAGAGGTGCCCATGAGAAAGGCACCTAAGCCCCAATCACAGCTGCAAAAAAAAAAAAAAAAAAAAAGGCTGCCCACTGCTCTGGCTGTGTGTTCATGGTGTGTGTGTGTGTGTGTGTGTGTGTGTTCAATACACTCCTCACTGCTGTGTGTGTACACTTGGATGGGTGAATTGCAGAGCACAAATCACGAGTATGGGATACCATACTTGCCTACACATCGCTTTCACTTTTAAACTGTGTGTCGCGTTCGGTTACGACAGTCAACACGATGAAACTCTCTCCAAGATGATTCAAAGATTCAATTATCATACTTGATCTGTAGATAAAGGTGTATGGTTTTGCATAAAATGACTTTATCTTGCTGGGGTTTATTGCTGTTTCTAAATCATGCTACTTTCTCCCGGGTGTCTGTTAGATCACAACACTATGAATTGTTCTTCATGTGCACAGTAACTAAAATTTAAAACTCTTAAAACAAAAAACTCAAACTATTGCTCAGATATAATACACTACGCATCAATATCTCTTCCCTTTATGCTTTGAACTTTTCAATGCGAAGCGTTGCTCGCTTTGACTCCGTGTTGCTTTAAGTGCATTATTTTGCGGATGGGATACGCAGTGCTTTGTTCCGCTCTGTATTGGAGTCTTTCATATTATAATACTTTTCACAATGAAAGATTATTAATATCATTTCTTGTTCTGTCCCATCTATCATATGTTGCTGCCTCATTAAAAAGCTGCGCTATAAATTGAAAAGAAATGTCTTTTAATTTGATAGTATATATTTACATATGAATATATTTACTTGTTTTTCATGAATGTATGAGTCATACATGACTTAAAGTAATGAGTCATGAATGAAGGAGTCAACCTGACACCTGTTTATTATGAATGTCTACCAAGCTAGTGAAGCTATTGGTTTACAGTTGTTGCACTGGTGTACAATTATTTAATAAATAATTCATTATATTTGTGTGTGTGTTTGTTATTTTGTTTTACAAAGTTAGGACAGTAATGTTTAAGTCAAGCCTGATGCCTTGCGCAAAAGAATGATCCCAGTCTCTTCCACACAGTGAGGCACACAGTTTATTACTAGTCTTTTTTTTTTTTTTGGATTTGGATCAGAACTCTGTATCAGCCAATATGTAATCCCAGGTATCAGAATCATTATTGGAGGCAAAAGAGGCGGATCGGAGCATCCTAGAATTGAATAGTAAAGTTTTGCTGTTTGTTACCAATAACAATGGAATAGATACATGTGACTATTGAGGTGATGACTAGTAGCAACTGAATAAGAATGTATGCAATACATGTAGTAATATAGTCACTATTGGAATAATAAAAATGTGTACATAAAATATAAATAAATGTATAGGCCTGTCACAATAATCAATATATTGACTTATCGCACAATATATGGACATGACCTCAATATTTTTTAGTGACGGGTTATATTGCCCATTATGTTTACATAAAAATTACTGTCACCAACATTTTGCAGATGGCGCTGCTTCTGTCATCTTATCTGCTCTCCTTCATATGCAAATCAGACATCGACAGTTGAAAAGATGGTGTCATTCGAGGCTAGGGCTACACGATTTGGAGAAAAAATCTAATTGCGATTTTTCTGGTTAAAATTGCGATTTGCGATTTAAAATGCGATTTTTATAAAACGAATGGAAAAAAAAAAAATTACAGACAATACCAGGCTTGTTTTGCTTGTTTGTAGGGCTGCACAATTTGGCCCGAAATTTTGTGCTAATATATTATTTTGACTTATTATTATTATTATTATTATTATTATTACCGTTATTGCTAAATAAAAATATTAAACCAAATAAGAAATATTACTGGTGTAATGACTTTCATTATTAAAGTACTTAGCATTAGTATTTAATTATAAATATAACTATAATAATTAGAAAATAATATTTAAAACTTGTATGACAAAATGTGGGGTTACCTGTTAACATGCAAGCAGTATGTCTATAAATCATTAGAAAGGTCTAAGGATTTATTATCAAATATTATTATGATAAAAATCTGTCTCAATAATTTCTTTATTTTTGTCAGGAGGTATGCAAAATCAGCTCACAGTTAGTGTTAAAGTTGTTTCACACATAGGCCGCTGCAGTCACAAGTGTCTTTTGCAGTATCTCGTGCATGACGCGGTGTTATAAACACGCAGCACTCAAGTTAAAAGTTTATTATTAACAAATAAATTTAGCAGAAGATTGGCCTGTTGAGGCATCTGTGCCTTTCTTCATATGGACATCTGACTATTAAGTAGTAGGGGTGCAGTGGGTCAAATTACTCAAGGTACGGATTTATCATGGTTTTAGGGCCATGGTTTGGTATGTACTATGTTCAGGAAAAAACAAAGGACTACTGTCAAATAAAAAAATAAATAAAAAAGAACAAATAATCAAACTACAAGCAACAGCACAAATAAATACAACAGCGCAAAGATACAAATAAAATAAACAGTGTTTTTCAGGTACAGAAATTGAATACAGTAGCTAATCAAATGTTGTTGTATCTAATCTTCACTGTATAAATTAAATAAAGATCATTATTAATTAAGTTACAAAAGCTATTCAGTCAAGAGCAATGAGTGATTTCCTTGTCTTTTGTTTGATTAACATTAAAAACATATAGACAAGCAAGAATATTTGGCTGCTGTCACTTTAATATATAATGTACAGACACAGTACACTGATACTGAACACATGCGTTCTTTCTCGAGTGTTTAAGTTTACTGACATAACCTACTATGTTTGCTAGGATACTCGCCAAGATGGGCATGTTAACAATGTTTGTGTGAATTTGTCATTCAAGCTAAAGACTTCAAAGAGAACTCAAAACATGTGCTTCTGCAGGTTCTCTTTCGCGTCTTGTATATTCTACATATTCTTAAGAATTAAAAGTTTGTTGTCATGTGAAAGTGTGTTGGCCTACTTGCATTAATATACATTTATATTATGATTATATATTCAGTGGCATAAAATGGTCTTAAAATGACAATATTGTTTATCGCAATTATTTCTGGGACAAAATATCGCCCAACAAAAAGTAATTATCGTGACAGGCCTATAAATGTGTATTAGTAACTAGTAAAAATACATTCTTGTTATAGGATTAAATGTAAAAATGGCTTGCCATGTCTACCGTAATTAGTGCTTGCTGCAGAGAGCCATTGTTCATGCTAATGTTGTGTATTCAAGCTGTCTGTCAAGTCCACGGGAATGATTCTCTGTTTAGGTGCTTAATAGTTACTTGAAGATTTACATACAAAAAAAATTATTTTCATGTTAATCCTAAGTTAGCGATCACTAAATGAAACATAATTAACTTTATTTAGGTTTAAGCAGTATGCACTGTAAAACTTTGTACACAAAAAAGAAAATTCAACCCACTAAAATTTAAAAGTGTAAATAAAGTGGTGCCAAAGTTACCACTTTGAATATAATTACTGATGTAGAAATTCAAGTTGAAACTTGAATATAGTTGTTATAACATGATGATGAAAACGTATTGTCTCTGTATCAATGCAAGGAGTATAAACCACCTAGGTAATGTTAAATATATATTGTCTATAGTAATTATTGTGTTTTGACATTCAGTGTCTTTACTAATACCCTTACTACGACCTTTCTTAAAAGAATATTTGTATACATTGCTGATCTGTGATGGAAAATGCAGATTTAGATTTAACTGATATGTATTTTTTCTTATTCTGATGGCAGTGCCTCACTTGTCTCCATAGTGACTGCAAATGTCACAATGGAAGGCCTCTGTCAGAATGAAACACACCTGCACCCCAGTCTGTGTTTGTCAATGTAGCCACATAAAAGATCAGCTGGCCTAATTTCCCTCAGGGGTCACAGATCTGACATTTGGGGTTAGGGATTTGATCTCAGAGCTCTTGTTTTAATGAGCACAACAATGAGAGACTCCTAGCCCTCCACAAAGATCATTAATACTATAATCAATAATAAATCCTACTGAGTGGAAACCCCATGCTATGGCTTGGTTTGGCAGTTTGCCAGTCATGAAGAAAATTCTTAAAATGTGTTATGTATATTCAAAATTTTTCGTGATTATCATGATAACATTATAACTTTAAATCATTAAGCAGCACCTTTATGCTTGAGTTAGCGCTAGTTTGTTCTTCACGGTTAGTGTTGGGAGATTAATGTGAAAACCTGACTGGGACAACATATATTTCAGGCAGCTGTCATATAGAGCAGGATACAGACTCCATCTACATCTCCTGAATTACATCCCATGATTGTCTCCAACTCTTCCTTTCTTTCATCGCTTTAGGAAGTCGTGCACACATGTAACAAATGAAATGTTAGTGATGACGGGTCATTTCTTACTGTTTTACTGATATGAATATATACAAAATGTAAAAATGGGAACTACAAACAATTTTGAAACCAGGTACTTTGAAAAAAAGCTGTCAGATGTCCACTTTTGACTGGCTTAAGTCCCATCAGAAGCCCTGATGCTATGTTTAGTTTTGTTTTGTCTCAGCAGTGAAAGCTATTTAGACCCATTTTGCATAATATATCAGAACCATATTGGTGGTTGACATTGCCCAAAACTACTGATTTTAATTTTGTTGTTGTTGTTGTTGTTTTTTGACAAAATTGTATTGATTTAAAAAAAAAAAAAAAAAAAAAAACCTGATAAATGCACAGTATTCAATCATAACATTTAAATATTCTTGGTTCACTGTACCATGCTGAAATTGGTGCATTTCTGATATTAAATGTAATTCAATTTCAAAGAGTCTTCATGCTATACCCAGTGGAAAATTTCAAATAATTTATTAATAAAACAAAATCAGGACTTAGTTGGAACACTCTTTTTGTTGCAATTGTAATTGGTGTGTATCATGTGGTCACATCTACTGCACACCAGTATTGTCTTGACTGTGCTATAGTTGTTATAGTTGTAGTTAAAAATAGTCAAAGGTTGTGTCTGCTTGCAAACATTTACATTTCGAATAACTTTACTTTAATATAATATTCTTTTTTTTTTTTTTTTTTTTTTTGTCCTCAAGGTCATTTGTGATGTTATGCAAACAGACCGTTTTACACAATTGTAGTTATACAATTACTTCCAGAATAAAGTGCGTTATTCCAGTGTTACAAGCAACATCATCTCAGATGTTAAGACGTCTTGTTGGTGTCTGACCAGTCTGTTTTCTTGTTACACTAAGTACTGCAATTTGAATTTGCTTACTTGTCTTGTTTGACTTCCATATGATATTGTATTAAATTGAATGTTTTTTACAATCAATTTGATCTGAATGCGAATGGTGTTTTGTGCCTTTTCATTCCTTTAGTAATCCAATGAACTGTAGACATTGTAAAATTACATAAACTGTCTTGTCCTAGCTGTTTTTCAGATTGATCAGTTATCTGTGGGCTACAGTTTCATGAAGTCAGTCTTTCTTGACGCTTAAAGTGAATATAAAGTTACATGAACTTATGTAATATTGCCTCCTTGTGGTAAAATTGTAGTGTTTTACCACAGGACACGCAGGAGAGACCTTTGCAGACTGTCATAAGACCTGTACACATTTACATTATGAAATCATAGGCACCAAGAAAGAGCTGTCATGTTGCCCTATATAGAAAACTAGAAATTTGCTTTATTGGCATAGCTGGTGGAATAAAATATATGGATAATTTGACATCATTGAGTATCAAAGCTTCCTCAAAACAGCTGTGCGTCTTGATACTGGTCAGGGTGAGTTTGAGAAAGCGATGCAGGCATACAAACAAACACAGAAAGAGAACGTTCATTGGGTATATCTGTGTAGTTGCCTAGGCTGAAAGGAATTTTACATTATGTCATACCCTCCCTGTGTCAGCTAGACTGTCCTCCGGGTATTTGGACTTTTATTTAGGTAAGTTGTTGTTTAGTGTTGTGACAGTGGAAAATTGTTCAGACATGCCCGCTTCATTTCCTCTCTATTGTATCTGCTTGTCGTAGGTAACAGGTGACATAATTGTAAACAACGCAGCCGAGTTACTCTGTTACGGCCTGTTTGTTGTCGTCTCTTTAAATTATATGCGTATTGCGTCAGTGCTTTTTCTGTTGACAGCCCAACCACTGCGACATTGAAACTAAATTAAACTTTGGTAAAAGATGAAGGGTTTTAGTAATAGACTGGAAGAGATAAGTAACAAAACGTCAGCCCGAGCAGTTTTAAATGGTCACCGCTGTTTATGCACACAGCTCTTTCACGTGGCACTAAACCATTTAAAGCTTTATGTAAAACAATAAATCAGCGCTATTTGGAACTGTATAAAGACATATTTGTGCTCTCGCTACCATATCATACTACTTCGACCATTAAGTGCTGTTTTTTTTCTATAATTTAATCATAAATATAAAACTTTAACTATTTCGGAGTAGAGTGAATTTTGAAACTTAGACGAGTTTCTTTCAGTGACCAGAAGATGTCAGGCTTGTTACACAATATTCGTTTGCTCTAGTAGTCGGTAAGGGAAGTGCTACTTTTTTTTTTTTTTTTTTTTTTTTTTTTTTTTTTTTAAGATGTAAACCAAAAGGTATGGAAAGGCTTGTAAATGTCTAAGTTTTATTCTTTTGAGGCCCAAAGGGTCTAGTATAACTAATAGCACAGCTCTCATTTAAATGGTTGAGGTTGTTGATGAATAATCATCCATATCCATAAGAGAAGTGTTGCATCTTATTTTACTCAGCATTGTTCTTGTTTAGGCTGTTTTTGATTTATTGAGTGATATTATGGTGAATATTTGGTCCATATGTTCATTTTCTGAAGTTATACAATAGATTTTGGGGCGTATATCTAAAATAATAGATGCAGTTATTGCAATAATAGTTTATGAAACATCAAGAAATTATAACTATAATTTTAGAAGTTAGTTCTGTTCATCTCTGTTGAGATCATTATTATTTAATTGTGTGTGTGAGTAAGAGAAAGTGTTGCATTAAATGACTCATCAGGCCTTTTTATGAGGCAATTAGTGAGATCCAGTGGAAAATCCATTATACCAGCTTTCCTAGACCCAGCTGAAACCCAGTGTGTGTTCGTATGTTTGTTCTGGTGTGCATGATTTGTGTGCGTGAATGCTTATGTTTGTGTCCCTTTTCATATTTGTACTCGTCCTTGAGCTTGCATGTGTTTGCGTGTACATACGGAAGTGTTTGGAGCGTTGTATCCTGCTGAGCTCTGAGAAGTGTAATTACAGCCTCGTTTAGAGTTCTCTCCATCCACTCCTTCCCGCCTGTCTTCCCCTCCTCCCCCCTTCCCTCCATCCGGAGACCTGCTGCTCTCAAGAGCATTAAAACACTCCCCTGCTTTTTAATTAGCCGTCTGGAAAACAAACCCGGCATTCCTGTATCGCAGCTCCATGCCAGGCTCCTCTGACTTATGCACAGACTTACACTAACAGGGACACACATATTGCTTTCTGTTGTTGTTCTCCACCACAGGGTGGCACATTTGCTCTTCTGGTGGTTTCAGCCCTCTAAAAAGATTCCAGCTACTCCAAAAATGTTCTTACAAGGATGCATTTCAGTCTAATTTAGATCCACCTGATCCCAAATCAGTGTTCAGGACAGCAGTAAATAGCCCAGTGAGGTTTGATAGGGAGAGGATTTAATGATATGGCTGTGAATAAAAGGCATGTTTATGGGAGAAAGTTCTTTAATGTCCTCACAGAGGGCCCAGTATTATTAGCCCTACATAAAGATTTCATAGGGATTTAATACTAGTCATGGCCCATTAAAATGCAATATTACTGCTACTGGTTGTGACGAGTGGTGCATTCAACTGTTCAACCAAGTTCCTGCTGCCGTGAGGAGGGTTGTTGTTTGTACTGAATTTTGACGGCCGTTATTGAGAGTTTATGATTTTGTTAAATGTGAAAATTAACTCTGGGGCATTCAGTTTAAGAGGCATTGAATGTTAAATGTGTGTGTGTTTCTGTATTTCCTTGCTACTTTTCCTGTGGAAAGACCTTGTGTGCCTCCATTTTCTAGGTGAAGGGAAATCATAAAATTGGAAAACATTAACTCTGCCCTCCCTTTACTGTTCTGCACCTGGCACACATAATTACACTTCACCCACGCATAATACTAGAATAAAGTTGCTAAGATTTAAAGGAGTAGTTCAAAAATGAAAATTCTGCCATCATTTTCTCAGCCTCTTGTTTTTGAAACCTGTATGACTGACTTCTTCCATGAAACACAAAGATCTTTTCCATATAATGAAAGTGTACCAAGGCTGCCAATAAAGATTTAATTAAGTTCCTTAAACAAATCTAGGTAACACTTTAGTATAGGGAACATGTATTCACTATTATCTATGACTTTTCCCTCAATAAACTCCTAATTTACTGCTCATTAATAGTTGGAAAGTTAGTTTAGGTTTTGGGTAGGATTAAGAATGTAGAATAAGGTCATGCAGAATAAGGCATTAATATGTGCTTAATAATTATTAATAAACAGCCAATATTCTAGTAATACGCATGCTAATAAGCAACTAGTTAAAAGACCCTAAAATAAAGTGTTACCCAAATCTAATACACCACTTTAAAAGACCTGTAATATATACAGTATCTCACAAAAGTGAGTACACCCCTCACATTTCAGCAACCATTTTAGTATATCTTCTCAAGGGACAATACTATAGAAATGAAACTTGGATATATTTTAGAGTAGTCAATGTGCTGTTTGTATAGCAGTATAGATTTACTGTATAGCAGTATAGATTTACCTCTGAAAATAACTCGACATACAGCCATTATTGTCAAAATAGCTGGCAACAAAAGTGAGTACACCCTAAGTGATAACAGTTGTATGTTGTTCAACCATGCAAAGCTACATGTCCTATTCATCATGTTCATGTATTTGTCTGCTTGACAGGACCATACAGATGTGTGGATCTTGTATTAGAGCAGTTAAAATTTGGTGCTTTGAGTACAATTCTCTCATACTGATCACTGGATGTTCAACATGGCACCTCATGGCAAAGAACTCTCTGAGGATTTGAGAATTAGAATTGTTGCTCTCCACAAAGATGGCCTAGGCTATAAAAAGATCGGTAACACCATGAAACTGAGTTACAGCACAGTGGCCAGGGTCATAGAGAGAGGATTTCCAAGACGGGTTCCACTTGGAACAGGCCAAAGAAGTTGAATCAAAGAAGTTGAATCATCGTGCTGTGCGTCAGGTACAAAAGCTGGCTTCAAAAAACGTGTCTGAGTGCTGCCAGCATTGCTTTAGAGGTCAGTTTGCATGGCCGTCGTCCCAGAAGGAAGCCTTTTCTGAAGCTGGCTCACAAGAAAGCCCACAAACAGTTTGCTGAAGACAACCTGTCCAAGAGCATGAATTACTGGAACCATGTCCTGTGGTCTGATGAGACTAAGATAAACTTGTTTGGCTCAGATGGTGTCCAGCATGTGTGGCGACGCCCTGGTGAGGAGTACCAAGAAAATCGTGTCTTGCCTACAGTCAAGCATGGTGGTGGTAGCATCATGGTCTGGGGCTGCATGATTGCTGCTGGTACTAGGGAGCTTTGCTTCAATGAGGGAAACATGGATTCCATCATGTACTGTGACATTCTGAAGCAGAACATGATACCCTCCCTTGAGAAACTGGGCTGAACGACATGATAATGACAACAAACAAACAACTGCCTTGCTGAGGAAGGTGAAGGTGATGGAGTGGCCAAGTATGTCTCTAGACCTGAACCCTATTGAGCACCTGTGGGGCATCCTCAAGCGGAAGGTGGAGAAGCGCCATGTGTCTAACATCCAACAGCTCCGTGATGTCATTATGGAGGAGTGGAAGAGGATCCCAGCAACAACCTGTGCAGCTCTGGTGAATTCTATGCCCAGGAGGATTAAGGCAGTGCTAAATAACAATGGTGCTCACACAAAACATTGACACTTTGGACACAGTTTTGACATGTTCACTTAGGGTGTACTCACTTTTGTTGCCAGTTAATTGCTAACCCTAACCCAGACAATAATGGCTGCATGTTGAGTTATTTTCAGAGGACAGTAAATCTATACTGCTATACAAGCTGCACATTGTCTACTCTAAAGTATATCCAATTTTCATTTCTATAGTATTGTCCCTTGAGAACATATAACAAAATGGTTGCTGAAATGTGAGGGGTGTACTCACTTTTGTGAGATACTGTACAAGATATAAAATGCTTTTTATTTACTATTCGGATCTTGACAACTCTGGGGTCCCCATCCACTATTACTGAAATGAAAAAGAGCAGCCCAAACATTCCTCAAAATGCCTTTTTTTTTTTTTTTTTTTATGTTCCATGAAAGAAAGAAAGTCATACTAGTTTGGAACGACATGAGGGTAAGTAATTTCTTTTTATTGTAGCTCTCTAAACTCTTAATTTTCAACAAACCCGAATATAATTTTATGATGTTTGCAAGCATCTCACTGTAGATGACTCCTTGAAGGTGAATTTGTGTATCTTGTATTAAAAGGTTATAAATATAGAATAGAAAAAAAATGCTGGTGTGTAGGTTAAACGTAAAATTCATGGATAAAACTGTTTTTACTTATTTCTTAAGTGCTATAAAATGTAAAGTAGGTTTAAGCTTGAAAGGGCACACCAGACCAGCAGGTAAAATGATTTGGAAACACTAATAAACCACTGATGAAGACCACCTCAGTGGACCACCTGAGATACACAAATGTGTGTGTGTGTGTATGTGTGTGTGTGTGAGGGTGTGTGTCCTCTTTATGAGGTGAGGAAGGCCTAATCCATGCACTACCGACACCAGAAAGCACTCTGATGAGATTAAGGCAGACTCAGACACAGGTAGACTGGTTTCCTTTAAAGACGTCAAGGAAACTTAGCTACTCTGCGCTATTTTTACCATTCATTTGTGTTTTGGGATTCAAGTCGTGGTATTACAGATTGTGTGAAATGTGACAAAAGATATTTATTCACATGCAAAATATGGCACGTTCTACAAAGCGTGTAGAAGTTGTTCCATGTTAAAGGAGAATAATGGTTAAGTGAACATGCTGGAATGCTTTTAATGGCTTTGAGTAATACCTCATTTAGACATATGGGACCTATTATATACACTGCCTGTTATACACAAATATAACTGTGCACACGCATGCAATGCAACCCATTTGAACGTGAAAAACCCTGCTTTTCTTTTTCTCCTTTCTCCACATGGTGATTGAAACCTCTTTAAAATAATCTTGCAGAATGTGCCAGCTTCACACACACACACTCAGCAGTGTCTTTTCTCTTTGTGAGGTCTTCTGTGCACCATTTATGTTTTAATGAGCTCTAAGCAGCAATTAACATCCTACAATTCTCTCTCTCTCACACACACGCATACGCACACACACTTTCAAACACTTACAGTGTGTGCTAAACAATGCCTTCGCTAATTAACATTTTGTGTAAGTATGTGCACAGAAATAAGACACATACTGATCAATCATCATAAGGGACTCTTTGCCACATGAGGGCAGTCTTAGGCCATGATACAGACTTTAACCGGACACACACACTCACAAACACACACACTTGGCAGAGGAACCTTTGAAGCATTGCCTGGTGTGCCTCAGGCACTGGAAGCTGCCTGCTGTCACAAGCAGAATGGAAAAAGTGTGGTGGTGGTTGGGTTGGGTTGGGACTGCAGGGCATTAGGGGTACTTGTTTGACTAAACTTACAGTAAGCACAAAATAATGTTTCAAGCTGTTGCAAGATGTGAGCACCAATTTAATGTACTGCATACAGTGTTTACCTTGACATATATGTGTACATCTTTACCTTCAGCTTTATCATGTGTGTTGTACAGTGTAATATGTTTTATGTGTAATATGTGTTCTTTCTCTTCCTTTCTCAGATACAGATCCCAGAGTTTTGGAGAGGCAGGAGCTGCAGCAGCCCACATACGTTGCTCTGAGCTACATTAATAGGTGTGTATGTTGAAATCTGTAATAATTTGCTTAATAAAATATTGATAAAATTGTAATTTATATTAAAAAATTAAAACTATATTATTATATTAATATAAACACTAACATTCTGAAGTAATGAATACTTTTATTCAGCAAGGGAATTTAATTGTGACAGTAAAGACATTTCGATCATGACAACTTAGAATGAATTTAAACAGTATTTATTAATATACATGGGATGTACATAGGTTTGGTCTTGGTGGACTAGATCTGCTACGCTACTGGATAAGTGAGAATACATCTAAAATGCACATGAAAACATTGAAGTGAATTTAGGCTGCTGCAAGGAAATATAGGGAGAACCCCCTGAGCAGATCTAGGCAGGTGATGGGGAAAGTGGAGGGCAAGCGAAAT
Source organism: Hypophthalmichthys nobilis (assembly GCA_037950665.1). Taxonomy (NCBI): domain Eukaryota; kingdom Metazoa; phylum Chordata; class Actinopteri; order Cypriniformes; family Xenocyprididae; genus Hypophthalmichthys; species Hypophthalmichthys nobilis. The sequence continues at coordinate 20,550,837 of CM075483.1, forward strand.
CCCATGGTGCGCTGCAATTAACTGATTAGATCAGGAATAAATAGGTTACGTAGATAGAACAAAACAGAACGATTGGATGACCAACTGGCGTTAAGTGAACCAATCAGCTGCTCGGAAGAGTTTCATGACTGAACTATATATTTATAATGATACAAAATATTCCAATTTCAAATAATTGCTGTTCATTGAACTTTCAGTTATCAAAGAATCTTCAAAAACGTTTCACAGTTTCCACAAAAAGTATTAAGCAACACAACTGTTTTCATCATTAATAATAAGAAGAAATGTTTCTTTAGCACTAAATCAGCATATTAGAATGATTTCTGAAGGATCGTGTGACACTGAAGAGAAGAAATTTAGCTTTTCCACCACAGGAATAAATTACGTTATATTATTATATTATATTATATTATATTATTATAAATTGTTATAATATATTCAAACAAATATTTTTTTAAATTGTAATATGTATATTTAATTGTAATAATAATTACTGTATTTTTTTTTATTAAAAAAAAATATGGTGAGCATAAGTGACTTTCAAAAACATTAAAAAATCCTACCGACCCTAAACTTTTGAATGGTAATGTATTACTTGGATATAATTTTTTATTTTTTATAATACCGTGTATATGCATAAAATATAAATAAATAAAGCACTTGGGAGGTCAATATGGAAGGAGGCCATTGTATTTGACACCTACTTTAATTAGTCAATTTTTTTGTTTTAAACTTTTAAATCACTTTAATTCCAAGAACAATATAGTCGTCAGGTACACCAGTACCTGCACATTCAATCTATTATTGTGGCTTATTGTTTGTTTTTTTTTTTTTTTTTTAGATTCATGACTGAAGCAGCACGCAGAGAGCAAGAAACTCAGAAGAAGAAGGTCCAACCCAAAATTGCTATATCAGTCACCGGAGGTGTATCACGTAACAGTACAGCGACACCTCCTCGGCATAGCAACGGCAGCCTAACTCCGCCCGTCACCCCTCCTATCACACCTTCATCCTCCTTCCGCAGCAGCACACCCACAGGTTATTGGAGTTTGTGTGATTTTATATAAATAAATATATATATAATATTTATAAATATACATATATCAGCTGCTGATTTCTGCTCCGTTTCCTGTTTGTTTCATGCTGTTTAAATAAGCTAGTCATTAAATCAGTTGATGCCAAGTGTCAGTCTACTATTTAGGACATGTTTCTATCATTTAGTTTCAATTGTACTGAATCTGTGATGCATAAAAATTGGCTGTTTTAGAAATATTAAAGGGGTCATGAACTGCACTGGCCATATTAAAATAATTTTCAACATCTCCGCCATTACACGTGTAATTGTTTTGAAAACATCTGATGGTAAAAAATGAAATTCTAAAAGTTTAAGTACTTTGTTACCACAGTTATAGTTGACAAAGGATAACTTATGGTGTTTCGTGCAAACTAATTATGAATGAATGTACCATTGTGAGTTACATATAAAATGATCTGTAAAAGACAAAGCAATAGTGACACATGGTAAAAACATTGTTACTCACACTTGTGTGTTGTGACATTACTGTAAAATCCAATAGGGTAGTCTCTCTGAAAAGCCTGTGTCAAACTGCGTCACACTATGATGTCAGACTGAGACAAAATCTGTCATTTTGTCAGCTTGTTTAAAAAAAATAGCCATTTTTGGACTAACAAGGAAGTTTTGAGTTGTGAAACTATGACCTCTTATATGTCAAAAGATCAAGGAAAATTTGATTTCTCAATTCATGACCCATTTAAGTCAAAAACCCACACATTAGGACCCTAATGAAGAAATATTGGATAATTGGAGCAAAGGGCACGTTTATACTCTCAGTTCTCATTAATTCTTTCATCAGCTAATATATGAAGCAAATAAATGACTAATTAAAGAGTTTAACTTTATTGGTACACCTCAGGCAGTGAGTGTGATGAGGAGGAAGTGGAGTATGAAGATTCTGACAGCGACGAGTCCTGGACTACAGAAAGTGCCATCAGCTCAGAGTCTATCCTCAGCTCCATGTGCATGAATGGAGGCGATGAGAAACCCTTCGCATGCCCTGTTCCAGGATGCAAGAAGAGATACAAGGTATTGGCACTGTGTGTGTGTTTGTGTGTATATATGGACAAAAGTATTGGGACATACCTCTTATTTCTTGAATTTTGGTCCCTGAGTGCTAAGGCGCATGGTGCATAAAAGGTGCCGATGCTCCTCTGATTCCATAGCTGAAGAGTTCCAAACTTCTTTAGCATGAATATCAGCACAAAAACTGTGTGGCGGGAGCTTCATGGAATGGGTTTCAGAGGTTGGCCAAAGCCCCTTACTTCCAGTGAAGGGAAATCTTAATGCTTCAGCATAGCTAGACATTTTGGACAAAGCTATGCTTCCAACTTTCAGGGAACATTTCGAGGAAGGCCCTTATCTACCCCAGTGCACAAAGCAAAGTCCATAAAGACTTGGTTGGATGAGTTTGGTGTGGGAGAACTTGACTGGCCCACACAGAGCCCTGACCTTTGGGATGAACTGGAACAGAGATTGTGAGCCAGGCCTTCTCGTCCAACATCAGTGCCTGATTTCACAAATGCTCAGCTGGATGAATGGGCAAATATTCCCACAGGAACACTCCATGGTCCAAGTGTTGTGATTAGGTCTCCCAATACTTTAGTTCATATATATATATATATATATATATATATATATATATATATATATATATATATATATATATATATATATATATATATTTTAAAAATATTAATTTGTATTATTAAATTTATAAAATATGACATTATTGTAGTATCATTTACAAGTAAATCTAAAAAAAAACTGTAGTTGGTCACATTAAATGTCATTTAGATGGTCTCTTCCTGTCTAAGTAAAGATGGGAAAGCAGCAGATGATTACAGTAAATATTCTTTATTTCTGGAAAGTTCCTTAGGCTTTGTCTCATTCTTGCTTTTCTTCTAACTTCCCTCTCCTCCAGAATGTGAATGGTATTAAGTACCATGCTAAAAATGGACACAGGACGCAGATCCGTGTGAGAAAACCCTTCAAGTGTCGCTGTGGGAAAAGCTATAAAACCTCTCAAGGCCTTAGACATCATACCATCAACTTCCACCCACCCCTGTGATACACACAGTCATTTTCACGTTTACCTAATCCTTTCATTTACATTTCTTGATCATGTGTTAACTGGGATCAGATGCTGATTTCATTATTCTCTTTTTTTCCTCTTTGTGTGTGATTTTATATATGTATGTAGATATACTTGTACATTTGCACATTCCATGTATATCATTTCTTTATTTCTTTTTTAAATATCCTTTATTTTTATTTTTTTAAGTGGCACAGTGAAGTGAAAATTACTCTGAAGATTAGGGCAACAAACAATTTGTTGGTTTAAAATCAGAAAAGAAGAGTTGAGAGATTCTAGATAAGTTCTTTTTTTGTTCTAAAACCTACTTCAAGTGAAAACTACAGTAGGTACGTTGAAACGTGTACATATAAAATTATATAAAGACATTTATATATATTAGTAGCTAAGTTGTATTATCCAAATATTTTATTTTCCATTATATATTTTGCAGAACATTTATATTATGTTTTATACAAGAACATTATCTCATTTTTATGGACCATTTCATATTTTTATTTGCTTTGTAGAGAAGCAGTCTTTTATTGTCTGAATTGGAAGGACATTGATCTCAGGTCACAATACAGCTGCCAACTTTCAGACAAACAAACCAGGAAACAGGAAAAGCTCACTTCCATTTACTTCGTTCCAGAACATTCCACACACAATATCAAAACGGCTGACATTACGCAGTGTAAAGTTACCTTTCCAGATTTTGTTTTGCATGCGGCTGGCATGCAGACAGCACCTTTGGTGTAAAATTGAAGTCTCTGCATGGGGCCTTTCCCAGATTTATTCTGCCCTGTTACCCTGCTGATATACCAGCAGTGCAGAAGTGCCAAGTTATTCTTCTCCAACTGAAAAAGAAACATGGATGATCTGCCAAACACAACGGGTCACATCTGGCTATCCGTTTGGTGCCTGTTAGCGGAGAAGCCTTAAAGAGGACCTAAACTTCTGTTTGTGTACTCAGCCTTGCAGTATTTTTGTCAGTTTTAGCTCGTAAGATCCTTATTTCGGTCGTTGCTGTTGATTATCTTTTATTTTTGACACATTTGGGACTGTCCTTGTGGTTGTGTTTGTGTAAACGTATTTGTTAGCCCTCTGCTTGCCTTGTATTCTAGGCTTGCTAGCATGACACGACCGCTTAGCTGCTCTGCTGTCTCTTGGCTTTTTAGTCTTACTGTTACAATCTTTGTTGTCAGAAGTATTAAATCATTACTTTATATTGTTATTGCTAGTATTACAGTTCGATAGTGCCAGATGCATAGCTACGCCTGAATATATTTTCTCAACTGTAATTCTTGAACGGTCCTGTTGCTGGCCAAATAAAGCATTACCATGGTTTACAAAAGTAAAATGTCTTTAAAAACTTCTAAGAGCTTCAACTTTTGGTGCAGAGAAGGACCAAGTAAGCTTTCCTATCCACTAGCCTGTTTTTGTTGGTAAGGGTCGGTCAAATTAAACAACACGGACCAAAAATGGCACTGCCAAATCTCCAGATATGAAGCTTGGAAAAACAAGGTGCTGTTTATGGTACAGTGATGGTATCAGATTGAGTTATCATGGTTCTTTGATATGTATACCTTGGTATTTTAAGGTATTATCATGGTACATGTCCAAAAACATGGTAATACATGGTACTTTTTTGTTAGTGGTGCTAAGATGGGACACAGAATTTAGAGTTGATATGGACAAAATGTTCCATGCTTTCCATATATTTGGGACAAGGATCTGTATTTAAACACTAACATTATGGACTGTCACCATAATTTTTTTTGGGGAAAAAAGTGGCTTAAAGTTAAATGAATGGATATTTTACTTTAATTTAGATGCCAAAAACTGGAGCTAGGGAATGAAGTCATTGGATGCCTATCTGTGAGTGACTCATTGTTGATGACTCACTGTCCTGTTATTTTCCAGTTCATCCAGTGTCATGTTTGTTAGTATGTGTGTATTTTTGGACACCGTACCAGTAAACACATTTGTACCTCTCTTTGGCTACAGAGTCATTTGGTCTCAGCTTTGACACGCAAACTAGAACCTGTTAAACATGATTTTACTGGATAGGATCCGTGTGATTCCTCACTCCTACAATGTAGTAATGTGACTGAGATGCATTTATTTTGGAGGGAGTTTGATATACTATATAGTGAATGTATTGTATTGCAAGTCTTTTGTAAAGTGCTTTTGAAATTATATTTTCGTACTGTATGTTTTTGTGGAAAATGTTTTGTGGAACCGAGGCAATTTGTATGCGAGATGACGTGTAATGTGTGTTTGTGTGAGTGAGTGAGACTCTTTTGAGATGTCTTTATCCTCAAGCTGCAATGTAAACTTTAGGACAATGGTACAAAAATAAAGAAAAGCAAACAAGTATATTGCCCGTTTCTATGTTTTATTGTCCATACAGTGTCGTCGTGACGATTGATGTGATTGATGCGAGGACAAACGTTCAGTTTAATGAACTGGTGCTTGTAGCATTCTTTATTAATAAACATACACTTGATACACATAGACACAGAGCAACCCTAAGTTAATCGTCCTTAACAGTGTAAAGCATCAGCGGTATTGGATAAATGGATTTTAAGCAGATAATGTGTTATGGATAGAATGTTGAAACTGATAACTGCATCTAAATGTGTAAATTGTTTAATGCAAGATGTTTGAACCAATGATGCACTGAAGAGATGCTGCCAAATTCACAGCCATAGTTTTAGCACAGTGGCTCTTTGGATTGAGTATTTTTGTCGTTTTAGCTGAGCTTCAAGGAATAGTTCACCTAAAAACAAATGTTTTGTCATTATCACGTAAAATAAGACATTTTAAAGGTCATTAGATTATTGAAAAAAGGTACTAGTAGAATAAATGGAGAGTGGAGCTTTCAAACTTCATAAATTAAATGAATTCCTTGAGCCACATAACCGGTCTAAATGATTCAGCTCTTTGGCTCAACCTAAAATTTAGATATATATTTTTGTGTCCTTTTTGAAGTTTAAAAGCTTCAGTTCATGTGTGCGTGGTAAAAGCACAACATTTTGTTTCGCAGAAGAATTTCATAAGGTTTTAGAACAACATGAGGTTGATTAAATGACAATTTTCATTTGTAGGTGATCTGCCCCTTTAAATTAGAGTATTAGTGAAAAGTGCTTCACACAGAAATGCCTCTGAGGTAACAGTTTTAGTCATTTTTAGTGATTAGTTTTATAAATTATGGCCATCTTTTTCTTTTTTTTCTTTTTTTTTGGCAGAATAAACTTATACATCATTGGTCCTTTAAAATAAATTCTTCATTTTCATAAACAATATCCTAAAGCTTTCTGCTCTTATTTTAAAGCACACTCAGTTTTACAGTAGTACACAAAATTTAAAACAAAAAAAGTGCTTTTAATTTTTTTCATATCTCTGACACCTGAAGACCATTATCATAGTATTCTGGCCCTTAGAAGTTTAAATAGACAAGCATTAATTCAGATATGTGCAAATCAAATATTCTGATGGCGAGTCCTCCTGACATGTGTTGTGCAGCAGTTACAACAAAGTGACAATATCAGCGTGTTTCGAACAAAACACCGAAGCCCCTGAATCACCTGAGGCGTTTTATATTGAACTAAAAGCAAATATATATTTTTTCATCTCTAATCGAAGTTGTCGAAGTTGAGAACATTGCCATCAAAGTGTGTGTGCACATGCTTTTCGTAGAGATGCTGTTGGCAGTCTAGAGGAAACTGCTCGCTGCAGACGGGACACACCCTCCAGTGAGACTCGACGTGTCGTTCGAAACTGCTTTGCTCAAAGTGTGGTGGGAAGATCACCTCACAAAGGGGACACCGCTTATGAACGTCAGGTCTGAGTGAGGATGACAGAGAGAGGGCATTTTAAAAAATACCTACTAAGGTGAGAAGTGGGAAGTGCTTGGAATAAATGATTGCTTATTGCTTACTGCATACTACACAGGACTGTTTATGGCATACTGCAAGTTTACAGTAGAAACTATGACATTTTAAACAGTAGTATGCTACACTATCACATCTCAGTATGTTGATTGTTTATTTAGCAAGTGGTACTCAGTTATCTCAGAGTGAAATCTCCTATTTTGTGTATTAACTGTCTTTAGCAACTTTTAGCAGTCAGATCCAATAAAATATAATAAAATATTACTTTTTGTCATTCCAGGACTATGTTTCGAATTAAAAACTAGCTTATTGGTTAATGCATTATATGAGTTATTATCATTTACTAAAACTAAAATAATAATATAAACATTTTCATTACTTGAAATAAAATAATATAAAATAATTAAAAAAAAAATGTCTTTTATTCAGCTAGTTGCCAAGGCAACGTTTCTCATTTTCATTGATTTTCATATATTAATGGTACTAAAATAACACTGCTGAACACTACACGGTATACAGTATACTGTTGTATCTACAATCTAATATTTAAAGAAGTTTATAGAACAAACTATTCATCTGAAAAAACTGTATGCTTCATTGTCACATGACCTCACTAACCAGGTTAGCCAACTAACATCGCAAGTTCCGCCGTTACTAACATAGTTAAACGATTTGGTGTACAAACGAACATTCGCAAACTGCATTGCAAACTTGTTTGTCGACAGCTCTCGAACTGTGGTTAGAAGCATAGTTTCTTGTTTTTATAACGTGGACTTAATCGTTATCTTGAGCAAAGCTGACATTAAGTACAATGCATATCTTTTATTTCGAATATATACAAATGTCATTTACATATTTTAGTTTGTAAAGAGATTTTAAGCACCGTTTTTGAAGAGTACGCATGTGCGTACGTGCTCTGGTACGCAAGAACGAGCCTATGATTGAATCTGGAAATAAAGCAAAATAACTGAGAAAAATGAGAATGATAGTCCTTAGATGCCATGTCCGTAATTTATAGCAAAAATCTAGCATTAATTCGTTCTCAAACGGATTCATTTAAAGAAGTTATTACTCCACCACCTGCCTAACATCATTCACCAACATGGCTTAACGCCAGGTTTTGCGACAATACGGTTTTGGGGAAACAGTCGTGACTAGCTAGTTGATTTGTTCAATGATGCATCGTACTATGGTAGTTAAGCGGATGTTACGTAACGTCATTGTACGGGAAACGCACCCCTGTATGTTTATTCAACAAATGACATTCAGTTATCGTATTTTTGGTTCAATCTAATAATTAGTTTAAAAAAAATACCTAGAAATTTGTATGAAATAAAATGTGAAATTTGTATAAAATAAAATGTAAAATATGTAAAATAATAATAATACATTATTACATCATTGGTCCTTTGAAACAGCCTTCATTTTTATAAACAACAACCTAAAGCAGGGGTGGGCAACTTTCCTGCAGAGTTTAGCTCCAGTCCTAATCAAACACACCTAAACCAGCTAATTAAAGGGTTAGTTCACCCAAAAATGAAAAAATATTGTCATCAATTACTCACCCTCATGTCTTTCCAAACCTGTAGGATTTTCGTTCATCTTCGAAACACAAATGAGTGATATTTTAAAAAGTGATTTGTAGCCAAGTATGGTGTCCCATACGGCAGTGAGTTTTGAACACACACCCGGAGCAGTGAGCAGACGTAACCCGTGACCTTCTGGTTAAAAGTCTGACTCTTTAACCATTAGGCCACAACTGCCAAACAAAATCTGAGAGATTTCTGTTCCTCCGCTGACAGTCCATGCAACTACCACTTTGACTCTTCAAAAAGTTCATAAAGAGATTGTGAAAGTAATCCATATGAATTGAACGGTTTAGTCCAAATTTTCTGAAGAGACACGACCGCTTTATATGTTGAACAGATTGAATTTCGGCTTTTTTTCCACATATAAACATTGATCAGTGAACCTAAACAGAAGCTAAACCGTACTCGCTTGACTGACATGTAAGAACAAACCTCTGGTTCTTTTGGAAGCTCAAATGTGCTGCGTAACACAGGAGAATGAACCTCATTGGTTCTTGAGCTTCCGTTTACCATAACTGATGTGTGGGTTGATGAATGTTTATGTGTGAATAAAAGCCTAAATTCAATCTGTTCATCATATAAAAGCGATCATGTCACTCAATTCATATGGATTACTTTTACAATCTCTTTTTGAAGCGTCAAAGTGGTAGTTGCGTAGACTGTCAATGGAGGGATGTAAATCTCTCAGATTTTATTAAAATGTCTTCATTTGTGTTTAAGAGATGAGCGAAAGTCTTACGGGTTTAGAACAACATGAGGGTGAGTAAATGATGACAGAATTTTAATTTTTGGGTGAACTATCCCTTTAAGGTCTTCGGGATGTAGCTAGAAAGCTACAGGCAGGTGAATTTGATCAGGATTGGAGCTAAACTCTGCAGGAAAGCCAACCTTGAGGGCCAGAGTTGCCCAGCCCTGACCTAAAGCTTTCTGCTCTTATTTTAAAGTAAAATATTTAAAATATTATGTTTCAAAATAAAATAAAATAAAAACTGATATTACTAGTCATTTGACACTTTGGAAATGGAAAGTCAAGTCCATAGCATTGTATTGTATTGTGGGATACTGTAGTTCATATAGTATGCTTTGTTGTATACCACAGATTTTGGCAAACATAGTACTTATAGGTATTCTATGCATACAAATGGCATACAGTATACATACTACAAACATAGTATGAGTAGTATGGTAGCATGTAATTCTAAACATTTACCTGGTGTCAAAGCAGAAGCTTGTGTGGCTCTCATTAGATTCCAGGCTCTGATGATCACAGACTGCAGGGGCCTCACCATCACCTCCCTAAGACAGACATAAAAACCCAAATGAAATCATTTCTTCTTGACTGAGACATAACAATACTATGTTCTTCAGCGGACACATTTAGCTAGCTGTCGCCTCTCTATTGAGACATAGCAGCTAAGATCTCACACAGACACACACACCCACACTTTCGACGAAAAGCCACGCCTGTCTGCACACAGCCGGCTTCCTGCAAAGGTTAATGGGCTTTTAACGCAGCAAACGAGAAAGGAGGAGAAAGGGGTCAGTGCCGATCTGCACCCTCAAATATCACAGGCCGGCACCCCCAGCCAATTAGCATAGCCCTCGTCAACATCTCTCTCTAACGAGCCTCTACCCTCGTCACTCTAATCCACTAACGAGCTCAAAAGAGAAAAGCCTTAATTGCCGTTTTATGCAAATTAACCACCTCTGTATTCACCTATGAACTGAGGTCTGAGGGTGCGGGGAATGCAGAGGGCAGTGAGGGAGAGAAGATGGGGAAAAAAAGAACGGGAAAGAGTTTGAATCAAAGGACGACAAGGTGCAAGTCAAGAGGAAGGGTTGAAAACAGAAAGAAAGACTGAGAGAAAGGAAGAAGTAGAGAAGGTTGCTGAAGTGTGACAAAAATAATGGCCATGTATCAATTTAAAGACTGACACAATAACACCCAGTTATTAGCTTCAATATCAATATGAATCGATACATTGATCAAATGACTAATGATACAATGTATCGATGCAACAGCTTAAAATATTTTTAAGATGCACCTTTATTTTGACACTCTCATGTCACAGCTAAGCAATCTCTGTCAACTGTTATAACACATTTCTGTGTGCATTCTAATTGGTCCTAAAATCTAACTGTGGTTGTGTAAAATAGGCACATAATATTGATATATTGATCGATATATACCCCTGAATCTAACTGATTTTGAGGTATCAGCAAATATTGTAACGCTGGCTAAGAGAATCGATGTTGTATCGTTGTGATTTACACCCTTAAAGGGGTTGGGGGTCTAATAAGATTTCATGCATTCTGATTTATTTACACTCTTAAAGAGTTGCATTCTCACGCTAAACATGGCCAAAGATTCAAAACATGAGTTGGACCTATGACATATTTCTGTGTCAAATACACTCCTTCAGGATTCAGAAAGTTTTTTTCGAGTATGGCCCTGTATCATGTAATAAAGGGCGGAATTCCTTGTATGGACACATCTCCCTGATAAGCGTGCACACATCACCCAGAGCACCTTTGCTTGGCTGTAACATGAGAGTGTCAAAATGATCATTTTTACTAAATAATAAGAATAAAATGAAAAATGTAAAAACAATCAAAATAAAACACAAAAAAAGACGAATATTTTATTTGTTTACCTACGTCATATGACCATTGACCAATGTCAGAAAACCATGAACATGCAAATGTCTTGTTAAATTATTGAAATATTCAATAAAGCAATTTTTTATGTCAAATGGTAAAAATCTCAGACAAAAAGTTTGAGGATTCTTGCAGTATTATATCAGCAACTGAGAGTTATCAATGGGGCTGTGACAAAAAAAAGGGGAATCACTGATCTAAAACTTTAACATCGCAAAAACATCTGCTAAATGTCATTCTAACATCTGACAGGATGTGTTAACAATGTATTGCAGATAAGCAACAGCTTTAAAAATAACACTGTCCAGATTAAAACACGCTCTACCTATCAAGCACTACTACAAGCACTAGCAGTCTGAAGTTACATTAAGATCATATCTATTGTACACCTCTGTAGCTGCCAAAAGAATGTACAAGCTGTTACTGTGCTTTCTAAATATTTCCACTGCTCCAGTCATCTGTGTATGTGTCCTTACATTAGGCCGCTCTTCAGGGGGATTCTCCAGGCCATCAGGGGGGCTGAGACTGCGTGATGGCTGACTGCAGACCACAGGACCGCCCCACGGTGGTGGAGCCAAGGGAGGGGGCCGGCAGGTTTGTTCTGGGGATAATGCCCCATCTGCTCCATCTGAGGAACAAGAATTCAGCAGGTTTTGAACAGGAATGTCACATTACAAAAAATTCAGTTGTTAGATACTAATACCACTGAAATCTTCTGATAATATACTTCTGATACCAGAGCAAAAACAAATATACTACACTCCTTTATACAGTAGTCAACCTTTTAAGTGGATCAAAAAAGTTCATCAAAGTTGTCCTAAGAACTAAGCTGTCCTAAGAAGAAGGTTTTAGAACAACTTTGATGAAAGTCAACTTCACATGTTGACTACTGCATATACCACCATTCAAAATATGAGAATTTTTTTAAAGAAATTAATACTTGTATTCAGCAAGGATTAATTAAACTGATCAAAACTGACAGTAAAGACATTTATTGTGTTACAAAAGATTTCTATTTTAAATATATAGTGTTCTTTTGAACTTTCTTATTAATCAAAGAATCCTGAATAAAATGTATCATGATTTCCACAAAAATATTAACAAACATTGATTGATGTCCTTCTTATCAAATGTTTCTTAAGCATCAAATCAGTATATTAGAATGATTTCTGAAGGATCAGAATCAAATTATACATTAAAATATCTCCGATTGTGTTCATCAGAAAGAAGAAAACCATATACACCTAGGATGACTTGAGGGTGAGTAAAGCTTGGGCTCATTTTCATTTGAAAGTGAACTAATCCTTTAACTAATGTTAACAGATCTTAAAAATGTTTTAGTAAATGTTGAGATTAGATTAATAAATGCTGTAGAAGTATTGTTCATTGTTAGTTCATGTTAACTAATGTTAACAAATTAAACCTTATTTTCAGGTGATCTAATTAATTACTTTATTTGAAATAAAACATAATAATAGCAGACTGAAGGGTGCACCCACCCCGGGTCTCTTGCTCTGAATAGGGGTTTCCGTACTGCAGTTCAGCAGGCTGTTGGGGTACCAGTGGAAGTGGAGGCGGGTCTTGGGGATACGGCAGTGGGTAACGCAGCACCACTGGCTCTCTGACCTTTGAAGCTGCTGTCTCCCCTCTGTTCATACACTGCCGCAACTCCTGGAAGAGAAACAAAGAGTCAACAAAATGATCTGTAGAATGCATTTCATATGATCACAAAGTGAGTTCTCAAAATACCTGACAGGAAACACTTTTATTTATTGCTTACATTGTCACTGAAATTGCAAAAGGCTTGTTCAAATGTGGCTTTGATGTTTTAAATCTTAGTTACAAATGAGACACATTTGTCTATTTAAACCAAAAAAAATTTAAATCTTGAGTACTAATGTAATACAGATTAAATATAACCAGACTTTAAATACTACTGACACAGAGTATAACTCTCCTTCCTTTTATACTCTTTTTCTTGTTATTTCTTTCTTTCCCTCTCCTTTGACCCTATATCCGTAAGCCATGATTAGAGGAATTATTCGCACATTTAACATTTAACACAAGTGCTGATGGGTAATCAGGGAGCCGAATGTGGCATTTAGCCATGACTCTTGGGGCTCAAACATTCACACTCAACCTGATTTCAGCATCTTACCTGCTAAGAATCAAATTAAGGTATTTAATATTTAACCATTCTTCTTAACATTTAGCAGATCAAGCTAATGATACCGGTTTTAGAAGATATTACAGCTTTCTGGGTCTTTGAATATCAAATAAAGAACAAAAGACAAGTAAATACATAGCAACAAACTGTTTATAAGAACAAAAATTATACTATAAATGCTTACCTTTTCCAGTCTCTCCTTCTCCCTGGTCACCACCACAAGACTCTCCCTCAGAGCGGACACCTCTCTGTCCTTCTCTGCCACCTGAGTCTATGAAGGAATTTATATGATTTATTTTGTGTGACATCTGGACATATATTTTAGAGCTGCACTTTAAAGTGAAGTCTGTATCTCTAAACCACTAGAGGGACCAAACAGAGCTGCAAAAAGTCTTTTAGACTCATCTTGTCTGCAATTACTCACCATTGTTTGAGCCAATGTTGTTATGACCCAGTTGGGAAGCTCAAACAAACAGACTGCAATTCCGTTTGTACATATTTAAATTCCAGAACTTGCGTAAACAGACAACAAGTCGATATACAAGTTTAACCCTGATATTTTGTATATCTCAGATTTTGGACTTGAAATTTTGGTGTTCCTCTGGGCTCCGACGTTTTCTGACCAACAAATTTAGATGAATTTTCCATGTCTTGTGAAATGACTGGTTCAAGATTTAAAAAATATATATATATTTTATCAGAGGTCACACTCAAAAGTTAAAAGTTCAAAAGTTTGAGGGTGGTAAAGATATGTTTTTGAAAAACATTTCATTTTATTAAACAATTTATTTGATCAAAAATACAGCAGAAACAGTAAAATTGTAAATTAATATTCAAATTTAAAATAACTATTTTCTATTTTAATATATTTTAAAATGTATTCCTGTGATGGAAAAAAAAGATTTTTCAGCAGTCATTACTCCAGTGTTCAGTGTCACATGATCCTTCAGAAATCATTCTAATATGCCTCTTAAAAACACTTCTAATTTTTATCAATGTTGAAAACAATTGTGCTGCTTAATATATTTAAGGAAACATTTTTTTTCTGGATTCTTGGCTGAGCAAATTTCAAATGAACAGCATTTATTTGAAATATAATTTTTTGTAACATTATAAATGTCTCTGCTGTCATTTTTGACCAATTTAATGTGTCCTCAAATGTGTTTCGAATTAGTGGTTCGGAGCGTAAAGAGACTTTGTTACATCATAAGTGTTTCGAAATGGGGTTCACCACTGGGGGGCGTGACTTTGGCAGTTTGATACACGCGCCAAACCACTGATTCGAAACAAAAGATTCGTAAAGCTTTGAAGCTTCATGAAGCAGTGTTTTGACATCGCCCATTACTAGATATTGTTGAATAAAGTCGTTATTTTGGGTTTTTTTGGCGCACAAAAAGTATTCTCGTCACTTCATAACATTACGGTTGAACCACTGTAGTCACATGAACTGTTTTAAATATGTCTTTAGTAGCTTTCTGGGCATTTGAAAGTGTTAATTATCTTGCTGGCAATGCAGGCCTCACTGAGCCATCGGATTTTATCAAATATATCTTCATTTGTGTTCTGAAGATGAATGAAGGTCTTACGGGTGTGGAACGACATGAGGGTGAGTAATTTATGATAGAATTTTCATTTTTGGGTGAACTAACCCTTTAATTTCGTTAAAACGTGCTAACCCCAAACTTTTGAATGGTAGTGTAAATTAGATTATATAAATTTTTGGATTTTGACATCCACTGTTGTAGCAAAAAGAGCCTGGACAATATATTAAACATCTCTTTTTGCGTTTTTTAAAAAAAAAAAAAATAAATAAAAATACATGGCTTGTGCTGGGTTAGGGTGTGTAGTTAAAATCTTAATTTATTTGGTGAACTATCCCTTTAAATTAACTGTGACGTCAAGTTTGAGCTGAGAGTAGTGTGTATAACTGAGACAAGTTGATAAATGGGCTGACCGCAACCTCCTCACTACGTCTTTGTAACTAGAGATCTCTCATTGAACAGAGAAAGAAAGCAAACACTAGCTTACTGTCTGCTGATCTCGTTCTCTTTCTCTCTTTCTGAGTTATCATCTTGTAAATGCCTGTTTGGTTTTGAAGTTTAGTTGAAATGGCTTTACTAAGATCTTACCCTGCTCTGCAGTAAACAGTCATAAAGCATCCGGTGAGAACATGTGCACGCGTTTAAACACGTTGTAAATAAAAGACTTTCCTTTTGATGGTGTCTCCAGCTTTGTCTAAATATTCAGACAAGAAGAGTCCTTTAAGACCTCCTTTCTACTTGGCCAGCTCTGTCCTTTATGAGATCCATTGCACTCACACACACGACTGACGGAAATGGGATACTTCAGTGAACCGGACCTAAAAATCAACCCGATGAAGTTCAACCGTGTTTGCACACTTGTGTGCGCTGACATCTTATGCAAATTAATGTGTGTGTATCTGTGGCTGGCTCTCCCTAGTGGGATTAAAGGGACCTGAATCATGTGTGTTCTTCTGTGTGTGTGTGTTTACATACTTTAAACTGCTTCTCCTCATTGGCTAGCAGGAGCTTCAGGTTTTCATTGATGGTGCACTGCTCTCTCCATTTCTCCTCCATGCAGGCAAGCTCAGCTTCTACTGACACGCTGCAATCTTCTTCCTCCTCCTCCTCCTCCTCCTCCTCTTCATCATCATCTTCCTCCTCTTCCTCTTCCTTCTCCTCCTGTCCAGGTCTACCTTCATCCCTCAATCTCTCCGCATCTTTTTGCACTCCAGGTTTGATCTCAGCAGGATGTTGATCTTTCAAATATAAGATGTTAAGATGCATAATGCATAAGAAGTTGGTCAAAATATTACAGAGCATATGTTGTGAAACTGCTGCGTGACGTGACACAATCACATAAGATTTTTGATGTCTAAATGTACCTCTATGGAAATTTAGAATGATGCCAATAACCATCAATTATTTTATATATACAATAACAGATATATTGGCCTATATTAGAAATCAATTTACATTTTGTGAGACTAATTGCAAACAAAAAGCTCACCTTAAAAATCTCCATGCTTCAAATGACACTAATATGAACTATTGGAATAAATATATGATAATTAAAAAGTAATGTTAATGTAAAATATTATTACAATTTAAAATTTTCCATTTTAATATAATTTATGGAATGTATTCCTGTTATAGTAAAGCTGAATTTTCATCAGCCATTACAGTGTCACATGATCCTTCAGAAATCATTTTAAATGCTGATTTGGTGCTCAAGAAACATTTCTTATTATTATCAACGTTGAAAATAGTTGTGCTGCTTAATATTTTTGTTGAAACCGTGATACATTTTTTCAGGATTCCTTGATGAATAGAATGTTCAAAAGAACAGCATTTATTTGAAATAGAAATCTTTTGTAACATTATAAATGTCTTTACTGTCACTTTTGATCAGTTTAATGTGCCCTTGCTGAATAAAATTAGCCCTGTCGCAATAATCAATATATCGACTTATCACGCAATATATGTACATGATCTCAATAATTTTTGGTGACGCAATATTTCGTTGTTTACGTGATAATGAATGTCACCAACATTTTGCCAATCATGCTGTCATCTGCAGTTCCTACACAGAGCAGTCATGTCCTGACAACTACAGACATTTTGTAAAGAACAAGTTTGAATGCTCTCGATTTCAAAGCCGCAATCCACTGTTCCGGTGCAAATAAAAATGTCTTTGTTCATACGGACATCTGACAGCTAAGTAGGGTTTGTGTTTTCAGCAATAGTGGACACTTACTTTACTGAGAAAAGAAGGTCAGGGAAAAATCTGTAAATTGAGAATCTCCATAGTGCTTTTTGTGCAATTTATTTTTTTTTTTTACTTGTTACTTTGTACTTTTTTTTTTAGAAAATATTTACGATTTATTTAAGTTTTTTTATTTAGGACATTACATATTTTTTGATCCTTCATTTCCATGATCTAAAGAATTAAATGGTTGTTGTCATTTGAAAGTGTGTAGGCTTACTTGCATTATTATGCTGTTATATTATGATTATATATTCAGTGGCATAAAATGGTCTTAAAATGACCATAATATCGTTTATCGCAATTATTTCTGTTATTATCTTTCAGTCGCAATTATTTTTTTCAAATTTTTTAGTTATCGTGACAGGCCTAAATAAAATTATTAAATTATTAAGAAAAAAAAAATAATAATCTTACCGACCCCAAAGCTTTTATTACTGATTTTAAATTCTTTGTAAATTAACTTCTACTGATGTTTAGTTATATAACAGAACTAGTTTGCTAATTTGTGTAGAGATAAATTTCTGTGCATGTCAATACCTGTGGGAGGCGTCTCTGCATCTGGAGTCTGTAACTCCTGTGTGGTCTCTGTAGAGGCATCATTCCTGTTAGAGTCCTAAAACACATGTAATATTTTTAGATTTCTCTCAGAACTTGATGGCAAGCTCTACAAGGTCAAATCATTCTAAGAGTATATGCTTTATTGTTGCGTTTTCGTGAACTTTACAACTGGGTGAAGCCATAATTGCAGTTACTTACCCCCAGCTGCGTCTCCTGTTGCTGAGTTAGTTTGGTGACTTGTCTTCGCAAACGTTGGCACTCTCTGTATTTCTCTTTGTAATGCTCTGCAGCCATATTCAGACGCAGCTTTAGTTCCTCAACCTCCTTTTGTAACTCCGCCTCCAGCTCTGACACCACACCCACTCCAGCCCTGCCCTGAATTTAAAATAAAGCAAGAACATAAGAGAGAGAAAGAGAGTTATCTCTCAGTTCACATTGGGTCTAAACAAACCACGAGTTCTTCATTTTGGTATTAATAGATCTTCACAATCAAATAAACATAAGGGACAGTTAGCTGCGGTTACCACTTCCTGTGATCCCTGGCTTCTCATCCTGTCCAGCTGATTCTGAGCATGTCTGCATTCTTCCTGGGCCTCAGCTAAACGGGCTCGTAGGTCTTCAGCCTCCTGACGGGCACGGTAGAGCTCAGCCATGGTGCGATCTCGCCCGCCAGAGGCGTCACGTAACTCAGAACCCAACATGGCCGCCTGCTGCCGTGTGGCCTGGAGCTGCTCCTCAGCTTGACGCAACTGCTCTTTGAGACCCTGGAGATGCACACAAATGCATTAGGAAGAGGACACATGATTTACACTACCAGTCAAAGGTAGTAGTGGAATAATTAAGATGATAACTAATCGAAATACAGATTTTTAGATGTTTTGTTTTTTAAAAAAAGTCTCTTATGCTTACCATAAAGTTGCATTTATTTAATTCAAATTCAGTTAAATAATAACATTAAGAAAAATTCTTGTGATGGCAAAGCTGAATTTGCAGCAGTCTTCAGTGTCACATGATCCTTCACAAATCATTCTAATATGCTGATGGTACTCAATTATTATTGGTACTCAATTATTAATAATGGTTTTTGTTATCAATGTTGAAAACATAATATTTTTGTGGAAAACACGATACATTTCGGGATTCTTTGATTAATGGAATGTTCAAAAGAATCACATTTATTTGTAATGTTATTTTATAACATAAATGCCTTTACTGTCACTTTTGATCAAATTAATGTATCCTTGCTGAATAAAAGTACTAATTTCTTTTTTTACCCTACTTACCCCAAAAGTTTGAATGGTAGTTTTTAACATTGATAATAAGAAATGATTCTTGAGCAGCAAATCAGCATATTATAGGCATGTGATCAGCTAAAGACAAAAAAAAAAAAGAAAAGAAAAAAAGAAAATCTGACACAACCCCTTTGCAATTATTATTCTTAAAAATATTTTTACTTTATTAAATTTGTTAAGAAATATCCTACTAATGCAATAATACTATTATACTGTAAAATAAAAATAAAGTGTTGATTGTTTCAATGGTTGCTGAAAATTGAGCTTTTCCATCACAGGAATAAATTACATTTTAAAATACATTACAACAGAAAACATTTTTTTAATTGTAATAATATTTCACAATATTACTGTTCTTCCTGTATTTTTGATCAAATAAATGCAGCTTTGGTGAGCATAAGAGGCTTCTTTCATCTTAATGATTTTTTTCTTTCATCTTAATCTTAATTATTCCAAACTTTTGACCAGTAGTGTATATGAAAATGTATTTATTGTATTTGCATATATTCTTTAAATAAAAGGTCTCTCACAGCATCAGTGGGGTGTGTGTCTCTCTCTGTGCGTAGTCTGTGCAGTTCTTCCTGGTACTGTGCGATGGTGACCTCTCTGTTCAGCTCCACCGCTTTCAGCATCTGCAGCTCTGCACTGAGTTTAGTGTTTTCCAGCTCTGCGCTGCGCACATGAGACTGCAAGTGTGCACACACCATGTGGATCAATGCATGTCATACGATGGATTAATTACACTTTATAATCTGTAGATACTACACACACTCACTTTATAAAGCTCCCTCTCATCTCTCTCATTCTTCAGTTGAGCTTGTAGACCGTCCCTCTCAGAAATCACTTTCTGCAGCCTGTCTCTTAAACTGGAAGACACAAAAAACAGCATATAAATCCTCCCTATTTCCACATATAGAATATTGAATATATAGGGAGAATAAAATTCTGGGATTCAAAATCTAATTCAAACCTGACAATAACCATAAACATTATGGAATAAAAAAGATAAATATTTTTTAATTCTTTGTACGTCACAACATTGAACACATGAAGCAAGCAGCGATGACGGGCCCAACTGCCACCCCGGTGGCTTTAGTGCAAGGTTGGCAATATGCATGTAACGCGGGTAAATATAAAAGGACTATGTCAAAGTCGCATAAGGCACATTTACTGCATCGAACTTGTGCCGCTATAACTGCAGAACACAATAGCCACATCCATGAGATCATTTAAATTTAGATGAATTTCAAGTCATAGGATGTTACAGGTCACTTTCAAATGAGTGTGAAGTTATCACTCAAAAAAAGCATTTTTCTTAAGCTTTTTAAAAATATTTTTATTTAACTTATTAAACTAATTATTAGGGCTGCTACCTAATAGTTGACTAACCATTAGTCGACAAGAAGAGGCTTGGTCAAAGAAAATTATCTTATTCGTTTAGTCTCAGAAAAAAAAAAAAAACTCCACAAGAAGTGGCAAAATCACGCAGGCTGTGATGGACATATCGTGAACAGCAGGAAATCCAAACATTGGCCTATCGTTCATCGACCTCAAATATGACATCACTTGAAACAAGCGAGTAGTAGCAACTTTACAATTCCGCTCGCTCTAATGTTAGCCTAGTCCTAAATAAATGTGCACTATTTTTAGGCGCATATCCATGCTTGTGTGAAGAGCACGCACTTACTGCATGACATGGAGGCGCTGGTGCGATCACTTGCATTTAACTTAAAATACTCTGTCATTTTGGGCATACAGAAACATATCTATAGAAAGTTAAAAAACGTCTACTTTTAAAAGAACCAATTCAAATGGAAAATAAATATTCTCAGATTATGTCATCTGTATGAAACGTGCATATAGGCGCGTCCACTACTGCAGAGTGCATTAAAAATATCTTAAGAGATTTCTTATCTTGTATTGCAGCAATGAAAGGGCTAAACTCTAAACCATCAAGAGTGTAAAATAGACTCTCTCTCTATCTCTCTCTCTCACACACACACACACACACAGAGAGAGGCACAGTGAGATCAATGGATATAAATGGTTATAAATCAACATCTGAGGAAAATGTTTTGGGGTTTATAATCAAAATATGTTACGAAACAGGGCATTGATTTCATACATGTCCACTGTAGAGGACACCAGGACTTAAATCATGTTTATCAAGCATTTTAGGAGACACAACAAGTGAATAGGGAAAGAAATTATATATCAATATTTCTATGAAATATTAAATATTATTATGAAAATGTTGCCAATTATTACTCCCATTATTACACTTCTTTTTTCATTGCATGTTGCTCCAAGAATATGCAAATTAGATACAGTGTATAGATGCATTGTATTGAATGGGAAAATCCATGTATGGCCATTTTACCCACATATTGCATAAAGTAAAATGGTATATCGATTCATTCCGTTCTATCTATCATAACATACTTGAGAATCATCTTTATACAAAGTTTGGTTAAAAAAAATCCTGAAGCCTAAAAATTGATTGGTGATTTAAAAAAAATCCATTGTTTTTGCCAATACATGTCATTTCATGTCATTTTATTTTTTAAACAATTTAGTCCTGGTGTCCACTACAGAGGACACAGCATAACATATGAATAAAATATAATTTTTCAAAAATGTTTTTTTTTTTTCCATTTGTTTCTTATGCTCTAAACAATGTAATGACGTGAAAAAAATACTAAATTCAAAAGACTTTTTTTTTCTGGGTCTCAGGAGGATATTCAAGTTTGGTGTGAATCGTATGACGGCCTTTGGAGCAGTAGTTAAAAATTCAGAGCTTGATTAAAAAAAAAATCCACATTCAAACAAAAATAGCTGACTTCCTCTTGGTCGGAGCTAATTACTAAAATTAGAAAGTTGTCAGAGTCGATGAGAACAATATATGTACCGAGTTTAGTGACTGTAGATAAAACTAACCCCCAAATTTATTGGTGGTACTGAGCCCCTCCTACACACCCATTTCTAAGGATTTGCCCATGTCTAACTGGCTGACAACTCTGATGTGCGTGTCGAGTTTCATACAATTTGAATTCTAGCGAAGTTTGATGTAAATCGGGTAAAAATAAGAGGGCAATGTCAAAGCATTTTGAAAGTGACACACTTCCTGTTGGTGGCACTATGACTTTGACTCACAATAGTCACACCCATGTGATCGGCCTCCTACAACGCAGCTGAAGTTTAATCAAAATCAATCAGTGTATGCAGAAGTTATAACACACTTCCTGTTTCCCTTTTTTTGCCATAAATTCATTGCCTCGAGGGAGACACATACCCGTTTCCACCTGGTATTTTAATCTGTCTCTTTTGTCCACTTTCAACCACTTCTGTCTTGATTTCTTCAAGGGGAGGGTCTATATTTCGATCTAATGGACAAAATAAGCTCACACAATTTACATATGAATTCGCCCGGAGACGACGGAAAAACATACAGAGAGCAGCAGCTTTAATTTCTAATCTGATAGCCGCAATACCACGCCAAATGCTGTGAAATGGTAAGAATGGTGAGAGAACATTGTGCTTGGTACATTTTTCATCTTCAAACCAAACTTGGGTCTTCAGCTGAAAAAGTTTAAGTCCCGTCTCATTCTCATAATGTTTATGCGTTAGGTCAGTAGGTGGAGAGTAGGCAGTCTTTATTGGCTGTTCGAACACATTCGACCACATGAGCGTTTCCACTACGAACGCAATCCGGTTGAATACGTTTTCGACTACCTCTGGAAGTGGTCGAAAGTGGACAAGCTCAAAACGTTTTACACCCCATTTACACCTGTATTTAGCGTCATCCACTTGTGATCCGATCGACCAAAATGCATCTTAATACCAGGTGAAAACAGGGCCTAAAATACAATCATATTAAAGGGTATGCACACCCCCATGTCAATTTGTGTCTGGCCCTGATGGCCAACAATTCCAACACATGTGCAAGGTTTCAAGAGATTTTGAGCATGTTAAGGGCCGCAAAAGTGTCTGAAAGGTCGGAAATTTTTTACCAATATGTAAATAATATAATTATATTCATGTCAGATAATGTGTGTATGGGCCTTACCAGTCCAGTTCGGTCTCTTTAAGAACAGCTTTTTGCGTGATTTCTAGCAGGTCCTGCTCAAGCTGTCTCACTCTGGCTTGAGCCTCCTCCTTCTCCCCATGCAGGCCTTTCTGCAGCTCCTGCCATTGGACAGCAAATGCTATCAATCATAACTTTCAGCCAATCAAAATACTCCAAGCATTTTAACCAATAGCAAAAAGCTGTAACGCCAATACTGATTCAAAAGTGACCCAACCAACTATTTAAACAACATATATTATTATATGTTGTAATTACATTATATTATTATATGTTGTAATTACATTATATATGTTGTAATTATATATATATAATGTAATTACATTATATAATTTTAAAAAGTTATTTTATTTCCTCAACCAAACATTTTCTTCTAACAACATATGTTTTTAAAGTCTAGTAACAAAGGGTAATCTGTGGGGAATGACAGAGAATTCATGGAAAATTTTAATAATGTGGTAGTTTACAGGAGACTTAATTGGAAGAGAAGAAAATAATGATCAGAAATACAGGTTTGCCTGATTCAGTCAATCCCCAAAAACTAAAAAAACTAAATTACTAAATTTTACAATAGCATGATGTCAGAAGGAAAGAAGGGGGCTTCGATTTCACTTTTGTTGCGGTGGCTCATATTTAACAGTCGTCATCAGTAAATCACAGTAACATCTGGTTCTGAAAGCACGCATACACGCCTTGTCCTCCGGCTAATCTGGTGACTCGTGGTGTTTTACGGCCGATGATGTTTCGGAATTGCAGCACAGGCAAATAAAATGTGCGGTCGTAAAATTAGCAGCCACAAAATATATACTTATGTTCTCACGATAAAGAGGAAGTCTATTTTCATATGTAAGTTCTGACAGTTTAACAGACACACGCACACTTATGGCATATGAAAGGGTTAGTGTGACTGGGGTGTGAGAGAGAATTATAAAAGTGTTAATGTTTTATTTGTGGTGTTCTTTGTCCTTTGTGACACTCATAATTCACACTTACACACTTCAAAAGGGTTTCCAGAAGAAACACTAGGGGGTGCTGAAAGACCAACAAACCAATCGAATCATATCCTGCTGTTTTCTGGGACTGGGCCCTTTTAGAGTTTAATGTGCTTGTTGTGCACTCAAACATCACCACCACATCAAAACCTAATGGAGTGACCTTTTTTTTTTTTGCATATTCTTTGCTGATGTTGAGGGAAAAAACAATTTTGTGGAAAGGATTTAAACATTGTACAAAATAGTAAATGGATGAAATTAGCCAAACATATTTAATAAATAATGCAAGGGATGAGGAGCACCACAAAATTCTTTGGTATTGATGGTACTTACATGGTTTTATTTATTTACTTGTTTTATGCCATCTAGAGGGCTATATTCATGGCAAGAAAAGGGGGAAAAAATCAGGTAAAAATAGGTAAATAAATGAATAAACATTAAAAAAGGGATAAGAGATAGACTGGATAAATTATTATATGTAATAAGATTCCATTTAAACATTTTTAAATTGGTGCACTTAAAATTGTATTGGTACATGAATATGGTTACCATTTAGTACAATTATACACTACAGTTCAAATGTTGGGGTAAGTACTTTTTTTTTTTTTTTTTTTTTAAGAAATGAATACTTTTATTTAGCAAGGATGCATTAAATTTATAAAATAAATAAATAAAGATTTTAAGCATCACAACTATTTTCAACATGATTATATTAATAACAAATGTTACTTGAGTTACACCAAATCAGCATATTAGAATTAAAGGGATAGTTCGCCCAAAAATGAAAATTCTGTCATCATTTACTCACCCTTTCATTTTTGGGTGAACTATCCCTTTAAATCTGAAAGATCATGTGATACTGAGTACTGGAAATTCACCTTGACCATCACAGGAATTATGTACATTTTAAAGGGGTCGTGACATGGATTTTTTTTTCATTATTTTAATGTGTTCCTTGAGGTTCACTTATAATGTTAATAAAGTTTTTTTTTGCATAAAAAAACAAAAACAAAACAAAAACAAATATATATGCAGAAAACTAATTATTTTCAACCTTCGTTCTGACCCTCTGTCTGAAATCATCCATTTTTAAGGGGTGGTTCCTTTAAAGCTTGACAGTAAACGGCCACTGTTATGATTGGCCATAACGTCACTGCATAGGAAACAGTATCAACACCCACTGGCTACTGCACGTGAGTAAATGTTTTGAAAACATTATCCATATAAAATCATCATTTCCAGACAAAGCATTACATGAATTCATTTACTTATGGTTTGTGATTCAGCTGCTGTCAGATCCAATACAGTTGGCTGCTTCATCTTTCAACAAAAGTTTAAACGGTACCTGGTTTACAAAACAAAACACCACCGAACAAACATATAATTGTCTGTTGCGATCCGGGATGCCATTTAAATAAATAATCCACTTTTTTCCGACGCTGGGATCCCTCTGAAGTCTGTAAACGAGCTGTTTAAACTAGACCCGTCAAAGCAAACGTTCTTTCACCCTTCCATTTGTCCTGCTGTCGACAGACTCAAGTGCGTGGACCTCAGAAACTGGACGCGCATCTGTATGCTGTATCTAGTGTAGACAGTGTCAGTGATTATAATGCTTTTGACATGATTCAACATTCACATCCAGTGTAGGCAAATATCAGCCGTTAAGTAACTGAATGCCAGTTGGCGGGGCGTATGGTGCGATTATGTACTATTCGTTGATGTTTTGCTCTGGAGGCAATCATATGCAAATAAATTTGCCTGTGTGATGTCAGATCCCGCAATTTCAAAACAAGACATTTTTGGAGCTTGATTAAATAAATGCCTTGTTTATAATGAGGAGGACGTTTTAAGTTAAGAACTTTGCAAAAAAAAATTTTTTTTCATGTCATGACCCCTTTAAAATATATTTTAAAAAACTTTAAGAACATTTCACAATATTTTAAAAAACATAAATCTTACAGTCCCCAAACTTTTGAATGGTAGCCTACATTAAAAGTACCATGCTATTAACATCTGATACCTGTACCATTATACCGTCACATTCCTGTCTTTTGTAAGAGACAGAAAAGACAAATTAACAGGTACAACAAAAGAAAACAAGGTTCAGAAAATGCAAATGTTTAGCAAAATTAATGTTTAGTTATTAATGGCAAAGAATAAAAATGATCACTATCAACATGAACCAACAAAATGAAAAAGTTTTTTAAAAGGCGTTAATGCGTAAACATGCATTGAGACGGACACATCTGACCACTGCGCTCTCGTCTTCTGAGCGTCTCACACATGACACGGCATTCTAAGAACATGCCGCTAGATCTTATGTTTTTTCTGTTCCACTGCCTGCGTCTCTCTTCTTAATAACAAATACACTTTCTGTGTGAATGGCCCCTAAGGCTATTTTTTGCTTTTCAGAGAGCACACGGCTGTCTCAAAGACAGTTGTTATTTCTCAGGAAACCTTTCAGCAATATCTATCAGGTAGTACTAGTGACATTTTATGTGTGGATTTAAAAAAAAAAAAATCACTTACAGCACCTTTAAATATCATCAAAACAAGTATGAAAAACTGAGAGACAGAGAGAGGAAGAGAGAGAAAATCGCGTGACTGGCTGCTGTTGTCTCAGTGACTGGGCAGGTCTCCTCCTTTCTGTTGAGTGGTTTTGGTGGACATTTACTCTTGGCTGTGTGCTCACATTTGACGTCACGTCTACCCTCTGTGGTTGACATGGCACCGCCATGATAACAGTTGCCCAAGTCAGCTTTTCTCTGTCTCTCTCGGTTTCTCAAACTCCCAGTTCTCTTACTCTCAGTAAATCATCCTCATCACAGTCAGAATTACAAATGGATAAATCACATGACTTTATGGGGAAGGTCAGTAATGCACACAGAGACACACAGCCATTATCTGATAAGATAAAGTGCTCTGTGGGAGTAAGTTCACCGTCAGTCAAACAGAAAGGCGTTTTACACTTGGAGACAGAAAGTCTTAAAGCACAAATGTGAACATACACACACAGGAGAGTGCTTTGATGTGCAGATAACTTGAACTTGTAATCTCTGGTGTGTTATATGCTGCTCAAACACTGTGCGTGTAAGCCATCTTTGCTGCTTCATTGGCTGGTCACTTTTATATGAGAGTGTGTGTTTGGTACCTGGTTCTGTTGTCTCTGCCTCTCCTGTAGCTGATCCCTCTCCTGTGTGAGGAGGCGTAGTGCTTTCTGAAGCTCTTTGCACTCCTGTTGAACTTCCTCTACACGCTGCTGCTCACAAACACACAAATAATAAGCCAAAAAATAATAGACACAAGCTCTGTTCCAAAACCTAGTGAGCTGACTTGCAACACCACACTTCACAATTGATTCGGATAAAGTTTGAAACAAGCTTATTGCTAACATAATGGGTTGATTCTGTAACAAACATATTAAAACTCAGAAAACACTAAAATAATAATTGGCTAAAATAATCCATGTTAAAGGGTTAGTTCACCCAAAAATGAAAATGTCATTTATTACTCACCCTCATGCCGTTCCACACCCGTAAGACCTTCGTTAATCTTCGGAACGCAAATTAAGATATTTTTGTTGAAATCCGATGGCTCAGTGAGGCTTGCTTAGCCAGCAATGACATTTCCTCTTTCAAGATCCATAAATGTACTAAAACCATATTTAAATCAGTTCATGTGAGTACAGTGGTTCAATATTAATACTATAAAGCAACAAGAATATTTTTTGTGCACCAAAAAAAACAAAATAACGACTTATATAGTGATGGCCGATTTCAAACACTGCTTCATGAAGCTTCGGAGCGTTATGAATCTTTTGTGTTGAATAAGTGGTTTGGAGCGCCAAAGTCACGTGATTTCAGCAGTTTGGCGGTTTGACACGCGATCCGAATCATGATTCGACACAAAAGATTCATAACGCTCTGAAGCTTCATGAAGCAGTGTTTTGAAATCGGCCATCACTATATAAGTCGTTATTTTGTTTTTTTTGGTGCACCAAAAATATTCTCGTCGCTTTATAATATTAATATTGAACCACTGTACTCACATGAACTGATTTAAATATGTTTTTATTACATTAATGGATCTTGAGAGAGGAAATGTCATTGCTGGCTATGCAGGCCTCACTGAGCCATCGGATTTCAACAAAAATATTTTAATTTGTGTTCCGAAAATGAACGAAGGTCTTACGGGCGTGGAACGGCATGAGGGTGAGTAATAAATGACATTATTTTCATTTTTGGGTGAATTAACCCTTTAATTACTCTGAACACTTTCATTTAATTAATGTTTTTTAGTGCTGAACTAAACAGAAGTTTTTACATTTTTGTATTTATTTATTTTTATCTATTCTAATAAGCATATAAAAACAGGAGACACAAAATTAGGTAAAAGAATACATTTTAATTACACTGAACAATTTTTTTTAAATCAGTGCTTTTTAATTCTGAACTAGATGTATGAATGTATTTATTTATTTTTATTTACATTAATAAGTAAATAAAAAGTACACAGTACACTGAACAATTTTTAATGGATGCTTTTCAATACTGAACTAAACAAACGTTTATATATACTTTTGTAAGTCATTTATTTTTATGTACACATTATTTATTTATAATTTGTATTCAGATTATAAATAATGTATTTATAATTGACAAATGTTGTTTTTTTTCCTGGGATTGTCGCAATGCATCCTTGCAAAGAATACATGCTTTATTATTTGGCTAAAATACATTATTTTAGGAGGCAGCATGATTAAGTTCCCTACATTTTGTATCTGGAGATCCAAAATGATGATGCCTTAAAATGCTGCTTTCTCACTATGTATTGGAACAAGGCAAAGGTTTGCACTCTTGTGTGTGTGATTTGCACACCTCAAGTAGTCCGGTCTTTGTTGTCACAACCAGTATGTCTGAGTTCCCCTCATCTTCCACTGTCAGTAGCTCCTCCCCTGTGGGTGTAGCTGGGCGGAACTGGAATGGCGTACTCGCACCTCTGATTTCACCCGTATGTGTGACGTAGCAGAACTGATAAAACTCACCATCACTACGGGGAACATAGTAACCTAGGAAACAGCATGTAGAGTATTTAATTACCCGGGTTTGTCTTTATCGAATGTAGTCTCTAACTAACAATAGAAAAGCCATTTGAAAACAAAAAACAAAACAAAACATCAAAGATTCGTTTAGCATTAACTGTCTCTTTAAAGGTGCAGTATGCAGTATTTACAACTAGTGGTTGAAATAGGTACTGCAGTCTAAATTAAAAATATTGTAGAGAGTGGTTTCTCCCATCCCTTCCTCAGCAGACTTGACGCTCACGTCAGATTGAAGAAAAGCAACAGGAACAAGCACAACTGACAATAGAAGGCAACAAGCCTTACACTGTAAAGGCCAATTCACACCGCACAGACAAACACCAACAAACAGGTTAGCAGTTAGATTTAGAATTTTATGAAAAATAACTGTCATGTTCACACTGCCCAAAAGACACCAACAAACGCTGATTGAACATGGTCAGTCAGATGAAAACAAACTCCAACCAACTCCAAAAGACACCAACATGTTTGTTGGTGTTTGTCTGTGTGGTGTGAATTGACCTTAAGTTGATCAGTTGATTTTATGTTGTTTTAATATGCCTCTGGACATAGAGCTTTTTAGATGGATGCCGAGACTTTTTAGGTCAAGCAGAATCTGCAGTCTCTGACCCAGTTTTTTGCTGGCTTCCATGTCTGCAGTAAGCTGTGTTTTCCTCCAACTGAAATACTATTGGGTAAATTGGCAGTGGGTGGGCTCACACAGACCAAAACAAAAACAGACATTCCAGTAGAATAACTGGCTGTAGCATTGTTTTTTGGAGAAACAGGTATGTAAACTTAACATGTTTGATAAATCTCTGCAAACATATTATGGTATTACAGATTACATACACTATGTCATACAAATTACACACAGCACCTTTAAGATGACATAAAACTCGATTTGCTTAAATACTACTACTACTACTACTACTACTACTAATGACCCTGGTCTTTTTGTGCAATAAACACAAAAAAGAAAGAAAAACACTAATTTTTAGTTATAATGTAATAACACTAATAATAACACCAATTATCACAGTACAACCATTATGGATTAAATCATTATGGATTAAACGAATCCCAACGAATAAAATAATGCCCCACCCTACACTTTTCTCCTGCTTCCCTTGGAAATTAGTCAACACATCGGCCTACAAACTTACAACAGGAAAGCTGCTTGCAAACAAAACAGAAGCAAAATCATAGCAAAAACAAAATGCGCAAACAATACAAAACAAAACACAAAAAACAGCAGAGATTCATTTTGGATGATCTGTGTCTTAATGGCAAAATGCCATCAAAGATTCCATCAAATTACTTAAAATAATAATAATAAATAATAAACCTTAAAAAAAAAAAAAAAAAATTATTGTAATAACATTAATAATGACACCAATTTTAACAGTCCAATCAAATCATGATGGATAAAAGCAAGTTTGACCATACAATCAATTCCTGATGAATAAAATAACGTCCCACTCTACATGTCTCTCCTGTTTCACTTGGAAACACATAACATTACGGAAGTAAAATGGGTTGAATGAGGCATTACATGTTGACTTTAGGCGTGTGTGTGAGTGCATACCCTGAAAGATGATGGTTCGGTGAACCGTGGATCCCTCAATGTAGTTTTCAGGCATGGGAGACCAGAGGAATGTGTAGTAGTCTCTTGCACTGCTCCAGCCCACCTAACACACACACACACACAGCAAACATGAAGTGAGTCAGAACTAAAACTTCCGTGACCAGACCAATGAAGGCCTTTGAAAAAAAATTTTTGGCCATAACAATACAAGTGAAACTACATAAACACAGAGACTACATAAAAGTTTAAGGAACACCCAGTCAAAACAGAGATGGAAAGAGAGGGAGAAGAAACACAGAAACATTACTTACTATCAAAACATTAAACATAGACTCAGCAAGAGAACTAAAGATACTTTGTTTCATATCAATTTCACAGGTTATAAATATCAATAAGCTCAAGGAGGAATGGAAACACTTAACCTCCCTTATGCACTTTTTAGCCAGCAGCGAGAGGGGGGCTCAGTGTGTGTGTGTGTGTGTGTGTGTGTGTGTGTGTAGGGCTGGAAAAGGAGGCGTAATGGAAAAAAAGACCGGGAAAAAGGTGAAAATTTTACACTTGCTTCAAAGGCGCCTACAATTGTGTGGTTACTCTAAAAATGTGTGTGCATGTGAATTTCATCATTTCTTCCTTTGAAGCACGTGTAAAATCTTCACCTCCATAACCACCCATATTTGTGGGTGCGCAAATGAGTGATTATATGGTTTTATGCATTTTTAAATTAAATATGATGGAAATAAAGTACAGAATATAATCCACCATCATAAACATGCCACATACAGTTACATCTTACAGTTACAAACAGGACACACACACACACTGTCAGCAATTTGTCATCATGATTTTTCACAACACTACCTGACATTTACTTTGATTACAATTTATCACATCTGTAATCTCTTTTTTTACGGAAAGTATTCTGCTTTCATCTGGCACACAGTCATCTGTGAAGAAATCACCTATTAATTACAGAGAAGAAAAGAGGAGAGCAAGAAGAAAGAGAGAGGGAAGGCATCCAAGTGCGTTTCAAACAAGCCATGCCTGTACATACAGGACCGATAAATGATAAATTAAATAATAAGAGGGCTGATGTAACTATAAATCAAGTGCATAAGAACATGTTCGGCATGTGCGCGACAACTTAATTATATAGTACCTGTCTGAGTGTGTGTGTGTGTGTGTGTGTATGTGTATGTGTGTCTGCGCACAAACCTATATGTATGTGTATATGCATGATTACACAGCATTTTTGAGAATTGCTTAAAGGTAGCCTATTTTTAACATGCCTCAACATCCTCCTTGATAAAGAATACTACATTTGTTCAGTATGAAATTTTAAATTTTTACAAATTAAAAGGCTACAGCTTAGTATAACTATACAAATAAAAAGATCAAATACATTTTTTAAAATATAATTAATATTATTTATTATAAAAAATATTAAATTAAATAATATAAAACTAAAATTTTGCACTTTTTAATTGAAAAATGAGTTCCAATCATTTTAATTCTATTTTAGCTAACTAAAAAAAACTGCACACAGAAAATGCAAGTAATTTCTAAACTTTTATGAAATTATGCAACTCCTGACAGACAATTCACTGTCTGTTTGGAGCAGTACATTCTCAATACCACCAGAGGGAGCTTGTGGTTTACTAAGTAATACAAAGCACAGGTTAAAGGGATTGTTCACCCACAATTCGCTTTACAGTTGATGGGACCCCATTGACTTCCATAGGATTTCCCATGGAAGTCAGTGGGGTCCATCGACTGTTTGGTTACCGACATTCTTCAAAATATCTTCTTTTGTGTTCAGCAGAAGAAAAAAATTCATACAGGTTTGGAACAACTTGAGGTTGAGTAAATGATGACAGCATTTTCATTTTTGGATGAACTATCCCTTTAAGGTATGTGTATTAAATGTGAGTGAGTGCCTGAGAATAATTCCTATATTCCCTCATTAATTATTTAAATATGATTCTATAGATATTGTCAGAATTTATCCATGATCCATTTATAATAAGTCTAACTACTATTATCTGGATATGCATTATACATGGCAGGTAATATCTGTTATTTCACAAGATTTTATTGCAGAAACAAATATGAAATACAATACTAAAAAAAAATACTAAAGAAAAAGCATACGGAAGGATTCAGTTGTCATGGGAAACAGCAACACCATCCAGCACAACAGCACATGCGCGCCAACGCGCACACACACGTTCACACCGCAACCCTTTTCCCCCATAAACTAACCATCAAAACAAGTGATATTGAGTGGATTAAACATCTTTTTTTCCAATCCACATTTTCCTTTGCAACCCACCACTCTAAATGCTGTCTGGAAAGATTTGGTTGATTTGAAGTGCCTTTAATACGAGTCATAAACTGTCATTGTATCTTAACAAGATGTAAAGTTTCCGTGCACTCATTTCCTCTTGATTAAGTGCGAGATTAAATTTCAAGATGAAAGGAAGAGCGACGTGAGATTAAATCAGATGGAAGGATATAGTTTTCATACACAAAGCATTTCTGTGTATGAAAAACTAAATGTTGCAGTAGGCCATGCACAGAGCAGATCTTTGTAGACATAGGTGAGATACTAACCTTAAAGATGCCAACCCAGTCTTTGGGATGTGGGGTGATGAAAGAGGTGAGAGTGTAATGACATTCAAGAGCTGCCTGCGGGAGGAAGCTTTTCCCAACATTCTGGAAGATGACATGGGCGAAGTTGGACGTCTCCATGACAACACTTCCTCCTCCACCTGCAGATGCTACCGTATTACAGGCTGATGACATCATAAGTGCTCAAGGAAAGCCTGTGATTGGTCTACCTGAAACAAGAAGGAATAAAAACTTACAAAGAAATAATGAGGACTGACACATTTTCTCTTTCATAATATAAGGGATGTTCGGTCATTATTGTGAAATAAACCCCAAAAGGGACCATCAATATCACCCTATTATTCTGCATTATTACTTAGCTACTTAGCAAATAAATAAAAATGGACTTGAAATAATGATTTGATTTGAAATTATTAGTGCTGTCAAATCGATTAATCACATCTAACATAAAAGTTTGTGTGTGTGTGTGTGTGTGTGTGTGTCAGTAAGATTTTTTAATGTTTTTAAAAGAAGTCTCTTCTGCTCACCAAGTCTGCATTTATTTGATCCAAAATACAGTAAAAACTGTAATATTGTGAAATATTGTTACAATTTAAAAATAAATGTTTTCTATTTGAATATATTTTAAAATGTAATTTATTCCTGTGATGTAAAGCTGAATTTTCAGCATCATTACTTTCAGTATCATGAGTTTTCAGTGTCACATGATACTTCAGAAATCATTCTGATATTCTGATTTGGTGCTCAAGAAACATTTATTAGTATTATCAATGTTGAAAACAGTTCTGCACAATTTTTTTTCAGGATTCCTTAATGAATAGAAAGTTCAAAAGAACAGCATTTATCTGAAATAGAAATCTTTTATAACATTATAAATGTCTTTACTGTCACTTCTGATAAATTTAATGCATCCTTGCTGAATAAAAGTAGTAATTTCTTTCCAAAAAAAAAAAAGAAAAAAATATTCTTACTGACCCCAAACTTTTGAACAGCGGTGTATAATGTTAAAAAAGGTTTCTATTTCAGATAAATGCTGTCCTTTTGAACTTTCTATTCATCAAAGAATCCTGAAAAAATGTACACAACTGTTTTGAACAAAAAAATCTGAAATATTTCTTGAGCATATTAGCATATTCAAATCAGCATATTAAAATGCTTTCTGAAGGATCATGTGACACCGAAGACTGGTGATGCTGAAAATTCAGCTTTGCCAACACAGAAATAAATTACAGTTTAAAATATATTCAAACAGAAAATAATTACTTTAAATTGTAATAATATTTCACAATATTAATGTTTTTACTGTATTTTTGAGTAAATAAATGCAGCCTAGGTGAGCAGAAGAGACTTATTTCAAAAACATGGAGAAACCCATAACACAGGCATGGCCATGTAGAAAACATTGGGTATTTCATGAAACTTACATATAACATTTCTCCTAATTCATTTTAATTCCTGAGATGTTCACATAAGTTTATATTTAGTTCATCATGAACATTAAGTTCATGATGTTACTTTGAAAGTTTAGTGACATTATAGGCTAATATCAGAGGAGTTTTATTTGAAAATTGCATGACGGTTTGAATAAACCATACA
This sequence comes from Hypophthalmichthys nobilis, assembly GCA_037950665.1. Classification (NCBI taxonomy): domain Eukaryota; kingdom Metazoa; phylum Chordata; class Actinopteri; order Cypriniformes; family Xenocyprididae; genus Hypophthalmichthys; species Hypophthalmichthys nobilis. The sequence continues at coordinate 20,585,903 of CM075483.1, forward strand.
CTAATTGCAATTCTAATGCATAAAAATGTTATATAGATGCTTAAATATTTCTGAGCTGACATACATTTGGTTTAAGCCCAAATGCAGCTGCATGAAGAAGACCTGCCCTATTTCAGGCCGGATGGGGCGATGCCGAGTAGGCCTGTATAGATGGCACTGCTGATGGTGCTGTCATCCCTGCTCAGGCCTTTAACGTCAATGACAGCTCGACTGAATACACCAAACGACATACGAGCAAAGAACTCACTAAACATTATTTCTTGATCTTATTAAAACATGATATGCTTAAACCGAAAAGCCACTTGTCTAGATATATTTGACTTGTATCATGTTGCTAACTACCAAGTCACTGCGGGATTTAATGATAGTTAGAAGTATACCAGATGATATATAGCATTTATTTTATATATTATACGACATAATCACTGCTGGTGTCCTTAAAGGATGAGCTGATGAAATGTGTTTAATCACTCCACTGCAATCCCACCCCTAAATACATCGAGATGGACCGCATGCAATTCCATCATATATTTCCAAGATTATCACTATATATAAATATTAATATAGCCGTCGCTCAATATCCGTTATACCTGTAATCCATGTTTACTTGATGATCTTTAACTCTTGTTGGTTAGACTGCTAGACAACGCAGATTGAGCGCGTCTCTGTCATGTAGGTGAACCGGGTGTCAACATGTTTTGGGAATCTAAAAACGTCATTGCTACTTCCGGTCGGTTGCGCCCTGTGATTGGTTTATTTACTCTTGTCAGCGACATTCGCGGTTTACCATTGGTTAGTGAATAATCCCAAGAAAATAGAGATGGGAGGGTCGACTCTTTTCAGCAAATCGGTTCTTTCGAACGGGAACCGGTTAAAAATCTCGGTTCACTTCAAATGTTCGGACTATCAGCTTACTGATTCGGTTCGATTCGTAAACGAATCCTTTTAGTCCGACTCACCAAAACATACGTGGAAATTATGGAAAAATGCCAAGACGTTGTAGAATATAGAATCCTCAGTGTATGCAGGAAACTTTTGATCATTTAATTGTTAAGTGTGATATTAGATTAGGAAGTTAAACTTCCTAGGCAGTATAGGCAGTTCGGCTGTGTTATTTGAGTATATCAAAATAGTTGTTTAGTATATATAAAGAATATCTGTGTAGGCATATATCAAAAGTGAGGGTAATAACCAAGTATTGATCTAAGGTACTGAAATATGCCTAACTAATGACAATGGAATCAAAATCCATAGGAAAACGGAACACTAGTATTGGGAATCTTGCATTTAAATAACCGTTCCCACATCCTATGAAAAATTAATTTTCATGACTTTCTATATTACTGGATAAAATATTTTAAATAATTTATAATATATTAACCTCACAAACAACAGTTTCTAGTGAAGATATGTTTTAGAGCATAACTAGTAAAACTAAAGAAATGTACACGGTTTTAAACGGGAACCCTGAATATTTAAGGATATTTTGTTATGTTTTGTTTATTTATTTATTGTACAATTTCAAATATTCATGTATCGAAGAGATTAGCACAAACTGTCACTCTTGGATTTGGAATTGTGCTAAATGTGATTGTTCTCCTTTAAGTACAGGGACAACACGATCAAAAGTTCACTTAGAAGCCTTAAACGTCTAGCCATTCTTAATCTTTTAAGAAGTATCACCTTAACCTATTCAAAGAAATCACAGCAGGAACTCGGGGAGAAACTGTCTGATATCTCGCTAACAAATCCGTATCAGTGATTGGAGGAATAGTGCTGTCAATCATAGAGCCCGCCCCCTGAGTTCCTGACTCGTTCACTGTGGAGGCACTGAGGTCAAGAGAAATAAGCATGGCCGCTTTGTTTAGAGGGTGTCGGAATTTTTATAAAAGAAGCAATAAATATGTGGAGCTCACATTCGGTATGTTATTTCTGCATTAATTTTTAATTGACAGTCCAAAGGGATTAAAGCACCGCTAATGTTATTGCAAGGAACAGTTTAGAAATTTACATTTTTCATCTGATTTGTTTGTCAGTCTGCAAAATATGTGAACATATATTAAATATACTTGGACATTTATGTCAAAATATATGAACAGACATTGTACACAATAAGCAAGTCACTGTTTGCTTTTTAAGCATCACAAATGTAAGTTGTGCAATGCAGCTTGAGGTTTGGGTGCTCAACTGTAAACTATAAACAATTAAGAATTAAGTGTTATAAATTGTCTTATGAAATTAAAGACACTTGTCACCCTTCTCACCAAATTCAGATAATGGACTTAAGCTTTTTTGTCACCTCATTTAGTCAGTTTATACATAATAAATATGTTTATTTTGAGTTTTCCTCCAAACATCTGGATCTGTAAGGTTTTGAAGGTCTTTAAAATATATTGATATTGATGGTTAAATGAATTGCATATCTTGCAAAGACTTCTTTAATGGTGCTCAATGTGATATTCCATGAATTTGATTGATTAGACCCCTGTTATACTGATATGACGTTACATTGATTTTTAGAGGATTGCTCTTACATAATTACTGATTTATAGACCTATGTTAAAAACATCTTCTGTTGTCTTTGTTGGTGCACTCTTTGACTATTATAGCTTTCAGTTTAATTAGAGAAGATTTTATTTTTAGATTTCTGTCTGTTTGTGGCTTTTCAGTGTCCTGTAGGTCAATGGCCTCCAAGACCCCAGTGGGTTTTATTGGACTGGGTAACATGGGAACACCTATGGCTAGAAACTTACTGAAGCATGGATATCCTGTCATTGCTACTGATGTCTTCCCAGAGTCTTGCAAAGAGCTTCAGGATTCAGGAGCGCAGGTATAAGTGTCTGTTTCTCACACAAAACACTCAAAACAAAATAAATCACCATTATACCATTGTTTGCTTTATGCCTAGACTGTACAGAACAGTGTATGAGCCTATAGAAATAATTGCCCTGCTTTTCCTCTCAGATCCTGGATTGCCCCGCTGAAGTGGCTGATAAAGCTGACCGCATCATCACCATGCTACCTTCCAGCCCCAATGTCATTGAGGTTTACACAGGTCCCAATGGCATCCTTAAGTATGTCCTCTCAGAATAAACTGTCAGCAGTGTTTTCTCATAAATCCATACTTACTTACTTTTAACAGATTGGAGAAAGTGCTGAATTCCTACATTACCAAAATTAATTTCAGTTGTATATAGGAATCTGCACAGCACTTGTCTGGATCATTTATAATGATTAAGATTAGTCCAAGAATAACAAGTTTCCACTGACGGTATGATTAGTACAAGTCTAGGCTTAATTTAGTAGCTAATTCTTTTAAATCTACCTTAAATCTGGGAAAATCTGGTCTGTCTGGTCTTAATGGAGAATATGTGCTTGAAGCGGAGGCATGCAAAATGCAGTACTAAAGTAACATTATATGTTATAGTATTGGAGTAATCGTTTATAGACGTTTAAAGTAGTAGTTGGACAATATTTGCTTTTTTTAATGGCTGATGGCTAATATAATGCTGGTACTGTTCAAAAGTTTGGGGTCAATACAGTTCTTTTAATATACTTTTATATAGCAAGCATGCTGACATTTATAATGTTAAAACATTTCTATTTGAAATAAATGCTATTCTTTTGAACCTTAATTCTTTTCATCGAAGAACCCTAAAAATGTATTGCAAGTATCATTCCATGTAAATATTAAGCAGCACAACTGTTTTTAACATTGATAATAATTTCTTTAGCAGCAAATCAGCATATTAGAATGATTTCTGAAGGATCATGTGATGCAGAAGACTAAAGTAATGATGCTGAAAATTCAGTTTTGCAATCACAGGAATAAATTACTTTTTAAGCTATGTTAAAGTCCCCGTGAACCGGACGTTGCAAACGACTTTTCTCCAGTGTTGTGATGTATTTCCAAGTGAAACGGAATATTGAATAGAGGGCAGGGTTTTACTTTAGCGCTCCTCCTCTCCATCTCTCGCTCATTGGCGAGGAGTGGTTTAAGCGTTTTCAACCCAAGCCGTCAAACTGACATCATCAGAGAAGGAACGTCATTCCAGACCGGAAGTAACTTTTCAGATTTTGATTAAAGATTACCACGACAAACAATGTTTTCTTTGTATTAACTTGCACAGATTAATTGTTCAACACAAGGCTAGTAATATGCACTAACAAAGTAAATAGTGTCAATTTTGATTTCATGACGACTTTAATGTAAAAAACAGTTATTTTAAATTGTAATAACATTTCACATTATTACTGTTTTTACCATATGTTTGATCAAATAAATGCAGCCTTGATGAGCATAAAAATTATTTCAAAAACATTAAAAAATCTTACTGACAGCAAATGAGATGAGCTCATTTTGCACAATATTTATTCAAAATATTTGTTTATTATATATTGACAAGTAAATTTTTAGCTCTGACATTAGTTGGAATGCCCAACATTTGTTAATTACCCACTCAGACACAGTTACTGGCCAGTGAAAAATATCAAAATAGCCAAGTATCATCTGATAAATCAGCCTGGCTGATATATTGGGCACCACTTGTGGTTAAACACACATGAGTTTGATACAATAATAAGGATGAAGGATCTGCATGGGGTTTGTGAGTTGATAATCAACTTATAATTATTTAAATCATAATAAAAATAAAACCCTTACTAGGAAAAGATAATTTTTTGTTTGTTTGCCTGCATGTCATGTTACCATTAACCAGCATCAGAGAACCGTGAAAATGCGAATGTGTTATTAAATTATTGAAATATAAGCATAAAATCTCAGGGGGTATTTCAAGTAACTATTTTTGGTAAGAACAGTTCAGATGACCAAAAAGTTATGGAATCCCTACAATAAGACAAATAAAACCTTTCGTATAGACTTTTTGACAACTTTTATGATGATCAGAACAAGTTAAATTGTTCAGTTAATAGATTAGTTTCTGATTTCTGGGTTCCTAAAAAAAAAAAATCCATCCATCCATATAGGCCATGGTAAAATGTCTAAATTGGATTGCACAACACAATAGACCTGCTTAAATATTCCTAAGCTTCTTGTCTTTCCAATGATATTTAGCCTTCTTTTTCTTGATTTTGTCCTCCTCTTCAGGAAAGTAAAAAAGGCACCCTGCTCATTGATTCCAGCACCATTGACCCAGCAGTGTCAAAGGAGATGGCTGTTGCTGCTGAGAAGATGGGTGCAGTGTTCATGGATGCTCCAGTGTCAGGAGGTATGACCAACCTGAACACAACCTCTTATTACCATCAACGTAATATTCTCTTTGATTTTGATTGACAAGATCACGTTGTTTAGATTTCTTGGAAGTGCTCACCGTGGAGATGCGATTACAGTGTTACGTGTCGTTTAATGATTGAACTATGTTCTTCGGATTTATTGTGGTCAGTAGGTTCACAGATGTGTCTGGGTGTGTCTGTTCAATGGCGTCATTTTGGATATTTTTGTTACTCATTTTGATTTCCTGTACCTATAGAAACAAGCATCTATGTGTAATGCTCTACTCTCAGATCAGTTAGATATAGCAACACTGAAGTTGAACTGCAGTTGAATTCTGTAATTAAAAAAAAAACAATAATAATTTTAAAATTTATAAGGTCATTTTAGTCCTTTTTCATGTGCATTTGTTTGAATTTAGGTTTGTAATTGTTTATCTTAAGGCACCCACACACTACAAGATAATCGGACAAATTTTGGGCCCAATATTCCCCTTCTGACAATCATAGGTAAAGTCCCGATTAACTTGATGGTTCTTTAGAGTATGTTATCAGATTTTCCTGTGGTGTGTGAGGTGTGTTAAGAGTGATTGAATCTGCTCAGAAAAATGTCGGGGCCGCAATAATGTTGAATATTTACGAGAAATCCTGTTGTGTGGGGGGAACCCTGAGGACAAATGCACACGCACTCTGTAAGTGGAACAAAACGATACCCAGTCAGAAAGTGAGCTGACGGAAGATGGAAGTCTCCACGACTTCATCCAAATTTTTTTCTACGATTTCCACAATTTTTTCCAAACAATTTTATTGCCATTTCGTCTTGCCTTGTGTGTTTACTCTAAAGTCAAGTTTGACCGCAAGAGATTTTGCGAGACAGTCGGGACTCTGGTTGTTTGTGAATGGAATCTGTTAGCGTGTGGTGTGCTGTCCTGGTCACATCACGGCACTCCACACACACTAGGAGCAAAACTGTTAAATCTTTTTATTTTTTTTAATTTTATTTTTTTATCGTCCTGTTTGTGGACTCTTACATTTTGAAAATCTGAAAAGATTTTAAAAATCTTTTAGTGTGAGCCAGCCTTTAGTGTCAGTGTAGCTAAATCAATTTCTGTACAGTTTTCCAGAAACACAAGCACACTCCCGTTATATTATGCAGATTCTCTGGGAAGGCTCTGTGACAGGGCCTTTAATGGCCTGAGCCGTTATGGAGGACAGCGCTGTCAGTAGATTTCACTTTGATGGAGCCGTAATGTTGGCTCTCCCAGTGCCAGGTCCTTTCATGTAGATAAAAGGCCATAAAGAGCTGAGAAACTGCCCTGGACAAGCACATGTTTAAGATGCACAACTTGTGTGAGTGGGGAAACTCCTTAGGCATTAAAGGTTTGCTGGATGTATGTTTACTGATTGGCGTCTGTAGTGCAGACAAGATTTTAAAGAGCCTGTGTGTGGACTAGGCTATAAAAAAGTGAATGGGTGTATGTGTCCAAGCCCTTGGACTACTAGACTGTGATCTAATCCTTCCCTAACATCTTAGTGCTGACGATTTGCCATTTTCCTCAGATTATATCCTTCTTTTCTTTTGGATGGAAGCCAAATGAAGGGGTCAGAGACTTTTTTTTTTTGCAAAATAAAACCATTATCATGATGCAAAAAATCACCCAAAGAGAAAAATGTTGTCAATATGTACTCAACCTTTTGTCATTATTTTTTAAAGAATATCCTTGTCACTCTTTTCAATATAAAAAGTGAATAAGGTCGCGCAAGCTCAAAGATGACAAAAAGAGTTAGTCTGTACAACTCCTGCACCATATTCCGAATCCTTGGAATCCATACAATAGCTTTCTGTGGAGAAAAGACCAAAATGTATTTATTTATTTTTTATTTTTTTCAGTTCTAATTATTGTAATTGCATAGATGGTACATCATTTAAAAATTCTCTTTTTGTGTCCCACAGAAATTCATACAAATGAACTGTCCCTTTTTTTGCCCATTCATTTGGCAAAAAAGCCAAAGTCATGTCAAAAGCATTTAATAGAGCACATTAAAAGTGCTATCAGATCAAAAATACAACACTAAAAATAGTATGAAGCACTCAGTATTCAATAAATCTAAACATAGTACACATAAACAATAGATTATGACCTGAACTTTAAGAGAGAATGAATACGTATCAGTAGTGCAGGACAACAAATAGTTTTTTATGGCCCGATCAACCTCCACACTTTTATCAGGTCTATGGGGAATATTTATCAGACCACATTAGAAACACAGCTGCAGTAGTACTTATAAACAGAGTGTCCAGAAGGTGGCACTCCAGCCATCATGACGCCATTGTGCCCGTTCACAGCAATCTCCCATCGCCTGTCCTCTCACATAAGGTCTCTGTTGTGGAAAGTAGAATTTGTATGCGTGTGTGAGATCATGTTGTATTTTTTTAAAGCTGATTTTCTTTTGATATAATTTTATACTGTTGGTTTTGTGTTCCTCACTCTGTGCGTCACTAAGGTTTGGCACATCAGACTATGTTTCTCAAATAATACACCCATAAAATGACGAACGAACTCGGTCTCTCTTTCTTTTTCTCGCTCTTTGTCCTCTTTCGCGTAGATTTGTCATAAACTCAAAGGCACAAACCTCACTGTCTGCTGTTGCAGAATTGGACCCACAACAAACCCCCGGCTAACGTCACACACTCTGAAACGTGGGGTGTGTGGCCATTGCCGCGTCTAACAAGTGCTCGGCTAGTTAACAGTAATTACCCACATTCCTCGGTTTTTGCTGAGATTGTGGCCACACTGTTGCTCACTCTCACTATGAAGCTCACGTGGGAAAACTTTGACTCTCTGCAAGAGAGCATTTGTATCACGGTTTTGTGTGTGGTCAGACTGGGTTAAATCTGTTTATTTTGCATTTTGTAGGGCAGTGTTTGTGCATTGGTCTCACGGTGTCTTAACCTCAAGTCAGTGTTTCATAATTTACTAACGTACGTAACTCATAATGTATATTTGTCTAACGTGGTCACTAATGGTGCCATATTCACATTTAACAGTTAAACTTCCCTTTGTTTTCCTTGTCTCAATTTTAGGCCCTTACTGAACGTGTGAAGTGATCTTCTTTTCTTCTCTCCTCTCATTTATTATCACTGATCTAACAGCCTGCATGCATGAGCTGTCTCGATGGAACAGCCTTCACCCATCAGGCCCATATGTAGATCAGGGCTAATAAAGGAGAAAATGACAATCTCTGGCTTTCAGATGGTCCTTTCAAAATGCATTACAAGTTTATGTGTTAATGTGTCAAGTGCCTCATGTGACCAAACAGACTTGAAAAGACTATTTACATATGTTTTTTTTATTAAATCAGTACTTTCGTCAGACCAGTTTTGACTGTTGTTTTTTCATCATTTTCATCAGTTTTCTCAAATTTTTATATGTAGTAAAATGAGTAAATAAAAAAAAATGACAAATAATAAAAGATGTTATGTTAAAAATTCAAAATAATAAAGCTGTTAATCAGACAAACTGATTTTGATTTGAAACTGATATTTATTTATTTATTTATTTATTTACAGAAATTTTTGGCAGTCCCTATTATTTTTATTATTGTTATAATAAATTAAAATAATTATAATATTAATAATAAGTTAAAAGAAAAAAGAATAAATATATATAATATATATAATAATATAGGGACTGCCAAAAATTTAATTGATTTTTGAATTATGTAATGAATTAGCAAACATTTTTTTTTAAATATTATTTTAAATAATTTCCAGAATTGTCAATGCTTTTTCTTGAAAGATAATATATATATATATATATATATATATATATATATATATATATTATAAATTTTTTTATTTTTTTAAATTATTTAAAAAAAAAAGTTATAATGGAATTTTAGAACCAATATTATACAAGTATATTATTTATGCATGTGTTCCAGCATATGTAGCATATCTTCTTTTTTATTTCTATTTTTAAAGATGTGTGAATCCGATAAGAGTTTTCATGTTTCATAGTATTCAGTGTTAATGGAGTCTGTTTTGCTGTTAGCTGATAGTATTAATATTACTCACTCATAACAGTGCTTCGCTATCCTGATGGGACAGCAGATGCCGCTTCACAATAAAAAAAAAAATCTGGTTTTTAGATTGACCAGAACCAAGATCACTGGTGAGGTGGGACCCCAGATATGTCGTAATGTAGATCAGCTTTCCCCGTGCCGTTTTTGTGCACCGTGAGTGCACTCATTAATATCTCTGCCCTCTGTCGGCCGGAGCAGAAGGGGGAGGAAGAGACTGGCTGATAGATAGGTGAGTGACAGAGGAATTAGCATAACAAGATCCTCGCTGGGAAGGCCAGGGACTGGGAGACGTGTGTGAAGGGGGTGGTCGTTGTCTGTCCTGAACTCCAGATGGAAACAGACCCATAGCAGCTGTCTAACCAGGACTTTTATAGCTCTGTGTGTGTTTGTGTTATATTGTTGAGCCTGATTGAGCCGGAAAGAATGGTCAGATAATACAATATCAAGCGATTTTAAAACTTTAAGTCTTTTAATAACTGTATATTTTGATAGCTACACTAAGAAGTGAATTAAAAGCTGTCTGTCATTTTCTGGTGTCATCTGGTATGCACTTATGCCCCCTGTCGAGGAACTGTCATTCAAAACCCCCCTCTCCCACTTTAAACAGTCACTATGGGTCACAGAAGTGTGTGTGTGTGTGTGTAAAAGATGAGTGTTATTAAGCAGCTTTTAAGTCCTCAATTATAGATATTTTTAAAATGCTGATGATGGTACTATTAGAGGAGCATGTGTGAAGGGCCGCTAATCAGCATCCTTAGCCGATACACTGATGGGTCCTGGCCTGGGAGAGCATTGATTCCAGATCATTCTTCACTTGTTGTCCACACTCTAAGGGACCATGCGGTTGCGTGCAGAGGATGTGGGTGACGATGACGGTGATTAAAGTCCTGCTTATCTGAATGATGAAGATAATCCAATAGCTAACTCTGTATGTGCAAGACTCTCTTGTGACCGTGTGAAGGTTTACGTTTTTGTGTGGTGGCTTGTAAACTCTTTTGCCTCTGTGATTCTGTCAGTACGCCACATAAGGGCTGCTGGCATAGAAACTATTAATCCATGTGAAGTTCTTGTGTGTGTTTTTTATATACAAAAGAAGTGTATTAAGTTTTCTTGGTGCTTTAATTTGTCTGAGAAAATATCTCCTCTTGGTTGTAATTATAAGGTTTAGCCACATGAAGCTAGTAAATATGTTTGTTCCTGTTACGCTAGTAGTGTTCCCACTGCATCAAAAACCAAAAAATACAAAAAAGTTTCTTGCGTGTATGACTTTCTTTCTTTCTTCTGTGAAACACAACAGAAGATCAAGTCAAGTCAATTTTATTTGTACAGAAAGTCAGGATGTTAATGTTTATAATATCTTAACTTCATGCCTTATAGTCACGTTCAGCAGATTAGAGCTGGACAATAATATTAAAAAAAAGAGCAAGCTGTTGAGATATTCTATATAGTATGTATCGTCCTATGCGAGTAACTGTATGTATGCTGAAAAATTGGACATACTTATATATTGAAATTTATATACAGAGCTAGGCAATAATATAGCTACATTTTGCAACCAAAAAAAAAAAAATCAGGATGTTGAGATTTGATTGATATATAGTATATATCTTTTTACGTTAGTGTACTATATGTGTGTGTGTGTGTGTGTATGTGTGTATATATATATATATATATAATATACACACACACATACATACAAAGACAGAGCACTCATAGTACCTTATGAATGGGAGAAAGCGCAGCGAGCAATATGGCAGAAGTCCTGCCTTCGAAATAAACTAATCACCAATTGGTGAAGTCATCGCGTCACTCCAGCTGCTGTTAGAAGCTCCAGATGCTATAGAAACAGACAGTGTTCTGTGACGTGCACTTTGGACTAAACATGCGCATTGACTTCAGCCTGAAAAATAAGCTTTTTTAACGCTATTTGAGCAAAAGAAACAACATTTATGGGACGGTTCGTGTTAGAGTTTGTTGCTGATTTGAAATATGTTATTTAAATGTGAGTTTGGCAAGCAGTTTTTGAGATTTCAGGATTTCCCCATTTAAATAGATCAGTCTTGGATGAGAAAAAGCTAAAATCCAAAATAGCTACCTGGAGATGTTTCAAATAAGGCCGCTTAGTGAACAGACTTTCCTTGAAAGGGACTTTGTTTTAACGGAGTGTCTATTTACACTAAGTGCAAATAGCGTCCCTTGTTGGCAAACGCTATTTACACTAGCTCCGCCCACCAGTGTCTGGTTGGGCCACTAAAGTTTTAAAAAAGACGCATGGAATTCAACGTCTTCAGTGGTGCAGCAGTAGAGAGTAAGGCTCGCAGACCTGGCTTTTAACGCGATTGAAGCGGGTTCAAATCCGCCTTTTTCCGAGCTCGCATTTATTTTCAATAAAAATGAAAATGTTCTATAAGTGGAAATAAACTGCAAACGAGTGTTTAATAATATTAAGTGTTTATTGGGTAGGGTTAGGGGAAGGAGTAGGCAGGGTTTTTATTCTCCCAATAAGGCAGCATCCATTTAATAATTGTACACTCTATGATATTATTGCATCCTGTTCATGTACAAAAATACTGAGGTGCAAATAGTATCTGCCAATATAAAGTATAGATAGCATCTAATTACTATTTACTCTTATTGCAAAGAACTGACACTTTTACATGGTGTAAATAGAATCTATCGCTATTTTCACCTAGTGTAAATAGCATCTATCGTTATTTGCAATTTGTGCAAATAGCTGCTGCTTTGTTTTAAAGGGTTAGTTCACCCAAAAATTGTCATCATTTACTCACCCTCATGTTGTTCCAAACCCGTAAGATTTTCGTTCATCTTCAGAACACAAATAAAGATATTTTTAATAAAATCTGAGAGAAATATGACCCTTCACTGACAGTCTACGCAATTACCAGTTTGACACTTCAAAAAGTTCATAATGAAGTTGTAAAAGTAATCCATATAAATTGAGCGGTTTATAGTACAAATTTTCTGAAGAGACACAATCACTTTATATGATGAACGGATTGAATTTAGGCTTTTATTTACATAAACATTCATCAACTTACACATCAGTTATGGTAAATGGAAGCTCAAGCATGTTTGCTTGACATCAAAGAACCAATGTTTTACGCAGCATTTTTGAGCTTCCACAAGAACCAATAAGGTTTGTTCTCGCCTGTCAAACCAGTATGGTTGAGCTTCTGTTTATGTACGCTGATCAATGTTTATATGTTAATAAAAGCCTAAATTCAATCTGTTCATCATATAAAGCGATTGTGTCTCTTCAGAAAATTTGGACTAAACCTCTCAATTCATATGGATTAGTTTTACAATCTTTATTAACTTTTTGAAGCATCAAAGTGGTAGATGCGTAGATTGTCAGTGGAGGGACAGATATCTCTCAGATTTCATTAAAAATATCTTCATTTATGTTCTGAAGATGAGCGAAAGTCTTACGGGTTTGGAACGACATGAGGGTGAGTGATGATATATAATATATTCAATATAATTATTATATTGCGATGTATAATCACAAAATGATACTGAAATATATAATGAAAACCTTTTGCGCCGAATTGTGCAGCCTTACAAACAAGCACAGCAAACCTGAAATTTGTAGTGGATTTTAAATCGCAATCCCAGTTTTTATTAGTCATTTTTCCCAAACCCATTGTGTCAGTGTTTTATTTATTTATTTATTTATTTATTTTACAGTATTGTTTTGGACCCCATTGGCTTTCATTATATGGACAAAAACAGCTGAAACATTCTTTAAAATATCATCTTTTTTGTTCCACACAAGAAAGAAAGTCATATAGTTTTAGAACAACATGAGGGAGAGTAAAAGACTTTTTACTTATCAATTTTTTACTAAACTGATTTTTAATTTTAAATGAGAAAAACTAAACTCGCTTATCAAAACTCCTCAGTTTGAGGAATTTAAGTGGCATGAGGAGTGTATGCATTTATAGGCCTGATTATCCAATATGGACAAATATAGCTTTGATCGTAAAACTGAATGAATCATTGACATCCTCTGATATAGCATCTATTTTATCGAGGTTTGCCTAATGTTTTTACAGCAGTGTTTCTGGTATTGGAAACACAATAAGAACGGTTCCTAGAATGTTCTCTCGAGATCTCTTTAATGCCCTGCCAGCGCAGTCGTTTAGAGAGACAATCACTTTCGAATCCCTATTGTCTGTTTGCAATCAATGCTGGTCTTTTTACAGTCAAAAAGAAAAAGTTATTGATCAGCTCAGGAGGCTAGCTGATAGATCGGAAAAAAAGGACAAGTGTGTTTGTGTATGTATGTGTCTGTTGGGGTGGGCTGGAAAAAGAAATGATTTCGTAATTTAGAGTCTTTATTACTTTCAGCAGTTCTAGAGGTTTGTTGAAAGACGACAAGAGGTTGCATGGGGTTTTTATTTACACACAATAAAGCCTCCGAGATCTACAGTTTCATTGAGATAGTTCAACGTCTCGCTCTGCCTGGGAAAAGAGGCTCATATCCACAAATGTAGTTTAATGTAACTGTGCCACTAATGAAATGTTTTGGTGATTTAAAAAGTACTTAAAGCATTAAGTGGCCTTTTTTGAACATTTAAGATGCTGAAAAGAGAGTTTGTGGTACCGAAAACCACAAACAACTGCTTAGGTCTCCGTCAGTGTTCACGTTCATGTGTTTTTTTTTTTTTGTTTTTTTTTTCATTATATATTGCTGTTGTAGACTTAAGTCTTTTAAAGTCTAATGTAGATTTGACTTAATACTTGTTTGAGTATTTTGGTTAACTGCTACTAATAAGAAATACCAAGTCAGTTTATTTTCAGCAGTTTATTTTGCAATGCGAAGCTAATTATGCTTTTATTTTCTCTTTTTAAATGGTTGGATAAATACACAAATGTGATAAAAATGTCATCAAAATAAATATAGATTTTAATTGACATTGTACTATGTGGCTTAAAGTCTCTATGAAACTAGCATTGTCTGAGACAAATGCATAGTTTCAATTACATAGTTTAGAGGAAATTATACAAAAATAATTGACAGCAGAATGCTGCAGTTGACCAAGAGCCACGTAATAAACTATAATACGTTCCTCCTTTGGTGTGATGTTTGTATTTTTGTGCTGTTTGTCTGCATTTGCATATTGTTTTTGCATTGACTTTTCATATATTATCATTAGCATTGTAAATATGCTAATGTAATGTCTTTATTTTATATGATAAACCAGTTTAATTTCAATGTCCAAATTTTTAAAAAGGTAAAACTGCATATTAATGCTTGTTTATAGATAAACAAAGTACACAAATACGCACACATTTACTCTTTGAGATGCTATGTAGCGTAAGGGAAATGACAGACACGCTGAGCTAATGAGAGAATTATTGATGACGGATAAGTACGGCAAAAATCAATACAGGGGAAGTCATAAAGTCTCTCTTTTCCTTTCTCTCTCACTCTCTTTCTTTCTCTCCATTTCACTCTATATATCTGGCATCAGCTCTTTTCTCTTGGTCTTTAATAATTAACTTCAACATTATTAGCTTCTCAGTATAAACAGCCTATTCATTAGTGTTGACACACACACAACCAGACCACTCATCTCAAAGCACTGCAATCTTTTTTTCTCATCACATTGTATCCAGTGTTTGATATAAATTAGAATAAATTGGATTGTTTTGTGTGTGTATTTATGTGGCTATTTAGGGATTTTAGTGCAGCAGATGAGGTTGTAGTGTTAAAAAAAAAAAAAGGGAAAAAAGGCCAATTTTATTGCTTTAATTGCATTCTAATCGGGCAAATCCCTGGACACACATATCTATGTCAGCAGCATTAAAAGCACCCCTCCCATGTAGAACATGGCACGCTTTAACGTGATTGGCCACGCTTGGTCTTCTTAAGGCGTGGCGCTTAATTGAACATGATAAAGTGTAAAGTTAATTACCCCTTAGAGCTGTCACTCATACCCCAGGGGGCGTGTTCACTTAGGGGGAGGAGTGTCGCTTTAGGCACAGCTGTCGTACGCAAGTGTATGTGTTTGTGGGGAGGAGGACAATGGGTCCTTGTCCTCAGAGAGTTGTGAAGGATGATTTGGACAATCGGCTTTTAAAGGCAAACACTCAAATGTTGTCCCGCTGGTGCCAGACAGCTTATTAATACCCTCCTCTGCCCCAAAACACACACACACACAATGTTGACTGAATCTTGACCTGCTTAAGTTAAATTAGCAGGTTACATTTGATTTTGATTTTTTTTTTTAATGCTCCTAAGTTATATAATAAGTGTACAAAGTAAATGATGATTACATCATTAAAAAAAAAAAACTTTTCTTAGAAGTACTTTGGAGTACCATGTAAATACCATTTCATATGAATAGGATATTTATTTATTTATTTATTATTTTATTGTGTTTATTTTATTTTATTTTAGTACCTTGACAAAACCATCGTGATGCCATCATTATAATGGTACCACCGCAGCACTGTATTAACTGACAATCATTGATTTTGAGCATTTCATTTTAAGCATTCATTTTGTAATGATTTTCAAAAGCATGACCGTGTTCTGTCCAGGTGTTGGTGCAGCTAGTCTGGCTAAACTCACCTTCATGGTGGGCGGAGTCGAGGAGGAATATAATGCTGCCCAGGAGCTTCTCACCTGTATGGGAGCAAAAGTAGTGTACTGTGGCCAAGTGGGAAGTGGACAGGTAAATATACACAAACATCAATGTCCTTTAGCCTGTAATCAATTAATGTAGATCAGATAATGTAGTACAGTGAGGGTGACATCAACTGTACTTGAAAGAATACCATGGTATGACCATTGTACATGTCAAAAAAACAACAACAGCAAAAAACAAAACAAAAACATTTTCTTGCTATCTTCTGAACTGCCAAAGACGGCATTAAAGGTTGGGTAGCAGCCAGAGCAGAGTCTGCAAAGCATCACAAAGCACATAACTTTACAATAATAGTGAATATAAACAAGTTAGAGCTCTGACTTGTAGGCTACCACCTGACTGCTGGAGATTCATTTCAGCGTTGATAGTGTCAAACCGAAATGATTGCGATGATTGGACAAACATTTTTTGGTTCTGAGACTTCCACAGAAGATATATGTACATTGCCTACCCTACTTTTAATACACACTGTTGTCTATTAATGAATTATCCCCCAAGAGATCCATATCATATTCTGTATTTTTATGTCCATTTTTACTACCCTTTGCAACTAGATAATGAAACAATCAGTTAAGATTAAAGGGTTAGTTCATGCAAAAATGAAAATTCTGTCATTAATTACTCACCCTCATGTCACTCCACACCCGTAAGACCTTCGTTCATCTTCGGAACACAAATTAAGATATTTTTGATGAAATCCAAGAGGTATATGACTCTTCCATAGACGGCAATATAATCAACACTTTCAAGGTCCAGAAAGGTACTAAAGACATCGTTAAAACAGTCGACGTGACCGCAGTGGTTCAACCTTAATTTTATGAAGTGACGAGAATACTTTTTGTGTGCAAAAACAAAACAAAAATAACAACTTTATTCAACAATATCTTCTCTTCCATGTTTTTATCCTTACACTGGTGACGCAGTAAGTTACATCCAAATGCCGGCTCAGTATTGGCCAAAACTGCACACGTGAGCAGTACGACGCATACGTGTGATGCTGACGCAGGAGCCGGCCAATAATGAGTCGCCGTTCTGACGTAGAACCTGGAAGCGCTGAACGTAAACAACGTATAGGGAATGACACAGAAGAGAAGATATTGTTGAATAAAGTAGTTATTTTTGTTTTGTTTTTGCACACAAAAAGTATTCTTGTCGTTTTGAACCACTGCTGTCACGTAAACTGTTTTAACGATGAAAATGTTGATTATATTGCTGTCTATGGACGAGTCATATACCTCTCGGATTTCATCAAAAAAATCGTAATTTGTGTTCCGAAGAAGAACGAAGGTCTTACAGGTGTGGAACGACATGAGAGTGAGTAATTAATGACAGCATCTACTGTATCCTGTGTCAAGTTTATGTACATCCATTAGCAGTGTTGGGGGTAATGCATTACACGTAACACAAGTTAGTAACGTAATCATTAATCAGATTACTTTTTCAAGTAACTGGTAAAGTGACGCATTACTTTTAAATTTACAACAAAATATCGGAGTTATTTTGTCAAATAATTAACGCGAGTTTGTTTTCACATTTATTGACTGACACCTCTCCTGTTCCCATGTTGAGAGAAATCGGTAGTAAGGTACAGAGGCGTTGTGTGCGCTGTGCAAACATGATGGCTATTGTAGTTCTAGATTAAATGTGAGCAGGCATTTACTCATCTCACTTGTACAAAAACAGATTCACTATTCCTCAAAATGAATAAAAACAGTGAAATGCAATAATTAAATGTTAAATAATACAAATGTACTTTTATGCATTTAATCTCACTTTATTAACCAATGTATTTACTGTACAGCTGTAAATGTGCATTTCCTTCAGCCTAAGGCTTATTCAAACAAGCAAACAAACAAGCAAGCCCAGCCCAGGTGAGGAAAAAGTAGCGCAAAACTAGCTTAACACATTTCTTTCCATTAAAAGTTACTAAGTATTGTAATTAGTTACTTTTTTAGGGAGTAATGCAATATTGTAATGCATTACTTTTAAAAGTAACTTTCCCCAACACTGCCCATTAGGAGAGTTAGACAATGCGAATGGTTTGTATTGATCTGTGTTATTTTAAAGTTGTTGCAGCTTTGTTTCAGTAAATGATCATTTTAAAGTTCTGAAAGTTACAGTATGTATTCATAGTATCTTGATATGATATTATAATTATCGTTTAATAAATGCAATAAAAAAAAAAACTATGTGGAGATACATAGTATTAGACTCCCCATGTGTTAATTGGTGCATAACAAATTTCTAATGTAATGTCAATAAAAGACCAAAGGTTACTACAAAGCCTTTAAAATAAATGACTTCTGTGGCTGAACTGATGTTTTGCAATTTTCTCTTTCAGGCAGCAAAAATCTGCAACAACATGCTGTTAGCAATTGGCATGATTGGTACAGCAGAGACCATGAACCTCGGAATTAGGTGAAGATGTGTGTGTGTGTGTGTGTGGGCGTGCGTGCGCGCGTGTGTGAGAATGAGGGTGCTGTCTAGCTCAGAAAATGAGAAGTTTTAAAAGTAGTTCATATGTTCTGTGCTCTAGTTTTAAGCTGCTTTAAACTGCCACACGATAGCTTTGTATAAGAAACAGAATGAAATTTTAAGGGGTCATGCCATGACTCCTTTATTTAAATAAGGAACCTTTTTACCGTGATGTTCACTTATAATGTTAGTAACGTTTTTTGCACAAAAAATACATTTACGCAAAAAAGGAATATTTTCTTTTTTTATTTTGACCCTCTGTCTAAATCGCTCAATTTTAGTGCTGCGGCTCCTTTAAGGCTTCTTGCCATCCGCTCTCAAATCTCATTTGCTTTCATTTAAATTCGGTTTGCCACGTTTGACAACATGACAGACACCATTGTCTGTTGTAATAGATTGCCATGCATGTTGTTTTAAGCTTAAAGAGTTTATTCTCAGTTTATTGCATTTAAAAGACATCCTGTAACAATGTGTAGGCAATATCTTTCTTTTTATTAGTACTGACTAGTGCAGAACATGATTTAAAAAAAAAAATATTATAGTAAGAAGAGGGTAAAATGATATCAGACGATATTGGTAGTCAGTGTTGCTTGCATATACAGCTCAATAGGTTGGACTCAACAGATTCACTTGTATATGAGATATCTAGTCATATTCACTTGAGTGCAGTCTTAAAATCTAGCACACACCAAGAGACGTTATCCCTCTTCTTAGGGATATCAGGAGGTGTGTAGGCATCTGCACACTCATATGCACTTATGCAGACTCATTTAGATGCCTTGGGTTCCTGGCTGTCATAAATCTCCCATGCTGCACTGCAGCCTGTCTTCTCATGCAGCAAACTGCACATAGAGAATGTAAAGATGATAAATGTTTGCCTGAGATATTATGATTTTGTTTTTCCACCGGAAAGCAAAGGGATGCACTGGAGGAATAATTAATCTCTCACTATGGAGAATTATTAATATTTTTTCCATCTTTCGTTCTTTCTGTTTTTACCTTCCTTTTATTTTCAGTTTTGCTGCTCCGTTGCCAAAATGGAGGATGTCTAAATTTAAGTATTCATTTGAAATAAAATTAAAGCAATAAATTAAAGTATAAATGAAAGAAAATATATTTGTTTTGTTGTAAATATTTATTTTGCAATAACTTTGGTAACAAGGCTGAATGCAGTCAACACTACAATTTGTGTAAAAAATAAAATAAATAAATAAATAAAAATTATATATAGATATATAAAATGAAATCAGTTTGCTTGTTTTCAGATCATACATTTGTTACAGTATTTGTTAATCTTTGTCCACATTTGTTAATAGAAATACAACTGTTCATTGTTAGTTCAAATTAGCTCAGATCCATTAAATAACATAAATGTTGAAATTAACATTACTAAGATTTGATCAATAATTGAAAAGTGTTTACTGCAATTAAATCAATATTAAATTCAGATTATGTCATAAATCCCCCCCAAAACCTCTAATGCTTTAAAAGAGTAATGGGACACCAAATTGTACCTTCTTTGTAAGGTCTTTTACTTAATTTTTTCCCCCCTTCGAGTGCTGGATGTCTCTAGTCATGCGTGATGTTTCGTTTGGAAAAGAAGTGTCCCCAAACGACCGTTATCTCCCCTCTCGCTCGCTCGCTCTCAATCTATCTTCACTTATGCATGCATATGCTGCTGTCTACACTTTAAGAACAGTAGCTACAATGGAGAATGAGCCCTATTTTTTAATGATGCCACATACACACTGAATTGAGAGGCTTTGAAAGTTCATCCACTACACAAACACCCTCACAAACACACAGCCTGTGTACAGATGTTTAAAAAGATAATTGACATTTGGTAATAAACTCGTTTGTTGCCTCTTAAAGACATTAATAAAATTGTGGCCTGTGTGTGTTTGCTTATAAGACTGTGTTTATAATCTTGAGAGCATCAGGGTTTGATGAAGATGAAATGAGAACAAGAAGCATAGTGTATAAACATAAGTCTTTAACAAAATGGGGCCCCCTTCTAATGCAGTGATCAAACATCAAACGCCTCTAGTTTATTTCCTCCTTTCCGTATTCTTAAACTGTAATTTACTCATCCTGTTTAACCAGGCTCTCACATCTGTTTTCCTTTCCCTCGCTGCCATGGTATTAACCTGCACACACTTCACACTCAGTTTCATCTGCCAAATTTTCACAAGTGTCTTTTGAAAGTGTCTCTTTTATGTAAATTAGATGTGTAAATGGTTTGGATAATATCCATAGAAGCAGAATGAGTGTTATACAATGTGACGTTTAGCATTTTAACTGTGAAGGCGCTTCCCCTTCACGCACGCACACTCGTTTCTCGTGCAGAGAGAGTGATTTGTGTTGTAGCAGAGAAGCCAGGTTGCAGTTGAGGCGGTAACCTTTTCAGTCACTGACCCAGAACGTACGTGTGTGTGAGCGTGTGTGTGTATGAGTGTGAGCTGGAGGAAGGAGGGGGACGATGTTGAACATATGTCACCGGTTGTCCCCAAGAGACTGAGAGACACAGACATAAAGGGAAAGCAAGAGAGAACAGGAGATTGATACGAGGTCAGTCAGTGAGCTGTTTACAGACATTAAAACCCCCAGAAACAACTGTCAAATAACAACATAGCTCATAAGAACACACACATTACTGAGATTAAAATTTCCAAAACAGTCTGTAAAAACAGACAGTGTGGGATAGACGGACAGAATAATAGAAAGGGGAAAGAAATAGACTTTTTATGTACAGCTGTGTGTCCTTGTATCTTAATTATTGCATAGACTTATAAAAGCCTTGGTGCGTGTGGGATGTGTATATGAAGCGGCCCCCTGAATGAGAGACAGGTGGAGTTACTGTATAACTGGCCTTAAACACTCATCATAGTTTAATAGACATAAGAAAGCTAAAAAGCGCACTTTACTGTCTCGCCACCGCTGCCGCTCCGACGTGAGTGTGCACGCACACGCGTGTGTGTCGAATTGCTCTTGATGTGGTCATATTTATGTTCTTGTTAAAGCAAGAGACGGCAGCTCTTTGCCCAGTTACACATCATCCGCAGATTTCCCTCTTTTTTTCCTCTTCTCTTCATCATCCTTTTCTTTCAAAATGGCTTTTTGTCAACTGCCACCCATTTTTTTGTCTCAGTAAACAGTCTGCGGGTTGACAGGTTTGGGTCAATATTGTGATACTACTTTTTTCTATCTATTAATTTATTGAAAAATGCATGAAAAGTTAGTTTCGTGTACTATTGTAGTTTTACTGTGTTCAAATGTATTTTTATTATTTTGGGGGGTATAAAGTCGAAAATGGCACAGTGAGACTACTGTTCTAATCTGTCCTCATTGTTCCTATCATGATGAAGGATACTTTGTCAAAATATTATGATTATTTCTTAGAAAATAAAATATTTTTAACATTTTAAAATGTATTAACTGCTTATTATTATTATTATTTGAATAATACTTAGAACTTACTTAGAATACTTCTGTTATCAGATAATTTGACCTTTTCGTCACAAGCCAAGGTTAGTTCATGTTGAGTGACTCCCCAAAAACGATGTATGTATGTATATGTGTGTGTGTTTATATTATTTATTTTGTATAAATAAAAAAATTGTTTCATAATATATTCATAATATTCTAAGTGATATTTAATTGTTGGCTTTAACATAATATTTGTAACGTATGAAATATTTGTATAATATTTGTGATTAGATCAAAACTATATTTTAAATGGTTTAAAAGTTAAAAAATAAAACAACATGAATACAAAGAGAGTATGAATATATCTAAGAACTTGGCACATGGATTTTTCCTGAATCTTACAGCTTTTTTCTTAATATCATAGAGACTTGAGGGGGAACTCTTTTGACATAGCCAGTAAACAAGCACCTAACAATGCCCCAAAACCACATAATAAGCCCTGGCAACCACACACTTATCATGATGACAACTGCTTTCTTTAGGAAATGTCACAAATAGTTGTGTTTGCTGTCTGTCTGTTTCTTTCCTTATTATACAATGTTATTTAGGTGCACAATCATCTGTAAAGCAGCAAAGCCCATTTCACTCAGATCTACTTTAAATGCAGGACTGAAATCACCCCGGTTACTCTTATAGGGGGACAGATTGGTGGGGGTGAGTTAATAAGACAGCTGCTTGTGTCAGAGTTTTATTACCCCTGCATTTGTGTGGGGGACAACAAGCGAGAGAGTGGAAAATGATGAACTGCAGCTCCTGTTAAATATCAATACTGTATTATCCAGGCCCACTTTCCACTTAAGGATGATCTGGTCCTGAGCCTAAAGGTCAGTGGTCTGTCTGACCCCTGTCCTTTGACCTTTCTCTCTCTCTCTCTCTCTCTCTCTCTCTGTCTCTCTCGATCAGACTGGGTTTGGATCCAAAGCTGCTGGCGAAGATTCTGAACATGAGCTCAGGGCGATGTTGGTCCAGTGACACATATAACCCTGTCCCAGGTGTCATGGAAGGAGTGCCATCTGCAAACAACTACCAGGGAGGCTTTGGCACAACGTTAATGGCTAAAGTAAGTGGAGGCTTTTTTTTTTCTTTTAATATATATACATATACGTATACACATCTATACGTATACATACATATATACACTGTATTTCCCGGAAAATAAGTGTACATAACTAGCCGTACATAACTGGCTCAAAATTGCATTGCTGGAAAATAAAACGCAGATAAGTCGCAGTTATATAAATCCCATTTTAAAATACCGGTAAATAAAACGAAATGTTTATGAAACAATATGAACTATAAAATTAAATGTATTTAATTTTCCATCAATACATAACATATACTTTACATTTAACAAAATTCAGATCAGAACAGGAATGAAAAATACAAGTATAAAACATAAATAATTGAAAATTCTCTATTCCAATTTCAAGACCACGGCTAAAACTACTAGCCTAACTAATATAAATTTAAAACATCATTAAAGACAAGTAACAGTACTTTTCAGATAGTGAAACTGAATAAAAAAAATCAAGTGTAAAATAACACTAGATAGTCTTTATTGTATGAATTAAACATAGATTAATCCTTATTAAAGTTACAAAAGTTAATGAGCAGTGAGAGATTTTTTTTCTTTGTCCTTTTTTGTTTGATTAAAATTAAAAACAGACAGTAGGAGAAATATTAGGCTGCTGTCACTTTAAGACTTGATGCATGGGTCCAGTAAACTGATACTGTACACATGCGTTGTCTTTCCCAACTGTTTACATTCATTCAAGCCATAAACAACCATGCTTACTAGGATGCTTGCCGAGACGGGCATTTTTTGACAATTTTTGTGTGAATATGTCCGTTCAAGCGCAAGAAGACGTGAGACTGAGTTAATTTCAGTATTTGCACGCTGTCTGAGATGCTGCTTTCTGGGTGCGCACTTTGGATGTGAGCACGCACACTAAACTTCCCGCACAGCGCGTGAGTAACGAATTGAGTTTCCTTTTGTGTCTTCTAGCACTTGAATATTTAAATTGCAGCGCTGGCCCATTAACTGTCCCGAGTGTTGTTCACGTTTGTTCACGTTCATGTTACAATATGTCACAATATTGCATTGTTGCAATTTTTAAAAATATTACCGGCCACCATTTCATATACTAGCCAACACTGATTTTTACTCACATTTGGAGCTTGGCAAGTGTTAATTTTAGGCCCTATATATTTGTGTATATATATATATATATTTTTTTTTTTTACAAACGAAAATAATGTTATGTTCACAGGATCTTGGTTTTGCTCAGAATGCCGCGACCAGTACCCGGACCCCAGTTCCTCTTGGTTCTTTGGCACACCAGATCTACCGCGCCATGTGCGCTGGTGGCTATTCTAACAAAGACTTTTCCTCCGTCTTCCAGTTCTTACGAGAGGAGGGGGTACAGTAGGTCTGTGTAATCCGGTTCAAGTGGATGTGACCCAGACTCTGTGTGGGTTAAAACGGACATCATGATAAGCCAGTTATGTATTGATATGCATGTGTGTCTGTTTTGAAATGGATGTTGTATAATGAGTGTGGCATTGAGAGTCTGATAATTCTGTTAGGTTGTAGCCTGTTGACATTTAAAACTTTGCAGAACCATTTTTATCTAGTTCTGTATGACCGGTTCAAACTGTTACACAAATACCTAAGCTTGCTTACATCACACATTTACCTTGCATTTGTTTACAATCATTTGTTTTCATTTCATTGTACTTCGACCCAGTTTTGAGCCAAAATTGATTTTAGGTCCTGATCAGAAGCTGCTAAAATGCTTAAGGATCCGACATACCTCATCCATGCCAGTTTTGCTTAAACTGAATCTAAACTGTGAAAAATGTTACAGAAAAGTAGGAAGTCCCTCATTTTTTCTGTAGTTTGCACACTACACATTACAACTGACCTCTATTTTACACAAATAGGTTATATATTTACATCACTCTTATTTTTGCCTGACCATCATTTCTTTCATTTCTTTTCCACTAAACAAAAGGCTTTAAGCCACCCTGGTGTGTATGTACATATGTATAGCCTATCTGTAAAGGTGCTATATTGAGAATGAGCAGTGTTAATTCTCTCTGATTTATAGAGGTCCTGTTGAGACTCACGCTAAGAAGAGACAGATGCCATCTGTGCAAGGCACATACACTTGCCCATGTCCTCTATGCAAAAATGTTCTTCATATTTTGTTCTCAATAAAGAAGCTAATTGAGTTATTAACTGCCATCTCTTTAAGATGAAGGTTATTATATCTGCATCATCAAACAGATTTTCAACAATAATGAATTAAACTTTTTTCTGCCATTGGTCTGGAAAACACGTCGTCCCGCCCCAAACTCACACTATTGGTTGCACTAATGTGGCTTTGTTGGGCTGGTCGGAATGGTCAAATGAAAAGAACAAAGTTTTGATAGCACTGCAGTGTTTATGGGTTGGTTTTCGATGAAATCAGCCTACATGGCTTATTTATAGGTGTGTCTGCAATTTAATCTGAGAGTATTTTAACATTCAAACATTACCTTTATGATGTCTCGCTGATATAATGCTATTTATAACTTTCTCCTGTATATGAGCATTTAATAAGGCTGCGTTTGTGTTTGATGTCTGTTTAACTGAAGGGCTGGTGTGTATCGGTTAGGTAAGGACAAGGGACTTGACATCACTTTCAGGTTTAGATGATAGCACAAGTTAGCTATAACAAGAAAATCAAAGATTTACAGTTGTACATGTAAGAATTATTACTGTTTATAGCTTATGATGTTTACAGAAGAAGAAGTAATGTTTGAAGTAACAGTACAAATGAATTAGTCCCTTCACTGCCCTCTGACTTCCTGTCCTAGTGTTGGTCCTCCGATGTCTGCGGCCTGCCTGACTTTTCCATTGTTCTGCCCACGTACTCACACGCACTCATGCTCTACAAATGATGCCCTTATTTCCATCATCACAATCAGAAAGCCAACAAAACAAGGCATCACCCGTGGGTTCTTTCTTTAATGGTGTTTTTGGTCTTTCGTTCTTGTGTTTTTATTATTTCGGCAGTGCTGTTTGTGTCTGTAGACCGCCTCAGACAGGCCAGCCCAGTCTGAACTAGCGCAGAGGTCGTTAAAACCACTCTTATCCTCCACTTTTAATTGTACGACTTAATTTTATGACCAATGCTCGTGATGTGCAGTTATGTGGCTGTAGTCTCAGACAGTCCTACACACTATAAGTGCACTAATTGTTTTACTGAGACTGCCAGTTGTTAACTGGGAGCTTAAAGACTGTAGCTGGATAAGAGCGTGTTAAACTGAAAATACAGACATTATAGATTTACTATATGCTGAGTTTTAGTCAAAAGTAATGCTTTACTGAATGTTTTAAAAAGATAATTTATTGATTTTATTTTATTTTATTTTATTATTATTATTCATTTAGTTTAAATAGGAGCAAAAGACCTCTGGTTTGC
Source organism: Hypophthalmichthys nobilis (assembly GCA_037950665.1). Taxonomy (NCBI): domain Eukaryota; kingdom Metazoa; phylum Chordata; class Actinopteri; order Cypriniformes; family Xenocyprididae; genus Hypophthalmichthys; species Hypophthalmichthys nobilis. The sequence continues at coordinate 20,612,325 of CM075483.1, forward strand.
ATGATCTAATTATAGATCACAAAGTTCATAGTCCACACCATTTTTTTTTTTTTTTTAACTTGTCTAAGAACTAGTGTACTCAACTGTAATCTTAAGAACTAGTGTACTCAACTGTGCTATTTTGAGACACCATAAAATATGAACTAAAATGTGCTTGTAATATACTATCTCTGTATTTAAAAAATGTATTTAGATACCACTTATAGTACATTTGAACCCATAGTGTACTACAAGTGGTAACTAAATATATTTTCTAAAGAGATAGTATATTAAAAGGACATTTTAGTTCATATTTTATGGTGTCTCAAAATAGCACAGTTGAGTACACTAGTTCTTAAGATTATCTTAAGAAATACTAAAAAATAATTTTTAGTATATCAAGTACAAAATTAGTGTGCGCAAATAGAGCACTTTAAGTACATTATAGAAGTGTACATTTTTTTTCACCTGGGCCGACTTCCTTGTGTATGAAAGCCCAGACTGATTTTCATGTGAAGGACTTGGGCCGGTTTCGCCAGGAAAATCCAAAGGATGTGATGGTTACACTCTCTTCCGTTTTATGACGCATGAAATGAATGCTTTTACAATGTTCAGAAGAATGTCGAAAGAGCTATTCTGTACTGTAATGTCAATGTGTCATGCAAAGAAAAGTAATTCAAACTAGTCTATAGTCTCACATAGCCAGATCTAAATAGTCTATAGCAGGGGTGTTCTATCCTGCCCCTGGAGGGCCACTGTCCTGCAAAGTTTAGCTCCAACCCATATTAAACACACCTGAACCTAATCAAGGTCTTGCTAGGCCTACTATACTTCCAGGCAGGAGGGTTGAGGCAAGTTGGAGCTAAACTCTGTAAGACAGGGGCCCATACCATGATGGTAGTTGAACAAACTCAGGGTTATAGGATTAGTTTCAACTCAAGTTGACAAACCCAAACCAATTCAATTAGGCTTTTTGGTACCATGTCGCTGATCATCAACTTTCTCTGTCAATTCAGGCTTTGATTCTGAGTTCATGGAGCACATGCACATGAAAGTGTGATATCAGTAGCAAACGGCCAATCAAATGCCTTGAAACAGAGAAACTGCGATTCAATTCTCACGAAAGAATCAGCAAGATTTTCTCTCTTCTGTCGAGGATAATGAGATTGAAGAATATGAAGTAAATAATGCATTTACACAACAAGAAAATATCTTGCTGTCAGTGTAAGTAAAAGTTAAAGGGTTAGTTCATCCATAAATGAAAATTCTGTCACCCTTATGTTGTTCCACACCCGTAAGACCTTTGTTCATATTCAGAACACAAATGAAGATATTTTTGATAAAAATCGATGGCTCAGTGAGGCCTGCATTGTCAGCAAGATAATTAACACTTTCAAATGCCCAGTAAGGTACTAAAGACATATCTAAAACAGTTCATGTGACGACAGTGGTTCAACCTTAATGTTATAAAGCGACGAGAATACTTTTTGTGCGGCAAACAAAAAAAAAAGACTTTATTCAACAATATCTAGGAGCGTGTATCAAACTACCAAAGTCACATGAACCATTGAAATTTCGAAACAATGACGTAACGAAGCCTCGTTTACTGAAATCATGTGACTTTGGCAGTTTAAATACACGTTTAAACTTATTAACAAAAGATTAATAAAGCTTCGAAGCTTCATGAAGCAGTGTTTTGAAATCACCCATCACTAGATGTTGTTGAATAAAGTCGTTATTTTGTTTTTTGGCGCACAAAAAGTATTCTCATCGCTTCATAACATTAAGGTTGAACTACTGTAGTCACATGAACTGTTTTAAATATGTCTTTAATAGCTTTCTGGGCAATTGCAAGTGTTAATTAATTGCTGACAATGGAGGACTCACTGAGCCATCGGATTTTATTACAAATATCTTCATTTGTGTTCCGAAGATGCAAAAAAGTTCTTATAGGTGTGAAATTATGACAGAAATTTCATTTAGTTCAAGTTAGTTTATACAGTTGATAATATATATAGGTATATGATTCCAAATCTTATTTATATTACATATTATCTGTAGCCTATATATTTATTAATTTAAGCTAAATCTTTAATAATAATTGTTAAACTAAAATTGCTTATGTGTAATGGATTAGGAGTATAATAATTATATAAATAATATATAAATCATATAAAATAATTATAATAAATAATCATCGCTAAAAGCCAGACAATTTTGTATTTAAAAATCTTTTACCATGTAATGACCTTTAATTTGGAGCATGAGAAATTGGGGGAACGACTTTATTTTTTCAGAGCTGTGTCACATTGCTCACAGCTGATTGCTCTAATTTCAGTTTGAGATCTCTTACTCAGAGACCCAGGGTTGGCACAAACTTATCTGAAACATACCTGGCTATTCACCTAAACCGGCTTCATAGTGTAGGCCCCAGGACCAAGGTTAGACACCCTGGTGTATAGCCTCAAGCATACTTTTAAGTATCATAATCATATCATTTTTATTACCTCTTCTGTCTGTGAATTGCAGAGCTGGTGCAAACATATTCACATCGCTATAATCAGATGCTAGATGCTTTCTTAACTGCTGTTTTCTCACCACTGTCATTTTTGTTGTGCGTTTATTTTGTTATTGAGAGGAAGTTGCGCAGCACATACTTACATATTAGTCATATAAACATAGCTTCCAGCAGCGTTGACGGCGTCAGATGTTCATTAGCAGTATATGGCTGCAAAGGTATTTCTTTTTTTCTTTCTTTTTTTTTTTTTTTACTGCTAAGCTAATAACGAAAAACAACTTCGCCATGAGTATATCGAGACACTGAATCACATCCTGCCTCTTGTGAGTTACTTGTGCACTGAGCATGAGCAATAAGTTGCTGGCTGCAGTTCACTTAACAGCCACCGGTGTCACCAATAACAAGGGTTTCTGAATTATACATATAGCCCGTTCAAAGGTTTAGTGTTTTATGCTCATCAAGGCTGCATTTATTTGATCAAAAATACAGTAAAAACAATATTATTATGAAATACTATTACAATTTAAAAAAAACTTTCCTATTTTAATATATATATATAAAAAAAAAAACATTCTGCGATGGCAAAGCTGAATTTTTCAGCAGCCACTGATTGCCAGTCTTCAGTGTCACATGATCCTTCAGAAATCATTCTAATATGCTGATTTGATGCTTATTATCATCAATGTTAAAAATTCTGTTTTTAATTGTGCTTAATATTTTTGTGGAAACTGTGATACAATTTTTGATGATTAGTAAGTTCCATTTTGAATAGTAGCTATTAATTTATTTTTTAAAAAACAAAAACAAAACAACACAACTGTATTGACCCCAAACATTTGAATGGTAGTGCATTTAATTTTATGTCATCTACTTTTAAAACACTATCTAAAATCATCAGGAATAGTTTCAAATAGAACCATAACTTGAAGACAAAGTTTTTTATGTTATACTTATATAAAAGATATAACTGAACTAAGAAAGAGACCTTTGGTAAGTTGCAGCAATAATTCAGACATGCCATGAATGGGTGTCATTAGCCACCCAGACGATGTGCTGTCCAGTCTGACCTCTATGAAAATCTACAACTTTTGAGTGTCAGCCATGTTGAGTGTGATTCATATTTGGGTTTTAATTTGACCTCGTTTACAAGGGGAATGCTGGGTGCTGTGGTTTTCTCATTAACAGGACATGAAAGGAGCTGTAAAGAGAGCAGCGGTAAAACCGGCCCACACTGACGTCTGTGCATTCACACACACATGGACATGCAGACTCTTTAGACAGGCCTGGTCTCACATCCACTGCAGAGGTCATAACTATCTTAAGTATCTCAACCCACCCAGCCAATTTTAGACATGCAAATTTAAAGGGTCTGTTGATATGAACTGTTCAAAAGTTTTTTTTTTTTTTTTTTTTTTTTTTTGCCTTTTTTTAAAGAAAATATCACTTTTATTCCACAAGGATGCATTTAATTGATCAAAAATGACAGTAAAGATTTTTCTTTCAAAAAATGCTGTTCATATGCATCAAAGATGAAAAATGGTTCATGGTTTCCACAAAAATAAATAAATGAAATTTCTGTCATTAAGTACTCACCCTCATGTCGTCCCAAACCCGTAAGACCTTCATTTGTCTTTGGAACACAAATAAAGATATTTTTGATGAAATCTGAGGATATCTGATCCACACATAAGCAGCAACGACATTGTACCTTTTGAGCTCCAGAAAGGTACAAAAGACATTGTTAAAACCAGCGAGGTGACTACAGTGGTTCAACCTTAATGTTATGAAGTGACGAGAATACTTTTTGTGCACAAAAGCAAAACAAAAATAATGACTTTATTCAACAAATTCATCTGTCGTGTCATACTGCTACGCTATTTCCGTTGCAGAGCTTCAGTGTTTACGTCCGAACGCGGGCTCAGTATTGTCTGGAACCTGCTCAGCATCACACGCATGCGTCGTGCTGCTCATGTGACCAGATCCAGCCAATACTGAGCCTCCATTTGGACATAAACACTGAAGCTCTGCAACAAAAATAGAAAATATATATTAAAGTTGAACCACTGTAGTCACTTTGCCAGTTTTAACGATGTCTTTTGTACCTTTCTGGACCTAAACAGGTGTGATGTCGTTGCTGACTGTGTGGATCAGATACCCTCGAATTTCATCAAAATGTATTTGTGTTCCGAAGACAAATGACGGTCTTACAGGTTTGGGATGACATGAGGGTGAGTACCTAATGACAGAAATTTCATTTTTGGGTGAACTAACCCTTTAAGTAACTTTGCAACTGCATACATCAACTAACTCTTGTTAGAATATAGTATAGACGGTTAGGTTAGGGTTAGTTGTTAGGGTTATTATAAAAAGTTGGACTTGCAAAGTGTACTTGCTATATTGTTATATATATAGTTATATAGTCAGTGGGATGTCTGTTGGGGGAGCATCACAGTAAACTGCTGCAGATATTAAGCTGGCAGTCTAATTCTCTACTGAGAGTTAGTTGACATGTACTTGAATGTCTAAAGTGGACCATTGATATAAAGTGTCACCATGAGTGTTACAGCACAACTGTTTTCATCATTGATTCTAGCAAGAAATGTTTCTTGAGCAGCATATTAGAATGACTTCAGAGGGGTCATGTGACACTGAAGACTGGAGTAATGTCTGAGGAAAAGTTTTGCCATCAAAGGAATAAATAACTTGTAAATGTATTAAAAATGAAAACAGTAATTTATTGGTGAGCATAAGAGTGTTTTTAAAAAACATTTAAAAAAAAACTTGAACTCAACACTTATACATGTCGTACAGCTGCTTCTTCAAAGATGCAGTTACACAAGTATTGTTTAAGTTAGGGTTAAGGTTTCAGGACAGTTTTAAGAGTCAATTTTTGTGTTACTTTTTTTTTATAACTTGCACACCTAAACATTTGGTTCATCTGTTATGTATTAAACATTGAAAACTGTTGTTTTGCAAATTAGGCTACAAACACTTTGGCCCGGTTTCACAGACAGGGTTTAGCCTAAGCCAGGATTAGACCTTAGTTCAATTGGGACATTTAAGTAGCTTTCATAAATGTTCACTAGAAAAAAAACATTACTGGTGTGCATCTTGAGACAAAACAATGGCAATGACACAAATAACATTATCCAGATGTATAGCAAAAATTGCGAGAATCACGTCTTGGAAGCATCATTAAGAATAGTTTGAAATGATAATCAGTTTTGATGTAACATTTTGTTTTTTGCTCCATACATACATACACAGAGCAAAAAAAAAAAAAAAAAGCGTAAATGTAGCAGATAATGAGCAATTTAAATATTTTATATATTGTTTTTATCTTATAAAATATTTCATCTTTTATATGTTGTTTTTATCTTATATTTTACATAAAAACATTACTATATATATACTATATATATATCTTCATTTCAATACTTTCCCCCTTTATTTGTGAGTCTCTGCCTTCAAATTCCACACTATTTAATACTGTATAGTTTTGTGGAAGGTGTATTCCTGTATCTCTCCAGCTCAGTAAAGAACTGAAATACAAAGAAAACAACAATACCACAGATAGGCCTGTGGATCATCTTCTGAGGATGAATACCTTTTAAAGAATGTACAAGGGGAGTATACTTAAACAGTATACAACAAGAAGCCTGTCAGAAATGTACAGATGGGAAACAATTGCGGATTAAAGATTGCATTTAAGAATCGCTGATTAATGGTGGAAAAAAAAAAGGGATGAAAAATAGAGAGAGTGCAGAACGAAAGAGGATGAGACATTCTGCACCACTGGGAGTCTGCGGTTTTCTCTCATTACATTCCTGTTGCCCAGCCCTTTAAAAGTGCTTAAGATGATTAAGTGTGTGAGAGGCACTAGATTAGCCAATTAGTCACATCCCACGACATATCTGCATATGTACTCATGTTGTGCAGTGGGAGGTCCCTCTCTGTCTTCTTGTGTGTGTGTGTTTGTGTGTTATGGGGGTCAGGTAGAAAGGCCTACACTAATTGCCCTTTCCCCAGTGAGTGTATGTATGTAGACTCATTTAGATTCCTCTGTGGTGAGCCCTCAGTTCATTCCACTGTGTTCATTATCATACTCTAATAACTGGAACTGCGGCTTTTACAGATAGAGAGATGCATGCGTAAGTGCCCTAGGGGTAGGAGGTGGGGAGGGGTGTTCAAGCTAGTATATAAAGGGCCCTTGATTCATTTCCAGTGTCTTGAAAGGGCAATCTGTAATATCAGACACTGCATCATTTGATGCTTCCCAATGCGTCTTGTGTTTTGGAACACAGCGTTGGCATCTCCAAAGAAGTGTACATGCTATAATATAATATAATATAATATAATAAATATAATTAATTAATATAATATAATAATATGGTTCTCAAATTTAGAGGGAGAATTTTCTTTTAATTTGCTGTATTATAAATATACTGTGCCTTTCCTGAGCATTTTTTTTCTGCACCTCTGCTTGTTTTGTGTATTGTGTGAATGTTTTTTCCCTTGCTCTCTCTCTGTATGATGTCATATATGAGTAATGAGCGACGGGCACTGATATTCATCACCCGCTCTTGCACGTGTTCGGAGGGTCTTCATTATATTAATTACTCTTATTGGAAGAGTGATCATCGACCCAATCAGAATCCATCACATGCTGGTTCCAGTGGTGATCAGAATCCATCGCCAGCCGGTTCCCATGACGATTGGCCTGGTAAATGATGACAGTAGTGTAAGGGCTTATGGCACACTGTACCCCACGGGGTGGATATGGTACATTTATTTATGTTAGCACAAGCTAGGCTAACGGCAGTGTGCTGCTAGCCAGTACTTCCCAGCCAAATTTTATAATGCAACTTATTACTCTGACAGGTTTATTAAAATTTCCCTGTGCTTTTGTGTGGAAATATCCATTTTTTTAAATTGTGTGCAGCTGTGTGTACATTAATGTGGTACCTGGACCTTCAGAAGCAAGCATATCTGACACTAAAATGCTCTCACAAATGCTTTCTTGTTCCACATCATAACTCATGTCAGTTGTAGTACCCTAGTGGGCTTTCTTTCTGACAACATTTGCTTCATTTTTCTCCTCTTTATGTTTCAAAATTTACTTTGACAGCCTCTAAACACTGCTTCAGGGCTTGTTTGGCGACACTAATTGGGTTGGATGAACCAGGGCAATCAAGTTGTATAAATTAAGCAATATAACAGCGTAATCAATACACCTAAGCATGTCACTTTAACAGCGGAATTCACATTATGGAGATAAAGCTCTTAAAGTCATCATGTCGTAATGAAAGAACAACTGTTTCCAATATCACTGCTGCTGCACTTGATGTTTGCTTCATGGTCAATTGACTTGGCAGTTCATCCATGCCTCTGTTAATTGAACGAGGTAAGAAGGCAAGAGATAGAGAGACTGAGAGAGGGAGTTGGTGTAGAAAAGATGGTAGAAAAATGCGTGCAAGAGAGAGAAAGTGATTTAGCACTAAAGCACCATTGATTAGCTGTTCAGCTTTGCAGTGTTTCTCGGCCAACTCAGCCTCATCACAGCAACACAAACACATAAACACTCATAATTGGCTCATTTAGAGATGGGAGGAGCCTGTGGATAATGGATCCAGGAATTAGCCACTGTTCTTCAGCAGGGATAGCCAATGAAAAGCTTTTAACTCTGTGCGTGTGTTTGTTTGCGTCTATACAAAAGCAATAGTGAGCGTGCGTGTTTTGAATAACGGAGAGAAAAGATACGGAGGACAAAGGTGGTCACAGTGTTTCTATCGTTTTCTCTCCTTTCTCCCACAGCTCCAATCATTCATCACCCCATCATGCCCTCTCGATGGGGTGGAACTGGCCGGGGGCTTCTGGGATACGGTGCTGGACAGGGAATGATGGGATAGCATAGTCGCGATGTCATCACTAATCCGGCGCTCTCATCCACTGAGCTAAATCTTCATCTATCAGCGAGACCCTGTGCCATTAAAGCTGCTGCACACACTTACACACACACATATACTGCTCAGTGAAGCATTGGGCTGGGCAGATGGAGTAAATATAGATAGAATTGGTTTGATTGGAACAGAAAAGGCCAGTGAGTTCCTGTGTGGCTGTCAGAGGGTAAAGAGAATAAATGGACATTGGAGGTGCCCACTCATGCCTTTCTAACGCACACACACAACGTACACAAATACATGCAAAACTATTTCCTTGCCAAACATTTTAAAGCCAAATAGGATATATCCTGTCTCTCATGATTATTGGCTAACAGTTCATTTTTAACAAACTGTTCACATTCACACACACTGGAAATTCTGTGCTTCTGTATTGCATTTGTAATATCTGATGCAGAATTTCTATATCTGCAATTTATGATGCATGAAGAGTAAATACAATATGAGTAAAACACTTGAATGAATGTAAGGTTGAGAAGGGTGAGTGGACCAGACAGTGAAATTAAAATAGTCAAAATAAGTGTCCAAAATACATGCAGAAAACAAAAAAAGCCAAATATCCAGAAATGTTGTCACACTAGTGGCGCAAGTTGTCACAACAGAACCTGGCATTAAAGGGATAGTTCACCCAAAAATTACAATTCTATCATTTACTCATCCTCAAGTTGTTCCAAACCTGTATGAACTTCTTTCTTCTGCTGAACAGAAACGAAGATATTTTGAAGAATATGGGTAACCAAACAGTTGATGGGCCCTATTGACTTCCAGTATGAAAAAAAAAAAAAAAAAAAAAATACTATGGAAGTCATTGGTCTATCAATTGTTTGGTTTTTGAACAAGCTGGAGATGTGACAGTGAAGACTTTTGGAAACACTGTTTGGTACATGTCACTCAAGTACACAAGTCTGGATGAAATAAGCTTCTACTATAGAGTCTCTGAATGACAGAAATGATGTAATTTGGTGTTAAGTTTAGCCTTTATGTTCCCAGATTTTAGAAACAATAATTTTTGAAGAGTAATGGATTACAGTTTTTTATTTATTGCTTTGGCACAATTTTCACAAGCAAATGCTAAAATGTCAAAAATCTTACATCTTACTTGCTAACAAGCATTGTTCAATACTGAAGCCACATTTTCAAAACTTATCATACAGTCTGCATTACCAACATGAATCTTGGCCAAACAATTAATCTCACCTCTAAAACTCACTTCATATGCCAACAAAACACTTCATATATCCCTCAAACTAAGCTTTTTCCACCATACACTGGCAATAATTCTCATTCAGATAACATACATGCCATTCATAACACACTAACCTAAAAACACTAAAAACAGGGTATACATTACATAAGTTATGAGCTTTGAATTTTTAAGTTTGAATGATTTTTCAAATTTTTCAAAATTATTATGAAGATTTACTAAAAGATGACTGAAAAAAATTACTACTGTAAGAGAGACTGTGCTCATTGAATGCATTTTGTGTGAAAGCAATGAAAAATGATTCACTGTTTGGTCCACATAGACTTCTGTTTCACTGAATGTGTTAAGAGTTTTGAAAATGTGGCTTCAGTATTGAACAATGCTTGTTAGCAATTGAAAAAAACTGTAATATCATAACAGATCTTTTTTTCTAACATATTTTCAGTTGTGTTAGTACAATACACCAAATCACAAAGTATCCTTTTCACTACACAGAATAAGTGTTTTATCTATACAAACATTTCATTGACAGTAACTGCCTTTCTAAACACTATGTAACATCAGATTGAGATGCATCATAAGAAGAGAGACAGATGGCATCAGTTACAGCATTTTACATTACAGTATGCCACTGTAACTCACCCTTCATCTGTAAAGGTCAAGTACAGTACAGATTCATTCATATGGTACAGTGAGAACATTTACTGTGGCAGCAAACTGTTCTAGCACAAAACCTCATGGCTGTCATGCTTCACACCTTTTGATAACACTGAATAGTATAACAAACATTATGGATTTTATGTTATGTAAGTTAGATAATGTAAGTGTATGTTCTATTTTCTAATGTGGCATCTGTAGCCTGTATTACTTGAATTATTTCAGCATCAAGGGTGAGGCTAAAGGCTATTGAATGAACTTATTGTTAAAAGGACTACATTGAAAGAAGAACATACTGTTGTGTTTTGGTGATTAAACCAAATGTTCTCATTACATATCACAATGCTCTTGTGTTTTGAAACAATGAAGAGCTGTGTTACAAGTCTGATTAGTTTGGAGTTTTGTACTAAGAGTTTTGAAAATGTACACCTTACTTGTGAAAATAGTACCAAAGCGAATTAAAAAAAAAAACTGTAAAATAGGATGACTCTTTAACATAAGTGATGGGGGAAGTAATATAGGCATCTGAGAATTTTCCAGCTGCAAGTGAGTTAAAAGAGCGAATGTGCCAGCCTACAGACACACGGTCTAATAGAGGACTAGAAAAAACTATATTAATAGGCTTATGATCAGAAAATGTTCTTCAATATCTACATTGAAGACCTACAATTAAAGATATTTCTTCAATATCTACATTGATCAGATGCATTTTAAATAATTGCAAAAAGCTTAATGTGTCATGCCAACAGAGAAGCATTCTGAGACCATCCATGTGTGGGGTTGCTTTTCATCCAAGGGAGTGGGCTTTCTCACAGTTCTGTCCAAAACCACCACAATGACTTGAGAATGTTATCAAAACTTCCTACAAAAGCAATTTCTTCCACCAAAAGCACTTTGGTGATGATCTGTGCATTTTTCCAGCATGATAGAGCACCATATCACAAGGTAAGAGTAAAAATGAAGTGGGTCTGAGATCATTACATTGAAATTTTGGATCTGTGATCAGGCAACTCCCCAGATCTTAATCCCATAGAGAACCTGTGGTCAGTCCTCAAAAGGCAAGTGGACAAGCAGAAGCCCTCAAATTGTGATCAACCACGAGCACTAATAAGACAAGAATGGATCGCCATCAGTCAGGATTTGGCCCAGAAGCTGATATCCAGCATGCCAGAGCGAATTGCAGAGGTCACCGACTGCTGCAGATTAATTTCGGTGTTGATACTGTTAACATGGAAATGCATAATTCTGTAAAAGGACTGTAAAAGGTGGCTGCTGTTTGTTTGTGGTGCTCCGTGACCAAGGTCTGTCTGTAATCTGTATCCACCTTATTTCTAATGAGCCTACTGCGTTTTGAATTATGGGTGGCACTTCCGGTTTGGGGAACTTCCATTCAAAAAGACTGAAACTAATCATTTCAAATCATAAGGTATGAATTCAAGGTATGAATCATAAGGACTGAATAAGCTGTCAATTTTCCTTCATGTTTTATTTTCAGACATCATGAGAATAATGTAATGCTTGGTATTTTAATGTGACATGTTATAACAAGAATATCTATGGCAAGAGCTCTTTTCAGTCGCTGCATTCTTTTCCTCATGATTATTTTCTTTTTTCCCTTTGCATTCCCCTGTAATAGTATGAAAAAGGTCAACATATACTGCACATTTGTGGTCTGTTCTCCCGATTTAATTTACGATATATCCCATTAATAATTCACTGGAATGCACAAAGAATCTCTCGTTTTTCCCCTCAAATCCTCCTGTCTTTTTTCAGGTTTTTTTTTTTTTACAGGTAAATTTATTATCTGTCAAAATGACGGAAATCACTTTGAAGTAGTATCACGCCATGCTGAAGTTAATGAACATTTTTGATTAAGGCAATGTATGTTACATAATACAGATATATATTACTACAGTGATATTTAACCTGTTCATTATTGCTATGGAAAGAATCACGCTTTTGGGGTTATACATGGTCTGTTGAAAGTATCTTGTTGATGTTTTTTCACTTTTAAATGTCCTTTTAATGTTCGATGGTTGAAGGGTGAGTAGAATAATGTCATCTCATTGAACCCAGTACGTATTATTGCTTTCATAGAGAGAGCCTTTCACTGATTGTTTACAGCTTAACGGAAGTTACACCCATAATTCGGGCAAAGCGTCATGGGGCGTAGAAATAAAGTGGATAAACTGCATAGCATGAAACACGCTGATGATATTATGTCTGTGCAAATGGTGCGTGAGAGAATGTAAAAACATACGCTGTCAGGCAGGTAGGACATCGTATTATTTAATTCGGACTGAATGTAATAATTGGATGAACATTTTATGGTCCTACGCATTCCACAGACAATATATATATTTATAAAAATACATTTAGACTGTTTAACATAGCAATTGCTATCAGGATATAGGAGATTTTCAACCAGTATAACAAAAAATGTTTCTGTAGAGAATCACCTATTGCACCTTTAAGTGCTTTTATTTGAATAGGCACAAAACAGCACAATAAACTATACAAACATCCCCTTCCATTTTTTTTAAACAGTCAGATCCTTCATCTGACCAAATAAATGCAAACAAGCAAATATACTGCCCGCCATATACTGCATTTAAATACTGAAGAGTCTATGACTAGATCATTATTGCTGTGATTATTATGTTTCTAGCATGTTATATGTTTGGGAACAGTTTTTTTTAACCCTAATTGATGGAGTATGGAGCTTTTCATTTCTTAAACAACCGTGTAGGAAGACATGTCATGGCCATATTCCAGGATGACAAAGCCAAGATTCATCAGGCTCAAATTGTGAAAAAATGGATTGGGAGGGAGCATGAAGAATCATTTTCACACATGAATTGGCACCTCTGAGTCCATTCATTGAAAGTCTTTGGGATGTGCTGGAGTAGACTTTACAGAATGCTCGACTCTTGCATTGTCAGTACAAGATCTTGACCAAAAATTGATGCACCTCTTGATGGAAATAACACCACATTATTTATTTCAAGAGGTGCATCAATTTTTGGTGGTTTTCAGTGTACATACAATAAGGGATGCAGTTGTTAAAAACTACTTTTAAGTGGTTTATCTCTGATGGTTGTCATTAATATACTAAGAGTTAGTAAATTAAATTTCTGTCAGTAAGTACTCACTCATGTCGTTCCAAACCTGCAAGACCGTTCATCTTCAGAACACAAATTAATACTGACGCAGTGCAGAGCTTCCGTGATCTACGTCAGAACGCCGACTCTGTTTTAGAGGTGTAAAGTCCAGGTTTAGAAAGTAAAAGTCCTCCTCAGTATTTTGTTCCAATCACCTGGATTTGCTAATTAGCACAGTTTTTCAGCCATGAGGTAGAACTAATTAGTGAAATCAGCTGGCTGAGTTCATGGGTGAAATAAACATATGGCAGGACTTATACTTTCTGACCCCTGGAATTTACGCCCCTGCTCTGTATTGGCCGGCTCCTGCGTCAGCATCACACACATGCGTTGTGTTGCTCACGTGAACAGCGTAGGCCAATACTGAGCCGGCATTTGGACATAAACACGGAAGCTCTGCACTGCGTTAACTGCGTAGGAGACTGACAGGGATGGGGAAAAATTGTTGAACAAAGTCGTTATTTTTGTTTTGTTTTTGCGCACAAAAAGTATTCTTGTTGCTTCATAACATTAAGGTTGAACCACTGTTGTCACGTTGACTATTTTAACGATGTCTTTACTACTTCTCTGGACCTTGAATGTGGCATGCTGTCTATGGGAGATAAAAAAACCTCTCGGATTTCATCAAAAAAAAAAAAATACTAATGTGTGTTCCAAAGATGAACAAAGGTCTTGCGGGTTTGGAACGACATGAGGGTGAGTAATTAATGACAGAAATTTAATTTTTGGATGAACTAACACTTTAATAGATAAGCCTTTTACATTTTACTATGCACTCTTCCACCGTTAAAACTAAAGCATCTCATTCGAATTCACACTCATCTTCTGTGAACAGTAAGGCGGCGGGCCAAGAGCTGTTAGACCGTTGAGTCAGACCAGCCTAAAAATGTAGCCTAACTTTTAAAACTTTTTGGAGTGCAGCAGAGCAGCGAAAATGAATATAAATAAGCTACGAGGGTTAACAATTTGGTCATTTCTAATTATTGGGACAGCATAATATCTTATGGTGGTTGTGTCCCGGGGCACAGGACACTCGAAAAAATGGCCATCCACACCTTAACGATGCTTGTTCGGTATACAGAAACATGCCCAGTCAAAGGTAAGAAGGCTGTAGAATTGACACTTTTTACTACACCAGAAATGTAATATTGTCAAGCTGGTTAATATGTGTTAATCTGACAAAGAACTCTGAGAAAGTTGAGTTAGAAGCCCACCGCGGCAGTGTTTCTGAGTACTAAGTACATGCAGCTCTTCATAAGGTTAATAAAATCATTTTTAAACTCTCCCCGATCCTATCGTTTGCAAAAGAGTATTTATAGAAGGATTTGGGGCAGTGTCAGCTATTCTGAACTTGTCAGTAAACCCACAGTGAGTGAGTATGCTGTTACTCATTTTAAATGCGAAAAGCATGTTTATGTAGAGCTTTTAAAGGCACAGCACCTTCAAAAAATATACAAAAACATAACACTGTAATTAGAAAGACACCACAATGGCGGAAATCTTTATATTCCGAAATCTGTACATTCTGAATTCAGCCTGTTGGTTTTTAGACGGTCATACTTTGCCGCTGTATCAAATCGCATTCAGGCATTGAATCACTGTCTGCACTCCCTTATGATTAGCCCACGGTGGCTCATGTGACCAGCTATAGGGAGCAAACTGCTGTTAGTGTGAATGGCTAATCATAATACACTCCAGGGTTGCCAGATCTTGCAAAAGTAAACAAGCAACTTAATTTTATGTAAAAAAAAAAAAAAAAAAATACATAAATTTACATAAAATAAAATAATAAGGATTAGATGTGTGCGCACACAAATAAGGCTTCTACTTTGAGCCTACAGCATGAGTTTCATGTAACTATGGCTGTCTGCTTATGGTGCACACACACACACACACACTCTGACTCTCTCTCTTTTCTGTAACAGAGCACATTGAGGCTCTATTTATCCTCTAAAGCTCATTGATTCTGTCAAGCTTCAAATGGAGAGGAGTCCATTCAACCCTCTCTCTCTCCCCCCTCCTGCCTTTACCTCCCCAACATATACACTTTTTTCCTTTTCTACCTCTTCATGCATCCAATCCTTCTCCATCGCTCTCCTCTATTATTCCCCCATTCATTCCCTCTCTCACTAAAAATCAATATTGATTATTATCTTTTAAGAGTCATGTCTAGTCTGCAGCATAGAGAGAAGGGAGGCAGCATAGCTGTATTTTATTTCACATCATCATCATCATCATTTCTACTGTGCAGGAGTTACTACTTATCAGTGAGCATAAATTGCAAGAGGAGAGGAGAAAAGAGGGATGCGAGGGAAATGAGAATGAGGAGGAGGAGAGAAAGGAAGACACACAACCTATAGGGCAGCCCATATTGATTTCTTTTATGAAGTGAGGAGAGGAAAGGTGTGTGTATGTTCAAATCACACAGCAACTTTATATGCTAAGTTGCCATTTTAGTCTTATTGCATTCTCATTTTCAAATGCATGACAAGCATAATCTTAATACATATTAAATGTTTTCCAGAGAACGTATACTTTTAATTTGTGTGTTAACTTGAATGTGTGTGTGTGTGTGTTCTTTCATGGTTGGAGCTCCATCACACTGTTTCTGACTGGTCCATGATTACTATTGACACTCTGATGATGGACATGAATAAAAGTGACTGTGATGAGATAAGACTTTTACAAGGCTATCTCTCACCCACCTTTATCACCTGTGTGTATGTAAGTGTGTGTCTGAGTACTGGACAGGGCATTCAGAGAACAGGGAATGAGAATAGAGTGAAATGGTAAGAGAAAGAGAGATTGGAGCTCATATTCAGTAGTTTTTTTCAGCTGTTGCTGATCAATCTGATACAGTCGACACTGTCAAAATCTGCAAAATCCATCTAAGTGGAGGTCATCCATTAATACCCATGTACCTTATTGTTCGAAGTATTATTTATATCATTTATGAATTTTGTGCATCTAAGGGAACTGTAAATCTGCTTGCGGTATGTGGTGTGTACTTGTCTGTTAAACTGACCCTGGATGTACTATTTAAAAACAGTTTTTGAAATAACATTTTCCAGTAGGTGAAAGAGAGACAGAATAGAGAGAGAGTAAAATAGACAGAGAAAAATTCAAGAGGTCAACTGATTGTAAGAGAGACCCATAAAAGTTCCATTAACCTGTTCAGAGTTAAGAGCTTGTTCAGCTTAGCTACAGACAACTAGCACAAACAGAACATCACCATAAAAACCAAACACGCATACAGGTTACACACAAAGCCCTGCTATCTTCAACATACTTTATCTGGTCGAGCTTAAAGCCGTGCGTTTCCTCTGAATGAGTCACAACACAGAGACGCCAGAGTGTGTGTTGAAGTTTGTATGTGCATGATTTAATGTGCTTGACTTCCACTCTCAAAGTGAGTGGCTCAAACACAAACAATGAGTTATCTTTAAAGTTGTCAATTAAAGATTGAAACTCAGATCCAACTTCTGTGCTTCCATCCCTTTTTCTTTCCTATTCTCCTTTTCAAAAATCTATTCTTATTCCATTCGTACTTAAGTCAGGCCCTGTCCCAAATGGCACACTTATTGTGCACTTGCGATCTTGTGGACTTACAATGACCGCCATTAAGAACATTCTTTCATAGTTTCACTGAAATAACAAAATTATGACATGTCACCCCCATAACTAATGGCAAAGATTTAACCTAGAAAGTTAACATCATGCTGCTGTAGAAAGAATGCTGCTAAAACTATTTGTATCATTAAAGGTGCAATAGGTGATTCTCTAGAAACATTTTTTGTTATAGCCTAGTGGTTGAAAGTATCCTAATACCCTGATGGCAATCACTTTGTTAAAGGTCTAAATGTATTTTTATAAATATATATTGTGTGTGGAAAGTGTAGGACCCTAAAATGTCTTTATATTCAGTCCGAATGAAATAATACAATGTCCTACCTGCCTGTCAACATGTTTTTACATACCCTCACGCACGCTGTTCACGCAGACATCATACGTCATCAGCACGTTTCATGCTATGCGTTTATACAGAGTTTATACAGACAGACCTCAGTCACAAACGCCGCAAGCAAAGAGCAGCCACCTTTTACAGTTCCCACCGAATCAAAACAACAAACTTATGCTGCGTTCACGTCACGCCATAACTACTGTAACTAAGAGATGGCAACACTTGACGTTCTAACTGGAGCTGTTCACGTCCTCAGATTCGGAATTATGTTTTCCATGTCAACAGTATCAACCCAGAAATGAATCTGCAGCAGTCACGTACAAGCTCTCTAAGTTGTTGACGTTCATTATTATTGTTATGTTATGTGCTTTGAGACATTATAGGTAGTTTAAACACCGTCTTGTTACTCTTTACAGAGAGCAGCTGTGTCCGTGTGTGCGTTCCTGTGTTTTGGAGAAGGCGTGGCTTTGGACTGTGATTTACAGGGAGGGTGGGACTGTATGCTTTCAATGCTAGCAGGCTAACGTTAGCATTTCCCAAATCACCTACTGCACCTTTAAGGGTTGTGCGCTATTTTATTAGAAAACTGAAATTGTCCAGACAAACTTTGAAAACCTTTTTTGAAAAAAGTTGAAAAGCATCTGTCTAGATAGATTCAAAATGTTACCTACAGAAATTTGCATTTAGTTTATTTATTTCATCATATTTACTTAATGTTTTGACCATGGGGTTCATTAGAATACATTACTAGAATGCATTACCCATGTTGAATTTGAATTACAATTCAGTCAGATTCCTTTTCCTTTCATTCCAATTTAATGTGGAGTGTGGCCAGTTGAATTCAATTCAATATAGTTCTTATGTTTTCAATGTGACTCAGTGCTGCTTGCTGAAATTCTTGCTTGATTCCATCTAATTATGGTGATGCAGTATAGCTTAATACAGTCGAATGAAAGCTTGACATAGCTCATGTCTTGAATCTTTAACAGCAGCTAGCGTGTAGAAGGGGAAAACCAGGACACCCCTGTCATGCGCCAATGATTCTCCTGTCAGTGTGCGCCTTGTCCTGTTGCCTTCTGGGGGTTGGGGGTTGGAGCATATCGGACACAAGTAAAAGGGCCAGAGAGCTGTAATGAAAACACATCACTTGTTCCCAGGGTTACACTATCACACGCATACAGTTCTTGCATACACACTTCTCTACATTCACCAGCTACATTCACCTCTCATCATACTTTCTAAAAGTTTAGGTAAAATAATCCTCTTTTTAGCAATTGCCAGTAGAGTATAAATACTCTCAAGATTTGTTTTTGAGAACATTCAGTGAACTATAAATTTTTACAATACGTACATTGATTTTCTTCAGCATGCATGAAGTTATTTTGATATTTCACAATGCTATAGATTTCTCTGATAGAGGACTGGGAAAGGATGGGAAAACTCAGGGTTTGGCACGGTTGCCGTGCAGCTCGGCGGCATGGTTGCCGAGTAATAAAGCATAGTGCTGTAAAATAAAACGAGGTGTGGAGAGAGCTGGAGAGCACTGCAAAGCCATTGGCTCCCTGAGTCATCATAAAACAATAACTCACTCCCATAAAACAAAGTGCTTATTAAATTATTTTAGACAATATCGCATGATTTGGGCACACTTCAGCTGAGCTTCACTCTTGCAGCTGCATGAGAAAATAAATTGAAGAGTAACTTCAGCAGCATTCTTAATTGTGATCACAATACAATTATTGTAGGAATAACCTACTTTTTTAACCATAATGAAAATTGAGTTAACAACAGGAATTTTATAAATACAAAATAATAAACTGAATTGATGTACCTGAATAGATGAACACAAAACTGGTCAGACGGATGGTTGCAATGTACTGTTGTTACAATAGACATTTGGGTTCACACCATGCAATTTATTTGTGTTAGCTGACTAGTGCATAGATGTAAGAAAGGGGTGGAGTTGCTATATGAAAAAATAGACAACCATGACCTTGACTATTGATTTTATAATGCTGATGGCACTAAATGATTTTCGTGGTTGTTTTAAATATGTCCTTTGCCTCAAATAAAATGGGTTTATTTTCAAATGGAAATGTTTTACTATTTCTGTCTTCATAATTATTAATGACTTAACCAGTGTACAAGTCCAACTTATCCAAATAACAGTTTTTAAAGCATCTTAATCCCATTCCCTTTGTGCAGTGTATTTGGACTAAAAGCAGATTTTCTCAACTCAGTAGTCACCAAGGTAAATAAAAAATACAAACCTTGTGCTCTTTATGTGTATGCTTTCTTTTAAAAAATAAAGATTGAAAATTAAATATTGGCGTGGCTTTAAAATATCTGTATTAATAATTACATTTGGATTCCATCTATTACCTAATGTTTTGATTGTTTTGGCATTTGATAAACATAAAATATTTTCTCATATAACTCAGGTATGCCTCTGGATCCAGAAGTACATTCAGAACAACCCATAAGCTGCTTGGAAGGTGAAATTAACCATCATACTGTCACAGTGGAAGCACCAAATTTGTATCTCCTACATCCTGAGCCAAAATTAAGGTACCGTATGGTCATAATTAGATTTTTGTGGATTTTGTTCTCAGAAGTTACACATTGAGGTTTGTTATTAAGATACACGTGAAATATGTACACTTTGATTAATTTAAATAACAACCTTCTAAGCAAGAACCAATGATCCAGTGGTCCATGTCTAGAAATTCTGGCTTCATCTCAGCTCTGAGCATTGACCAGGTTAAACACAATGCTTGGCCTCTGTCTCTCTCTCACTCACTGGTAAATGAAGAATGTGGGGGCATCGACCAGCCGCTCTTCTGATATGGGAATCCATCAGTATAGGCAATGAAGAGCTGGACAGAGCCACTATTACTACTGCAGCTACTGGAGATGGGCACAGTAGATCTATATAGAGCAAGACAGAAAGAGAGAGAGAGAATAACTCTACCGGGGATTATAGCTAGAAAATATTTATGACTCTCTGTGGTAAATTGACCATACATCCTTGAGTGTGCATTGATAGCCACGGACAAATCACTGAACAATAGTGTTCTAAAACATATAATTTAATTGACTGTGTATATTACACCAATATGATTTTGCTCCAAGCTAACTACATTTAGTTTTTAGCCCTGTAAAATATTGCTCACTGTCGACAATTATGCAGAGAGGCTGACAAACAGTTTGATTTTGATTGATATTATGTGGTATTTGGAGTCTTTTTATGGAGTATCTACAACATAATTTTTTAAACAATGTTTACCTGCATGATTCTGGTTTACATTTAAGGATGTTGTAAGATATATGTTTTTGCTTCTGGTTCTGGACTACCTTGGCACAGCACATTTTGGATATCTCCACCTATCTGGCACATCCAGTTCAGGTCTTGGAGCCTCAACTAATATCAAGTGTGTCAATTAAGATGTGCATCTAAAATGTGCAATGATGGAGTACCTGGATTGAAAACCACTGTTTTAAATTATCATTTGGGTGCTCAGTAAGGTTTGGATCTACATTCTGCAGGAAGGTAGATCTCCAGGAATAAGATTGAGCATGTGATTATGCTAATTCTTGTGGTTAAGAAAACACCTCAGCAACATGATTTTCTCAGTAGATCAATGTATGCTTGAGCGAACATGCAATTACATTCCCTTGTAGAGCAAAAGCAAAGTGCAAAGAAATGCTTGGGATATTAATGATTAATGATTACCTAAAATATTTAATAAAATTGCACAAATATTTTTCCCTTTAGTGAACATATACCACAGCACTATTGTTTAAAATCATGTTATTTATTCAGATATTAATGACCAGAATGTTTAACTCCTTCTGCCCTTTGTGTTTCTGTTTTCCTTGAGCTCTCCAAAGTGACTAATGATGTGAATCTAGGTAATTGAGTGCTTTGTTACCAATATAACAGATAAAAAAAAAAAAGATAAGTAGTAGACTTATAGTAGTATGATCAACAATATCTGTTTCTTGAGTTAGCCCTGATCAAGCCTGGACAGGAACTTTCCTCTACACCTGTAATACATGGGAGGAGAGCTTAATAGGCTAAGCAACGCTAGAAACCTGAAGTAGAAGCCTATCTCAGGCCTAACTTGGTTGCTTTGATTAAAAAAAAAACAAACAAAAAACAAAAAAACAAAAACAAAAAAAAACAATAATCTGTGCTGAACGAAATGCTAAATGAAGACATGCACTTCAATAACATACGCTAAATAGAGTTTTATAACATTAAAACGGTATTCATCATGCTTGCTCTCTCTTGAATAAATTACAACGGACTTTTTTTTTCTTGGCGCAACTGACGGCACTTTATTTCTTCAGCCTGGACGCACTGCCTCCGGTGCACCGTAAATAACGCTGATAGACGCCAGAGGAATATGACTTTCACACACCCGATTGATTTAATGTGACCTCTACTTTCTTAATACAACTGGATGCCTATTTAACCAGATGAAGGCTCAGATTGTCCCGTACACTTGTGCATTAATTCCTCATTCATCATCATTAGGCAGTGAGTGGTCCATTCACGCCTCGCTCTGTCTGCTGTAAATTAGAACGTAAACAGGCTTTTAAACAGTCGCCGCCTTGAGATGCGCTCTAACGGACAGATGCGCGGTACCGCCCCTGCCTTTGGAGTATTGTCGCTCCAGAAAAATAGGAAACGAGATGTCAAATCTTATTCTCACAATACAGTCATCCATATCTTTAACACTCTTTTCTTCATAGATTTAGTACTGTTGGTGTGTAATGTGATAATCTGTTTTAATTCATTATTACATTTTTAAGATGATGGATATGCAGAGGTTACATCAAAGAGTATAATTAATCCGAGGGCTGAAAGTAAGATGATTCTACTTGTATAAGGACTGTAAAAAAAAAACTGTATGAACTGTCCTAGTTTTATTTTTCATTCCACATGCTCATTGGTGCAGGTAAACCGGCGTTGGGTAGCTACGTGCATAAAATGTCACATTTTAAGTATCGAACAAGCTTTATTAGACGGTGGTGAACTATCAGCCCCATGTGGTATATATATATATATATATATATATATATATATATATATATTATTATTATTAATTGTCAATTTAGTCGTTGGCTATACCTTCACCTTTTGTAATTTAATGTAACAAGCGGACATAAATCCGACTTTTGAGTTAAGTGCTCTGGTTTAAATGGCGTATTATTCCAAACATATGCATTTTAATCAACTTGGTCACACTTACAAGGACTGCTTCTAATAAGGCCATCAATCACGTGCGCAACCAGGACCTTCTGGTGAGGGCTCGTGTGTGGGAGGAGGTAAATTGTTTGGGCAAGCGATCACTAGCAATTGTTGACATTTTGTGTTTAACGTAGCAGATGAAAAGAACAACTAAAAATGAAAACGCCTCTTTTCGAACAATTCTTTTCAAACATATAGTTAAAAGTGACTGAACATGCTATAGCCAATGCACGGTTAATTGGAAAAACAAACAAACAAAAAAACAAGATTATTATTTTGTTATTAAAATGATTAGCTCTGAAAAACAAACAAAAAACAAGATTATTAATTTCTGTTATTAAAATTATTAGCTCTAATAGCTTTATATGCAATAACTGCAATTCTGAAAATTGTAACGTATTTTAGTTTGTCTATTTGTTTTTCGTTTTTCGGCTTTTGATTTGTATTTTTAATATTCTGGTTTTTGCTTTGGCAGTTCGACATGCGATGGTTAGACACAATATCCAACCTTATCAATTATGTCCAGAAAGCTTCAATTTGCCGCTCCAGGTGCCACAATTACGCGGACAACCCAGCTAATTAACGTGATTTGATTGGTGAGGTGGAGGCATCATCGATCTTTCTGCATTCCAATATCTCCACAAGACATTCCATTTCAATCTTTCTATTAACAGCGCTGGAATATGGCTTGTACTAACGGTGCCCGGGGACTACTTAACAGCTCGTTCAGATCAAGAGGTCCAGTAATATCCAAGCTATTAGATCATTTCAGTGTTTCAGATGAAAGTAATAGAGGTCATATAAGAGATAAAGGTGACAACAAACTGTAATTTGAAAGCAATAGGCCTACTTTGTGTCAAATTTAAGAACGATGCTGTCGTATAGCCTACTTGTCGGTTTTCATTTTCTTTCTCAGATTCTTCGCATCCGACTGATTTGGCTCTTGTTTTGTCTTTCAGAAAGTCTAGAAAGATACATTTGTGAATAAAATAATTTCATTTACATATCTTATAGCTTATTACTTTCACTGATCCATCACTAATAGCATAAAATCTTTTAAATTATACATTTGGCGTTTTAAGAATAAACATTAGTCACTCGTCACTTTTAGTTTGAAATAGTTTATTATGAAATTCAATTAATCAGAACACTACTGACCCATTTTTCGCGCATTTTCCACAACCCGAAATCAACCTAACTGAGCAGAATAGTATGTAAATATACATTAAAGAAATTGATGCAAGAGTTGAATTCAAAATACATAAATGTAAAAACATTATGGTCAATAAATCAATAAATAATCCCACATCTGATGATGTCCATAAATATTAGCGGTATTTCTGCGTGATTTACCATTTTACTTGTGTGTATTTTTATTGTATTGTGTGTCTCAGAGTGAAGATGAAGCCGACAGCAAGGCCGGGAGGAGACAGTATGGGATGGTATTCAGCTGATGCGGGTAAGACAGGCATCTCTGGCTTGCCCCAATTTGCCGGATGTGATTGTCCAATGGATCTCTAGCGCATGTTCTCCCGTCAAGCCAGCAAGCCTCGCTTGGAGCTTCTTAATCCGCTCCCCTGGCGCCTTGTTACCGGTTTGGCAGACAAGTCTCTGAGCGTGCAGCATTATCATTAATTCAACATTCAAAAATTCTCCCTTCCGAATACATCACTCCTTAATTTCCCTCGCATCTGCACATTTCGGTGTGCTACCGGGACCGGGTGTTCGTGGAGAAGGAATAATGAGCCAACCGTGCTCGGTTAACAAATCCCCTTGTTAAAAAGCTAGATGAAAAACATCGTTTTAATGTGAAAGAAACTGCATGTGGGTCAATTTGTATGGTTATTAAAGTATAAATTATGATAGATTTTTGCGCTATCCTCCAGTCATTTTTCCTTGTCTCCTTTGTCACATTTTTGTTTATAGGATGTAGCCTATTTATAATGTACTTGAGTTAATATGATATTTCTGTTATCAGTATCTAATTTCTCCAAAGATTATTTAAAAGTCCATGGCCTGACAGTGTTAAAATAAGACTCCGTCTGCACAACATATGGCTTCTTAACTGGAAAACATCCACAGTTTCGAAACCTTAACGAAAGCAGATTGCTTTTGTGTTGTGCAAGCTGCTTTGAGAAGTTCATGCGTTGACTTATTAAATACTGCCAAAGTGCCCAGAGCTGATCCGGATATAGTACCCGAAGAATCCGTGGAATTCTTGCTGTCGTCTTATCTGGTTAGTGGCACTTCTTCCCTCTGGTCCAAAGACACTGAAGATGATTTGCTGATGACTGCTGGCGAGAACGTGAGGAAGGCCTCAGTCCTGGTCGTGGGCGAACACGAGAAGTCTGCATTGTTGGACCTGTGTGGGAGCCCGTTTGACTGACTGGCAGCGTGACAGGCAAGGCAGGAGCATGGGCTTCCACCAGGACCAAGCCCATGACCCGGGCTGGGATACAGTGATGGGTGTCTGAAGGCGCACAGTAGCTCAGGACGCGGGTATGGATGCGAAAGCACCCGAAAACTATCCAGCGAGCGCAAAGGATTAGAGAATGGACCCCCGGTAGCAGAGGCTGAACCTGCAGTCACTCCGCTGAGTGGAGAGTAGTATGGTAGAGGAAGGTGAGATTGAAATGGATAGGGCAGGCTGCCCGTGGCTGCAGCATGGCTCATCATATAAGTGTAAAAGGCGGGGTCGGCAGGATGCGGCCAAGTCATAGCCAGCCTCTGCCTCTTGTCCTTCATGCGACGGTTCTGAAACCAAACCTGTAACCAAAAGCAGCAAAGTAGGCATAAAATAATAGTAATGACCAAGGCCTAGTGCATGTCAGTGAATACAATTTGGATAAGCATCAAACAAGGAAGAATGCTCCCATAATTAAGCAAATAAGAGTTATGATGCATATTTCATATAATTGTGATCTTTTTATTTCTTGATTGATTGGAGCAATCTTGGCAGGGTTTATATATATATTAGGCCTATATCCTAATAGACGTAGGCGCAATGCATTACCTTTATTGTTGTTTCCGGTAAATTTAAGGCAGCCGCCAACTCGCACCTACGTGGCCTGGACACGTAATTTTCCCGGTAAAACTCTTTCTCCAGTCGTGCTATCTGCTCTCTCGTGAATGCTGTTCGATACCTTCGCATCTGGTCAGAACCGTAGTTGAGAGAACCGGGGCCTGAGCACATCTTGTTGTCCACACCGACTTCTTTACCGTGGTTCGGCGAGCCCATCGCCAGTCCTTACAGAAAATAAACATTAGTGATTTTAGGACTTACATCCATTGCAAGGTTTCTGCTTTCCGAATTATTAATAGATAATTCATACTTAATCCCTTGATAATGCTTTTTGGTTGCCTATTACACAGAAAAAATATGAGTTTGAATTCAGTTCCATATTTTTAATATTACTGAATGATTTCGGACAAATAGATAAATAATCGCGCAAAACAAAAACATAACAGGTTCGGAGATTAAGACTGCATGCTTTTCTATATCGATGTCCTGTGGAGAAAAGCTAATAAAACATGCACTCTCAATCTCTGAACATATTATGATTTATTTTCAAAATATAGACTAAAAAATGCCCGGCTTTGATATTGCATTTAATTTGAATTAATGTGCACTTTCGAGGAAAATTATTTGAATCATCCCTGTGTTGATTATGCATACTTAAAAAACAGCAATACCCTTCATTTATTTTTGCACTATTTCTTTAAATAATGTTTAATAGAATGAATTGAGAGACTCGTCATACGAATTTTAGCGTAGCCTACACATTATGATATATTTGAATAGTTAAATGCAACCGTATTTACAATAGACATTCTTAAACAGAAAATAAAAACAATTAATGAGATGCTGGAGATTGGTCTAAAATGACTTGACAACTTGTTAAAGCCCCTAGACAACACCCCAGATACAAAGTGGCCTTATTATTGACTCGTTAATTCAAAAAGCTTGCAATAACGTAACAGGAGCTGACAATCGAACGCGCTCACAAGCAATGAGCTACACGGCAGATCGATTAAACGTGGTTATGTGGTCGAGTGTATTCTCACTCAACGAGAATTTACAAACAGGAGAAGAAAATGTGGATAAATAAATACAAGTAAAACAAGAATACTATGCCGTAGTTTTTTTTACCTTGTCCACTCGGGTAATCCATGCTCTCTGGGGTACAGCTGACATCTATTTCCTCATAGAGGTCTGATTCCGCATCTGAGCTGCTGGCCTCTTTGTTGGGAATGTCTGACAGGTCTCTGTCCGGCGCGGAGGGCTTGCTAGCAAGTGTCACATCTCCGTACTTTGCGCTACGGTGTCCCTTTGTGGCGTCATCCACTAGGTTTTGCGAATAAGGCACTGGGCTCAGTCTGTTCTGGTTAACCGGTTTGTCCGGTAACTTGCGCATGGGGTCTCCAGAAGCTTCCGTCAAATTAGAGCCAGTTTTGGCAGACAGTGTGCCAACGTGACCACCCTCGGCGCGCATCAGCATGTCCTTAGCGCTGTCCATAACCGTTAGACGAGAGCAGAGGGCCAGATCTCCCGGAGCTTGGTAAGACAGTCTGGGAGCAGCAAACGCAGACGAGGAGCTGTGCGATGCGAGCGCTCGAGAGTGCTGCACGATATCTGGGAGGGATCACCATTGCCCTCTCTCTCCTCACGCGCTGTCATTGTTAATAGGGCAGTCGTCATAATAGAAGGCTCAGTGACGCCACGCGTCGATTTAGAGTGAATAAACAGAGCGGGAGAGGAGAGACAGAGGTGAATTCAAGGCTACATCACCAGTTAAACACTAGGCTATAGAGACATAAAGGATGCACGAACTTTAACTTTTTAGCACGTTTAAATGAGATGTTCACTGATGTGAGTCATAATAATGAAGTGTTTGACTCAGCATCGTTCATATATTTTCTCCCTATATTTCTCCCATAATTTAATTTAATGTTTGTGTTGGCTATGATTTTAATTGAAGTTTTCATAGTTGACCCAATATAATAACCAGAATGTCAATGACATTTTTGTTTCACCGAACTTTAGTTGGTTGAATAATGTTCTCACATATGAGAAGAAAGAGTGGTTGAGGGCTTTTCGATGGATTAAAAAAAAAAACTAATGTCCATTAACGAGGACAGTCAAGGTCTAAATTGTGTGATAGAACGCAAATATGGTAAAACCCTATCTATTATCTCCCTGTCTTGAGCCCACTTGGATAGGAAGGAGTCATAATGGCAGCCTTTCGGAATATATTAGCACATGTTCTTCGCCGATCAACACAGTCAGTGCGCGTTGGAAGACGTCAGACTGAATGGGAATATTCCAAAGATGAGGAGGGCTGTCTTACCGCCAGCGGCGTAATTTGAAGTGTACAAGTTCAATCTTTTCTTCAGCGCACCATCTCAGTCACGCTCTATTCCCTTCGCTCTTTCTCCCGCCCTAACTCGATCTTCCAAAGTGGTGTCAAGTAAAGTGCAAAAAGGTCAGGTCCCCGTGACCAGGAGTAAAAATAACAGGCTATTTGACATTTAATTAGATTTGTTTGAGCCGCGCCAACAATGCATATACCCTCACCGCCTACTGGCGGGAGGCAGCTGTCCAGTTTTATTTCTGGAATGTTTAAATTTGAACTCTTTAGGTTTCAGATTATTATACTTTATATTCACGTTAATTAATCATCCCAATACATAGTATAATAATTTCACTAATTTCAATATCAAATTAACCACAGTAAAGGTAAACAAAGAAGGAATGGGCTATATATTGGTCTTTCAAATCCTGTTGATCATTACAAAATGCAAATGAGTTATTTTGCCCCTGTATGATTACATTTTATGTTGCATCTTGTTTATGGTATTCTTCAAATCGTTTTCGTTGTAAATCTTAGATTCATTGTCTTGTTTTATTTCTGACTTATTTTTATCTACTTTTATCTCCATGTCTCACATAGAGTAGAAAGCATAATAGGCTAGCCGACTGAAATGGACAAAGTTCAAAATCCTGTTCTGTCTCTTGGTCATTGACAAAACCAGCACTTTAATGATAGTGAGGCTTATGAGTTTCGGGCTCCAGGAGACGAGTCTGTCGAGTATATTATATAGGCTGGAAAGATAACCTAGCGCACTGCTTGCTTTCAGGGAGGAGGCCGCTCCCTCCTCCACTTTGATGTCGGAGTTCGGGCAGTAAAAATTCGCAACAAAGCTGTGATGAAGTTCTATTGCTTTAAAGAATATGGCCTCAGTAGTTTTAAACTTGATATTACTTCTCAAAATCAAATGGCTTTCACATCGTTTTTGGTGGCGTAATATAGCTTACAACTGTGGTTTTCCCTTATAACCACACTTAACAACACCGTTGATATACCACAGAGGCAGCAATAGGATCATAACCTACTGGCATGTAATTAGCTCGACTTCTGTATCTTAATTGCATACAAACCACCCATCTCTCTCAAAGAAAACATGTACGACAATTTCCAAAAAAAAAAAAAAAAAAAAATGCCCAAATGTTTTTTTTATTAACATACATTATTTCATTTTAATTAAATTAATTAAAATATTTAATGAGTTCATTAAAATACCCAGAGAGTAGGCCTAATGACCATATCAGATTAAGAGGTGGTTACTAGAGTATTTTTTTTTAAGTTTGCAATGTTTTGCGTTTCAAAGGCTTTGTTGACAACAGTGATTATTGTCTTAGTGATTATTATCTTGTATGCAGTTCAAAGCTTCCGTCTTCTCGTTTCTCATCAGTATTCTTCCACGTTCTCTCCTCTAGTATAGCGTATGGGAAATCCGGGGATGTTTTACAAGCGCTTCGACACACACCGCCTTGAGTGGATGGGACGCTCATGTAGTGGAGTGACGTCAGACGCTCTATTTGTGTGCCCGCGGCGATAGTTCTCTGAATCATCAAAGCTGTCCTCGTGCGCCCTCGCCTGTTAGGAAAGACAAGAGCACCGCAGAACTCTCTCTCTCTCTCTCTCTCTCTCTCTCTCTCCAATTTTAGTGTTCTTTATTGACAAGGAAAAACTGTAGGCTATAGCTGCTTACAGTGAGAACCTGTGAAATATACAAAATAAAATAATGGTGTAAATAAAAGTAATATTAGATCGCACTAGCAACCCTAAGGTCCTGGTTTCAATTCTGCTAAATGCATAAATGTGAACTTTTTAAAGAATAATTTAAAAAAGAAATTATGCAATACAAACTTGAGAATAATTGCATTGTAATGAGCATAGGTTTAATGGAGACAGATTCAAGGTTGATCACTTACTGCATATTTTGGGACACAGCAGTACTTGTGTTTCCATAGAGGGTTTTCACTGTAAGATTGTCTAATGTGCAGTGTATCTGTTTAAACATTTACTGGATGATTCTGTAATTTGTGAATTTTGAAATAGTCCGCCATGTTATTTTACTTTGTTGTTGTGTTTCCCAATGGGTGACACATTTATGTTTAATTTTGGTTGTAATTTGTTTAATCTCATTTGTTTGACGTTATTGTTTTGGTCCAGAGTGTCAATGTGATTAGGGTTAGTGGATGTTAGTTAAAGGGTTAGTTCACCCAAAAATAAAAATAATGTAATTTATTACTCACCCTCATGCCGTTCCACACCCGTAAGACCTTCGTTAATCTTCGGAACGCAAATTAAGATATTCTTGTTGAAATCCGATGGCTCAGTGTGGCCTTCATAGCCAGCAATGACATTTCCTCTCTCAAGATCCATTAATGTACTAAAAACATATTTAAATCAGTTCATGTGAGTACAGTGGTTCAATATTGATATTATAAAGCGACGAGAATATTTTTTGTGCGCCAAAAAACAAAAACAAAATAACAACTTGTATAATGATGGCCGATTTCAAAACACTGCTTCATGGAGCTTCGGAGGGTTATGAATCAGCGTGTCGAATCAGCTGTTCGGAGCGCCGAAGTCACGTGATTTCAGCAGTTTGGCGGTTTGACACACGATCCGAATCATGATTCGAAACAAAACCTTCATAACACTCCGAAGCTTCATGAAGCAGTGTTTTGAAATCGGCCATTACTATATAAGTCGTTATTTTGTTTTTTTGGCGCACCAAAAATATTTTCGTCGCTTTATAATATTAATATTGAACCACTGTACTCACATGAACTGATTTAAATATGTTTTTAGTACATTAATGGATCTTGAGAGAGGAAATGTCATTGCTGGCTATGCAGGCCTCACTGAGCCATCGGATTTCAACAAAAATATCTTAATTTGTGTTCCGAAGATGAACGAATATCTTACGGGTGTGGAACGGCATGAGGGTGAGTAATAAATGACATTATTTTCATTTTTGGGTGAACTAACCCTTTAAACTATGGTATTGCATTCTCTCTCTTGGTATATTGCAGAGGTTTATAATGAGTTTTAGATGTTTCCAGAATGTGATTGGCCGTTTTTAATTCCTTAATAGCCTAATCGGTAGACTTTTGCTTTGTGTCTGTCTTTCATTTCTTCTTTTGTTGTCATGTTTTTCTCCAACATGGACCTTTTTTACAGCTTATAAAGATATTTAAGTATTAATGCATAAATTTGTCTTTTGGCCGTGCTAATACTTTGGGGCAATCAAATCTCTCAACAAGAGGTGCCGTCCGATCTTCAAGGTCATAAAACTTAGATTTCAAATCAAACCTAAATCGCATAAAATTATGTTAACAGACCAATTTTATTTGACTAAATGAATACGTTTGACCTGAATATGGCTCACAAACATGGACCCTGATTCACATTCCTTGTGTCTCATTTTGTGTACATTCCTACACCACCAATAAACCTTTTTGTGGGCGGTCCTTGAAGGCGTCCTTGAACTTTAAACAATCATATATTTGCAATTCTCTCCTGGAAAGCACAGGCTGCATCTTGAACATTTTTGTACAACCAAGTCTTTAAATTCAGTGGACAAATTCGCAAATTATTGATTCAGCTATAGCTATCGAGGAGTCTGAAGCTAGGTCTGTTTGCATATTTGTTGCATAAATTCCTCATACGTACCCTGCGGTTCAATATTCTGACATTTTATCCCGTTAATAATGATTCTGACATTCTTAAATTAAGTCTCCTTCCTTCCTACTTCCTATTTTTTTAGAACTATAATTTTTAACACAAAGTTTCCTCAATAGAAATCGTATCTTAACAAGTTTATGTAGCCTACATATTTATCATTTTATTTTTGTAGTGCATTCCCAATTCCACTTAACAATATCTGTGTTTTGTCGTTTGCTTTCACTTTCAGCAACACGTGTGAAACTGATGTATCATCACCTGTAGCAATAGGCCCAGAAAGTAATAAGTAGCCCAATATTTAAACTCATATCGGTTGACTGTTTTATTGATTAGACGACAAATTACTTCCCTTTCAATGTCATCACTCGCTGGCCCCCATGCATCGCAGTGCTTCTTTTCTATGGTTGATTAACAAGGTTGATTTCTTAGTAGAATGAGATCACTTAACTCAACTTGCTCTCTAGTTTATCGTGGTTTCTTCTTGACAAGTCTCTTTCCTTGTCAGGTTAAGTATAGGATTAAACAGCATAATGGACTCATAAGATGTTGCGGTTTCTGTAATTCCGGTGTGAGCACTGATCAGAGGGGAATTTTAGGCCTTGTCGCGCGTTGACTGGACCAGATCCGCCCATAGTGCTTACCAAACTTCCGCTAGAAGTTTAACAACTGTGCCCAACTTGAACTTGACCATGACGCGCACAGAATAGTCTCCACTACAATCCCACTTTCTTACTTTAAAAAATTTCTTTAAGTAAGTATTCATTGTTGACAGAAATATGTAGTAATTTCATAGTTTTTAAGAAGAACTATTGCACAAAAAGTGCATTTTTAAAAAAACAAAAACCCTTTACCACACATCTGCAGTGATCCAGTGGACAACTAAAGGACGCTTATACCAGAAGAGACCGATGTCAAAACACGTGCACATTGGTTTCCATTTATCATATCATTTACTTTGGGAGGCTGTCCAAATTTAAAGCGTATCCGAAATCTCACTGGCCTTTTGTGTGCGTGAAAAATAATTTTAAGAACATCGACGGTCTATGATAGGCTATTTATGTATCGCTTTGTGTTATGAACTTTGTATTTGATAAATGCTTTGAATTTGTCTTTAACTCAAACGCAATGTGTAGGCCTATATGAATGGATAAATAATCCAATGTCGTCTCTAATTTTATTGAAAACATTTAAGTAAATTAAATGCTGTTAAAAAATGAGAGCGAGGAGAGTACGAGTAATAATAGATCTTTTATCACAAAAATGTGATATAAACACGCGATATATATGCAATATAAACAATGTGATATGTGTTTATTATATTACACAATGTGATATCAATAAGGTTAATTTTTAAGGCCTTCCTTGAATTTGGGCCTTACAGACAACCACAACGGTTAACTCGACGAACGAGTGTTAAACTGTGAAATGTCGTCATAAGGTGTCATCTTTAAATAGCCTACTGTCATTATTTAATATGTTGGCTGCATACAAATGCAGAATCTTAATTTCTCACAGCGTCACTGTATTTATCAATATCAATAAACAAAACTTATTTGCGAATTTTAAATTTGTAGTTCATTCATAAGTCAGATAAAATATATGGATGAATTTATTTTGTGCATCATCGATTATTTCGTTTAAGGCATTCGTTAAAAACACTATTTGTACATGGGCAACAAAGCAACTGAAATACAACTTGTAAAAGTAAAGGGAAAATCTTTAGATTTTCTAATCGAGAAAAGACCCTTTTTTGCCTTATGTCTGCGCGTGAACCATTATTTAACTACTTTTTTTCGGTTCATCTTTACTGACAATTAACACACAAAAAGAAATATTAAACTACCTATAATGTTTGATGATTGAGCAATGTCCAATGCTTTGTACTATGCGGTGCACTTTTCAACGTGTTTGACTTCGTGCGTCGTGCATCCACAGCCAAATATTAAAATCAATTTTGTTTCCTATAATTTTTAAAAAATTTCCCCAGTAGAATTAATGAAAAACGCATAGTCTTATTCCCATATTCTTATAGTTAAATATGTTGCTTGCGGCTACCTCTGTTGTTTCGTAATAATCATTATAAAAACGTGTATTGTTTTTAAATATTCTTTGCAGTAAATGTCAAAGCCAACAACTTAAAATGCACGTTAAACAAATATTTAATTAAAATATTATTTTGGTGTTGCATTGCAAATCATTCTTTCGATGTAGTTAACTGCATTTGTTGACTAAAAATATCCCAAAACATGTGGTGGGAGTAGAATTAATTTTGTGATATAAATTATATAGTGTTACTCTTACTCTTCTTGCAGACTCTGTGCTTAGAATCACAAACAAGACCTACATTGTTGTTATTCAAGTTCACAGTCTTGCTACCACAGATCACAACACGAGCTATACGCACCCAGTGCTACCCTTCCTAATATCCCAATATTATTTAACCTAATTTTCTAAAAATTATTTTTAAACATCAGTTTCAGTTCACTACATCGTGAAATACTACTACTACTACTCTCTAATAATAATAATAATAATAATAATAACAATAATAATGTTACCCGTGCTGTGTTTCACTGGACAAAAGTCTAAATAATATTCTTCAGGCTCTTGTAGTGTTGTTGAGGTTCAAACGTCGTCCGATAAAGACAATAGATGCGTTCACTTTTAAATCATCACATTGCCATCATATTAATACATTCTAGTTCATTACATTACAGCACGTTGAACATGTGGAATAATCAGGAAAATAAAGTAATGACATATAAAATATGTATTCAACTATATACATATTGAATAAATATATATATATATATATATATATATTGTTTTTGCTCACCATAATAGTTACTTACATATATTCTTATTTTGTCTGCGAAAAAAGCACATAGAAAATGTTTCAGATCATGCGATTGTGCCGTTTTCTAGCATTAGTCTGTGTTCGAGCTACTAAGAAAACAAAAAGTAGCAGGAAGGAATTACACTTAAAAACATGTTGTGTTAAGAATCAGAATAATTTAATTATGTAGAATTATATTCAAGACAATTTTTGCAAATTCATAGGGTTATTATTCGAAATTTCTTAAGAATCATTTTCATGCAACATCAGAACCAAATACTAATTTGTTCCTGCATTCGAGCAGTCGGACAACATGGTTGTATAGGCGACCCAATATTTAGTTTGACAGTTTTCAACCTTCTTACCTAAAAAAAACACGGTTTTCTTCCAAAAACAGCTTGCTGCATTCTAACCCACGTCTAGTTGGTTAAAATACAAAATCGAAAGGAAATCGTATTAAATTGTAGGCTATATTCATTCTCCACAGATTCGCTAACATTTGTGATACAAAGTCGCAGGCCAGTAAAAGTAAAAGGCTTCTGTGACGTATCTCATTCACCAAAGATTTCTCACCATTCGACTCTTCTCTTTTGTAAGCTTTGAGACTGGCCATCAAAGTCTGAATAGGCCAACAGGCACAGCGTCGAGGCCAGACGGCAACTTTCAACTTGACCTTGGCCTGCAGACGCGTCAGCCCCGCACGTAAAATGCACAGACGAATACAGGGGGTGTTCTCTGTCTCCGCATCTTGTAAACAAATCGGAAGCCGTCGCAGCAGGACTTCGTGCCACGTTCAAAAATTGGACCTTTTTCTTTAACTGCCATCACTTGCAACCAATTTTCTAAGTATCGTGAAAATAACCTGTAGATTTTGTTGTTAAACGTTAAAGGGCACACCTGGCTTGCTTTAGTACACACTTGAATTGCATCATAAGACATGCAGTGCTTACAATTTGATGAATGAATGTAGCCTGTTGTTTGAGGATGTAGAAATTGTTGGAAAATTTAGAGAGTAACAATTTTTTCTAACTTTTTTATTGAGCAGTTAACACAGTAATTATTTAGAATAAAATCTTATTCGTGTCTTCTGTTGAAATCTTAATCTTCAAATTGATTGCAGGGCCAACAAGGGCTGAACAGTGGCAGCAGCTCACAAATGGCTGTAGGTGTTTGCAAAATTGTCTGGAATCATCTAGTGCGCTTACAATTACACAATATTCTTTCAAATGTTTACCCCAGCGCCTAGGACTATCTTAAATAACAAAACAGTAATAATGAACCTTTTTTTCTAGAGTTCCAGTAAAGTGAATACAGAGATGAAATCTCATGAAAGACCACAGCTGGATTCGCCATTTCCGTTTATCCACTCACGTCACATTTTTTAACATCTTTAAACGGGTAAAATCCTTTGACAGATAGTCATCTCACATCAAGGCATTTGTGCTCGGTTTAATTGTTAGCACTTGAGGTGATTATCGTCCTAGTTTACATATCACATGACCAGTTTTGAGCCAATCGAGACGTGATTCTGGATATGCTCAGGGTGCGTCAGAGTCGCTTGACTCCCGCGGAATCGACTGTCTCCTCTTTTTCAGTCTCTGGGCTTCTCAAAAAAGAGCCACACGTCTAAATGTCCGACGGGCTATGACAACGTCACTGCTTCTCCGCCCGCGCTGGATTGACCCGGTCATGTTTCTCTATGATAACGGTGTTGGCTTGGACGACACCGGCAAGAATATGGAAGGGTTCACGGGAGGTAACTTCTCGCCGAGTCCGTGCAGGAATTTGATGGCTCACCCTGCCTCTCTTGCGCCCAGCGCTGCTTATCCGTCAAGCGAAGTGGCTGCCGCTGGAGCGGGTGAGCCTGGTAAGCAATGCAGCCCTTGCTCAGCCGTCCAGGGTTCAGCCAGCGCTTCGATTACATACGGATATTTCGGTGGCGGTGGATACTATCCTTGCCGAATGTCCCACCACCACGGGGGCGGTGGAGGTGTGAAGACATGCGCCCAATCCCCCGTCTCTTCCTCACCTTACGGGGAAAAATACATGGACACGTCCGCTTCTACAGGCGAAGATTATACTACTTCGCGCGCCAAGGAGTTTGCCTTCTACTCGAGCTACGCCTCGAGCCCGTATCAGCCAGTTCCCAGCTATCTGGATGTGCCTGTAGTCCAGGCAATGAGCGGGCCTGCAGAGCCCCGGCATGAGTCCTTATTACCAATGGAGAGTTACCAACCGTGGGCTATCGCAGCCACTGGCTGGAACGGGCAGGTCTATTGCACCAAAGAGCAGCCACAGACGGGAAACGTGTGGAAGTCGTCTATACCAGGTAAGGCTATTGTCAGAATAGCGCAAAAAAAAAAAAAAAAAAAATTACAGTCTTATACAGTACTAGGCTACATTTCTTCCAACTTATCAAAACGGTGTCATTTTGCGCCTATAACAAAGCCTTAAACACATTTTAATACTCTTATTGCAATTTTCTTATCAGAGGCAGTGTCTCATGGAGGGGCAGACGGCAGCTCCTTCCGCCGCGGGAGGAAGAAACGTGTTCCATACACCAAGGTGCAGCTTAAGGAGCTTGAACGGGAGTATGCCGCCAACAAGTTTATTACCAAGGACAAACGCAGGCGGATATCCGCTCAGACCAACCTGTCTGAACGACAGGTCACTATCTGGTTCCAGAACCGAAGGGTAAAGGAGAAAAAAGTCGTCAACAAATTAAAAAGCAGCAGTTAGCTTTGCTCTGTGTAAATGTAAGCGAACATTTTTAAAAAGTGATGGCCCACACACACTCAAAGCTATAAAATTGTAGACGTTTAAACGAATATTTGTTTTCCTTGGACTACTGCTTTGAAGTGACCACTTTGGGCCCGACAGGGATGATATAGTGACGCGGTGCGTCATTTCTGCGCTGCAAACGGTGTATGGCCATATTCCCAACTCAGGACAAAGAGGGCCAAAAGATAAGTTTGTTTGTTGAGATTATTAACTGCTCACCAAAATATCGAATGAAGAGAAATACATTGGATATTTAAATTGTGATACTGTAACTCTTTACGGTGTGGTACGAGTTTTCTTTCATCACCCCAGTGTCGATTATAATCGAAATTATACTTTGCTTGAAATCTCAAGTTCATGAAATTTCGTATCATGCTGGAGAATATGAGGCCTGTAGTTTATCAGGGCCATGTACAATCTGTGGTCACATTTGTGCCAAAATAATATACACTATAAACTTACTGTGTGTGTTAAAGAGTACCTTATGTGTGTTTTGTCGTTGTATAGTATTGCGAAAAATCCGTCCTAATAAACCATTCTTAAGAAAAATATGTATGGCGACGTAATAATTTATACACTTGTATTGCAACATCAAACCACATGACAAAATTAACCATTAAAATGGCAAAAACACAAAACTTGAACTTGAATTGCATTTAACACGCTCACTAGAATCTTTGTAAATGCAGCAGTTGATACAAGCAAGTAATTGACCTGTTGGATGGTACCCAAAACTTTTTTGACTGTAAAAGACGTATTTCTTCTTGAATATACTATGATTTTTCCCCCCTGTCCGTTGGCTGTAACAAAAGGTGATGCATTCAGATTTGCTCTTGAGTGATGTAAAACTAGGTGGGCGCGTACCTCAGCCGTATAATAGAGCAATTGCGCCATCTTCTGATGTACATTTGTAAGTAAAGCAGTCGGCCTTGGTCATTTTAATTATTGAAATTATTAAAGCGTAAAAAGAAACATTTGTACAAATTGAATCCAAAGATCTGTTATGTATTAATGCATTACTCATTCAGTTTACTTTTGCCTGTCTTAGAGGTTAATTTACACAGAGCGTATGTATAAGCTAATATAAAATAAAAACAAGAAAACAAATATGAACTAAAAATAAACTATAAAATATATACAAAAAAGCGATCACGAGAACAATATTGTTTTAACAACTGCATCATTAAAATTAGAATAAATTGTTGCCATCTTATTTTATGTTGCTGAGATCGGTTTTCGTTGCTTCTCGTTCAATACAATTAAGTGCTAATTTCATGTACGATTGCGTATTTATTTTACATACATGAAACATTTAAGATGCAGACTATATGATGTAATTGACACAGAAATTGGGAATAATATTTTAATTTAATTTAATTTAATTTATTTAATAATTATTTGTGCAAATTACACATGCCGATTTCATACAAGACTTATTCTAAGAATAGGCATATAGTGTGTTTATCGAGCCTCTGGCGTTTCGATTTGCATGGAAATTATAGATTAGGGCAACATGACGTTAAAACTGTTCATTTGCACTGCGCGATGTTCTGCTCAGGCTTGATTTCTAATGACATACAAACCAGAAAGCGTAATGACGTGATGTTAATTATATAGATCCTACATAATTGTTTAAAAATAGATTTATTTTCGAAAGCTTAGAAAACAATTTGGAATAAATTTAGTTTATTCCAGAACGTCTTCTACAGCTGCTGCTGAATCCTCTCGAATTTTGTTATGATCTGGCTTTTCATTTTAGTTTTGGAGTATAGCAGTCTTTGAAGTAGCACTTTTTATAATGATGTCATGAGTAATTTTTAGATCAGGTTTCATGAGGTGTTACATTTTATTATTATTATTTGTTTTGTTTGTTTGGCAAATAGAAGCCACACGCACACAATTGCATGTAAAATGCTTTTTCATTTATTTATTTTAGCTATCCTTAGCAAAAAGTGTATTTACATATCACGTTACGTTAAAAAATAAATGAAGTATTATGAGCAACTATATTTAACAGGAAATATTTTTATAAATATTTTAACAGGAAAGAATTTTTATAATAATTTTTTGTCAAGATGGTAATGCAGCGGTAAACTTTGAATTCTGCTGACTGCTGAATCGTTATCAGACACAATCGGTTAGTCTAAATAGACTATATAGGCCAAAATATTGCGAATTATAAAAAGATTTATATAAAAATATGGCTAATTATAAAAAGATTTAAACCTTATTTTTTACGCGTGATTGGTACATTTATAAAAGTAAATTTAAAAGTTTCCAAAAAAGAAATGCTAACACCCTGGTGTTTAGACAACCATTTTCCTTATTTTGCAGCTGAATCTGCAGCTGAAGTGTGCATTAACTTACAACCTCCAAGATAGCCTATGTAATTATATTTGCTGGTACCTCATATATATATATATATAGCCTATATATATATATATATATATATATATATATATATTTAACTAGCCTATTATTATTCCATGTAAACAAATAAATACAGGCTACAAAGCTTCCAGGTTCTTTATTGTACAGCCTACACACTCACATTAATATTTATATTAGACCATTTTCATAATTAGTAACTGCTCGGAT
Source organism: Hypophthalmichthys nobilis (assembly GCA_037950665.1). NCBI lineage: Eukaryota > Metazoa > Chordata > Actinopteri > Cypriniformes > Xenocyprididae > Hypophthalmichthys > Hypophthalmichthys nobilis. The sequence continues at coordinate 20,652,275 of CM075483.1, forward strand.
TGTTTCGATTGCAAAAAGACTTGACGCTGGTGATGAAAAGATGCTTATGCCTTCCACAATCACGTTTCCGTTTTCTGCGTCAGCCTGTCTGTGTGTGTAAGGTCTGTTGTGTTGACGTAATGTCTCGAGTGTGCCTAGTCTTGAGAGAGTGAATGCATTTGAACCATTCACGAGTCTTTTGCTGATTTGTAAATCTGGTTTCTGGCGCCATCTACAGAACCAAAATCGAACCGCACCTGCAAATCTTTTTTGGGGGAAAATCATTGTCTCTCTGGATTTCGTTTTTTTTTTTTTTTTTCTCTCTTTCTCTGGATTTTGTAGTTGTCCGTTAGTGAACAAACAGTCTGAATTCTATTCTATTGTAGGCTACGTCTTAATAAGACCTAGAAAACTAGAAACCGTTATTTGTTTAAATAATTTTAATGTGATTTGTTCAAACACTTTGACGTCCGTATTGATAAAAAAGAAGAAAACTGAAAGAATGAAAAAAATTGTATTTTAAAACTGCTAATTAAAGATTAAGATAATTTAAATATAGACAATTGATCAAAGAAGTTTTAATTTTAAAAAATGCATTTTTTATTTTATTTAGTTTAGTTATTTAGTTTATAGCTAATTAGGCGATACTTGTTTATAAAGTTTGATATTTGTTTATAACGTTTGGCTCATGAGAGAATGTCGGAATGTTTTGTGAGACAGATTAGAGATTTGTGAATGACTGGTAAAATAGCGCGGGTTTTCTCTCAGGTTTCATTCTTTGTTAAAGCTCGGGTGGTCGTCTAGACAATGATGAAAGCCAAGGCCACAGACAATATCTCAATCGTAGGTCTACGTCTGGTTTATCCTGGATTATATATATATATATATATATGCCTGTGTATTTTTTTATTTGATAACTGTTCCTTACTACCCTTACTACTTTTAACAATGTGTTTGATATAGAAATTGATGATCATAACGCAAAGTCTTTGTCAGATACGGTGATATTTGTAAGATGCGTGCTCATTTGTCCTTTTCAAAACAGGACTCGATCAAATAATAGGCTATTAAGCCTATTAAAGAAATTAAACTTCTAATGGTGAAGGAGATGATAGAGATATAATTAGAAGTCATATAAACTCCAAATTCAAACATAAATTACTATGCCTATATTTCAAACTAAAAAAAAAAAAAAAAACTAAAATGCGCTTCATGGTAAAACGTTAAGCTATTTAATTGATTTTGTTAAAAAACAACATGGCTTAGTATCCAAAATAAATGATGTAACAAAAGTTATAACTCTTGTAGGTAACAAGTTATATTGTCTTAAACTTTAAAAAAACATTTATAATGCGCGCGACTCCCATATATATTAAAATCCCATATATAGGCCTATTTTTTTGTTTTAACCCTTTTGAAACAAATAGTTTATTGTGCATGTAAAAGTCATGAGTTTATGGCATTTTCAGTCAGTCCCTGCATGGTCCTGCACTTTCAAACAATTTTCCTAGACAACAGGCCTAGATTTATTTAAGTGTCAAAAAAATAAAAATACAGGTTTTAAGCGGTCACTCTAGCCTGCAATTACTCATCGACTTCAAACGTAGATAACAAAGGAGTTACTAATCAGTGAAATTAAATCCGTTTTTAGGATGTTTGGGTAGCGCTTGTTGCATGCCAGTTTCAAAAGTCTTTGTAGCTTAGTTCCAAACAGGGTCAAAATCTTTTAGAATTATTATTATTTTGGTATTCATTTTTTGTCTTTGTAAATTGAAATTTACAAAGAAAAGAAACGCTAAATCACATTATTTAGCGTTATTTGCAATTGTTTGACGACAATAAAAATTATTTATTTTTTATCATTGTTGTTGTTAATTATTGTGTACATTACACTGTTGTTTTTATTCATCGTTTAAAAAATTGGCAATGTAATTTTAATAGAATTTGTCGTAATATGCTGCATGCATTTTAACAAATACGTACATTTTACAAAGTAATTTGTAATCTAATTTGTGGCTAATTGCAGACATAATTCTTCGCCTGCATGTCCAAACAAAAAAAAAAAAAAAAAAGTAAATGGCTCATTAACTGTTCTGCTGTGCTTGAGCAACAAATTTGTGATGGGCTTGCTCCTGCAATGTCTTGCGGAGGTTAACGGGGATTTCTAAAATACAAGTTGTATTTATTCGTACTTAAATTGACATTCATAGGGGATCGGCCACTCCATCCAGTTCCATATCCAATTTGGCTGCAAAAAATATGATTTTTGATTAGTTTAAATATTATTTAGCTTCACACTGATTATTCTTCGGGTATATTTACGGTTACAGTTGGTGTGTTGCTGTGTGTGATATAGGCCTATTGTTATAAATTAGCTAATTTGTGGCATGTGTGTGAGAGAGAAATTTTATTGGGATGCTTCGTTCTTTTTTTCCCCCAAGTGCCTGTTTTTCCCTACTTGTCACGTTATATTGTTTTCTGTCGTTGCCTTATGTAAAAGCGACGTTTGTGAAACTCTATCCGGGGCATAGAGTGGCTTGCATGGCTTTTGTTGTTCATTCTTTTTTTCAGACTTGCGCTGTGGGCGGTAGCCCGTCCCCCTCCCTGAACTTGAAGTCGAACCTGAGGGAGGGGGTACGGGCTGCAACATCAGACTACTAGACATAGATACACTGGAGAATAGAAAGCCAAAAGAGCAGCAGAATGACATTATGCCATAACGTTATATAATAACAAGTTGATACAATCTCTTAATTTGCAAAATTTAGGCCTGTATTTAGGCCAACCAAGGATTGTTGGATATTAATGTCCATATTATATCCTGTTATTCATATATTCTTATTATTTCAGTCCATGTTCCTGTTATTATAAATAGGCTATTCTTTTGTCTAAACTAATCTTACCTTGCTCTGAAACTGTAGCGCGTCACTATAGAGTTGTTACTTACTTTTTAGACAGAGAAATTGTTGTCTTTAGCTGAGGTATGCGTCAGTGCTACCCATTCATCTTGGTTGAGCAGCATTGTTCTGTTGTGTTTAAAAAAAAAGATGCAAAAGGTGTCACACTATATAGATCCTACAAATTGCATTCAAATCTCTGCTTCCCCATCGCAGGTTTCCGCTGCACTCAGGCCCCAAATTACTGCTGAAAGCTTTCCAGCACACGGCGCGGAATTTGTCATGAGCTGACGAAGAGGCGGAGCGTCTGGTCTCGAGGCCACCGATTTTGTTTGTCATTTTGCAGTTTATCGTGAAGAACTTATTACTGGTAGTAATAGAATCGTATAATCAGAATATCTTTAAAAGAAAGACAATCACACAGTGCAAACATTATGAACGTTGCACTAAATGAGGCTCATGTTACTCACCTCCCTCTGCGTTCCTCGGAGGCATGTATGGTACAAGGGGATTAAGAGTAATGCGTTGTGGAAAAGCGAGGCCTTTACCGGCATAATCCAGGTTTAAAACCTATACGGTTAAACTCGTTTATTCTCAGGCTTTTCAAATGTAAAAGAAGAAGCATACTTGGGAGCTGCCGAAACAAACTGACACACACACATGATATTTAAAAAACAATGAAAAGGTTCTGAAAATTGAGATAGTTGCCAGAATTTTGTAATATAAAATAAGGTACCGGTATACTGTTGAATTCTTGAATTGTAGTTTACATTATGTATCATTTATTTAGTATGTCAAATCTTTATATTGCGTTAATGCACAAAGTGGCCGCGGTGATACGCATCTGAAGGTAGCTCGTTAGTCCTTTATACATTAGTTGGACTTGGAATGAGTATTACAAAAACTGAACGATCTAATTATTACGAATATTCATGTGCTCTGATTTCCATGAATAATCATTAACGCTCAAATGTCAGGCTATCACTGTTCGCTTTTTGTTGTGTCAAAACATAAAAATGACAACAAAATAGGAAATATGATTGAAAGACTGTAAGGTATAGTGAATATATTTCTAAATGTTTTATTTTATAGGAAGTCTGGATTACAAAAGCCATACACTTTTCTCAACAGCCTTTTATATCAAAAGACTCGTTTGTTTTTTCTTCGTTTTGATAACGTTTGTGGTAATACAGTAGGCTATTGCTAACTCGCATTCTTTGTTAAGTCACAAACAACGTGTTTCTGACTTATCAACTTATAAGAATATACTCTGGGAAGACTTTATATACATTTTTATACAATTTCATTTAGAAAACAATACATCATAAAAACTATTTTTTAGTTTTAAATATATTCAAACATCCCTGTCAATCGAACACAATCCTGTTTTTTTTTGTTTGTTTTTTGTGGTTTTTTTTGTTTTTGTTTTTTTTTTTGTGTGTGTGTGTTCTGCCGCTTCAACATAGATCTTTTTTTAATCTTCACAAACTAGTTTTCGCAAAGACATTAGAAATTCATTCGTAATTCAGTCGAAAGGATAGCTTTCTCGTCAATATTCAAACAGTCGGCGAGGATCTATCAATTCTTTTTCTACATCACGTGACCCTGGCCTCAGTTGGACTGGACAGAGATGGATTTCCACGTCATCTTACGTCTCAAAATTTCTGCCTCTCGGATACCCCTACAACGCTGGTAAGAGGCACGCGCACATGAGAGCATGTTGTGGGCGTTGCGTATAGGTCTCGCTAGCCCAAGCTTGAAGCTGCGCGGGTACAATGATGGATTTTGACGAGAGGGTTTCCGTTGGCTCCAACATGTATCTCCCCAGCTGCACTTATTACGTTCCGGGTGCTGATTTCTCCACGTTGCCCTCTTTCCTATCTCAAAGTCCGTCTTCTCGTCCCGTCACCTACTCTTACTCCTCTAACCTGCCTCAGGTACAGCATGTCAGGGAGGTTACATTCCGTGACTATGCTATTGACGCGTCCGGTAAATGGCCTCATCGGGGTCCACTGGCTCAGTGTTATCCGTCGGAGGACATAGTACACAGGGAGTGTTTACCAGCGGCAACGACAGTTGGTGAAATGTTCCCCAAGAATACTGCATCTGCGTATTATCACTCTACATCGAACTCGACCTCCGCGCACAATTTCTACGGCAGTGTGGGAAGAAACGGGGTGCTTCCTCAAGCTTTTGACCAGTTTTTCGACACCGCTTACAGCGGCTCGGACAGTGTAGCGAACAGCGACTATGCAGCTAGGGATAAAATGCACTGCAGCAAACAGCCAACGCCAGCGCCAGAGCAGGACTCCGAAGGAAAAGAGCGACAGGAGACCAGTAGCCCCGAATCTTCTTCCGGAAACAATGAGGAAAAGACTAGCGGTGCGAGCAGTAAGTATGAGATCAGCGAGACAGTCATGCGAGAAAGTTTGCAATCTTGCCGCTCCTGTTAAATTTTTATATGCTGTTTTATAAGCGTATAAGGTTTATAGAGGGCCTGAGATTTTCCCAACAAAACCTAGGCTACTTATAAACTGTGAGAATCACGTGCTTGGAATTGAAATTGGCCATGAAAAGACTCAAAGCTAGCGCAATTTTAACTTGAACTTTAAAATGCGTTTAAGTGGCCGCAGTGATTTCACACGACTGCTTAAAACAATCAGCGTAACAAGCTTCTAGTATGTCTCTGGTAATTAAAGTTTTTTTTCCCCACTGGTTTAAAAAGTAAGAATAAGCCATTATATTATATTATTGTGTGTGTGTGTATGTATGTGTGTGTATATATGTGTATATATATATATATATATATATATATATATATATATATATATATATATATATATATGTATATATGTATATATATGTGTATGTGTGTGTGTGTGTGTTTTTGATAGAAAATATGTAGCTTGTAGCTTAAAAAGATTCGACTTATTGTTTTTGTATTTAATAACACTGACAACCATGTGTATATTATTAATAATAATAATGATAATATATAAATATAATGTTATATAATAATAGACCCATGTAATCATAAATATAATATATTCGTTTAAAGTTATATATTTTACATTAACTAACCTCAATAATCTTAGCCTATAGAATATTTTATATATAATATTATGTTTCATAATCTAAACCTAGAGCAATGATTTTTTTTTTTTTTTACATTTTATTTTCATTGCCTCTTAGGTGGACCCAGGGTTCGCAAGAAGAGATGTCCCTACACTAAATTTCAAATTCGGGAGCTCGAGAGGGAATTCTTCTTTAGCGTGTACATCAACAAAGAGAAACGACTTCAGCTCTCACGGATGCTTAACCTCACCGATCGCCAAGTAAAAATATGGTTCCAGAACCGGCGCATGAAGGAAAAGAAACTAAATCGGGACCGGTTACAGTACTACAGTACCAACCCACTGCTATAGGACAAGGAAATAACAACAGATACATACAACAGCTGCAGTAAAGAGATCGCATACGAGACGTTATATAGAGACTCAGCGGTTAACTTCAAGTTCGTGACAAGGCACCATTCACTTGTATACAATTACAGAGAGCATAGATGACATTTAAATTCACATAATTTAAGTACGGGTTGTTTTATGGTGGTAATAGATAATTTTGTGTTGGAAAAAAAATGATTTAATTATAAGCTCGTGATACACACTAAACAAGTAGGCTATTTCTTCCCTTGCAGTTGTGATGGACACGCGAAGATTGAGTGCAAATGGCTGAAATATTTGGGTCTAAACAAGGAAAGACTTCTGACAGGCCATTCCTATGGTATGTTAATTTGTGTGGAGGAATGTTGTACAGGTTGGCCTAATGACTTTGGTGTGACCAAATAGAAGAAAAACTGCTAGAAGCAGACTGCTCCCAGTTTTCGAATTATTTATTTGATTTGCCAGCATATGGGATTTCCACCGTCTTTGTTAGTGAACTCTTTAAGCAATAACACTTTCTTCTACTGCCGTCTCGGGATTGTAAATTTAAACTCATTACAAGCAACTGTGTACTGATTATATTCTGTTCATCAAAAGTTTTCGCTTGGTGCAAACTCTGAACAAAGAGACTATAAGCTCATTGACTGCACGGAAAACAAACTCGCTGAATCTCATCCCAGTCATAAGCAAACATATCCGGACTTGGATAAGGTCCTTCTTTAGTGGACTCTTTCAGGCTTAATACACAACTGTTTCACAATAAACATATTTGCCCATATTATACTCTACACCGAGATGAACATTGTCCTGGGGTTAAAATAAGGTTTGGCTTATTGTAATCCAGAAAACAATCTGTATAACATATATTTCCTAAATTAAACAACCAAAAGAGGTACAAAGTATATTTGCAGTACACCGTTGTCATTTATATATATATATATATATATATATATATATATATATATATTAGTTGTTGTGTACATATAGGCTACATTTTGCGTGAGCGTAAACATGCGCATTGTGTGCATTTATGAAAAACAATGTTGTTTTTTGTTGTTGTTGGGTGTTATTTTTTTCCTCTTTTTTTTTTTTTTTTTTTTCCTCAGGAACTCTCTCGGACCATGGGATAAAGCAATTGTTACCTGACAGTTTTACCGTTACAGTGGTAACAGTATTTCCAGTTATCATCTGAATGTTTATGGCCGTACTCGTAGCGTTCATATATGGCAGCCTAAGAGCAATAAACTAAGTCAGAGGGAAAGAGAAAGAAAGTAGAACGTATAAGAGAGGGGGAGAAAAAGACTGAGCTTTATGGTTGCTTGCTGCAGTACGACTTGGCCTGGCTGGCGCATCATTGAGGCGCTGAGGTATATCCACCTAATTACGGGGACATCCTCCTTGTTGCTTCAGCAACACGACCATAAAAGCTGTCTGTGTCTGGAGCATTTGGGCAATTGCAGTGTGGTGCCATAAACTGTCTGAGAACCAAGGTTATTAGCCACGATTCCAAGGGGACAGAGGCAAAGAGATATTGAGGGCCGCTTTCAGAAGTGCTCTTGCGCTTTCTGTTGTATTAATGTTGTTTTTTTTTTTTTTTTTTTTTCTCTGAAGCGCGTTGTGCTGTTTCATCTGTTTTATTTTATTTTTTTAAACTTCTTTGAAACTATATTTACCTGCAATGATAACTGTCCCATGAGTAGGTTCAAACGGCCTCCATTGGGAGGCCCTCGTGAGATCAATGTCATGGCCGTGGATCATCGACTAAACAGGAGGATTTGCAGATTCATATCTTTAAAACGTCTTTGAAAAATACGTTATATATATATATAATAATTATTATTATTATCATTATTATATATTCCAAGACTTTCTAGGTCTATTCAGAGTCCAACTGGTTCAGTGAAACATACCAAATTCTTTGCAGGTGTTCCAACCGAACTCCCTTAAATTTAGAAAGTCACTAAAACATTCCACAACGTTAACTGCCTGGATCCAGAACACGCATTGAACGTCAACTCTTCTTATTATATTAAATATGATAGTGTAAAATATGAGGCTATTAAAATTTCACTTTTACCACTGAATCAAAAAGTTTATGGCAAATGAACTATGCTCCGTCGTTTAAGAAATCCATTAAGGATATACGAAAGATACGCGTTTTCGCTCATATCTTTAAGCACAATTATTAGATTTACAAAAATGGCTAAGATAATTTATTGCCAGCTGTATTCAAGGATTTATTGTGGCCTCAGAAAAGACATAGGCCCTACATCGTTAATTCGAGCTTCCAGCGACGATTGAACATTGAGAATGTAAAAGTAAGTATGCTGTCTGCACATCTCTTTTTTTCTCTCCCGCTGACATATTGCATTATGTAATTTAAAATGGTGTTTGTAATTGTGATACATTATCGCGACTTTCCGTAAGAGGGATTCAGTAACAGCATGAAAAGGGTAGAGGAGGCGAACGGGTAGTGTTACAGTGCGTGTGGACCATTTGTCTCTGGTGCAAAATAAATGCTTCCGCTGATAGCAATAAAATGAGAGATTTTTGTTCTTGGTTTTCTCTTACAGAGAACTCGATCTTGTGAATAAAGAAACGTGCAAATGAAAGGGCTGAGTTTATCTGACATTTCAACTTTGGTAGGTAGGCCTACTGCAAAGACACATCAAAGATAAGATTTAGATCGACAAATATAAAAAAAAAGGAATAGGTCCAAACTGTGATTAGGACTGAAACAGTAATGCCTTACACTATTACATTAACTAAGGGCTAGATAGCCATTATTTATATTATTATAAATACAAATATTTAGAGAGAGATAAAGAGTCATATGGTGGGATTTATGATTGTCTTTAAACCATAAATCCCCTTTTCACGTTTATTTTTAAACTTGAATTTGAACAAGGCAGTGTCAGCGTCAATCGGACTGCGTGTATTTTGCAACCCAAGAAACATGTTTCTTTTATTTTGTTTTAGCATGTGGATGTTTTAAGGAAAATTAACAGCCTAATAAGCCTATTCTTCGAGAATTGAGTAGAACTGAGTCTGAGGACGCCACTTTGTAATATGTCCACCATTACGTTTGACCCCAACATAATTCTACAAATACGTAATATTAATTAAAGAAAATAATTAACATTTATATTTTATTGTTAGCACGCACGCTACTCTTCCGATTTCAAGCTAGGCATGTTTTAAAAAAAACCTCGAAAATTAGGCTATTGTGTTATCTAATATAGCTGTTTGGTCGGCTTTAAGCCGTGTATTTCTTCAAACACTGAGGTTAAAAAAAAAAGTTTGTGGCAACCCGCAATTTCACACATACACACGTTTTAGCTTCGAGAATCTAGCCGCCCCACATGGTCTTCTCTGCAATCCAAAAGTTGCTGCCACACAGACAGGTGACGAAGGACTGGAGGGGGTGTGGCTTTGTGTTTCTGGGCTTCCAGTGGTTGAAATATGCGCACTGAATTGAACGAGGGCACCTTATTACACCCAGTTTGTCAAACGAAGTAAATGACCGGCCATACTTTCTCATCACCAAACATGCACTTTCCGGTAATGGCGCGTCCAGTTAGCGCAAAAGGGAGTAAGCGTAATTTGGATTCCTTAATTAATAAGCGGACTGAACCTGGTAGGTTGACCAGCATCAGCAGCTGGAGTTTAGCATCTGACTTGGAAGAGCGATATTATAACCCAACAAAACTAAAAAAACATAACTGGAGCAGCTCGTGTCGCATCGTAAATAGATTTTACCTCTGTCCTCAGGACATCAAAGAAGACGGGCATGTTGTTCGAGTAGCGGAAGTGCACTAAAGTAGCAGCCAGCCACAGTGAGTGAGGATTATGGCTCACGGGATGCGTCAAGTTTTTTGGTAGGATCCGATAAATTTATCATGGTATCTTGCAGGGATCAGATATTAGGCCATATCAGACGTCGAACACTGTCTCTACTGCAGTGGCTGCTAATAGGCTACAGTATTATCCAGGGAATAAGATGGACATGGTATAGTGTTGTCAGAACGCCCGATGACAACGATGAGGACGAAGCACAAGAAACAAAGCACGGTCGGGAAATATGTCAAGCCTACAAAACGTGATATGAGTGTTCGGTGTAATGTGGCAAAGGTAAAATAATCCGTTTGTTATTGGTCTGCTCAACTTTAACTTTAAACTTAAAGCCATTAATATATGAATCTGGTGCAGAATCTGAATGAATGAATTAATGTAGTATAGGCTATTTCCAGATATTTCTTTTCAGAAAAATAGTCATAAACAACATAGGTAAATTGCTATCTGCATGGCTCAAGAAAAAAAAGGTAGGCCTACTAAAATGCGTCGAAAAAATACGATGTTAAATCATGTCGTACTATAGGCTAATGGATTACTAAAATAAAATAAAATATATTTAAAAAGAATGTCACTTTTGGTTAAAATTATTCTAAATCTATACAGAAATAAACATCAACTGTATTCCTGCTACTATCAATCCAGGCAAATATTGAAGATTATCAAAATCTTGATCTCAAATATTGTTACTCTGTGTTTAATTTTGAAACAACCGAATATCTGAAACAACACACACATTTTATGTTGACCATAAAACAAACGCTCCCCCATTCTGCTGTCAGCTGTGCTTTACTTATTCTGTATCTCATACAGGAAACCATGGAATGTTCAACAAACTGGCTAACGGAAGACTTCCCGGAAGAAGCGCTGTGCTTAAACTAAACAACAAACCTTAGAGCTGAAGAAGAGGTTCCTCTACACTTTAGAGTATGTACTTGACTCAAGAGCGCCGCCTAGAAATCGGCTGCTGTGTGCACCTGACCGACAGGCAAGTCAAAATATAGTTCCCCAGAATATAAAATGGAGAAATGACCTACGAAACGAGAATCCTCGAACTCTAGCACGGTTATGAGTATTTCTCATGAAGAGAATTCCATCAACATTTTTTTTTTCTTCGAGATTGTTATCTGATTTTCGAGGATGAAATCAGTGTATTTTGGGGGAAACAATAATCATGAGGTTCATTTACCAACGTATGGAATGTAAACGATTGCTCTTTGTTCTCGCCATATGCCTAGACATAGCCTATGTTTATGTTGGCACCGAGCATTGTGAAAAATATAGGCTAGGGCCTAACTGAAGATTATATATCATATTTAAATTAATATACATTTTTAATTTAATCGTGGTATACATTATTCTAGAATCGTGTAGCTAATAGGTACGCAACAGGCGCTTTATTTTTTTCTTAAAAAAATTATAGGCCTATCATTGGCTACTACAGCTTGTATCTATCTTGAAAATATCAAGTCCATTCAATTATGAAATGAATTATAAACGACATAAACCCTCGATGAAACAGGCAAAATTATTTTTAATTATTATTAAAAAAAAAAATTATTCTGACATAATGAATGTGCTTATGTTTGTGTACAAACTTACACATAGGCCTACAATGTTTCTTTTTCAGTGTGTGTATATTTTGCCTTTGTGTTTACTTGACATTTGAGTTTGGCAGTGAGAACATAGTGTTTTCAATATGTAATACGTTTCTAGATTTTTAAGTCGTAAATTTCGTTTTGCTATGAAGTTTCCCGTTCTCTCTGCTGGAATCTATTTAAACATAGCTGCTACTTCAGCGAATGGCCACAACATGGACACCGTAGTATTATGGCGAGTTTAGTCTGCTTTTGTGACATTTTATTGCTGGCTACTTTATGAGGCTCGTCACTTTTCTGAGTGACTACCCTCAGTAGAGACTGGATGGAGGTAGGAATATAGACGTTCGGATTTCAGGCGATGGAAAACAGTCAATTTTAGGTACGCCGTTTCAAGTTAACACAGGTAAGGTGCTATTCTGACATTACTAGTCTTGGCTGTTACGGAAAAATGCATGTTGTTTGATAGAAAAAAAGCAGTAAAGATTAAATGAAAGACAATGCCGATGATTTGTTTAGATAGCCTACCATTATTTGTTTTTGTTTTTTTTTTTGTCTGAAGATTTGAACCAGACTGTCGAGTGGTTTAGGTAGTTTCATGTTGTTGGGATTGTATAATTAAACCCTGCAACACGAAACTGTCTTAATTGCCCCAGTTTAATTCGTCAGTAACCTACGATCTTTTTTTTATCTAGCGGATACCGAAAAGCCTTTAAATTTTACATTAGATTTTTAAAATTTCAGTTGTACAAAATTGAACATAATCGCCATGAGTTGTTTTTTTTGTTTTGTTTTGTTTTTTTGTCGCTCTGTTGGTGAACCGCGCTGATGGCAGACACGGATTTGTTCAACTCAATGTAGACAGTACTTGACAAGGCCTCGGTTACGTCCAATACACCGTAATCGGCCACGTCTGCTGTAAGCAACAGCGACCTCGGTGGCGTTCCACTGAGCTAAAGAAATTGCCTTCCTGGCTTCCGCCTAGCGCCGTATAAGTGGATGAACACAAAAGGCAAAATTGGCTTTATGGTGGCACTTCAGTACAGCTAAAGGGCCTAAATGCATGAATAGCGCCTATGGTAAAACTCGGTTGTGTAACAAACACCATATCTCAGTTTACAGCATCAAAGGGCCATGCTGCTTCTTTTCTCTTTTTCTCTCTCTTCTTTTTTGACAAGTAGTGGCGTTTCCTGCTGTAAAATCCTTCTGAATGCCCTTCTGCTAATCACTGGTGGACCACTAAACAGTGTGAACAACTATGTAATTATTTTTAAAAAGTATATATGTACTTAGGGTTATGTCTGTTGAAAATACACCTGATTAAAAAGTAAAAATTAAAATTAAAAAAATAAAATTAAAAAATATTTCTGTTTTTTAAGGCTATACCATTATTTAGGCTATATCTAAACGATACATAAATGTAATCCTTTTATGGCCAATGATTGCCGAATAAAACGTACAACAACAACATTTATAATAATTGTTTAAATATCACTATCACAAAAATATTACTACTTTACTATATGCTATTATTTTTATTTATAGTATTAGTATTAATAAAAACTTTCATTTTTTTTTATAAGTGATCCTCACATTTTCTGTACCAAGTCACTTTGAATGTTATAATAACCATTTTGATTTTATAGTCTATTCGATCGAGTTTATCGTTAATATAGGCTAATAGTTAATATAATGTATATAATGTATTAACTGTCAAATTGTATTTTTCCATATCCATCGTATTCTTTAGGATTTAATACCTTGTTTGAGACATTTAAGGCTGTTTGGCTAACGTGCATTTTGCGTTTTTTTTTTTTTTTGTTTTTTTGTTTTGTTTTGTTTTTTCCTTTTCTGTTTTTAGTTTGTCTGATATGCAATTTACAGATAACTTATTGATTATCCAGAATCTTCTGCAGGCTATATCTCTTTTAGCCGCCAACTTAAACGTTTATAGTTTTACAGTATATTCTCATTCATGTTGAACATTTTGGAATAATGTACTAGGCTATGTGAAGATTATATTTTAATGCATAAAGGACACACATTTATTTAGATAATAGTACACTCAAAAATTTAAGACTTTTTAAGATTTACGCAATTATTAATATTAAAATTCCATCAAATTGAATTGAATAATCCTTACGCAATTTATTTGAATAACTGATTAAGGATTGTTCAGTTATTCGATTAAACTGCGTAAGGATTGTTCATTTCAGTTTGATGGAATTTTACTATTTAAATTGCGTAAATCTAAAAAAAAAAAATTCTTACAATTTTTTTGGAGTGTAGTAGTAACAGCTTGCTGCTTACCACCAAGTGAAAATATAAATGAACAGAGTTAGCTAATTCAGGTCGTCATGTACATAACAATACATCAAAACATCAGCACTGTAACCATTTTAACAACAGTGTAACTAATCCCGCTACATTTCTTTGATCAGCAGTGTCAGTTTGATTATATTTCTGGCAATGTCTCATGCCCATGACTTTTGTCTGCAGAAAGAAGTGTTTAAATTTTGTAGATATTTATTTTTATCATTGCTTATTAGATTGATGTTTTTACAGAAAAAGTAGGGCTTAATTAGAACCAATGCATTTTTTTTTTTTTTTTTTTTTACAGAAATTCCATTGATTTTTTTTTTTTTTTTTATTGTGCTGTCCCAGTGGTCACGTGTGCACCTCACCCAATCAAATGACAGTTTGCTCTCAACTTATTAGCTGACTGGGGCTTTGTGAGGGGGAATTTGCCTCTCCATTTTCACAGATTGTTATTTTGTGAGCGTGTTACTGTATGTGTGTGTGTTAATGTTTTTATGTGTGTGTATGCATGAGAGTGCGTCCCTGCCATGTCGACATCTGGAACTCTGACAGGATACTATATTGACTCTCTTGTTATGCCGGACAACGAGGAGAATCGCTTCTCCTCAGGTTCAGGGCTCATTCAGCACAGGCCCTCCGTTCTACCCACAGATCATACAGAGCTCGGTCCCTGCACATTCCCGGCAAAGCAACCCGTTTATGGTGGCTCAGGTTGGGGCCACATCCCAACGCATTTCTCCAGTGGTGTACCGTCAGTGTATCAGCCGCATACACAGCCTCCAGTAGCTGGGGATTACGTGCAGTCTTGGCTTTTGGACTCTGCGTGTGGGCTGCCTTTCACTGAGCTACCGACGGTACATCATCACTACCATACCAAACCCGATACAAATAGAACGAATGATGACGGCACAGAGGCCAGTTCAAATGCCGTACTCCCTCCTGGAGACTTCATTAATGGAGCATGTTCTACCGACACAGAGAATGTATCTGGCCGGACTGCTGAGAAGGGAGGCGATATCGAGGAGAAACCGGGCGCTCATCCAGGTAAGGCTGACCAGATGGTGCGATATATGAGTACTATTGATGTTAAACTTATATTAAGCACTATTGAAAATTGGTCATTTTTATGTATTTAACATGATTCTCGTGTAGTTAACTGCTGTAAAATTTTTTACAGTGAAATATTTTACTTTGTTTTAGACCTGATTGTTACGACGCTCTGAGAGGCTATGTTTGGATAACTGTGATTTATGCCATCGTCTGGATTTTAGATAGGGAGTATTGTGTGAAAACTATTCACTACTCGCTTATGATTTCGAAACCCTCCTTCCCATACCTTTCCCCAGACAACCCTGTATCCAACTGGCTTCATGCGAGCTCAACGCGTAAAAACGCTGCCCCTATACTAAGCACCAGATCCTCGAGCTGGAGAAAGAATTTTTATTTAACACTTACCTCACGCGCGACCGGCGCTACGAGGTCGCCCGTCTACTGAACCTCACGGAGAGACAGGTCAAAATTTGGTTTCAAAACCGCAGGATGAAGATGAAAAAATTAAACAAGGATGGAACGAAGGACGACCAAGAATGAAGAGATGATGCATCCTTTTACTGAAATGATTTTCGTGGGATTTTACATTAGGACTTCTGTCATTCTTTTCAAGCAAAACATATTAAAGCATGCAGGGATCCTGTTGTTTTAATGAATTATAGGCTATTTGTTTGTCATATGTGGTTACATTTTAATGAATACGGCACAAATCCATTTTTCAGACTTTCGCTGATGCAGCCTTTAAAAATCTGTACTTAATTTAGACCAAATTTATTAGGAATGAATGAACGTAGCTATTTGTGCTATTCCTCTTCGATTGTAGGATAATGTATCATTGTGTATTTCAGACCGCTAATTAACTTTTCCTAAATTTTGACTAGAAAGATTGGGCCTAGTTTTATGTAAAGGTAATACACTTAAGGTCATGTGCCCGTAGATTTTTTTTTTTTTTTTTTTTTTTAAATATGACATTACCACTACCTAGTCACTTCACTACCTATTTGTTTTGAATCGACCAAAATTTTCACGCCATATCAGCCGATGTGATATTGGGTGAAGTCTGCGAACTTCAGGGAACAAGTAAAATTATATACTGAGCTTTAGATATAAAAGCACTGTAGGCAACTTTACAAATACCTCGTGGTCTGTTGACCGTCATATTTTGTGTTAGTTTTTTTGTTTTGTTTACTTTAATTTCTTAGATGTAATTTGTGATTTTATTTATTGAATAATAAAAGCAAGTCATATCTCCAAACAAGTCTCCCTTAGCCTATATTTTGTAGTCCTCGTGACATTTTAAATAACGATTAAGATGAGAATGATGTAATAAATTGCTTGTACGTGTAAAGTTTTAATTATGTAATTTTTGATAGATTTTCTTGTGCTTTTCAGACTTTTTCATAAAATTGTATTTTGCATTAAGGGAATTCGGGGAATACATTGAATTTATTTATTTTTTGTAGATTTAAGAAGAAGAAGAATTTTGTTTAAACATTAAAGTCTTATACAAATGCTAATATATATATTTTACTTAAACCAAGAATATTTCACAGACCTGCCATCTGCACTTGAGGAATGTGTTCTGAGGCGAGGGTATATGCTGGGCGAGTTTGGAGTCGGGGAGAGGCTCGTAGACCAGTCTGGCAGATGAGGTTGTTAGCTGCGTGCTGCCATAAAAGACAATTACTGCTATAACCGTTTATGGTGTGCAAAGCGCCGTGAGGCGAGAGAACGCAACACAACAGAGATATTATGAGACTCGACAGCTGGGCCCAGTGAACAACGCACCATGTGAGCATGAATCTGTGGAATTAAAAGAACAGAGCTGTTGTTTTAACCTCCAATGATGAGGTGCTTGACGATACTGAGTTTGAGGTGTTATTTTAGATTCTGTTTAAACATTTAAACCTTAAAATGTGAATGTTACATATATTGTATAAGGCCTACTGTAGGCTATAGCCTGGAGGTTTAAGTGGCACAGATATAGCGGATGGACTTTGACTTCAAAGGCCTCCTCACGGAGACAAGGCAATGAATCGCAGACGCGGCAACAGACATTGGCATTCCGTTTTCAGTGGCTTTATGGCCGTCCAGGCACAATTAGACCGTTTCCAGAGGCCCGACACCCATTTGGAGAGGTGTTTTTGTTTTCTTCAGTTACCCTCCGCTTTCAGGGAGACTTCGACTTCGTGCACAAAAAAGCCAGCGGAAATAATCTAGTTTTATTGGCCTCTGATTGCAGTTTGCCCTATACGGCACCCTTTGTGTAGACCCATACACGGTAAAATGGAGGCGTCATTGCAAAGTCTCCAGAAATAAGATTAAAAAACAGGCTACTCACTGATAAAATGGAAATAATTAAAATATTTCATATTCTTGCTTTTACTTGCAGAAATTATTTTGGCCATAACACAATGTGTAATCGTTATCGTCTAAGCAAAAACAAACAAACAAACAAAAAACAAAACAAAACCGACAACTCTATAGTCATGTATAGTTGCCTGCGTTGTTATACAGTCTGACCACTTGATGTCAGTAAAACCTCATAATCGCAAAGTGTTTTTGAGTGGTCCTACACACATACACACGTTCTTTTTTAATGGTTTCACTTGTTTAATTTTTATTTGATGAATTTACAAACAAAAAGTCTGTTTAATGATCTCGGTTTCATTGTAAGTGTAGAGCAATAATTACAACTTACATTTTAACAGTGAAGCAAAATCTGTCTGGTTTATGAGTCAAGCCTGGTTTATAATATTCTCGATTTTTAATTAGTCAGTATTTAAGTTCTGAAAGAGATTTATTTGTTTTTGCATTGAAGTATTTAAGTAATAGAACATATCTATTATTATTCTGTCGTGACATTCTGTTTTAAAAAAATAACCCGCAAAAAATCGGGTAAATTTGGTATAGAACACATGTTGGATTAAACTACCCCAGTTTTATTATGTAGAAAATGTATAAATGCATATCGACATAGCAGCCTCAAGAGTGTGTCCGTGTATATTGACGCAATGAGGAAGGCTGCATGCCGAAATGCAACAGTTTTAAAATATTTTTTATTCCAAACCAAAACTACAATAAAGGCTTTTTAAAACCTTTTGTATGCTATACTACAAGAAGTGCTAAGGTGTTTATGACTAATATCCAAACCAAAGAGCACCTTCTGGGTTTTTTAGGTCCTTTTCCCTCTGAGACTAGCATTGCTCTTAAATAGTTGCATGCATACCCAAAATTAAATTTAACTGGTAATTGAAATCTTTATTTTGTAATACGTTTTCTTTGTCTTAACAAATGCATTAAAGTCTAATAATAATCATAACATCGAAATTTTAGGAGGGGAAAGGAGCACATAAAAGCAGTGGCATCTGAAGAAAAAACAAATAGTATTAGTAGTGCAGACTGGAAAAGATCAGTACATGAAATCCTATGCCAATATTCACGTGCTCGACCTGATGTTTTTAGAGTGTAGATTACCTGGTTTACATTCAAACATCATTAAGCTTTTTAGCACTTTAAAAATGCTCTGATTAACTTGTACTTTATATAAGAGCTTAGTATGCTGTTATTTGGAACACCCCGTGTTTTATTCGAAAACGGGTTTCTTTTAGCAGAGTTAGCTATCATAAAATGTCCTTACAGCATATTTCTTTACGTGTATTCAGAGCTCTTCTTTTAGACTAAAATGTTCGCATTTTATGCAAACATCCTGTACTCTTTACTTTTCTTCCTTTCTATTTCACAACAATGAAATGTAGCCTATAGCCTACAACAAAATACAAACAAAATACAAAAATGGAATTTTAATTTTAAAAATCCTTTTGTTTTGATCCTGTGAAATAATTGTACTTCTAAACGGTTATACTTGAAACGTTGCAGTTCAGAGACACAAAATAAGAATAAAAGAATAAAAAAGAAATAGGCTATTCGTTATTCGTTAATATTCTATTAAAATGTACAAAGATATGTGTTTTGCCAAATCAATGCATTTTTTAATTCACTTCGAAGACAGTTTTCTAAATCAGTCAAAAACAAACTAAAATCTTCTAAGTCTGCTTAGTATTTCTATATTTGAAATACAAATTTTCATAAGAACTGTGATCATTTTCAGCGGTCCATATGATTTTTGAGGTTTACTATTCTTTCAAGCTGATGAAAAAGCAAAAGCAATACTTATTGGCTGTCTAATGCTTGCGGAGTAATCATGTGACTTCATGGGCCCAATGCCAGTGAAGTGGTATTTAATATGAACTCTGGCTATAATGGGATTGTATATCACCCTGGCTCGTAAAAACGACAGCAAGGATTCCTGCTCAACAACTCTGCAAGATGAAAAAGTATATAAATTGGAATGTTAGTCACAGGCACATGCAGCGCGCACTCACTCTTCTTCTTCAGCACTGGCCATGTTGCTTTTATGTAAAACAAACTGTCGTCCTCAGGAGGCAATGACTGTTTCTTAAATGTTACTTACACATGACATGGTCAAGCTCATCTGGGATTTAGAAAGGATTTGGACATCTCTCGCCCCAAATTCATATAACATGCACGGGCAGGACCTGTCGGATGTGTATCTTCAAATGAGAACGCAAGGTATGACTTTCACGTTTGTTTGAGGCAGCTTGTATAGTCGTGTGTATCTTTCATTATTGTGTCAGAGGCTACAGAGTCGTGTCCTGTAACTGCATCCATTAAGCCGCCGATGCAGCTGTTCATGCATGTGTGAAGTCGTAAAGGTTTTAATGTCTTGCATGGCTCTGTGGTAATAAATTAATTACTCAGACCGTTTTAATTTAGAAGATCTCTTATGCGTATCTGGTTGCATTATTGATTTCTCTCTTTGTGTCTGCTTTTAAGATTTATAGCATAGGCTATACTCTGAAAAAAAAAAAAATATATATATATATATATATATATATTTTCGATGTTATTGTGGCTTAGGCTATACTGCAACAGAGAGCTACATTATAATCTCTAATACATTATAAACTAATGACCAGGATCTACTACTCACAGCTCATAGGCATATAAACTTTTAAACTGTATACCTACCGTAATTAATCTATTGATACAAAAAGAAAGATTAATTTTAATTAGCCAGGAGCGATGATAACGCCCTATAGGCTACGCATGAATAAAATGTAGTGTAGGGTCTATGGCTCTCTTTGGCGTAATCGTGCAGTTTAAAAAGAATTGCATAAACCTATCTTTATATTTCGATCATTTTTTTTGTCATGTATTGACAAGGTGACAACATGACATCAACTGTCGGCCTGCGGTATTTAACAAAGCCTTAGACTCAGGAAGGGACACCAAATGTGAAAACTCGTATACAGCTATATTTGCGCATATCCTATTTAGATGCTATTGTCTAAACATGTTCAGTTAGTTAGTCACATATGCGTAAGTCAAATGGCCACAACGCGCCTTTATTGCTATTGCATCAATATGAAATTTCTAAAATCTGGGAACATAAAGGCTAAACTTAACACCTACAATGATAATGTAGACACAAAAAACACTGATCGTATATCGAGACAGATTTTCCACTAAATAATACAAAATCACATTTTTTCTTGTAACCCTATACACTATATTGAATTACACTGTATGCCTGAATTAAAGTAGCCTAAAACATACTGTGTAATTATTGTGGACCTATCTGTTTTCTCTGATAAAAACAACAACATCTGAATAGATTAGTTATCCTCCACAATATTTGGATAATTTAAAATTCTTATGTTTCAGTTATATGATTTCAATTATTATTATTATTATTATTATTATTACTTCTGTTTTATTTTAATAAATCTGTTTGTAGGGTTAAATTAATAGCATTATTACAATTTCAGCAATTGATGAAAAAAGTTGTTGTAACTGTTTATAATATTTCAATGTAATGCGGATAAGTCTATAGAGTGTTACTTTTCCTGTGAGCTCCTCCTCTCTGTAAAATGGCGCCTGGCTGAAAACTGCTTTACCAGCCCCCAACTCTGTCCTCTTCCCTAGGGAAGCTATAAATCTGTTGTTGTTTATGAAAATTTACTACTTTGCCGTACAACTTTATGAGCTGCCGCTAGCTCCTATTGGCTACCAGCTGGTCACGTGTCTTAAGGCCACATGAACGTTAACTTTTTATGTGTATGCATCCCTACCCAAAATAGAGCAGCATTCTTCCTCTGACCTTGCTTTGTCTAGGATTCTTTTACCTCCGCTTTTCCACATAATTTCGTAGTTGTTAATTTCTTGTCTTTCAATTTTGAGGTAATATTCTACATTCGCTGCCATCGAAGTAGGCATTGACTGACAGAAAAGAGAAAACTGCTCATCCTGTTTGGCACACTATGACATGATAGAGAAGCTTTCCGAAGATCTGTGAAGTCTTTTTCATCAGCTCTTGTTTCTTGCCTTCGTGGATCAACAGACACACTGAACGGTAAGGACTTGGGTTGTTTTTGTAGCTACTATCGAACTGACTCTGATGTCATGTAGCTAATATTGCACACGTTTTGTGAAAAATGTAACATTTAAAATTAGGACTGTTGTTTGTCTGGATGATGCTGATGTTGTTGTTCCTGTTGCTGTCGTTATTGCTGTTTGTTGTCCACAAAATTATGTCTACTGCTGTTTCTTGAAAACTGTAGGGTATGTCATATGACTGCAGCATGTAGCCTAAACGTTGCAAAAATTGGTTATGTCTTGGTTTAAAAAAAACTTGATAAAAATAGAAAGCTGCTTATTAGTATTTTCCTATTTGGAATAGGTTTGCATAAGCTATTTGTATTTGAATAAGCAGCTCTGTGAGAGGGTTATGCAATTCATGTCGATATAACATTTTGTTTCAAGGCAAGAACTGTGGTATGTGGTCCTTGTTTCAGAAAAGTTTGAGGTTTCGAGTAGCCTATTAATCATTAACATATAGCCTAGCCTAATAATAATTCCAATAAGGTTAGGTCATGTTCTTAAAAAGAAGTCTAAGTAGATAAATGAAACGCTACCATTATTTAGATAATTAGATATACAGTCTTTATTTTAAAGCTTCTTATCTTTAAGGACTTGAAAATCGTCGTACGACTGCTAAAGTGCATAATGAGATACATGCCGTCACCTGCAGGACAACCGCAAAATTACACCACAACTTAAAACAGGTTATAGCCTTCGTACAATATGCGGTAGACTATTCAATGTGACTTTAAAATCATTCAGATTTTTTTTTTATTGTATTTTATTTCATTTTATCTATTTATTTTATTTTAGCACGTTATAAACACGACTCTTAAAGCAAGCAAAGTGTAGAAATCTTCCCAAACGCTTTGAAGAGCTAATATCTATCATTATCGGGAAAGGGGATCTATGTGGTGTTTAAATTATATATAATCTATGAAAAGAAACGAGTACAATTCATAAGAGATGTGCATAATTCTATAAATCTTCAATTGTGAATGAATGACGAGGTAAATAGAGGTACATCTAAACCACCACTAGATGGTGATCTACTTTAATGGTTGCACAAGCAAAGGTTCCAAAACAGTTTTTGCAGTGATGCCATAGAAGAACCATTTCTTTTGTTCCTCAAAGAACCTTTCAGTGAACACTTCTTAATAGAACTATTTTTTTCTTGTGTGAAGAACATTTTAATAATTTAAAGAACCTTTTCCTACTATAAAGAACGTCTTGTGAAATTGAAAGGTTCCATGGATTTATGTTCACTTGTTCAAGCTATTGTAACATACTGAAATGTGAACTGAAACGGCAAGGAATCTTCTAGGATAGATCCTATAGGATACAGCTCAAAAACGTTAATTTTCATAGCATTACCAGCATTACCATTATACAGAGAATAGTCTTCTGTCATTGTCGGAAACATCTAATAGCCTACCAGTTTGTTTAGGCTTCTTATGTTGCCATGTCACAACTTACATGTTGACTTTCGGAAGAATAAATAGCCTAAAATACACATAAAATATAAAAAGGCCAATGTTTGAAAATATTATTTCATATTATTTCAAAATTATTACATTATTATTATTATTATTATTAGGTATTATTATCGTATCTTAAGGTGCTGAACTAGAGCGGAAACTTAAGCGAATACCTCAGGGACTCCATCTAGTTGTTTGTCATCTTATCAAAGTAGGCCTAAACGAGGTTTTATATTATGCAGAATGAACAGTTGCGGAGAAGACGTTTTTAAGAAGTTGTTTTTAAGTCGAATTTTAACAATAGGCTACAATAGCACATATAGCGCAGTTTACTCGTTAATTGCGAGGTTTTCATTACTAAATGATTGTTTCTATCCATTAGGTTACAATGTTACAAAAAGCGTTTTCACTCAAAAGTGCTTGACCAAGGGGCCAGCTTTGTCACCGCTTAGCTCTTTTCATCATCATAAGCTCCTGCTGTTATTCCTGCGGTACCTCAGCTTGTCAAGGAAACAGACCACAGGAGGTTCTTTTAAATTTAGTCTCGTTTCTTATTTTATTTTATATTTTAGTATCTTTTCAGAGATATTTTCTCTTATACTCTAAGAAACTGTAATTTCCAAGTGAATGTGCTTAATCTCTATTCAAGGCTATATTAGGCTATAGATACATTTTCCCTCTGAAGCCATATTTATTAGTCAGAATATCTGACACATCAGTTAGTTTTGTTTATTCCCGTAGGGAAAGTATTTGTAGCACAATCACACAGAAATCAAAGAATCATAGTTGGCATATAAGCTACAAACAAAAAGTAAATTTAAGTGCATTTAATTTAACCATAAATTAACACTATTAAAAGAAGATACAAATTTAATTTTAATGACTTCACGCGCACAGTTCAACACACTTCACACACACACACACACAGAGAGAGAGAGAGAGAGAGATCAACATATTTAACCTTACCATTTCCATATGATTTTGTTATATAATATACTATAATAATTAGCGATGATCATGCACCATATGTTAAAATTAGATAGGCCTAATGAGCGTACATACATAACCGAATAACGTAAACCCTTTATTTGATTAAACCATTGTTTATTTTCCTTAGGCCTATATTCCTTATTATTTTTAGTGGGCGCTATAGACCTAAGATTCAGATGATATTCTTTGGTAGGTTATAATTTTATATCCTTGTTGGCTGTTTATTTCAAACCTTTAGTTGCATTTGTCTTTGAATCTACTGAATCCATTAGACATTGTGGAGCGTGTTTTGTGTGCAGGTCACGGTGCATTGTTTCAGCAGATACAATTTTTCTACCGCAGAGTCGTTACCCTCTGAATGACCCCATCGCGTGCTCGCCTCCAGTCTGATGGTTTAGGTAGTCCCGCCTTTAACCAGAGGGTGGCGCGCGGCTACAATCTTAGGCAGAGCAACCAACGGCTAGTTCGGCGAAACTCTTGTTGCGCGCTCCCGTGTCCAAACAATTCCACCCTGATTTCCTGCTTACGCGTGAGTTTACCGCTGGAGGTCACGGAATAGGATTTACGACTGGTCAACAAAAACACGTGACTCTAAGCCGTACCCCATATTTGGGAGCCTACGTAAGGGAGCATTAAGTCTGTGTCTCACTCATTTCCATAATTCATCATAAATTGTGCAAGGGTGCAATAGAAGCTCAAAACCATCAAGCGATACAAATCAAACACACGGCAGCAAAGTTCTCAACATAAAGGTAGTTGTAGTAACTAAAAATAATTATAAGGTAATTGTCAACCAATGAGCTCTTATTTTGTGAACTCATTTTGCGGTCGCTATCCAAATGGCGCGGACTATCCCTTACATAACTATGGAGACCACAGCTCTAGTGGCCAATGCAGAGATTCTTCGGGCATGCATTCGGGCAGGTATGCTTATGGCTACAATGGAATGGATCTCAGCACCGGGCGCTCTACCACCGGACACTTTCTCTCATCTGTTGAGCGAACTCAAAGCTACACAGACAGTCCAACTACGACGCCTGTCCGGTACAGTCAACCGGTTACCGCGAGCAGCGCTGAGACTTCCTCTGACCCTCTCCCCTGCTCATCCTTAGCCAACTCTCCTGTCAGCGAGCAGTCACACCGCGCCCTGAAAACCTCACTACCGAGTACCGCTGGCTCTGAGACCAACAGCGTCGGGACGGTTCTCAATCGTGAGGACGTCTCTAAAGCGTCCAGCATTATGGAGGAAGAAAAGCCGCCGGGAAGTGCGCAGACAGCCTCACAGAATGTATCCGAGGCGCCGCAGATTTATCCATGGATGCGAAAACTTCATATAAGTCATGGTAAACGGAAAACAAAGTTCTGTTTTTTATGTTTGTGTTCTGAGTGTTGGAGTAAGGTGTGAATGACCCCCTGTCAAATTGCACAAAATCAGATGAATGCAAATACAGTAGTTTACTTTGGTTTTGGACAGTTATATCGAAATATGTCACCTCCAGCATGCTGTCATGTTGTTT
Organism: Hypophthalmichthys nobilis; assembly: GCA_037950665.1. Taxonomy (NCBI): domain Eukaryota; kingdom Metazoa; phylum Chordata; class Actinopteri; order Cypriniformes; family Xenocyprididae; genus Hypophthalmichthys; species Hypophthalmichthys nobilis. The sequence continues at coordinate 20,677,842 of CM075483.1, forward strand.
ACATGGGTCCATGTCTCGGAAAATAATTTAAAATAGATTATTTTATTAAAATGAAAGAACCTAATTGTATTATTAATTGCCCTGTCGATTATCCATTAAGGAACTGACTGTGCTATTAAATTCATTAGGCTATATAAAACTGATTTCATTTGAGATCATTTAAAGAAATGAGACGAATTAAATGTAATGCTTTCTGTCCTTGAGAGCGTGTCAGGCATGCAAGTTGATGCATGTCTTTTCAACCATGTTTTGTGTGTCGTACATTACATAATATGTATACATAAAATTAGCCTATAAAAGTGAAAATGTCACACTTTTGTGTATAACAGACAGTTTGGCCGGACCGGAGGGGAAAAGGCCCAGGACAGCCTACACACGCTTCCAGACACTTGAGCTTGAGAAGGAGTTCCACTTCAACCGGTACCTGACACGTCGCCGACGGATTGAGATTGCACACACTCTCTGTCTCTCAGAGAGACAAATCAAAATATGGTTTCAAAACCGCAGAATGAAATGGAAAAAGGACAACAAATTGAAGAGTATGAATATGGCGGCTGCAGGAAGCGGATACCGTCCCTGAAAATGTGTTTATATTGTAAATGTGCATATATAAACTAAATCTGTTAGTGTTTCAATGTGTGTGTGTGTGTATGCGCGGGTGCGCGTCAGTTTCCTTAAAGTGTGATTTACAAGGGGATGAAGGTTTTTCCCATTTCACAAAACAACTTTCCACTGGTCGTGAGAGTTTTGCGCCCTGTGTGCGGCCTTTGTCAGAATAATAATAGTAATGATAATAAAAACAATTTCCCTCTGTGTTTTCATGTAATGTTGCTAATGTGGATAAATCTTTGCATTGTCTTAGAAAAGCCACATGAAGGTGTCAATTAATATAACACGTTTTGACGAAAAATGCTTTGTTTCTAAGGTGCATTGGGTAAGGCAACCTGTAAAAGTATTTAACTCTTGTTAAATGAAGCATAACTTAAATACGTTTTTGTTTTTTTTTGTTTTTTTTAATGTTTCCTGGTTTGTAAATATGAATTGATATATTTTATGTATTTATATTAATTCGATATCAAATATCGATTGTATTTAATTCATTGTAATACTGAAGTAATTTTTTCGTGTTGTACTGTCATCTTTGTGTAAGTATTGATAAAATCGTTATGTTCAGACTTGTCCGTATATTTGTCGTGTCCTCATTTTTATACTTGAATATGTTTGTGTTTTACTCAAATGTTCAACTCGAATTATTTAATTTACCTTCTCGTGAAATTTGAATGATAACTGGAAGTGCAGAAAACAATGTGGCCAACGATAAATGCAATGTTCATAACAATAAAGTTTTTACCTAAAATATTAATCTCATTGTTTTTTCAGGTTTGTCCCATAAGGGTTTGTGTGTGTGTGTGTGTGTGTAAGAGACGTATAAAAGTCAAAACTGCTTTGATTATTAATGTGAGGGTGAATGTTAGTGAGATGAAACTGCAAAAATATCACATTGCACTTTCAAAACTTAAATAAAAGGTTTAGCAAGACATTTTAAATTCTAGTTTGTTTACAGCAATTTGTTTATTCTTTAAAAGTTTGAGCGGTTCAACAGGTATGAGATACACTATTCACTTTTCTCACCCAGTGTGGAAAGGGCACTTATGGTCCCCTTGCCAACTTCTCAACATGAGTGTGCGTCCACGCCCAGTGTCTCGCACTCTTCGCTTCCCTGAAAATCTGAAAAGGGTTTTTAGCGGCAAACTTTACTAGACCCTTTGCCATTCTGGATCCGTGACATTGGCGGGTAAGATAAATAATGAGGTTTGGTCCACGAATTAGATCGTAAAATTCACCCGGAGTGAAACGGCAGATAGGCTCACTGGCCATAAAACAGTCACGTGGTGGCAATTAAAGTCAGTTTTATGGTTTTGGGGAGTCGACACTATATCGCATATAAAGTTTAATCGCACTGACGTGGAGCTTCGTTCCCTTTCTCTGCAGACCTTAGAAGTGTTCATTGACTGCTTACCACAACTTCTATTGACACACCAGATTGCTATGGACTGGAAACACGCCGACCGGATTCACTCGGGTGGACTAGGGTCAGCTCTTGGTAAGTTGGTTTGTTTCGGTTTTTCGCTTTTGTTAAGAGACACAATTTTCTTTAGGCCCTTAGTGTAACAATGAGCAGAACATAAATGCACTCAGTTTCAACTGTGTTAATGAGGGCTTGTACTGTGAAGACCTGCTTGTTCGGCAGATGAGTGGTAGGGGGCATTGCTCTCTGACTGTAATTGCTTCATTCCTACTGTAACATTCTCTGCCCTTTGCATTTATGCATAAAATAATGATTTTAAGATGTTTTTGAAGACGTTTTTCTTGTGCAGCCACACCCTTCAGGACTTTTCGTTAGATGTTGATGCACAAATTTACCGCCTGCAGACCTGCCTAAAAGTTTTGAGAGCGAGGATAAGGAGTTATTCAATCTGCCTGTCTTTCTGTCTGCCTGCCTCTCTCTCTCTCTCTCTCTCTCTCTCTCTCTCTTTATTTTCATAGGCAATGTTTACTTTGTTAGCAAGATCATTTTATAGGCTACACTCACTATGGATAATTCGTTAATCTGGATATTTTGACCAACTGGCAATCTTAAGATCAAAAATGAGTAATTATTATTCAACAACATCTTACACCACCACTGCTGTTCAGCAACACTGTAGTTATCATGATCAACAGTGCTGTTTTATTTTATCTCAACGGCATGTAAAACGCAGTATTGTAGAAAAAAATAAAAACGTTAACGCAGATGAGATGAGAAAATGCGCATATAACATCCACATAGCCTACTTAAAGCGATGTGTGAGAATGAGTGGGAGATAGACAGAATTCGATAGACAATGAAGGAGAGAGAGGGGCTGAAGAAAAATGTCTTCGCTCCTGGTTCACCGTGAGGTCAGCGGCGGCAGGAAGATGAATGTGCGCACGCCGTAAACCACCAGCAGAGCTCGCTTTTGGCCAAGTTCAGTGTCACCCGCATTGGCGCCCCTTATCCCTATAAGGATAGAAACGAGAGAAAGAAAGAATAACAACTCCCGCATACACCTTTAATTGAAGGTAATAGAAATGGTTCACAAATTTAGATGCAGCATGGGTATCAGAAGGGCGAAATTTATGGCTACAGCAGGCCAATCTGTCTGTAAACATAAAGGTTGTTTGATACTGTATTAATAGATTTGACCTAATATTACTGGTCATGATAAATGGAAGATATAGGCCCAAAAGATGTATGGGGAAAACAATAGCATAGAAAAGTGAGTGAGAGTGAGAGAGAGAGAGAGAGAGAGAGAAAGGGAGAAAGAAAGTTGATGAGCTCGAAGGCTTGTTTGTGTCCATCTGTTTATTTGTGCTTGTTTGTCTGAGAGAGAGAGTGAGATTGTAAAGGTAGGGGGAGGGCCGGGGTCAAAAGTTTACTGCAGAACAAGTAGCTGTCATCTGTTCTTGTAGAGCGCAGTGCCACTTTTATAATGGCACAAAAGATGGAATAGCTGTGAATCCCGTGAGTTCTGGTCTAACCTCGCGATGAACTCTGCAAGCTGGGTGACCCTTGGTTAGCATCCCCAAGAGACTACCTCCTCCGCCTATGCCAGAGATTGAGTATTCAGGTTTTATTAAAGGGTTTGATTGGTGAATTTCCTTTGAATAAATCGCACTTGATGACCAAATGTTCTACTGGACATTTGCATTTAGGATTGATAATATTTCCGCACTTTCCGCATTTCTTTGTTCTGAAGCGTTGATTTCTCTTTGTCTGGACTCTTGAAAACCAAACATTTAAGTTTAATTGAATACAAGAAAAGAAAAGAAAAAAAAAGAAAAGAAAAGTAATACAAGGAAAATAATCTGTCTAGCAACATTTACCGGTAAAACGAGGCCGAGACGGTATTGAGATTTGTAATAACATGACTTGGAATTGTCTTACAAATCATTTTATTTAGCTTACTAACCCCGTTGAACGCAACTCGTTTTGGACATGGGAAGAAGCATCGACGCCATATATATGTTTTAATTGTCTATATTTCTGTTATTACGAATACAAAACTCATATAGCATTAATAAAAAAGCCACAAATCTTTATTCGATCTCTTTAAATCTGTTTAATGTTAATTTTTAAAAGAATTTCTTAAAGAATGCATAGGCCTATATTTTGTGCAAAATCTGACCTTTCCGAAAAAATACTGATTTTGTAATAACCTGCAGAAAAATTAAACAAAAAATGGTATTATAAATTAAAGCTGTATCACACAGATTTATATCGGAAAAAATGTTTAATGAAAGTAATTTCGAATAATTTTGTCCAAGGTTGTTAGTTTAATTTACAGGTCTTACCTCAGGTTTACAGAAGACCTGATGACACCTGCTATAGCCGTATATTCCCTTTTATAGGAGACCGGAGCTAGTTGTTACATGGGAAAGCACCATGGAGGACTATCTCTGTAAATATAAGGTTTTGAGTCAAAAGTCCAATTACAGAATTGCTCGCGATTGAAATGATTTCGATTTTCATTGTATTTTAGTTTCAGCCAACTTAAGTTCAAAACAACAACAAAACGGAATATTTATGTTGGAATTCTGTACTCAAATCGGAAATTGCAATACCATAGAATTTTGTAAAATCAGTTGTCAGTTGAACGTATTAAAACTTTTAAAACAATTAATCAAAGTATGTTTTAACAGAAAATTTGAACTATTTTTTCAGAACAAGGGTATTTTTAAGTGTTTAAAGTGGTGTCATTTTTTACAATCTGTTGGCGAAATGTATGTTAACCTACCTTTTACATTTTTCGTGTTTAATTAACTGTTAATTTGTTTAATGTTTAAGCCTCTTTATAGCTAATTTATTGTCAACTTCTCATTCGTAATACACCGTTTCTAAAATTGACGTTCAGTACCCTGAGAGACATATTAATTGGAGTAAAAAAATGTGACAACTAACCCCGGTCTCTCTTATTTAATCCATATAAAGAACTATTGCAGTTGTAACATTTAAATATGCATAATCAGAGTTTTCTTGCTTCTGATCCTCTGATAAATTGTTTGTTTTACTTGCTTTAAATATGTAAATCTTGCAGCGTTTGATTTTAGGCCTCCAGTTTTGTACACAAAGGAGGGAAATATATAATAAATAACAGACGACACGATATCATTTTATGTGGCCCTCAGAAAATTAAAGACTTGGCTTTTTTGCTCCTTTTTTTAAGCCTTACGGTTAAAAGACGTTAGCAATATTAATTTATCAAGAAGTTAAAGCAAATAATACAACAACATTATAATAATAACTTTTATAATAATAATTATTAATAAATATGTGGTTATAGTGAAGTTGAAAATAAAGTTTTATATATATTTGCATTTACCCCGGCCTTGGACTTTATTTATCCCCATAGGGCAAAGGGTCCTTCTGGAGATCGGCCTATATATATAGGCCTATATATATATATATATATATATATATATATATATATATATATATCGCCTATATATATATAGGCCTATATATATATATGCCGATCTCCAGAAGGACCCTGTGCCCCATGGGGATAAATGAAGTCCAAGGCCGGGGTAAATGCAAGGTCACTGCGTCTAACAAATATGAAAATGTCACCTTTTCAGAGGGCACGCCTTGTTGTTTAACAAAGACTGTCAATGAACAAGATTAATAAGGGGCGAAATGGACACTGAGTCATTGAGAGGTCAAACCGAAGTTACCTCTGTGTAGCTATTACAGAAAAGTAGCCAGAGTGGTTCTGAAGCTGTGAAACCTCACGTGGCTCACATAGTTTAAATACTAACCTAAAGCTAGTTTGGATAGCCTACTTAAGCAGGAGTTTTCAGTTCAGGGTGGCTGTTGAATCACTACATGGAACTATTAAGGATAAAGAAACATTACTTAGGAACTACCTGTCGCAAAAAGGATGTGTCATTATTTTCGCTTATCTGGGCAGCGAACCTGTCTTATCATGGCTTCAAGGTCAGGGATATTATTTTGCTTACGAATTTATACAAGGTAGGCCTTCTCATATTTTAGCATTCATATAAACATTGCAATTCAACAAGTCCAATAGGAATATGGTATTGTTATGTAATAGAGTCTGTCTTTGTAGTGCATTTCACAGGAAAGGGGAAATAGACAAAAAAGTAACCTTTTTTAACACTGAGATGCGTTTAGAGATAGAGAGATATTTCAAGACCATATAAACGTGACATTGTAGCCATTGTTATAGCGGTTTTGAATTATTTTTATTACCATTGAAGCAATATTCATACAAATATAACTCCATCAAGACTGCTGTGTATCGCAGTAAATTAAAAGCCAACTGCAATAAATGCAGTTGATACAATTGATAAGTAGTGGCTGCATAATACGAAGTCATAATACAAAGTGTGGGTTTGTTGTCATTTGTGTTTGGAGTAGAAGACGAAATACAATGCATCACCATTGTGCGGAACACTAAAGTTCTTTACAAGATGTCCAGTTCAGTTTAACTGGACAGTTTAAAATATAAAATATAAACATATTTCATTTTGGGACATCTGGGAAGGAATGCTTTTTTATTTATTTAGATTGTATATTATAATAGATTCTTTAGATATTTACGTAGACTATTTTTGCTTTTATTGAAGAGATGTAAGATTTTTCTTAATTCGGTAATAACAGTCATTTCAAAATCAAAAGACGCAAATTTGTGCAACTAAAAGGCTCCTGTAGCTTTGATTTCTTTTTTCTTTACTGCACACGTTTGGGGTTGCTTTAACTTTGAGCAAATCGTCTAACTGATGAAATTTCGTAATAATTTGACGATGTCAAAGGTAGAACCCCCAAAACTAAGTATTTTTACTGTGTCTGTAAAAACTGTTACAAAAGACGTGTGGAGTTATTGGTTGATGCTGTTGCTGGCTTGAAAATAGTCTTTGTCCTATTCATTAACAGGTGCATAGTCACTGTGAGTATTGTTGCTTTGTGAAAGTGGTCGTGGGCCTTCTTGAAGGTTCTTTTGAGGAACCTTTAGAAATTGGAACGTCCCTGGAGGGTACAAAACTGTAGGTCGTGGTACACAACAAACGAGATTTCTTTTTGTACATTTATCATCAGAAAGGGCATTAACACTGGAAGGGGATGCTTTCGTGATAAATCACGTCCTCTGTTGCACTCAATTGTTTATCACTGTATATCATGCATTTTAACATAGATCGTATTTTTCAGCCAGCTGTTTTGTTTTCTATACGATGTATATGGTAACTATATCGAATTAATTTCTGATATTTTAATTCAATAACAAAAAGAGACGCATATACCGCTCGAACCCATTTTTGCTGTGCTGATGCCTGGCCTGCTATTGGTGCTTGTTTACACGATGCCCACAGGAGGCGCTGATTGGTCGAATTTCTCACGTGACCGACCAACTTTGTACATTTGACAGAGGAGTAGGTGGGTTTTGGAGAGATCAGAAAAACGACAGCACGATAAAAATTAGAATTGTTGCACTTTTCAAATTAATGATCATGAGTTCCTACTTGATCAATTCAAATTACATCGAACCTTCTTTCCCACCCTGCGAGGAATATCAGCAGAACGGATACATGCCCGTGTCCTCTGATTATTATGAGCGGCCGAAAGACGCGGGCTTCCCCCATCACGAGGAGACATCATACCCGCGATCAAACTACCAAGAGCCGAGCTATGATTACGGTAATGTGTCAACCAACGGCCTCAACGATTTCACCGACCGTCATCACGCGCAACCTCAATCCCTTCCGCAGAATCATGGACCCCGCCTCACCACAGAGAGCTGTGCTGGTTCAACTGCGAACAAGGATTGTAGCCTCGTGTCAGAGGCTCTCCCAGGCGCACAGAAGGGTAAAGAGCCGGTCGTGTATCCCTGGATGAAAAAAGTCCATGTTAATACCGGTAAGTAATGTGCACGGGCAATAAAAGCTGTAGGAGCCCTGTGGAGGGCATTTGTCGGAAGGCATGTAGGGAACATACCCAGTTGTAATTGCTCATTTAGAGGATTTACTGCCATCGAGATCCCGGTGATTAGGAGTTCTCGCAAATTTGATTTCCCTCGATGTTCCGCCCGGGCCATTTGCCTTTTGTTTCTTATGAACCAAAAGAAAGTTTATCGTTGAGCATATTCATACCAAACAGGCCTTTTAATTGAGCTATTTTCCCATAGGCTTTCACTCATGTTGCAATGCTACCAAATTAGTTACATCAAGACTGCGTGTGAATGGAATGCTGTAGTCGGAGAACGACGCGTATCCATTGTTTCATACTCTACTCGTTTAGTGCTCTTCAAAAAATTCAGTAAGTGTACTAATTATCCGGCATCTCACTTATACCTGAGAATGTCAATAACACCTGCTTGGTTGTGTGTTTATGTGTTTAGTGACCGCCAGCTACTCTGGAGGAGTGCCCAAGAGGTCTCGCACCGCCTACACGCGCCAGCAGGCTCTTGAGCTTGAGAAAGAGTTCCACTTTAACCGATACCTGACTCGACGTCGACGAGTGGAGATAGCGCACACAATGTGCCTTTCTGAGCGTCAGGTGAAAATCTGGTTTCAGAACCGCCGCATGAAGTGGAAGAAAGATCACAAGCTGCCCAATACAAAGATCCGTTCCTCGAGCTCTGCGCCCTCCAACCATCACGTGAAAACGGATGCCACTCAGCAGCAGCAAACGCTGCTTCCCACGCCGTGTTCCTCGAACCTATAGTGCTAGAAGCAAATCGACACAGACGGAACTGAACAAGAAAGAAGAACACATTGCAGTATTAGGATCGGAATTTCACAGGGTCACTTTTTATTCAGTGTCCAACCTAACTTCGCCTTCCCAACCTCTTCCTCCACTCTAATTTGAGCTGGAAATCACATCCTTCCTGTAAAAATAGTTTTTTTTTTCTCCCTTAAAGGAACAATAGTAGAATGTACTTTAACTTGGACAATGGACCGTTACGTTTTCTGTCTTTAACCGAGGCATACCGAGTCTTGTTTGTGAAGATCAACGCTATAGTGATGCGTGTACCAACTGACATTTTAACATGAAGGCACAAGTATAGGAACAATCTTCCTGGAGTAGTTATCTTATTTGTCTTAGTTCCATATTTTAGTGTATTGTTAACTGTATTTACGTCATCGAAGCTGTGAATATTCGTGTATTTGGTTATTTGTATATTGGTGAATGATGTCAAGTTGTTTTAGTAAGCCTGTATGCAATTGTAGGCTACCCGTGGAAATAATAAATATGACTTTATTGTGCATTATCCCTTTAGGTTAATCCATAGAAAGGACTAAGGAGGTCTTTGTTATTTAGCTGTTTCCTGAAGCGTGATATCGTTTTATTCCAAGTATCTTGATAATCCATAACAAAAACAAAACTTTATATAAAACTGAAAACAATTGTTTGTATTGGACTAAAAGCTTGCCTCCGAAATTTGTATTACGTAAATTGCGAGACCAATACTGTTTAGACCAACGGTTTAGGTTGGCTTATTTGATTTTCAAGACATTATAACATTATATGAAAAAGGTGCACTTTACAAATCTAATTACTTCGCCAACAAACAACTGACGTGCATAGTTTTTATTTATTCCAGTAGGCTAATGTTTTGTTTTTTTGTTTATATTAAAATGCCATACGCATAATGCCATACGTTAATGGCTATATTAATGTTCCTTTAAGCTAACTTGTAATATGATAAAACGTTACAAAATACCGGGTAGATAAGCTTGCATTGCTGTTAGTTGAATTATATGAATTAATGCAGTAGTTCTTTCTAAGTATCCAAACTGTTAGCCTATTGTGACCAAATCCCATAAATTTGTTGTTTTAATATTATAAAATTAGACTAATTCGTGATTGCACTTAATATTTCACTGATAATTCCAGTACAAACAGACCTCATTTGCGTACCCAATCTCTTTGTTTTTTACTTGTCAGGACAATTTACTCTTAGAGTTACTTTGACGTCCATTTTAAAATTCGATCCGAACTGTAGCCAATTCTGCAGTCTCTTTCTAAAATCAAAATGTAGGCTATTTAAATAACAAATATCATTAACTCTTTCCCCCATAGAACTCTATTGAAATAAATTAGAGACGGACTGTAGGCTACTTACCGGTGTAAACTACTGCTGGGGTCAAGCAAAGGACACAGATGAGCTGTCCAATCATCAAACTGAAGCACTGTGTACGACCCCTTAACCTCTGACCTCGCCATATTCAGCACCCTCATAGACCATGGTCCTTTTATTTCTTGAACGCATGGGGCAGTAGTGGAACTTGAATATGGCCTATTTGAACATCAAGGGGGAGACCAAAACTGTACTGTGTTTACTTTGCGCCTTATTTGACATAAAATATGACTTAAATGTTCAAATCTACTAAATTACTTGCACTTGAACAACCCGCTTCAAAGATAATCTAAATGGTTTATTATAACACAAGCTGTGAAATAGACTATTTAAACAGATCGAAGAAACTAAAGCAATGGTCTATAATTGAAGAATACCAATTTAGGGATCTAATGTGCACTCATAATTTTTAATGTGTATAATTACACCAGAATAGCAATTATTACACCAAGACAACAACAGCAAACTTGGATTTTGAATTTAAATAGCATCTAGCCTGGGTACGATCTGTTTATGATCTGTTACGGTCTGTTTGTAGCTTTGGAAATCAGTACGGATGGCCGTGCTTGTAAATATTCATATTTCGAAAGAAAAACCTTAAACTGCTGTAACTATGAGAGTCACAGTCCGTCATCATAGATTCAGATCTTGACAGACAGGAAATTTAAACTTCCATCATGACACTAGCACCTCACCTCTCAATCTACCATGCTTAAAATTTAATTGACTTGCTCACATGACCTTATTAAATAATAGATAGGCTACATCTTGGTTAGAAATAGACACAGGAGGTTCGGTAGGATTTTTCATTTTGCAGTTGACTGTCGACTTAGCGAGACCTCTCAGAACCGACCAGCTGCTCCTCTTCCGGTCAGTCTTCAAAAAGGGGTTTTGGAGTAAGTAATCTAAGCTTTTTGAAATTTTGAAATATAGTAGTATTTTGAAGGTTATATATGAAAACTATGCAGCACATACAGGTTATATACAGATGCCGTTTGTACTGATGTTAACTAACTGATGTTTTTTCATTATCCAACAATTTTACCGTAGCGAATTTTCCTGAAATATTGAGATTTTTAGGTTAAGTATAGATGGCCAGTTTATTTACAAACGTTAAATATTGAATTACTGTCATTTTAGTGGTAGGCTATGTAATGTTGCTATAGTACTTTTCAACTTATTTACAAGGCAATTGTAAACAGTGACAGTAAAGTATAATAATAATGATGATAATAATAATGTGTACTAGCTGTACATAAGCCACAAAATCATTTCACTATGTATGTGTCAATGTCTTGATTCTATCAAGAACAAAACACAGGCTACAAAGAAACGTAAGTACAGATATTTTTATTTCATTTACATTCAACAAACGTTATCCAAACGCATGAGTATACATCCATTAGGAAGTCAAAGATCATTGCCGTGTTCACTGGCACCATGGTCAAACTGCTTTGAGCTGTACGTCATTATTAGCTTTGATGACGACCACGGTAAATCCAAGGAAAAGAATTATCTTCGTCTGCGTGTGGTAGTAATCTTAGCTTGCTTTAAGAGCTCCAAATGTCAGCATTGAGAACAGATTTGTTCTGTCCCCTGGCGATCCTCCACGATCCATTTAGAGTGAAAATACTGCCATGCCTGTTGGCTTCTTAAAGCCACTTTGTAAAGGGATAAATACTAAATTGTTGAAATATGTTTATGCTGGTCTGCAGTTAATAATTTAATGATAATAAAGTCATATAAAAAATAGGCCTTTTAAAAGACGAAGAATATTTGCACCCTTTGTCCTGGTCCCGAATGGTTTGTTTAAAAGCGTTAGTAATGCACTTTGTGCTCGGGTAAGTGGGATGGAGACATGCTGAAATGTATAAATGCAAACAGACAGGCACCAGGGTCTTCAGCAGGTTCGCGTTGCGTCTCGCAACACCCCAGGGTCTATATAGCAGGCAGGTGACTAAAAGTTCGACTAAAGCGGTTTTTGAAACATTGTTTACTCCTTTAAAATAGTTGAGTCACACTTGATAAAGCACACACATCACAGTAACTCAATTACATCAAAATGAAGATATGAAGATGTAGGCCTATTATGCATCGTATTTGCACTATTCACTCAAAAGCGGACAGCGCTGGCCTCTGTCCAAAGGTTCTTGTTGTATGAATGTGGAGCTAAAATGATAACATAGTTCAGCTCATGTTCAAATCTGAAAAAAAAGAAAGAAAAAAGTTTGTACTCCTTCAAGTTATGGCTTTTGAGAGGACAAAGCATTGGTGCAAGGGGGAGAAGCGGTCCTGCCTGGCTGAGGTGATTAATTATCTACAGGGCTTCACCACGTCTGTTGGATGAGCTTTCAGTAAACACTCTGCTGCCGGAAAACAAGCACCAAATGGTGTAAAGAGAAGGCCTCTTTTCGGGACGGGTCTTCTTTCTTTTGTTTGTTGAGGTATAGACTTGATAGATCACTGCTCTATAAAAAAAAAGATGTAACTAGCTATACAGCTACTACGACTCTTGTTACTAAAGGTTAGGATGTCCACAATAGTAACTTTTAACACATACACTATCGCAGATGATTTGCAATTTTTAGTATTGCAGAGTTGAGTAAACTGTAGTTCAGAGAGAGCAGATGCTTGGTATAAGTCCGCTGATAACATGAACTTCCATTCACAGACTTGTTTGACTGCTACACCGTAATCACCGAGAGAGGGCCACCTTGCACACACGAGTTCTTTGCAGGTAGGCTGTTTAGTAACAGTGGTATATCAGATTTTAACATATATAGTTGGTAGCAAAGGATCGTGTCTTTTTAAGAGATAGCTAGAGGGGGAAAATTAAGGAAAATCTGATTTCATTATTATTATTAAGAAATAACTCCAGTTGTTATCTGCGAATCCATTTATTTCCTTTACCGTGGCTTTACTTTTAGGACATACCCAAAAACGAACTTCAACAAATCTCATTATAACGTTTCAGCTAATCTGATTTTTTTTTTTTTTTTTTTTTGTCTGGTTAAAAAAAGACTAACAATTCTAGGAATTTTAATTTTCGGCTTAGTAGTTCAAGCACACTACTTCCATCCTTTCCATCTTTGTGAGCTGACTCAAAGGGGACCAACAACAGTCTCTATTAATGATTCACAGATCAAAAAAGGTTTCCTTTTTAATAGACACTGGGTCACGTGAGTGGGGCGCATAATATGGTTGCGATATTATGATGAAGGGGGTGGATGGCATGCGAACCCCGGTCTGCTGCTGTGCTGATAGCGCTAGCCTACTTTACTAAAGTGGGGTTGGGTCATTGTGGACTTGCTGGAAAGCTGGAGAGATAGAGAGAGAAAAAAAATTAAAAGAACGAAAGAGCCTGCTACGTTTTGCGGATGATGTTATACAGCTGTCATGAACGGATATGTTTTTCCACACAGAAAAAGACAGAAAGCCCTACGCACCATGAGGATGGATTTTATTTTGAGGTATTTCCGCTGATTGTTCATTACTCCAGTGAGTTTTTGCGCCTCAAAGAGAAGGTCAGTTACCGTACAATGGCGGATAAACACAGGAGAGAGTAGGACTCAATTTTATTAAAATAAACTCAACTTAGAGCCTATTGGAGAATCAACTTTTACTCATCACTTAACCGGCACTGAAGAAAAAAAAACATTACACTTGTAAATGTACATCTATTTGTGTTACATACATTTACATAAATGCTACATTGCTTTAAGCAACAGTTTACAAAACTAATATTCTTTAAAAATGTAAAGAAAATTTGACTGAATTTGTATTAAATAAAATATAAAGTCATATAAATCAGAAAGAATCTGCTTCATTTCACAAAACCTTAGGAAACAATGTTTATTATCAAGACCTAGTCTGTTAAATGAAATATAAATATAAAATCAATGTAACTAAAAAATCTTTATGGGCTATTTTTAAACGTTTCAAAATTTGTCTGCAGCCCAAAAAACATTTTCTCTCACACCATTATGATTCAATATCGTTTTTTCGAGTAGAATAATATATATATATATGTATATATATATATATATATATATATTAATGTGTGAATGATTAATGATAATATATTTGTATTGCACGTGGACTCAAATCGGTAACACTTGTGCGTGGCTGTAAAGCTCTCTAGGTTGTGAGGGTGTGTAAACTGGGTTTACCCAGAAAGAATAAATCACCAGACAGCGAATAAAACTCAACAGAGCAGTGGCGGCCGGTTTGTTGTGGAGGCTCGCATGGGAAACGAGGATATAATATAAGGAGTATCATCCAGAAGCACGCTGCCGCACGAGGTCACGACGCTCGAGTCTTGATTTATGGGCTGGGGGACTAAGGGCAGCCGCTGCTTGAGAGCTAATGACTATTCGATCTAAATTCTCTCGGAAGGAAACACAAAGGAGGAGAACTCGATACTTTTGCTGTGTTTTATTGTATTATTTATATATGATATTTCTGATGATACATTCTTATTTTCACACATGCATCAATATTTACCTTTAACTATAAAAAAGATTAATTTATTTGATTTATTTGTGCTGTTAATCTTAAGGTTCCCACCTATTTTTTATTATATGCATTTGATCTATTAGTAGTGTAATTAATAGCATTAGCAGAAAAGAGTCGTAAATAAAGGATTTTAATATTGATATTTCTCTAAAGCCTGAGTTGAATATTTTTGAGCTTTTGTCTGTTGTTCATTTTTATACAAAGCTTAAGGATACGTTACCAAGATCGTTTTCAGTAGTAATACAATTTTATTGATATCAGTGTATTATGTATTTGTGTCATATATAAGTTGGAGTTGAAGTAACCATTCCTAATGAGTGCAAATGGATCTACAGAGAAAATAGTACAACCCAGCTGAAATAAAAAGAAAAAAGTGTTTATTGTCAAAATTACATACTCATTTTAAAATAAAAAATAACATAAATGAGTGACAAACATACAGAAGCGAGTTTATTTTTATTTAGAGATTATCACAGTGCACCCACTATATTTTCAGTTAAGTGTCATTGACATTAATTAGTTTTTACATTTCTCCTGGCTGTTGTTGATATGAGAAAACACAAAACAAAGGTATTGTTATGAGAAAAAAAAAAATGACAATACTTTTATTTTTTGTCGTAGATCTCCAAATAAATGAATGTGTCCCATCACTAAGCCTGCGAGAGACTGTGTTTTACTTAAGGTGAGCTCTCAATTGCATTACACAACTATCATGTCTTGCTATATTATTTACTGTCATTCAATTTATTTAAAGGCTTACACATGCTGCATGCACGCATACACACACCTAGGCTACATGTAAACTGAAGTCCCATAATTTCTTCCTTTCCACGTTTCTATGGTGCAATTATAAGAAGGAGACCGTTTAATAGGCTACAGATTAAAATTGTTAGGCTACATATTTTACTTTAACACACATCTAAGAAGTTAATTTGCAGTGATTTCAGATATATGTTATTTGTTTGACAAAAATAATTTAATCTATTTCTCATCTAGCAGTTTCCGCGCCATTAATGAAACCCCTTAGTCATCGTTTTAATGAAAGAAAAAAGGACACAATGGTGTAAATGTTAAAAATGCTGAAATTGTAGGAAAACCGCATACACAAGGATTTTCAAATCCCACTCACCAACCCACGCCGCCCGCTCTTTTCTCTTTAGCTTTGGCAATCTGTAATCCAGTGGGCCGCGCGAGAACAGAAATCTGCCTCTGTGTTTACTGCCGTGCTGCGTAAAGACATAAATCTTCGCGTCTGACCGAGAAAATACACAGGCTGATGTTGGTAATTCATTCGTATGCAGAAGAGTTTGATCCATAACCTCCAGTCCCCAGCTCGCGGCTCCCTTTTTTCTGCCTGCTTCTTTGGAGGTCCGGGAGTTTTATTACCTTTTTCTGTTTTCCAAAAAAAAAAAAAAAAAAAAAGAAAAAGAAAAGAAAAAAGAAGAAACATCATTTACTTTTGTTGCCAATAATCCTTGACTCAGTCTTCATGACCAATTCTTTTTTAAATGGATGAGTTTACTGAAATGTTGCAGTATATTATTATTATTATTACTACTACTACTACTACTGCGGCTACTGCTAACTACAAGCTACTATAGGCTACTACTAATATTATTATTGTGTTTTTTATTGCTGTTTCAATTTATAATCTCTTAAAACAATTTGTGATTAGCCTACTGTATTTAGTAATTAGTAATTCAGCCCTTTAGTTTGCTTTTTTTAATTTTTAATAACCAATACAATGTTGCTACGATTAAGTTTGACATAGTTTCTAACAACTAGTCTAGTTCTGAGCGTAATTACAGAGTTGTAGATTTTTATGAAGTTGTGTATATTCCGTCCTGACTGTGTTCACAGGGGAGTGAAGCAGCTTTCTGTGCTTGAGAAGGCGCTTCATTTGCATAATTTTTCTTGTCTACGGTGACGCTCTGTTTCGAGGGAGTTCACTGGGGTGTGCATGAGTATGTGTTAACGTGCTAGTTTGTGCACGTTAGTGGTACACGAAAGACTCACTAGAGCGCAGCCCATGGTGGCATTTAGTATAGGTCTGAGAACACAGGCGTTCATTTAGTAGTATGTAATATGTGTGTATGTGTGAAGGTGCTTAATCTTTACGACCAGGGCGCACGAGACAACTTTCGTTATCTGGCTGCTATACTGATTTACGTCAAAAAGAGAAAAAGACAGAAGGAAGGAATTTGAATCCTCGAGCGCGACGGAGTCGCAGCTTTACTGCAGATCCGTCCCATGAATCCTGCAAGTGCAGCTCTGGCTTTGTTGTCTTTCCGATTTAGCTTTACCCTGGACCGCTGTTTGATCGATTTCTGCCGCTGAATGAAAGAAGCTCGCGCCGTGCTGCGCGCTGCTCGTCAGAGAGGAAGGTAAGCGGGACAGAGGCAGAGTTCTCGCATGGTTGTTAAATGGCGAGTTTGTGATTTATGACCGCGCGACTGAAATCTCGGTTCAGGGAGAGTTCATACTCGCACATACACACACTCACTCACAGTCAAGCCAGATTCCTCCCGTGCAGCAGCTGGGTCTCCTGCTTTGTGGCTTTAGTGTCTTTTCTTTTTAGCTTTCCATGTGTATGATAGTGCCAGAGAGTGAATTATTGGAAGTCAAGCATAGATGGCTAATCTAGAAAATAAGGAGGCCTGTTGGTTTAGTTTTATGTAATTTTGCAGTCTCATGTATGGCATTTAGGCCTGATTTCAGCAAAGTTATACCGCTGGTTGTAAAACCCGCGTGTTTTATGGTATTTTTTATTTAGCCGAATTTTATTGGTATAATTTACCTATTATTGTTATTACTGTTTTTGTTCTGGTATTGTTTGTTATTATTAACGATGATATTCTTGAAATAGTCCATGATTTACATATTTTATTGTGCGCTCTAGCTCATGATTCTTTTGGTTTTCTTTCTTGTGATTTTATCTTCGTTTTGTTTCTTGTATAAAAGCATGTCGAGTTGTGGGATATATTTAATAGGGTATTGACCTTTCAAAAATTAAATAGGCTACTTCGGAGTTGAGCATTGTACCAAGCAAATGTAATTTGTTTCAGTGGTTATTCCGCGATATGCATCAGATCTGGGCCGTGGCGATAGCGTTTTCCCGGCTTGATGACCCCTCATGCATCCACTGATGCCAGTTACCATTATCCATTATTTTTGGTCGGCGAGGAAGAGTTCAGTGTGGTTATGGAGACGCGCGTCTGCCCGGTTTTTCAGGTTTCCTGCAACTTTCGAACCCAAACAATACACGCAGGGGCTTGAATTTATGTAGACTAAAATGTTATGAAACACCTTAAGAACTAAAAATCAGACGCAAGTATTAGTGACCTTTGTTTAGAATAAATAATAAAAAAAAAAAAATGTAGGCCTACAGTCAACATTCAAATTAAAAGGCTAGAAAAATCAACACGATGAGAATAAAGGTCGCATTAAATTCACGGTAATGGTTGTTTCTTATTTATTGCCCTAATATTTTATTTCGGTTCACACTACTCATTTACATTAACGCAATGCCCTATTTTACAGGAAATATTAGTTTTATGTGCTAATTGGTGTTTTTATTTTATTTTTTTTAACATGTTAATATATAGCTTATTTTGATTGGACAGTGATCAAGTTAAATGTTTTAAGCTGCTATCATGTTCTCGGTTCTCTTCAGTTATGTTGGCTATTGTTGCAGCTGGCCATAAGGTAAGTGGTGACCGGCTCTCCTAGTCTCGCCACAGTGTCAACTGAGCTTTGAAAAGTAAGATGGATAGGCCTTATTTCACCAGCTCAACGTATCTTCTCTCACCGTAGGTTCACCCGTAGAGCCCATTGGCGAAGAGGTGTCACGTGACTACATTGAGCCAATGTTCTTCTACAAAGGTGTCAGGACCTTGTCAGAGAGTGAAATAAACATTGGGAAACGGCGAGATGCAAAAAGCGACCTACTGCGACGGCTCGGCAATTTACAGTGGCTTCCCCTATCAAAGCGCAAACGGTTTAGGTTATGATGCCAATCAGCAGCAATATCTCCAGGCCCTTCATGTGGAAAGTGAGTACCAACGACCGGCCTGCTCCCTGCAGTCCCCTGGTGGCTCTGCAGCTCTGCACAAACCCAATGAAATCTCCGAGGGCTGCCAACGGAGTAACGGGACACAAGCTCCAGTACCAGATATCCCCGATAACAACAAGCCCCCTACTGCCCCTTCCGGACCATCTTCCCCCAGTGCCCTGAACCAAATTCCGAGCAATGATACCACCACCAAGAATCCTGGGCACTCATCTCCAACGCCAACCACAAGGAAACAAATTTTTCCGTGGATGAAAGAGTCCCGTCAGAACACAAAGCAGAAATCCTGTAGTACCATTTCAGGTGATTATGTTTAGCCTAAATATAAAATGTTATAAAATAAAATGTAAACGCATACGAGCCATATTACGCATCTACTCTTAGGTATGGAGGTAGTATTCATAGATTATTTATTTATTTTGCTAGCATGATTTGTGCAATGTGTTTTCGCTTTGGAAAAAACAGTCTGCTAAGAACATAAATGTCATACAGTAGCCTATAAACACGCATCTAAAGGCTACGTGCAATTTGGCCTTTTTATTTGGCTCCTTACTGACAATTCAGGGTTATTTCAAAGGCTTCTGAGCATACAGATGATACCTCCAACCCCCCATATCCGTTTTACTTATTATACTTCATACTTTCATTTGGTAGGCAGCCTTTTGTTTGGAATTACTACTTGGAATGAATTTCTAAAAAAAATTGCAGTCATAACACATTTGCACTCTTGCTCTGCTCCACTTCCGGAGCATACTATCCCATTTTTCTATACCTATTTGTATTTAACCGGCTGCAAAAAAGTAAGCAATTATGTTTTCAATACAGTAATCATGTGCTTGCTTTACCAATGATATCCTGGTAGTATTACCCTATAATCTTTAAAATGATGAATAATGTACAGTGAGGTCAATTTACTGGGACATACACAATAACGCTTTTCGTTTTACTATTTTGTCATCATACAGTAGAGAGCTGCGCTGGAGACAAGAGTCCCCCAGGTTCAGCCGCCTCCAAGCGTGCTCGTACTGCATACACGTCTGCTCAACTCGTAGAGCTGGAGAAGGAGTTCCATTTCAACCGTTACCTCTGCCGCCCGCGACGAGTGGAAATGGCAAATCTGCTCAACCTTACGGAAAGGCAGATTAAAATATGGTTCCAGAATCGCAGGATGAAGTACAAAAAGGACCAGAAGGGGCTTGGAATGATGCCCTCTCCTGGAGCACAGTCTCCTCACAGTCCCGTTGCTCTGTCATCCGGTGGCGGAGGAGGGGGTGGGAGTGCATATTTAAGTTCAATGCATTCTCTGGTTAACAGCGTGCCCTACGACTCACCCTCTCCAGCATCGTATAACAAACCCCAGCCTAATGCTTACAACCTTCCTACGTCATATCCACCTCCTCTGAATAACTGCCCGCCTCCTCAGAAGCGGTATCCGGGGACTGGCACAGCCACGCCTGAATACGATACGCATCATCTTCAAGGCAACAACAATTACGGAACGCAAGTGCATGGTAGCCCGGTTTATGTCAGTGGCGGTGGAGGCTACTCGGATTCTTTGGTAGGTATGGGGGCCTCGGTATTTGGCCTGACACATCTATCGCATCCACCTCAAGGCAATATAGACTACAACGGCGCTATCACCATGGGGAACAACCATCAGCAAGGAGCGTGCGAACCAAACCCATGCACATTCACAGACCTTACACCGCACTATTCTCAGGGAAGAATTCAGGAAGCGCCCAAACTGACGCATCTATAGTGCCGATACGGTGTATTTCTCTCCTCGTCCACGGCACACATTTGCGTCCCCGTTCTGACGGCGTTTTCTGCCACCTATTTTGTTCATATAGTTTTCCTGACGTAGCCTCAGGTGAAACGCCCTTGTTTTATGTTCATCTTTATACATAGAGAATAAATTAAAGTTCCTTAAAACTTTTCTCATGGCATAACGGGAATATATGTAGGGCTATTTGATTTGTTTTAAGAAAATCTGAAACAGGGTATAAAACAGTTTTATGACACGTTTTTAAATTGGTTTTGATTTTAAAGTTTTTAAATTGTCCCTAGTCCACGGTTTCTTTTCTGTTTTGCATTTTGCACTTGAGGAAGGATGCATAAGAACACGATTTCTTATTCAACAAATTTATCATACAGCGTAAGCTCGTGTCTTTCAGTCCTTCAAATGTATTTATTTGTTTCCATGGACAGTAGATTGTTTGTGTTATGTTGCCCAAACCCTTTAGATATAAAGAATTGGGTAAAAGGAAAAATGCATCCGGGGATTTTCAAGATCAGTGTGTTCGTATATTAATCAATGTGTGCGAATGTTAATCATGTCTTGCTCAAACAGTCGAAAGAGACATCCGATCAAATACTCATACTTTTTATTTGTTTGAATTTTTTTGATGTCACACATTCCATGCTGCTCCACTTCTGAAGAAATAAAAGAAACTAACTGACGAGCCTATGTATTTGCCTTCGTAGCAGAGTGGTTACACATCAAAAAACAAACAGACAATTAGCAATGAAAAGAATCACAATCAGCAAATCATTTGCTCAGTGGACTTCACTGTTTGGTTCAAACTGAGCAAAATGTTAATTATATATATATATATATATATATATATATATATATATAATTATTATTATTATTATTAAAAAGATGACTAAAAGGCAATTGAAAAATGACATATATATATATATATTATTATTATTATTATTATTATTATTAAAAAGATGACTAAAAGGCAATTGGAAAAATGACACAAACAAGCTAAGTATGCATATATTTAATGAGTGGTGAACCATCATTTCCTGCAGTCTTGCATTATGTGAAAAGTGCAAGCAATTCCATCCATTGTAGTGACAGTCTCCTATAGGCCTCCAGCAGTGCCTGTGGGAGAAAAAAAAGTCTTTAAAACTCTGAAATGCTCAAGCCCAGCCCTCTTTTGGGCCAACAACAGTGCAAGAAAACGCAGATACTGCATACAAGATAATGGTATTATTGCTAAGTGCTATTATTAAATAATGCTAATAACATTAATAATAACGAACGCAGAAGACTCTGAAATAACTGGTCAGTTGAAATTTTATTCAGCCATGGTCATACTATTCGAGACAGACATACATAATTATTCCTGTTCACAAATTTAAATCTAAATAGCTACGAGTTCTTTAATATCAATATTGTTGTTTTGTAATTTCACTTTACATGAAATAGTGATTGATCAACCTCGTTGTTGTGCTGCTACAAGTCCCATAGACTATAGTTAACACAAATCAATTGCTAGTAAAAATAATACCAACTTTAATTTCCAGACAAACATGAGTGTTGGCAAAGAGGCAAAAATATATATTTTTTTTCACTACCCTATATTTAGCCTATCAAATGACATAACTGTCCGATGTAGTTTATAAATCATCGCAACGCTTGTAGTTCATTGTAAAATGTCCTAAATCTATATGGCATACGATTTAAGACATTAATTCAAGATGTGGTTATGGATTTCATGTGGAAAACAGGGCCATGTTTTCACCGACTCGGAGTTAGTGCCAACTCCCACAGAGCAACCTCTTTTCTACTCTTACACAGAATCCTAACGATTACTTCAGAAACACTAAGACCAAATTATGCTATATATATAAAAATTACTTACTGCTCCTTGAAACTGGATGTCTGACTTTAAGTCTGCTTATGAGAGAGACAAACAGAGGCAAAACTCTGTAATGGAGCCTCTCGTTCCGCCAGGATTTGATTCGCATACAGAGTTAGAAGGTTTAAATGTGTTGTGGGGGTATGGCTGTCAGACCTTTTGGCAAGTAAGATTGATCGCGTGCAGGCTTCTAGAACCCTTTGTATATAAGCACTAAAACTGCAAACGACTCGTTTCCCTAAAGTTTAAACATAATTCACATATATTCATCAAAAAAAAAAAAAAAAAACTTTTTCAATGTTTTGCTTCACAGAAAGTCTCCTCCCTGTGTAAAACGAAATCATTAACAAAATTAATTTTAGCTGAATTTTAATACAAAAGTTCTATACTGAACGTCAAATATTCTGTAGACTGTTAAAATGGGTCAAATGAAGTTCTGTTTAAATTTACATACATTGATTTAGCAGACGCTTTTATCAAAAAGCGACTACAAATGAGGAATACCATTAAGTAATTTATCACAGAGCAACAATATTCAAAGTAGACTATATAATGTAAGGTTTAGTAGAAGCTAGATTAGAACAAGTTAGAACAGAGGTTTTATGTGATACTATACTTACGCTAATCCTCACTGTTCAAACATTACGGGCATGCTTGGTAAAAAAAAAAAAAAAAAAAAAAAAAGCTTCTAGTAGCCTATCTGAAAACATCTGGTAGGAAGCGTTTTACTTCAAATATTTACTGAGAACGACATAGAGAGCATAATTAAATATACAGACATTGAATTAGCATTTTATCTTGCACAGTATTATATAAATAATTTAATAGATTAATAATGTATTTTAGAATATATTTCAGTGCGATCATCTACCTTACACAATGTTCTGTAAGTATCGTTGTTTTATGATGCTGTAGGGTTTTTGTCTAACCAGTGTATCATAAGAATCGATAGGCGGAACGTTACATCAATAGATTTGGGAGGAGGAGGGGTATATGTGATTCCAATGCATTTTCAGGCCACATGAGATGAAAACAAAATTCCTCTGTCAGTAGCAGGCGTAACTTATTTGGCTAATGTATTGGAGCGAGACTGATCCCCTTACTTTATTTTTGACATGAATACGCAGACAGAATGCACGTGCAGCAGGGGCAGAAGGGAGATTCTAATTCTTTATACGCACCGGCGACGGGTTTTGAGTCTGACTAGAAAGTTTCTGGGCCATTGCCTTCTTTAGCGAACACTATGACACCGATGTACATATCAGCAGCGACCTCCCTCTTGAGAGAGGAGTTGCTCGAAGAAGTTCTTCGGATCGATCTGTCAAGCTGGATCCTTTTGAATAAACCCCAAATTGCCATTGGGTAGAGGTAATCATGTGACATGACTTTTATGACTTTCCAGTCTCCTTTTGAATTCAATATTGTCAAGAGTAAGCGGTCCACATATGGCATAATTAGTTATTAAAATAAATAGTTTAAATGTTTTTGTTTTCTTTACACTCCGCATAACTTATTTGAGAGCGAAAAATCATAGACTTTAACAAAACCAAACTTCCCCTACCCGCGCTTTCGGGGCAAAAGGCAACAGGTTTACAATGAATTACGAGTTTGAGCGAGAAACGGGTTTCATCAATAGTCGGCCATCGCTAGCGGAGTGCCTTACTTCTTTCCCCCCTGTTGACGACTCGTTTCAGAAGTCATCAATCAAAAGCTCAGCGCTCACGAACCCTCACCCTCTTATCCTACCTCCTTTCGAACACACCATCCCAAGCTTGAGCCTCAGGAGTCAGCTAAGCCATGCAGGGCCCCGATACAGCTTAGATGGGGGAAGCCCACTGTACGCCAATTCTCTGACACCGGAATACCCGTGGATGCGCGAAAAGAAGACCAACAAAAGAAACTGTCCTCTTACACCAACCGGCTGCTTGACTACAGCGGGAGTCATTTGCTTCTCTCCAAAAGGTGAGTTTAGGAAAACCTAACCGAAAAGAGATGGGGATAACTAAGGTCATTTAAGGTCTGAGAGAAAAGATAAGCATCGCCATGTCCTTTGCACTATCCTCTCTCCACGCTGTTTACCGTATACAGCATATAGATGAAAATTCTGTTAAATTCTTTACTAGTTTAATTCGAATCAATAAGGTCTTTCTGATGTCTGACGTGTAATGAAGAATGATAGATTACTGTTGTGGCGCAAGGGACGCTCAGGCATACATTAGAAGATGCTCGTCGGTACCACGCACACACTGGCGATGCTGTTTGCGGTCTACAGTGTTTTTCACAATACTATTTAGTTAATCAGCTTTTTATTGCATTGTACAGTTAACATTACATTCAAATTGCGATAGACAAATACTGGGTATTGTCATGTTCTGTGTAGTTTGTTATCCTATAGGCCTATATTTTTGACTATGTTGTGTTCTTTTTTGGACTAATTTTTCCAGGCTCACCCGAGCTTCCCGAGGGCTGCTTGTCTAGTGGAGAAGGAGGTTCGCGCCGCCTGAGAACAGCATACACAAACACTCAGCTTTTGGAGCTGGAGAAGGAATTTCACTACAACAAATACCTTTGCCGACCACGCCGTGTGGAAATAGCCGCGTTGCTCGAGCTTACGGAACGCCAAGTCAAAGTATGGTTCCAGAACCGACGGATGAAACATAAACGCCAGACCCATACTAAGGACATCCATGGGGAGCTAAACAAGACAACTGTCGTGGATGATAGCGGTGCACAGAGCGACGAGGACGCCTCTATTTGTGGCCTGGTTCATGGTAGGCTGGGCGTTGTAGAAGGAGAGTCGAACTCTTTTCAAAACGACCTGTCAACAGTCTCCGGGCAGCCCTGTAACGATAACAGCATGCAAACGTTTGAAATGTTTTCTAACAGCTTTATGGACAGAAGTCTGAAAGATATTCCCAGTCAGCCAGCTACTACTCTAGACAAGGGGACAATAATACACAACCGACGTGCCATACCGGACAACTGCGGTTCCCCGCATGTTATGGACGCGGCTGTGCAGGACCTCAACATTTTTTCGACCGAATCACGTTTGTCTGATGCAGCTTCGCCAACACTTCACAAGACTCTGGAAAGCCCAGATGATATACCAACGGGTTTTTATTTTTTAACGGATTAATTTACTACAGCTGATTTACAAAATGCAAACTACTGATTATCAAAGTGGATCAATGAACAAATGGAAGAATAATTCGGGAGTTTTTAAAAGGTTTTATTAATATTTGCAAGATGGGTGTGATAAACTGACACGATTAGGCTATCATAACATGTCGAAGGTAAGCTATAAGACCAGGGCGCTGTATTCAGTAATACACACAGTATAGGCCTAATTCATAACAGAAGGGGTTTAGATTCCTTGTATTTTTGTATGTTGTCTGTTGCTTATTTTTGTAAGAATAAACACACTTTGTAAATACTACTTTCAAGACAATGTTCTATTATCAAATCAAAACACACACGCACACATAGGCTATGTTGCAACAGCAACTATTATTTATAAGTATACATGCTCAGTCGCTACGAAATGTAAACACATAATCATTACCCTTGAACCAAATTAAAATTAATAATTAGATTCACGTCAACTGGAATGTTCCGTGCAGACAATACAAAGTCTTTGTGAAGAAAAGTCACACAAAATGTGTGTGAAATGCACACCGATTTGATAGGCTATTTTTACATTTTTATTTTTAGTTTGTTAAGATTATGCTGAAACTGTGTTATTAGGGGCCATGGAATCAGCGCTAGTAAACTTTTTGGAGATCACTAAAATGGGGGAAAATATTTATTTAAACTTCTGAATGAAAGGGCACTGCGTATAGCCTATACTTATAAATATTATAGGCCTATAGTTTTGTTTTCCCTTTGCACGATGCAAATAAATATAAACTGTATAATTATTCCCACCACATGTGATATTATACTAGTATAAACTGTTCAAATGTTATATTTTAAGTCGCAAAACCGTGCTCAAATATGTTTTCTTCGCCAGAGACTCTTTGTCTCAGGCTCTTTTCTCTGCTCCGCGTGGGGAAATGCCAAGGATGTTTCTTTCCATAACGAACTCATAAATCAAAGTCTTTCAGGCAAGTTGACAGCACCAAGACAATCACTGCCTGTGAAACGTCTGCCCAAATAAGCGTTTTCACTCACTGTTTATCATTAAGAAGATTTTGGATCCTGAAGCATAACCCACGTGGACGGATATATAATTCATTTTTATTGGCGTTTTAACACCCGGCATTAGGATTACACAAAACACTCATAAACTACATATTTCATTGCGCGTGCCATGCGCAGTTTGTCTTAGTCTCTTTTAAGTTTTTTTTCTTGTCCTCCTAACCTGACTGAAATATTGTGAATGGTTCATAACCGTTATATTAAAAAACTTTTAAAAATATTTTTATATTAAAAAAATAGCATTATAATCATTATAATAAAAGCAGCATTTTTATGTTCACATATTTATACCTACACTTCCTTAACATCTTCCCGTAATATTGTCCCTTGAACTGACTGCTGTTGTTGTTTTTTGTTTTTTTGTTTTTCTTCCAGTGACGGATTCTTAGTCACATTTTTGCTTAAATGCACTGGTTATGCAGCAGTTTTTGTGTTCTTGATACTCTGGCTTGCTACAAAAAGATATAGATGGCTTCCCTTGTTTGTAAGGGACCATGATCGAAAAAGTGTTAAAAAGAGGGGACGAGAAATGCTAGGCCGCCAGAAGCTTGTGGAAAGCGCCATTTTGAGGATGAAAAAAAAAAAACCCATTGGACATCTGTAAGAAATTTCCCCTTTTCATCCACAGGGGGCGCATGTCTCCCCTGCTCCATTTGTCTAGGAGATATGAATACACTCTCTCTTGCTTATGATATCTGATAACTTTTTGACCACTGATAACAAAACACATTCAGCAAAACAAGCAATCCATTTCGTTTGTATCTTATCAGATAGCCTGCCGGATTTTAACATAAATCGCTTATAGCAGTAATAAATCTACAGTGGGCTGGCTAGGACATGGCTTTTTATTATATAAGACTCAGCCTTATTAAATTATAAAAGCATTTTAATGAAAAGATTGTAAACAAAAATAATACAATCAGTTATATAATCAGTTCATCATTTTGATACTCAAGGCCAAGCTGACAAAAAATGATGCCCACAGCCTAAATAGCCTCACAAAGCAGCGCAATTGACTCACGATATACCTGGATAATAAACCAGGAGAAAAAAGACATTCACTTTACATTATTTCCCTGTGGTTTGGAGCTCATCTTACCTTAAGCATTTCTTCAACATATTTCTCCACAACAGTATGTTGATGCTGCCCGGACGTTGTCTGTGAGACACTTGCTCCTCTGCCAGCGAATCCATCCTTTCAATGGGGGTTAAGGTGGGCCTACGTCACGTAGATCGACAAGAGGTCGGCATTTACATAAGTCTGGTCTTTAACGACAACCTGTCAGCGCAAGGCCACTTAAGATCAAGATGAGACAGAACAACTGATCACTGGCTGACCCAGCCCACGTGACTGTCACTGGTCATTCATATCACTAGTGCGCGGACACCCCCCTATCCACGACTGATTGAAGGAGGCAGAAGGGTGGCTCGGCTCAACCCCGGGTGAGTGGTGAGACGTTAATCAGTCCCCGGGCCCAAAGATCTGTCAGTGTGGCAGCCACGCGCAGAGACGCCCAGGAAGATGCTACAATGAGCACATTCTTAGATTTCTCGGCCATAAGTGGTGGTGGAGACGGAGGTGGCGGAGGCTCGTGCTCAGTCAGAGCGTTCCATGGCGACCATGGACTTTCAACATTCCAATCATCTTGTGCTGTTAGGGTAAATAGCTGCAGTGGAGACGAGCGGTTCATGTCCAATAGATCATCACAAGACGCAATTAACCCTCAGCCACATCAAGCCGGCTCGTTCCAGTCCCCCGGGACTCTGTCAATTACCTACAGCGCTCATCCAAGTTACGGGACTCAAAGTTTTTGCTCCGGATACAGTCACTATGCCCTAAATCAGGATGTGGACTCGTCTGTGAGCTTTCCCCAGTGCGGCCCTTTAGTTTACTCTGGAAATATTTCCTCCACGGTTGTGCAGCACCGTCACCATCGCCATGGTTACAGTAGCGGAAACGTTCACCTACATGGCCAGTTCCAGTATGCCTCAGCCACATATGGTAATAGTCCGGATCAGGCAAACCTTACGTTTGTGGCGGGCTGCTCAAATCCGCTCTCCCCTCTGCATGTGGCTCATCACGATGCTTGTTGTTCACCTCTATCAGATGGTGTGTCCACAGGGCAGACATTTGACTGGATGAAGGTTAAACGAAACCCGCCAAAAACAGGTGAGTGGCTGGATAACTTTCACATGTAATTTTCCCCCGATACACACTACAGCCTAAAAAGAAAAGTAGGCTACTTTACCCTGATTGTGTAAATTTGACTGAGGGACTGATATGACATAAGTCAAGATTGTGCATGCGCACTCATTTATTCATCTATTTATCGTCTCTCTTCAGGGAAAGCTGGAGAGTATGGATTTGGTGGGCAGCCAAACACTGTACGCACCAATTTTACCACAAAACAGCTGACAGAGCTTGAAAAGGAGTTTCATTTCAATAAGTACTTGACTCGCGCGAGGCGTGTGGAGATCGCGGCTGCGCTCCAATTGAACGAGACTCAGGTAAAGATTTGGTTCCAAAATCGCCGTATGAAGCAAAAGAAACGCGAAAAGGAAGGTCTTTTGCCCAAATCTCCGTCCGAACTAAAGGATGGTCTCGAAAAAACCGAGGATGCTTCCGAAAAGTCGCTCTCCACTCCATCCACGCCCTCTCCCATTCCCACGACTGTTGATGCGTACTCCTCGAATTAAACGGCTCTCACATTTGTTCTGCCAACCTGTTATCGCAGAACTGTTAGTTACTCTCGTTTCAAGGTCATTGTCAAAATCATCATGTGACATACAGAGACCATTGCACAACTTTGTTTCGACCTGGACCATTTTGACTACTCAGTGTATTTACCTGTGCTACTTTGTGTTATTGTGAAATGACTGTTAATAGTTTTGGGCACCTTGTCAAGCACCTAGATAGAACAAGTGGATTGTGCATTTTCGTACACAGTAATAGCAAATGCTGCACTTTTACACACGTCTTTGTTCGGACTTGTACACCACTTGTCAAATGCCTACCTCAAGAACCAAAAGAAATAGTGCAATATATTTAAGTAACGTATTATTAAGAGAGATTAATCAATTGTTACTCTCGTCAAAGGCTTGTTTGAAGATACTGACAACTTTTCTGGACCGTGCATAGTGTTAACCCTGATGTTGTGAATGTGTTGTGAGTTTTGCAACATGATGCGCAGTTTTTTTAAGTTGACGTTAGTCATACTGAGTTTTATCAGTCGGAGATGAAAGCACTAATCTCCGTTAGTAACATGCTTTAGAAAAAGATCAAGATACGGGTGAAATAAATGTGTGAATTAAAAATGCTCTTAACTACAATTTATTTGAACACTTGTCCTTTACTCTGGATTCTGCTAATGCCTGTTATAACCTGCACACAACCACATTTAACTCTCAGAAACATTACTGACAATGTTTGAGTCATCGATTGCATTGCATAGTCCTAATCTACCAATAGCTCACTCTCTGGCTCCGTAAGTGATGTATGCGTCCGCGCGTTGTTTCTTCCTCTGGGAAAAAGATATTGGCACATGGTAAGCATGTTTATTCACGAAAGAAGATGCGCAATGCTGTCACCGTCATTCGTGATGACAACCCTATTGACCTGTGAGTTTATCGAAGGGAAACGAAGGACAAGAGAAAAAAAAAAAGCATGAACATCGATTAAATCATCTCAACTATCGACAAGAAGTCGGTCTGACCCCATCCGTGTTGATGACGTGCGATTCCTCATATCACACATATCAGTTTTGCTTATAGAGTGTCGAATGAAGCAGTAACGGAGCAATATAAGGAGCACAAAAAGTCTGAACAACAGATCTGAAGGCCAAACATGTTCAAGTTGTTGATGCCCCCCCAACCCCCCTCTCTCTCACTCACACACACACACACGTTGGTTTTTCATGTTTTATGGGGACATTCCATAGACATAATAGGTGTAACTGTAAAAACTGTAAATTCTATCCCCTAGCCCTAAACCTACCTATCACAGAAAACTTTCTGCATTTTTAGATGCTCAATAAACATAATTCTGTATGATTTATAAGCTGTTTTCCTTTCATCTTTGTGATAAAATAACGTGTACCTGAAACACACACACACACACAACTATAAAGGCAAGAACAAACAATTGCCCATGCAGGGCACAGAAAATATCACGGATCAATTTACAAACTGTCTGTATAAAAACACCCTAAATGTTTCATTTAGTTAACGTATTTGCTTCCTTAAGTATACAGAGATTTTTCGCTATCTTCAGTACGCACACACCGGTCTTGATTGAGCTTCACCTTTACCTTAAATCGACCTGCACATGAGGGTTGCGTGTGAGTCCGTGTGGAGCCTTAGGCTATATCTTCTGGTCCGGTTGGGTAAGTTCTTCTTCCTAAGACTCGACGTATGTTTGTAGATGTTTAAAACAATATGTATTTTCTTTACTAAAAACACTGCTAAGTAATAGTATTCAGTTTAATAATATTAAATGAGAGAGACCTTTTCCATTCAACTTTATGAATAAGATTTTTCTATACATTTTGGGACATTGGGCACACCCGGGAACGCGCTAAAACTACTTTGCACTGTTATCGATTTTATTTGTCCTAATGCTGAAGTGATTAAAAGTCAATAACGCAAAAAATGCATTTAACAATAGTAATATATTAAATATGCATGGTTACATCGAGTTAAATTTCATAACGTTACAAAGTTATCCAAATAATTATATCATATTCATAATCATAATAATATCAAAATAACCATAAAAATGAACATTTGACAAATAGGCCTAATTTACAGTTATATAAAACAAAAAGCAACAATACAAAAGCAAACATACAAAGCAAAAATTTAAGGAAATAAACCCAAGTCAATTTAAACTCAAGTGGTCTCCATGATGTGATTTGAATGTCTTCCTGTTGCGTCTCTAATTGCCAGACTTAAGCAGGCTCGTGACTGTGAAAACATACTTTGTGTTATTGTGAAATGACTGTTAATAGTTTTGGGCACCTTGTCAAGCACCTAGATAGAACAAGTGGATTGTGCATTTTCGTACACAGTAATAGCAAATGCTGCACTTTTACACAGGTCTTTGTTCGGACTTGTACACCACTTGTCAAATGCCTACCTCAAGAACCAATTTACAATTTACAATTATATAAAACAAAAAGCAACAATACAAAAGCAAACATACAAAGCAAAAATTTGAGGAAATAAACCCAAAGCATATAATCGCATACATGCGATTATATGCTTTGCCGTTTAGCCACGCAAATAACAAAAACTGGATCCAAAAAAGTTAGAAACGTCTGTGTTATCTTCGTAGCCTATATATATATATATATATATATATATATAGGCTAAGAAGATAGCACAGACGTTTCTTACTTTTCTTAGCATATATATATATATAGCTATAGGCTACGAAGATAACACAGACGTGTCTTACTTTTTGGAAGATAGCACAGACGTTTCTTACTTTTTCTTAGCATATATATATATATATATATATATATATATATATATATATATAGGCTACGAAGATAACACAGACGTGTCTTACTTTTTTGGATCCCGTTTTTGTTATTTGCGTGGCTAAACGGCAAAGCATATAATCGCATTTATGTTTTCACAGTCACGAGCCTGCTTAAGTCTGGCAAATATATATAGCGCCTATATATATATATATATATATATATATATATATATATATATATATATATATATAGACTATATATGTTTTGTGATTAAAAACTGAAATACGTTAATGAAATGTTTATTACATTGAGACAATTATTATTATTATTAAAGTGATATATTTATTTATAACATTGATAATAACATTGAGTTATTTACGGCGAGAATGATAAGGGAATTAAATATCAAATGAAACTTTTAAATTAAACTATGAAATTAGCCTATTATATTTAGTTATTAAACAAAAAAAAAAAAAAAAATAACAAGAGCAAATTAACGAAACAGAGCGGTCGTGAAAATAGAATACAAATGAAAAATAAAACTAGAACTCATTTCTATTCACTATCCCATAGTAATAATAGTAATAATAATAATAACAACAATAATAATGTTTATGTTTTGTAAAAATGTTATTATTGTGGTAAAAATATATTCTTTCATGTACATATTTATTTAAAGAATAATTGTTGCGGAGTTGCATTTAATGCTGACCTGACCCTCGAAAGAAAACCCCGGGGTCATTTAACATATTTTGTTTAGTGAGAAATAAAATTATTGATATCTTCACATTGAGTGTGCTATCATATTATATTCCTATTCTAGATCCCGTGATTTATATCTTTATATACAACAAGGAACTCAAATTTACCAAAAATCATGACATGCAATTCTCTATATATGGCTTCATTCATGACAATCAATAAATGCACCTATATGTACTATTTAATCTACCTATATAAACACTCTCCTATTTTTAATAAAATATTTGCCAATTAAAATTCACTTCTATTGGACTGAAAATTAAAATAAAGATTTTATGTAGATGGCTGACCATTGAATTTACCTGTTCTGTGAAATAAGCTACAACACTGCACATATACAACATGCAACACATATACTGCACGCATTGTCCCATTTGATATCACGTTTCCTACAGTCTTTTTCTTTGCCTGTGTTTGAGCATGTTGCTGAAGTAAGGTGGAACACCTGCTGGTCACTTTGATTATTATGTAGCATGGTCATCTAATGCGCTGTTGCGGTTCTGATGGTAAAAACTAATGTCTTGATCCTAAAATTCATTCATTCTTTTAAAAAACTATTGCTCTAAACCACAAAAATGTGCTATAGTTTTTGTTTGCTTGTTTGGTTTATTAAAAGTAACTTTTTCAATCACTTCTATTATTTTCTCTTCTTTTTTTGTGGTAAATATATATATATATATATTAAATAATTTACCCACTCTGCAAGTATGATTTCTAAATCATTTAGTTTTTATCCTGTTTGACTGTTTCCTGGTGTGACTGACACTTTCTGACTCTAAAGGCAACATACTTTAGAGTCAGAAATAATCAAGCCAGCAAAACAACCTAAATCCTAACCTAATTTAAGTGGTAGAGTATTAAGCATAACACACACAGAGACACTCCAAAAAATACATGCTTAGCAACACACACATAGGTAAAATGCACTTACTGTTACTGTTATTTTATTTAGGCCTACACAAAGCTAAGAAATACTGGGACTGCAATGCATGAAAAGACTTTTCTTGTCTCTGTTCTTTTCATTATGTTAACAAAGAATGACATCTTTTTCAGAGACAAGCATGATAAGAAAGGAATTGAAATAAAATATAAAAAAAATATTTTGATAGTTGTTTTACAAGGATTACATGCTTAAACAGTGCTTGTGCTACTTAAAGTTCAAAAGCATACGAAAACATCTCCAAATGTCCAGCTGATAATGGAACTGGACCGCACATGTAGAAAGAAATATAGAAGACATGTTGTCTCAGGTTTATAAAAAGACCCTCACTTATCCACAGTCTTTTTTTGTGTTCTTGTGATTATGTAGTCAACCATCCTTTCAGTAAAACAAACTGTACTGTAATGATAACACAAACAGAATATACATCAAATTTCACTCTCATTGTCATACATGAAGCCTATAATTTTGCCTAAAATTGAGGAGAGCCAGGCTGATATCAGAAGAACATTACAGAGGGGTGTTCAAGCGAGAATCAAAAAGAGGAAGAAATGGGGGGTAGAGAGAGGCAGACAGAGTAAAAAGGACAGAAAGAGAGAGGTCCATCCATCACACTGTCTTAACCTCAGAGTGACCCCAGCCTGGCAGCCAATGAGGCACCTCTCGTCTGTGCAGGAGATCGGGTAACCGTGGAGATGGACTGAACGTTTTAGCATGCTCTTTTTGTGCGATCTGTCAACACCTCCCAGAACGTCTCACTACAACTTAACTGATGTGAGTGCCACTACTTGATTGACTGGATCCACAATAACTTAAATACACAAAGCATCTTAGATTATATCCATATAAGGACACAACCATTTATATGAGGGAAAAAAGCATGCGCACATACACACACAAACTAATAGTCATTTTAGAATATTTCTTATCTGAAAGGTTCATGCTCAAACTGATCATAACTTTAGGAATAAACTTGTTTGATTGTGTATGGCAAGAATATTTGTAGGGCAAAAGTTTGAGTCATATGCCTGAGGCTGTTGCTGAAAGGAGTAATCGTGAATAGACAATTATCACAATTATCTGAATTACAGCCTCCTGATTTTTAAAACTATATACAACTTTTGAAGTCAAAATTCCACAGAGCTTTGAAATGTGTTTGAAGGAGCTTCTGCGAGTTCATGTTTGCCACATATGGATAAACAACTTTTATAATATAATATAATATAATATAATATTGCTCTATTAATGCTCATCATGTGAAAATAGCCTTCAGTGCAAGAAAGAGGTAAACAAAAAGGATAGGTGATGAAATGTGGGGAAAATTTCCATAGTCAGTTTTTCCCTACAAGCAAAACTGAGGTTCATCAGATAATACTGATTCTGTTTCAAGTTCAGCTCACCTGCACCAATTAGCCCTGAGGAAACAGGCTTCCTCCCTTGCAAAGCATTCACACACATACACAAGGCATACACAAGATCAAAATGAAAAATGACGCTCACATGCCTTTTGACAGGCCAACCATTTAAACATTGTCTATGCGGATTTGGTGCAATTTGTTCTCTGTGTGACAAATTGATGGTTTCTTTTTTTTTTTTTTTTTTTGCTGTCATACATGTATAGGGATATGGAGATTTCAGCTATCAGAAGAGTAAATGTAATCAATCCATTTACGAGCATATGCAGTCCTTATATATTAAGGACTAATGAAAAAATATATACTGCATATAGGCTTAGATAAGCTTCAGGAAATGCATTTGTTCCATAAGGTCATATAAAAAAAATATGAAGACTAGTAAAATGATGGTCAGTTATGCTTATTTTAAGGTATGGTCTTCAATCACCAGGATGAATGTAGGGGTCGAGCTATGTTAGTGTTATCATTTGTACATCATGGTTTTCAACAACTGTTTCTCTGCTCCCTATTAATGCCAACAATAGTCACACTGATAGTGTCTGAGTAATAATGATATTCTTGTACTCAGAAGAATGGAAATGCAGCCCAGGGCAGCTATGACACTCTATGAACTGAAATATCATGTCTTTTCACACGCCTACTCACTCTCACACTAAATGTCATTTACAAAAAAGAGAAAGGCAAAGATAGACAAGCTGTCAGACATCTACAGTGAAGCTATGCAAGGGTAATTATTGTCTGTCCCCTCTAGGCAAAGTCAAGTTGTACATGACACACACCTGCATGAGACTGGAATGAAATGCAAACTACATCTCCCACAAGGCAATAGGTGTTCGTAGCTAACTGGATGGCTTGGATATGATGGACAGGTTACTAAGCTGAATCATCACCAGGTGCTGATCTAGACTTGGAAGATATGGCACTTAGAGACATTAAACTGGTTGGTCTTACAAGTTCCGCTATGATGACAAGTACCATAGCAATTAGTGGATAAGATAAATAGATGGATTCTTAAAGGGATAGTTCACCCCAAAAATGTAAATTCTTTCATAATTTACTGACCCTTGTGTCATTCCAAACCTGTATGATTTTTGTTTTTCTGTAGAACACACGAGAAGATATTCTGATTAATGTTTCAACTGTTTTGTCTATACAACGAAAGACAAACATCATTGGACCTCACTGACTTTCACTTTATGGAAAAATAACACTGAGATATTTTTCAAAATCTTACTTGCATTCGATAGAAGAAATAAAGCCATATGCGTTTGGAACAACATGAGGGTGCATGAGTAAATGATGACAATTTTCAATTTTGGGTGAACTATCCTTTTAAGTCATTTAAAATCTCTGTATTTATGGTAGTAAATATGGCTTGTGATATTTTTGGCCATGATCCTCAGAATATATGCCTAGTGACAATATGTTTTAAGTTATCAACTGTTGAGAGGTCTGCGATTAATAGAAACCTTCTGGCAGTTTCTTCCCTTTTCTTGCCACTTAGTTATAGGCTAAATTCTAGTGGAATTTAATCTTACAGACAAATAGCTCATCATGAAGATGAGCAAGCTAGAAATGCTCTTCTGCTGTTTTGTTTAGTGTTGGGCCAGAAAGCCTCAGTAGGTTTCTTGTTTTTAAATACTTTGCATAGACAGCCTAGGTCTATTTGCAGATCCTGACCTCTTTGGGCTTTTAGGCTCACACCTGTGCACTATTATCTCCCCACATTATAATTTGTGCAAGTGATTCCCGGTACAAGCGAACATTTAATGACAGAGCTGTCTTTACCCTGACCATCACTGCCGGACGTTGGCAGGGATCATTCCATCGGAGCGTGACGTGTCACCCATGTGTCTGTGTGGCTGGTGATGTGATCTTTAGTCCCCTCATGATCTATAGACTGGCATTTTGGTCGTTTAGACACCAGACCCCAGCTTGCATGCTAAACACTCTGTCAGCCAATATCCTGACAGGAACTTAACGCAGTCACGGCAATACTAAGACAGGACAGGGAGAGGCTGAAGACACAATCGCCAATAGCCAAATGGCATCTGGCTGCTCAGAGTCAAATTATGTGAAGGAGGTCAAAAAAAAAAAAAACTTCAGAAAGTCAGTTTAAACAAAAATACCTATTGTTTGATAAATCTATTAATCACTAGAGATTAATCAAGAGATTATATTTCTGCCTAAAAATAGGTAGAAGAACACAGAGGGAATGTAATAGCTAACATTCTTGAAGCCGTGTGCATTGATGGCTAACTGTAGTTTTACATTTATGATACTTCATCACAGTGCATTTACTATGGTCAAAATACACAAAACCTAATTTGTCTTTCTTTCTTTCTTTCTTTTTAATATATACACAATGACATTGGAAGTTATATATACTGACCCCTGAGCTACAAATGTCCCAGATTTTCAGAAATCAACTTAACTTAACTTACTCTCTTTTTTTCTGTTTTTGTATGATGATAAGGGTCTGAGAAACGGACAGGGTGTGTGTGTCCATTTCAGTACCTTTGGGACCTTCTGTCCATCCCTCCATTGACACGTCCATGGAACTGTGAAGTGATCTAAATGCGTGGAGGTGTGCGCGCACATGTCTGAGCCTTAGGTCAATAAAACCCTCATCAGGGATTCCTTGGCTGGAGCTTTTACATAAACAGCCGCTTAGTGGGATTAGCATGGTGTTAGCCTGTTAGCTTAGCGATGTAAACAGCGGTTTAATCTTTTCCCAATGTCTCAGGGGGCTGACCAAGATGACCAACATCTCATTAGGTTAGGATATTTTTTATTATCCTTAGGTCACTGGTTCACATCACGACTGAGAGGGCCTGTTTTGGAAAAGCAATCAATTTGTAGTTAAACGAGAAGGTTTAGGCAGAGATATTCCCCTCACACTCCACAGTTACAACATCCTGGATTCAAATCTTATCAATAATATACCTATCAGTCATTTAAAAAAGTAAAATACACGTTAATAAACATTAATGTACAAAACACATTCAAACAACCAAAACTTTCCCTATCTAAGAAGATGCTGAAGGCAATTGTCTGTGTTGGGATAACAGGTCCTCACAGGGTTATAAAGGAAAAAGGAACAAAAAAAAAGCATACATCTGTTTATTCTTAAATTAGCTTTGGGTGTTTTTACTGCTGGCTCCACAGTTTTCATTGTTAATGTATACTAGTGGAAGATATAATAGCTCATGCTTTCAAGACTGATATTGTGTGACAGGCCAACACGAGACAGAGTTAAATTACATGTTTTTTCTCCTAGGAACCATCTTAATGATTGAATGCTCCTAAACTATGCACTGTACAACCAACACCACACCTCTGAAACAGTTTCAAATGGGAATTTCTTCAAAGCCCTGCAGCCACATGTAATGCAGAGATGGAGGTAATACGTTTCATACATTTTGGAGACCCACAGTGACTCTTGTTGAAGTTTGCAGCTGTGATGTCTGATGCCTTAGGGAAATGCCTCATTTCAACCTCTCTTTGTCTTTTGAATGATTATTCGTTGACGTGGTTTTCATGCAGAAAATATCTCTTTACTGTACTTTGCAGACCCTTGTCTCAACCATCATGATGGTGGATTGTCCAGTATTTCAAATATTTTCATTTCTAGTATTTTTGTATACTACTAATTTTCATTTACTAATATCAGTATTCAGCATTAAGACTAATACAGTGTATGCATGTAACAGTAATCTGTTGGAACATTCCATCATCTGTCATTCTCTCATACTCTCTCTTGTTCTACAGGCTCGTATGACACATTACAGCTCTTGAGTACAGTTATTTATGAATTGAAATGGAGAGACTGCAAATCAATTACTGCCAACCAGCCCGGAGCTACAGTTGCTCTTCCACTTCCTTTTTTGATCAGAGCGTATGTAAATGTTTTGCTGTGCTTTGCCAGGATGTTTTTTGTGTGTGCATGTATCCATGAGGGTACTGTTTTGTAAGGGTGATATCCATTGCGTTCAGTGAACCATGAGAGGTCATCACTCCAGTGGGTCATGACCTGAACAAATATTTTCTGTATTTCCTTTCCTCTAACAATTCCAGTTGATAAAAATAACACATCACATCATGTTAAATATACAGAGAAATATTATTAGGGTGAATTGAGGTTGATTGGGATACTTTTTGCCATTGAGATGACTGGGAAAAAGTGTCTGAATTCACTCCTATATTATTCCAGCCTGCTCCAGATATACAAACAAATTGCTATAAAAAAAAAAAAAAATTGTGTAACTGTTTTCATGGGCTGTGGTTTACTGGTTGTCTCTGCTATATTGTATATCCCACATTAACAGCATGTTATAATAACTGCAAAGTAGGATTATTATGAACCTAAGATAATTATGATACCATCAATACACCATCAGAACATCCTAAATGTGCTAAAACATCACAAATTCTATTCTAAAATACTACAGAATGGAAGAGAGTACAGAAAGAGAGCAATACTGCCCCTTGTGTTGACAATACATCATAATAGCAAAGATCCTTTGAATTTGCCTGAGTGTGTGCTTTGTAAATGAAGCATCAGTACTTTATAAACAGTGCACAGGCGAAGTGATGCAAATGGTAACAGACTTTTTGGTCAGATGTGTCGACATGTTCAATCTCATCAACAAACACATCCTCTCACCCATAATATTATTTGTTGTTTCTGTAAGCCATATTGATATTGGCTTCATAGAGGTAGACACCTTGATCTTATGAATCGGATGTTGTCTTTTGTGTGTGTGTGTGTGTGTGTGTGTGTGTGTGTGTGTGTGTGTGTAAATAGAGGTAAGTTCAAGGTGTGTGTGTGTGTAAGAGAGGGAATGAAAGTGCCTAAGAGATGATAATGTGAAATAAAATATATAACACATCTTGTATATATAATATAATATATAATATATGAAAATCAGAATGTGACACTGAAGCCACCAAATAAACATTTTAAATATACACCATCTAAATAAAAAACTATGTCTTAAGTCCAAGGACATAGAGAGGTTGTAAAGGACCAGTATGAAGGTCTCTGTTTATATTCCAGCTCTCCCCCACATGTATAAGGGCTTGTCTGTGGAACACATATGTTGTCTCACACTGTGAAGTGACCAGCTTGTGTTTTGAAGGCATCACACCCCACCAGGTTCACACAGGGGTCAGGCCCCAGTCTTCACTCTCATCCCAGCTGTGATGGAATGGTACCAGGGCATTGCTATGGCAACCTGCCACTTCTGCACAAATAGACAAACATAAGAACATGCAGACAAAAGACATTATAAATATAGTCTGTTTGGTATATTTGGTATCTGTGTGTATTTTTGCATGTGTTTGATTTTTTTAAAGCCTATAACCTTGAAATTGTGTAACAATGTAACACAATGTTTCGCTAGACACCTCTTTAAAACATTAATCATTTCTTTCAACTCAAAGCAAATAACAAATCACCTCTGTAAATGTATATTCTGTAAAATGGCTTCACATTGCCACTGATACAAAACAACCTGCTTCAGTAACACAAACCCAGAACACTCTGTCAAAATGCCCCATTTACACCTGTCCCACCAGATTGCACGTTACCTTGACAACCAATTTTTGACAAGTCTATTTTTCCATTTGTGCTGGAATTACAACAGATGGTGCTTTAATTTGAACCGTTTCACCTCTATTATACAGCTCTATGGATACATAGTGGAAAGAAAGGGCAGGACACAATACTTTAAACTTTGCCAAATTTGCCTTTTTCACAACTAGACAG
Source organism: Hypophthalmichthys nobilis (assembly GCA_037950665.1). Classification (NCBI taxonomy): domain Eukaryota; kingdom Metazoa; phylum Chordata; class Actinopteri; order Cypriniformes; family Xenocyprididae; genus Hypophthalmichthys; species Hypophthalmichthys nobilis. The sequence continues at coordinate 20,718,824 of CM075483.1, forward strand.
AGGGAAATAATGGTTCCAAAACCTTTTCAGAAAGTAAAGCAGTTGCTGCTGGTGCTGACCCCTATAGGCATTTGTAGTAACTACATGAATGATTCAATGGTCAACTAAATGAATAATTGTTTGAAAAGAATGAACTTAAATGTGATTAAATGCCCAGTTTGAGAAACACTGAATACTCTTACGCTGTTTAAATTTAAAATTATTGCCTTTATCTTACAATGTTTATTTCAATGCTTAGATCGGTGGTTTTGCATGTCTCCCTAGTCAAACGCACCTGATTCAAGTCATCAGCTTATTAGTAGAGACTCCAAGACCTGAAATGGGTGTGTCAGACAAAGGAGACATGCAAAATGTGCAGTGTTGGGGGGCCTCCAGGAATGTGGTTGGGAACCACTGGCTTAGACTATTCATTGGATGACTAGTTAATAATAATAATAATAATAATAACAATAATAAATATAGCTGCAAGCACCAATTAAGGTGCCAAGCACAAAGAAGGCACGATAAGTCATGCCAGCCTGGGAGCATCAGACCAACTGCAACAATGAGCAATTAAAGGGGTCATGACATGAGAAATCAAATTTTCCTTGATCTTTTGGTATGTAAGAGGTCTTTGTATTATTAATGCATCCTGCAAAATCCATAACTTAAAACATATTCATCATCAATAAAAAGCATTTATATAATCATGCTGTAAAAATGCTTTGTTTGTGATGTCACAGGGGCACAATCATTTGCATATGACTGCCTCTGGAGCAACAACTGCTACTTTTATATCATCCCATCGTTGTCCCTGCCCACTGGTGTTCAGTCAATGAGCAATGAGTGGATCTAAAGTAGTTGTTTATGATAAAATTGTGATAATAACAAGATTGCGGTGACACGCAGACGTTGTGCTGTTCCTTGCTGTGGAAAAACATCATCTTTGCATAAGCTGCTGGAGGATCCCAATGTCAGAGAAAAATGGATTCAGTTTATTCAATATATTAGGGTGAATTGAGGTTGATTGGGATACTTTTTGGCATTGAGATGACTGGGAAAAAGTGCTCCATTCAAAGTGAATTCACCCCTATATAATTTCAGCCTGCTCCAGATATACAAACAAAAAGAAAAAAAAAAAAAACTACAAATTTGTGTAAATGTTTTCAGGGTCTGTAGATTACTGGTTGTCTTTGCTATATTGTAACATTAACAGCATATCATAATAACTGTAGGCTTTAAGTTGCAAAATAGGATTATTATAAAACTCAGATAATAATTAGGCTATGATAGCATGGTACCACCAGAACATCCTAAATTTGCTAAAACATCACAAATTCTATTCTAAAATACTACAGGATGGAAGAGAGTACAGAAAGAGAGCAATACTGCCCCTTGTGTTGACAATACATCATAATAGCAAAGATTCTTTAAATGTGCTTGAGTGTGTGCTTTGTAAATGAAGCATCAGTACTTTATACTTCATATATTTTTAACGAATGTCCTAGTCACACCAGTGTTGACTTGAAAGTTTGTACCGTACATTTTACCAGAGAACAAGTTGCAATCTCATACTGGCTTTACCCAAAAACATTTGTTAAAAAATCAGGCTGTGCCAACTGTTCTGGAATTAGCAAGGACCCCGCAAACTGTAAGTAATGTATTTCATTTTTAAACCGGTAACGACAGTTAAATTCATAATGAATAATCCTAGTATTTTTACATCAAGAACGCTCTCTTTATAATGGCTAAAGCTGTCGATCACGTAGCGCGAGTTTATCTGGACACTTGCCAAAATTCCCATTATAATCAGTGACGCTCTTACACTACATAATGAATTTCTTACTGTATTTACATTGTGTTTGTATTGTTAGTTATGATGAAAGCGCATTTCGTGAGTCTCATCTGCTCAATGTTCATCACTGCAACCATCCATGTGATGGAAATAGATCTAAATATAATGCAATAATCAACACTTTTCATGATTTGAGAGGGTTCCACATGTAATACTTATTTCATATGCAAAGATGTCAGCCAATCACAGCAGTTGGTGTTTACACTGAAGTCTCAGTGTCAATATGCCAAAGTATTGCAAAGATACAGCCTCAGAGTCATGAGATGATCTGACTCGAATTTGGTGAAAATAAAAAAACAGTCTAGGTGGAGTTCGAAAGGTTTTTAAAGAAAATCAAAATGGCGGACATGAAGTTCAGACAACTATGGCAAAATTGGTATCTATGTTCTCAGCATAACCCAAGGAATTTCATTACAATAGGCAAAATCAATCAAAAGCTATAGCATTTTAAAAAAAAATGTCATTATCACTTTTGACCACAAAGTGGCTCTGTCTCGAAACTTTCTGAGTACCTTCAGGGCATGGTGACTATGGCACAAACCCAGTTTCATAAGGATACGATGTTCATAAAATATAGCATTTTACAACAAAATTCTAAATGGACGATATGGGGTATCTTTCGACTTGGTAATGATAAATTGGGTATCATTTGACTCCACATGCTGCACAGAATCTAAAGAGACCATTTTTGGCCAAACTGTTCTGAAGTTATAGGCAAAAATAGCCATTTTTTCATATTTCCTGACCACTAAACTTTGCAGGTACCATCAAGGCATGGTTGTCATAACACACACCAAGTTTGGTCTGAATATGGTAAAACATTTTGGAGATATAGCCTCACATCAATTTTGGCATGCTCTTTGTCAAATTAACTTGTGTGTCATTTGAAAACGGTTTGACAAATGAATTCCATAATATTTTGTCCCATGGTATGAAAATGATCGGGTTAAATTTTTGTGAAAATCAGAGCAACGGCCTAGGAGGTTTTTCGGAAAAGTTCAAAAGTTATTAGCATAAACGTGAATGCAAATTTGGATAGTTGGTGGTGCTAGAGGGATTGAGTTAGAGGCTCCAAAATCACTGTGGTTAATGTTCAGACTGTCCTCCATCTGTGTACCAAATTTCATAACTATCCCGCGAATGGTTTTATAGGCTGCTATAGACTTCCAGAATGGAAGAAGAAAAAGAAGAAGACGACGAAGAAGAACACTAACGATTACAATAGGTGCCTATGCACCTTCGGTGCTTGGTCCCTAATAATAAAGCTTAAAGTTACATTTATAAATGAACTATTTTGTCAAATTGCATGTTGTTTATTCTTTTAATCAACCACTAAACTACATGCACTCAGTAAAAAAGATTTTATGCCTATATTTGATTCAGACATTTTTACATTTTGGACTCCAGCCACATCTTATATTAAAACAATTTATAAGGATATAAGTCACATGGAATGCCTGTGAACAGAAGATAGCTAGTGTGAAAGTAGCTAGAGTGCACTCCCAGAGTGCACTATAGTTTTTCTGGTTGTCAGCAAGTATACACTCCTGTCCTTTAGTGTGTGTGTGTGTGTGTGTGTATGTGTGGATGTCCAGCATTCAGCATGAATCTTAAATTATTCATCCTGTCAGACTCTCCTACTCTCCCAGGCATCACTATGGAAACTGCTGACCAAGAACTTTCACCTGTCCCCATGGATACCTTCTCCCTTCCTCTGATGAGTCAACACGTCTGCCTTATGCTCCTATGACACACTAACCTTTATACATTTCCACATATTTGTGATTTTTTTGTGGATGGATGTTCATTAATTAAGAACATATTCTTTTTTTCTTATTCAACACTATTAATTTACATTTACATTAAACCCAATGTAGAGTTTTAGGTTGTTCTGTGCCATAACATATGCTCAACGTAAATTGAGCATTTAGCAGTTGCTTATATCCACTATGAATACAACGAATGATTAATCTAAAGAAGCAATAAACACAAGAAGTGCTATTAATACACAGTCACCACTCACTTATAGTCATGAGGGCACGTAAACTCATGGAGAAGGGTGCGGAGCCTGTGGCAGTCCTGCAGAGAAGCACCAATGTCTTAAAATTGATGTGAACCGCAACCGGAAGCCAGTGCAGAGAGATAAACAGCAGTGTGGCATGGGCTCTCTTGGGTTTGTTGAATGCAGTCAAGCCGCTGTATTTTGGATCATTTGTAAGGGTTTGATTGCGAATGTTGGAAGTCCAGCGATAAGAGCATTGCAGTAATCCAGCCTAGAAATAACAAGGGCCTGGAAGAGAAGTTGTGTTGCATGCTTACCCTGCTGAAAAAACCAGCATATGCTGGTTAGGGATGTTTTGAAGCATGGCAGCTGGTTTGAGTTGGTTAATACTGGTCCTTAGTTGGTCAAGTTGTTTTGGACCAGCTCATGACCAACTAAGGACCAGCATAAAACCAGCTCAAACCAGCTGCTATGCTTCAAAACATACCTAACCAGCATATGCTGTTTTTTTTTTTTCAACAAGGCTGTTGGGAAAGGCCTTGATGCTGTACATTGCACCTGCATGATCGTGCTGTAGTAGCAATGTGGTCTTTGGAGGTCAGCTGGTCATCAAAGATTACCCCAAGATACCTGGCCTTGAACTTGATGGGATTTTTGTTGATGAACCTAGCTGAATGGTAAAATTGTGCTGTTCTGACGGGGTGGCTGAGAAGACAAGAAGCTCTGTCTTTGACAGGTTGAGTTGTAGGTGATGTTCTTTCATCCATACTGAGATGTCCGCCATGCAGTCTGATCTGTGCAGCTACTGTGGGATTGTCTGGTTGAAATGAAAATTAGAACTGTGTATCAACAGCATAACAACAGTAGGAGAAACCATGTGCCTGTAAAATGGGTCACAGGGATGTAGTGTATATGGAGAAGAGGTCCAAGAACTGATCCCTGGGGTACCCCGGTGACCAGATACTGTGTTTTGGATACTTCCCCTCCCAAGGCAACCAAGAGTGGAGCTCCAGTGATGACCAATGATGGACAGAAGGATCTGATGGTGAACAGTGTTGAAAGCTGCAGATAGATCTAGCAGAATGAGAACTGATGATTTGGAATCAGCTCTTGTTGCTTTTTAACATAAATCACACTTCAGTGTTGAAAAAAAAAAAAGAAAAAAAAAAAACCCTGCTTAAATCAGCCTAAGCTGGTTTGTTGATCTTAAACTGGCTTCCCAGCCTGGTCAAGCTGTTGTTTAGCTGGTTTATCTGGACAGTCACCAGGTTTCCAAGCCTGAGCAGGTGAAAAGCACCTAAAACCAGAAGAGACCAGATAAAATGAGCAAAGCAGTTTTGTTTGTTTTTTCTTTTCAGCAGCTTACCTTTTAAATAAACCCATTTTAAAAAGTTACTTTGTTTTGGGGAAGCAAACTGAGCTTCATCTGAGACTAAACTTAAAGCTATTAGACTAAATAATTTTGTCAACCATGATTCTTCATTTAAAATACATTTTTAGTTTCTGTATGTTAGTATGCAGTTTTTATAGCTTGCAAAAGCAGTTAAATCTGTCTTGCATATGTATCAGAAACATAGACTGATTGTGGTGCTTTTTTATTTGTTTGATAGGAGAGGAAAGTTATGGAAGAGGGGAGAAAGAATGAGACATAGACCGTAAAATGGCACAGATGAGAGAGAGAGACAGAGGATGAGCTTGAAGCCTGTTGAGACCCAAACACCATCGCGGATTCACTTGCTCCTTATGTGAGTGTGTGTGTTCGCCTGTGTTCTTTGTGAAGTGTGTGTGTCATGGGGCCTCTGATTCTGACATGGCTCATACATCACAACTCTTGAGTGTGTGTGATTACAGAGGGAGGTTCTGAATGATTTATCACTGGGCTTTGAATTCTATGCTCCAGACACACACACACACACACACACACAGACCAGGACTCCAAACTCTAACTCAGCCAACCTCCCACATACAGGACCCACCTGTCCAGCTTCTCTGTGGACCATCTTTCACATTAAGGCCTTGTTGCATTTGAGCACAGATGCTTGCTTGCATACATGTCCATATGAGCACATTCACAGCTGTGAATAACACAACAAGAAGAAAAGGAATAAACCAGGAGGAAAACAACTATTTTAATTTATCCTTATTTGTAAAACCCATCTTTCCTTTATGATCTATTATGTTTTGAGCTTGTGCCTGGATTTGTGGATTTACAGCATTTAAAGCTCAAACAACAGAGAATGGCACTAGCAATGCCAAGGTCTTTAATTCGATTCCTAGGGAATGCATGAACTGATAAAATATATACTTTCAATGCAATGTAAGTCGCTTTGGATTAAAGTATCTGCCAAATGCAGAAATGTACATTTATGCAGAAGCAGGAAATTATTTACAATTAAAAACTAAAGTCAGTTAAAAACACAATTTATTTTTAGTTATTATAATTTTTATATATTTTATTTAAATTTGAATCATTATCTAAAACAAACGTATACATTTTACCCCCAATGATTTGTATGCCTGGAACTGCATTTCTATTCAAGGACAACTGCAAATCAATGGATCATTTGGTCATCTGGTCAGTCATTCACCTGATCTGTTTGTCAATATACTAAAGAAGGTGTGAGGAACCAAAGCACAGGAAAATCTCAACCAGCATGTTTGAGGAACTTTAGTGACTCCACATGTTTTATACACATACAACATGCATGGTCAAAGCTGGAACAGTGGGAGTGTGGGACTATGAAAGTGTGTGCATGTGCATGCACGTACGCGCTTGTGTGTGTGTGTGTGTGTGTGTAATCACAACCATACTTCTTGTTTATGCCTTTTGTATCCAGTTCCCTAATTAAGGCCTGGGGCTCTGTCACTAATGAACACCGAAGTAATTAACAAGCACTCTGACAGAGCAGCGAGATGTTGATGGTCTAAATGTGTGCGTGTGAGTGTATATGTGTTCTATTGCCCTAATTAAACCCAGGGGTTCTAATTAGCTGATTAGCTAACAACCATCTTGTTCAACAGGAAATATTACGCAGAGAAAACACACACAAAATGTCTTTTGGTTGTAGTGACTAAACATTTCAAAGGCTGGAGCCCTTGAACCTAGGAACCTCAGCATGACTCAAGACACAAGTATGTTTTTATGTAAAACAAATCAAACATCAAACAATTATAAGTTAATTTTGTGATTGTTTGTGACCAATAATATAAAGTCTGGTGCAAGAAAATACACTGCAAAGTCTATGAATACAATTCTGTTCTATGTTTATAATGGAAAGTTTTCACATTTCTCAGTACTGCAAGAATGAAACTTTTTCTTTTGTCTCTCCTCCTCTCTCTCTCTTCTTCCAAAGTGTGTTTAACTAGTGAGCATGGACAGATGTGGTCAGGGATGCAGAAAAACATTAGCACAGTTATTAAGAGATTAAATCCCATCTCTGGCAGACTTGTCAGCAGCACAGATGGAATCACACACTAAGGTAATTTGACAGTTTCACAGCTTGACTAAAAACAGAAAGAGTTCCTGCATGGTTCCTGATTCAAATTCTTTTCCTCATCTTTTTTGTCCAAAAAGTGGCGGAAATTTAAACTGAGAGAAATGCTGTCAATTTAAATAGTGTGACTATGTCAGACCAACGAGCTTTTGCCACCTTCATTGAGCTACTGAGTTGATCACTATCAATCTGCCACTGCCTTCCTCTCTCTTCCAATTTGGTCTCTTACATTTCATACAATGTACGTTCAATAAGCCCATTTATCTTGGACAAAGGACACTCCAACTACTTAACCAGGGATTTATTTGACATTAGATGGTACCAAGGCCAAGAGGGTATCTCAAATTACAATCATCATATTGCACATGTCACAATAGTCATATTAGCCAAGCAATGATTGAAAGATTTCATTAATGCATCAATATGTGAATGTTAAATTCTTCAACTTAATATGATATATTATACATAAGCTTCTGAAAATTTTAAAGTACTTAACTAATGTAATATTATGCTAGAGTGGAAGGACATAAGAGAACTTATGAGGCTAGCGGCAAATTACATGCAACCAACTGTATCATAAGTTACTAGTCCAGTACTTTAGCTAAGACTTCCTCTCATACTGAATCATTATCAACTGTTTACTTATAAACTGGAAGAGTATCATCTTAAATCATTCTAATATATTTGACAACTTTATCACTACGACAATTAATCATACACTCTCAGAAAGAAAATGTACAAATCTACCGTTTACCGTTGGTACCGTTTATGCATGTGCATATTAGGACCTTAGAGGTACATGTTGGTACCAAACGTGTACATATTACTACCTAAATGGTACATATTAGAACTTTTTTAAAGGGTAACGTCCCAGTAGCTTTTGTACCTTTTCTTATCTGACATTGGATATTCAGCAAGGTCAGATGTGTTAACACATTTTGGAATGTACAAGAGATATTTTTTTTCTGTCTCCTCAACTTTCTCATTTTGTCCCTATGGAGCTATCCAAAAAACATGACCCAATATCTCAGTGGTGTTATTGGGCCATTTTTAAGCATGGTTTAAAATAAGTCATCAGGATGCAACCAGGCAAACCAGGTCACAGCCAGACACATTCATTACCAGCAGGAGCAGGTGATCAGGGTTCACACGGGACACAGAAGCTTTCCGATTACCATGATTTAAAGTGACAATGAGTGCTTGAAATGTCTCTTTCTCTAAACCAAAAACTTTTCTCTGCTTTTCCATATATAAATGTTAAGGCTATAATGTCAAAATATTAAAGAAAAGGTCAAACTTATTTCCATAGATGCAAATACCTACAATACCGTACAAGTCTGCATTTATTTGATCGAAAATAAAGTGAAAACAGCAATACTGTGAAAAATTATTACAATTTAAAAAATGGTTACTTTATTTTACAGTGCCATAATTAAATTGTAATTACTCAGTATTATTACTATTACTACTAAGTACTATTAATTAACTACATGTACTTACTATAGAGTTAGACTTAGGATTAGGGTTTGGTTTAGGGTTAGTTACTTGTAATTATGCATAATTTTCTGTTTTTACTATAGTAAGTACATGTAGTAACATGTGACTACAGCACTGTAAAATAAAGTGTAACCAAAAAAATTATTATCATTCAATATATATTTTAATATATTTTACAATGTAATTTATTTCTGTGATGGCAAAGCTGAATTTCCAGCAGCCATTATTACTCTAGTCTTCAGTGTCACATGATCCTTCAGAAATCATTCTAATATGCTGATTTGATGCTCAAGAAACATTTCTGATTATTATCAGTTTTGCTGCTTCATTTTGTGGAAACCATGGTATCTTTTTCATGATGAATAAAAAATAAAAATGAATAAAAAAGTTCAAAAGAATCTTGTAACATTGTAACATTGTAAATGTCTTACTGTCACTTTTGATCAATTTAATGCACTCCTACTTCTTATGATAAACCATTCTGTATACATGTACAAATCAATATGTTTCATGATACTGTATATAATTCAACACTAGAACAGTTTCTTTCAGTGTTAAGGCTACATTTAAAGACCCACAAGCAAAGAATACTAGTTATATATAAAGCCAAATATAAACACTGCATTCTCTAGCGGTCATCAGTGCGCTGTGGTTTACCTGCACAACTCTCACTATCTGGCCACTGTTACACACACAATGCGAGTGGGTGTCTGTTTATCACAGCTGACGAGCAACAAAATGCTTCATGAAAAACAAAGCGCAGATGATGAACGAACGACAAGGAAGCACAAAAAAATTAACGTACAGTACTCAAGAGTAAATACAAACAGCACAGCATCTCCAGACAATCTATGACACACAAACCCAGTTTTACTCATATGTGAAGCGGAATCAAAGCAGTCTCCGCGTCTGTTTTCAGGCCTTCCCGCTTAGCTCTCTCCAGCGCTGGAAAGCTTTTCTAATATTAACATGGGTCCTAAAGATCTTGCCCAGTCATAACCCTTCATTCCAGTGATATTCTTTTGAGCTCTTTTGTATTGTGTCTCATCATTTCTTTTATTGCAGTTTTTTTTCTTTCAAATCTCCCTCTTACTCGTTCTGTCTCCTCGACCTTTATAGCTACACCCCCTAATGCTGATTGGTTACACGTTTGTTGTTGGTGTCGGCCTGACTAATTTCCAAACAACTTTAAATCTGCCTATTTGCCTGTTTTATTTTATTGTAATATTAAAAATATGCCCTAATACATTTATATGCCCCAATAAATGATGTATTCAAAACCAAGCATTTTGTTGCTTACTGGGATACAATATTAAATACACACTATGTTCAAATATACTATACTACATTTGGACATCGTATGAAAGCCAGAAAGATTTTTTTTTCCTTTCTTTCTTTTTTTTTTGAGAGAGAGCTTTAAAATCCAATCACTTATTAATGGCAAACAAAAGTGTATAGTGTAGGGGCCTTTTACTACCTATGCGGCAGTGGGGTCGAGGTGGGTGTCAGATGTTAGTTTCACATTTACTCCACTAAAACCACAAAAGAAAGACAAATTACTGTGCTTATTCCCATAAGAAACCACAGAGGAAGAGAAATGGACAGTTTTATTTCGGCAAGGCTCACGGAGGAGGAAAGATCATTATATTCAATTCCACTGGAAACCACAACCGTCTGAAAAATGCAGTTAGAGCTGTTTATTGCCAACATTACTATCTACACACACACACACACACACACACACACACACACATCGAGTTTGAGGTGCTCAACAGTTGTCATGGTGATGGCTTAGGATGCATTAGCTATGCAGGAAACATCTTAATTAATCTTGATGATGACAGTGTGACTGTCCTTCCGGAAAAGTCCACATCGATTCATAAACAAACCATTGAGCTTCATAATGAATGATGCAGTGCTGCAGACATTAGCCTGTGAATAATTAATTAATTATTTTGTGAGATTGTGAAATAAGATGATGATGTTCTCCATCCTAAAAGTATGTTAATTTTCTTAGATATCACTTTAAACTAAGTTTCCTCTTTTTTATCATGATTTCTCTTTCTGTATCAGAGGCATACTGATTCATCAGTAAGATCAGTCATCAGTTCTGTTCAGTATGGATAGGAAAAGCCTCCAGCAACAGAACTAAAGTGAACTAAAATAAACATTTAACATCATAATTGCAAATGACACAATAATCCAACCACATTTAATGTAGTAAAGGAAATTAAAAGGTATTTTACTGTTTAAACAGTTATAGACAAACTTTGACATACACTTATAAGAAATGCAATATTCTGATGAGTTATAGTCATGAGCTACAGTAAGAAAACTAAATGTTTGAACACAAAAGGAAGAAAAGTTATATACCAGTGAGTCTAAAAACCTGTAGGTTTAGGTACAAAGAGAGAGAGAGAGACAAGATAGAGAGATTATTGGGACATGGCTTTACAAAGTAAGCCAATTTACACAAGCAATCCTGCCTTGAATTAGCAGGTAATGACTCAATTAGCTTTCATTTTTGCACAGAGGAGATTTGGCCGCATAAATTAGCCTGCATTCATCGGCAAAGTGTCAGTAGCAAAGGACAGCTCACAAATACTGCAGCCAATCTCTGTCACTGCCACGACAGTGCAATATAGACGTCTAGCCGGACTTTGTGTTTGAGCCGAACGGACCGGTGTCACTCAGAGTGTGACACAGGAACGGAAGGGGTGCCCAGGGGACGGCTGGTCGCCGATGCCCTGAAAAGGTCAACTTGACACAGGCAGCTTCCCATCGACCTGTCCCCCGTCCGGCCAGTGGAAAATCAGATAAACTTAAGACCACTCATCGATCCTCAGATACACAGCACAAATGTTGGCCCAGCTCAAATATCTTCACGGTGCATATCATTAAGAAAGAGTTACATACTTTATGGATATGACAACGAACTGAGAAATAAGGAGTAGGAAGAATTAAGCATAAAAAAGAAAATTTATCTGATTAATTGCTCCATTTCCATGTGTAAACCTGAATGACCAGATGGTCAGAAACTAATAAAGACGTTCTGATTGGGACAGACGGTATTTCAACTAGAAGTTATCTCAAGTTAACACGGTTTATTCTCCTGATTAGTGCTCTCCATATGTTCATTTTAAGTGTGTAAGGGGAGAATTTGTGGACAGCAGAAGGAGGAGGTTATTACGACAGGAAGCCTGTGCATTCAACGGAAGAAGCTAGACCACCACTCTGCTTTTATCAGTCCTCACACCTTTGCCTTTGTCAGTGTATGTGTGTCTATGTATAATTTTGAAAAGCTGCCTGATAAACTGTTTCTTTTTGTATTCCATGCAGAGCAAAGGTTTATGACCCTTTCTGTCAGTCTGACGAAAGTCATGTGTGCATTATTTTCAGTCAACTTCTGTTATCTGCACGAGAGGAAGAATCCAGCAGGAGTGTTGATGTGCATGTACTTGTGTGAACATACATCCTAGTTTCTTGGTTTTCTGTATACATATAAATTATGTCTTGGGGAAATGACATCATGAACTTCATGATAGCAGGTCAAGGTTACAGTCATGGCATTGAACACACACAAACACACATGCCCAGAACATCTCATGTGACTGGTTCAGAGCAGCTGGTGCTGCTATAATTTAATCAGAGTGTCGTCACTTCATAGTTATGGCAATTAACAGGACTTATGAGCACTTCTGTTTTCATAAGGCTTGAGTATCAAACAATGTGCAGATTGGCGATTCCAAATATAAAACACAGATGTGCATGTTTTATGTGGTGTGCATAAAAAATTTAATTCCTAAAAATGGAAAAGGTTTCACACTTTCTTGTCCCACATGGAAATATCTGGGTTGAACTTTGACTTTGATCTATGTTAAAGAAAAAAAATCAGATTTTGGGGGTTCATATCTACGCAGGTGAAAAAAAGTACACTTCGATATACTTAAAGTGCTCTATTTTCAAGGACTAATTTTGTACTTGTACTAAAAATTCTTCTTTAGTACTTCTCAAGATAATCTTAAGGACATCTAAGTGTACTCAACTGCACTATTTTGAGACACCATAAATATGAACTAAAATGTGCTTTTAACATACTATCTCTGTATGAAAGACGGGTTCAAATGTACCACAAGTGGTAACTAAATGCATTTTTAGTTAGTATGATAGTATGTTAAAAGCACATTTTAGTTCATATTCATGGTGTCTCAAAATAGTACAGTTGAGAACACTTAGATGTTCTTAAGATTATCTTAAGAAGTACTAAACGAAGATTTATTAGTATATTAAGTACAAAATTAGTCCTTGAAAATAGAGCACTTTAAGTATATTATGGAAGTGTACTTTTTCACCTGGTTATTAGCGTTGAAGCCATCTTTATGATACTTAAAATTGTCTATTAGCAGATTTATGGATTTAAAATGTACATTCTTTCCACTCCAGGAAAATGGGCTGAAAATATTGATGACTCCATCTGCACTGCACAGATTTTGGTCCAATCAAATGATCTCTAGAATGAGAATATCCCTCTCTCTGCAATTGACCACCAAGTAAAGGTTATTAGCTAATCAAAAATGGACATTCTCTTTGATAGCACATTAGCCAATTTAAAAAAAAAAAAAAACTTACAAAATACAGTGGGATATATTTATTATGGAATATGACAAGTAATTAATAACTAAGTTTGATTTATGGCTGTGTATATAATGCCTATTCAAATAGTCTATAGAAAGGGAAAAGGGGAGCATTCAAGATATCTGTATAATAACTAGCATCTTGAAACATCACCAGGGTGTTTTCACACTCCATGTGAGAATTATCATTTCTCCATGGCACTGGAGTGAGTCGAACACAGCCTGTCATTTTTTCCAATCATGGAATCATCTTAAAATTATAATGGGCTACTCCAATATAAACGGCACATTCTCATTAGACATTTCGTGGCTGCAATGTCTGCGTGCGCTGTGAAACACTGAAATTAATGGGGGAAAACATATTCCGTCCATAAGGTTAAGTGTTCGTAAATTTCCGGAGCATTTGTTTATTGGCATGCCTCAGTTTAAGGACCTTATTTAGACGATCGCAATACTACATGTCGAGAGCGATGCATTTACTACCTCGTGGCAAATTGAATTATAGTTTGATGTGAGGTCGCGCATCATCACACTCGGAGGCGCGCACTGAACTCTTCACCTGGTAGCGCGCAGCGCGCCCCCCGCCTTTTCCTTCCAGTTGATAGTCTGCGTTAAATGTTGTAGTGTGACACCTAGTGGTTAAAGGGAAGAAAATCATGCATGGTGAAAAGTGAATGCGTTTGAATGAGTGTTAAAAATGTCTTCGCTATGGTTTGCAACAGCAATTCGTATATAAATTTTAAGATAAATCTATTCTCGAGTATCATAATGATAATTTTTTGCAGACATATGTGTTGTTTGCAAGTCTGTTTAGTTCTCTGAAGGTTGGTCTATATAATTTTCATACATCACTCTCTCGCGCGTACTCTATTATATTTATCAAGTTATTTATAAAATATGTAATATGTTTTCTTTCTCTTTCGTTAATTTTTATTTTTTCCAACCCCCCTCTCTCCGTTATTGTTTTATTTTTTAACTAATATTTGGTAGCTCAATTCAATCTATTCTTTTTTTAAATGTAAATGTCTTTATTAAAACCAGGCTAATACTGTTTTGATACTAATATATCTATGACACTCCAGATACAATGGAATAGAATACGAACGGGGTAGACCAAAAAAAAAAAAAAGCACTCTTGTTGATTAGATTTTGACGTGCACAGTTCTTGGTCAATATTCCATTAGGTGGCACTAGAGATCTTATATTGGACTATGAAGATTTGTCAGCATTAAGATGAGGACTATATCAGGAGCTAGAGACTAATTCACTAGAAACAGGTTTAACCATGTTTTGCCTTTAGGTGGGTAAGATAAACAACAAAACATTAATACTTATTCCATGGCCAAATTAAATTTATGTTCAAAGTTAATCTACTTATGTTTGAATTTGGTCTTTTAGTGTAACAAATACTATTAAACAGGATAGATTGTGTGGCTTTCTGAGAAACTACATGAATATCAATGGATGGAATCATTCTGTAATTCTCAATAGCTACTGAAGCTACACTATTTGAAAACAATTAGTCTTTGCATCAGGGTTATTGCTAAAAATTCAGGGGACATGCAGGGACAATTTGTATTTGTATTAGGCCTCCTCTCCCCAAGGCTGGCGGGGCCTGAGATAGTTACTGTTTTTGTAACGAATAATGAAAATGACAAGACATGGCTCAGTAGCTAAAACATGACACGTGTTCTATGCAAATGAGAGACACAGATTCTGAGAGCTCTACGAGGATCTCCATTTGACTGCATGTGTCTCTGAATGACTTGAAAGATGTGAGTCAATGATGCAGGCAGCAGCACTGAACTCATTCGCTACTCACATCCTGTCTGACAGACACTCCATCATTCTGACAGCTGTCGCTTTATCGGCTTCTGCTTGGCACACACCCATAAACACACAGACACACACAAACTGCCTGTTGTATGAAGGATGTGGATGTTAGAAATACTTTAGAAATAAAATGGAACTGTTCTCATGTTGACGTGCTTTCTTGTAAATATTTATCTGTGTGTGTAAATGTGCATGTGTGGGTTTAGTTGGCTATAATTTGGGGGCAATTTTGTTCCCAAAAATTCCTTCTGGGAACATCCTCAATTACAAAAATGATTCATATATTAAATACATAAATATAAACTATAAAAAATAAATCTTTATCAATACCTTTTATTGTATTATAGGGTAAGATGGGGGAAGATGCCGCCCTTAAAAACATTGTGCATTTACTTTTAAATTGTAACATGTAAGTTTAGCATGTGCAGGATAATGATGCATCAGCCATTATAGAAAATAAATAGAAACATTTGCTAATTTAGTTGTTATGGAACAAAATGTAAAATTATTCAAAGAGGCCTTCTTACCCCACTGTAGTAATGTATAAATTACTTTTTATATAATTCTTATATATATATATATATACAGTGCACAGCATAAATGAGTACACCCCTTTTGAAAGTCAGCAATTACTCAATTACTTAGAAGACATGTCAGGGTTCTTTAGTGATATAATGTTCCAGCAAGTGTACAAAAAAGTATAAAACTCCTATTCAGCTTACAGAAAAAGCGTAACTGACACGACGCCAGTTTACACTTTCTTCGTACGTTGAATACCGAAGGCGGTCTGGAGGAAGCTGGATATTTTACTTCATAACTTGTTAAATATGGATATATTTTTTTTACACAAACGCAACGCTTCGCTTCAGAAGGCCTTTATTAACCCCCCCGGAGCCGTGTGGAGTACACGTTTATGATAGATGGATGAGGATGGAAGCACTTTCTTCAGCTCATACTCATGACCCCTGTTCACTGCCATTATAAAGCTCGAATCGATCAGGATATTTATTAAAATATCTCCGATTGTGTTCATCAGAAAGAAGAAAGTCATATACACCTAGGATGGCTTGATTGTGAGTAAGTCTTGGGCTAATTTTCATTTGAAAGTGAACTAATCCTTTAATGTAAAATACTAAATCAACTATTCTAATTAAAATTGTATTTTGACAATTTAGTTTAATAACTGAATACCCAATGACAGACAAAGCAGAATCCCAGTAAAAGAGATTCATCTGAAAGGTACATTTATTCTATGACTTATATACAGGCATATGAATATTTTCATATTTATTGCCCATATTTGAATTGAAGATATGTCATGATAGCAACACTATGAATGCAAATTTAAAGGGGGGTATCACACACAGTTTCTGCCAATCTCATGTTAATCTTGAGTACATCTAGAGTAACAATGCATCCTTCATTTCTCCGAAAAGTCTTTAGTTTTGTCATACTTATAAAAGATAGATACGCTAAACCGAGTCTTTCCGAAAAAAGCCGAGATCCTGGAGGCGTGTCTGCCATCAGTGCCGTGGACGGAGCTAAAGAGTCAGGAGCGCGCGCAGCTTCTGCGTAGAGATCGTCTGCTAGCTGCGACATCATTATAAATACAAAGGGAACAAAAACATTCGTGTTGTTAACATTATATGCACTTGTGCACCGATTGCCAACAAAACACAGACATCCGATGCAGTTTTACTCACCACCCCCGATCTGCAAATCCAGCATCGAACTGGGACTTGTTTACAAAGTATCATCACTGAATTCCCGGGAACAAACAAACATACGTGCACAACTCTGTTGCTGCCTCGGAAAAACAAACTTCATCCTCTGTTCCCTTAACGCTGGGTTCTTTGGGAAGCTGAAAAAGGTAATATTTCCCTCACAACCAAAAACACACTCCTTTGGTGACAGGAGATGCGTTTCATTTCGGAGGCTTCGTCCTCCGGAGGTTGCATTTGAAGGCTGAATACTTCATCAAGGATGTCTTATTTAGGAAACCGTAATAAAATTGACTGATATTCATTGTGAGGTGTAAAATACTGTAATTTCTTTCTTACGTTGCAATCTAACGGTTATTTTTCTTAAATAAGACTGCCTCGATGATGTATGCAGCCTTCAAAGGGTGCAGCCCCTGAATTGGGACACAGCCATTGTTGAAAAATCTCTCGGCTTCGGTATCCCTAACGAAACGCGTTCATGGGCGTGCTCTTGCTCTGGGTGATGTGTGTGCGCACGCTTATCAGGGAGAAGTGCCTATACAAGGAATTCTGCTCTCTTTTGACGTCATACAGGACATATTCAAAAAAAAAACTCTCCGAATCCTGTACCGAAACTGGAAGTAGTGGATTTGGCACAGAAATACTCCGTCATACGTCCAACTCGTGTTTTGAAACTTTGGCCATGTTTAGCATGAGAATTCAACTCTTTAACAGTGTAAATAAGTCAGAATGCATGAAATAGCATTACACCCCCCCTTTAATGATTTCATTCAACTGTAGGTTTTAATGAAATGTACATCTACTTCATGGAAATACTAAATAATAATCCCATTAATTACAATAAGCGCTTTGGTCCTTCTGTGGTCCTAATTTTATCTTTTTACTTCATAATAAAAACTATAATTTGTACTCCACAAATCTAAAAACATCAATGTGTCTACAAATCTAACAAATAGACGCAAAAACCTATAATATTTAATATAATACAATGTCATAGATCATAGATAGTCTTTTTATCTCTTTAAAATTGACATATTGCTAATTAATATTCATCTTTTAGGTTTTCTGATGATATGATCATATCATGATCACATCACATCATATTTCATCACATTTCAGATCAAATCTATGTATGTATGTATATATATGTATATATATATACACACACACACACACACACACACACTGGATTCCATTTAATATATATATATATATATATATATATATACTAAGATATATTAATTCAATCAATTTTGATTTAAATGTTATATTAATATATTACTTTATTATACTAATTTTAGTATTATGTATGAAAAAAATTGATAGATATATTAGGAATGCACAATATATTGTTATCATTTTGATTATTGGACCATATTACAGATTTATTTATTTAACGATATCTGTCAATAGTAGATATTTAATTAATAATTTAACAACACTGTTAAATGTAATCTTTAGAAAATCACAAAATACCACTTTTTTTAAATGTTACACATTACAATGATGTGATGCCTAAATTCACTTATTGCATTTAAACTTTTTACTGTTTTAATTTAAATTTATTTATATAAAAACAACAGAAGTCTATGCTATGTCCTCTTGCTTGTTTGTGCAAAAGACAGGCCGCTCTACATGTGGCATCACACATCCCTTTAGGCCAGGGGGCTTGTTCCTGTGTCCTGAACTCTTCTGTCTTATCTCACTTTCACTTTACCTTACTCTTTCCCTCATGTGCTCCTCCTCTAGCTGTCACTCTCTAAGCTTGCTCGCTCTCTCCTTGTCTATCTCTTTTTTTCCTCTGTGTTTTATGTGACTGAAAGAGAGAGCACAGTCAGCACAGGAGAAGTTAATGCTGCACTATTATAGCTCTGCCACCTATTGGGGGAGCCTTCTAGCTGCTGACAGGGCAGTTTTACGCCTGCAGAGAAGCTGTGTCTGAAAGAATCTGCCCTCTGAATGACATTGCATACTCATTGTAAATGTATTATGATAATGAGCTACAGAACAGCACATTGTAATTATTTCGACAACAGCAGGGGGAAGCAAGTTATTAAGCTCATTCTGTTACCGCTCCTCCCCCTCTGTATTTCACTCTCCATATCTCAGTCCTCCTCTATTTCTCTTTTTCTTTATGAAAACTTCAGTTTGAAAAGGTTTAATCAGCAAGAGCAAAATACAAACATATTGCTGGAAAAAAACACAGATAGCCCGCAACATGTTGTAGTGTTTGTGTGTGTGTGAGAGAGAGAGAGAATGAACATGTGTGTGTGTGCACATTTAAGTGTAGAGTGATAGATGGTCGACAGGCTACATGGCAGCTCATTTCCTCCCGACTGGCAGAGAAAGATGTTACGGAGTTGCCACAGCAACTGCAGCCTGTCAACTTGACAGACAAAAAGATCTCTCTCTGTCTCTCTCGCTCTCTTTCTTTTGTTCTCTCCTTCCCTCTTTTTTCCCTTCTCAGGTAGGTGATGAAGTGCTGCCGTGAATCAGAGGATGACAGATTGATGGGAGATTTAAAAGGCTGCTGTACAGCCTAAAATTCCTATTTAAACTGACCCATGAATAATGCATGTGCTCTCGCCTTCACAGACACACAAACACACAGAGACAGAAAATCTGCACAAGCTCTTTTCTTGTCTTAATTAAGCAACGTAGTTATACAATATGTCAACTATTATTTTGCATTTTATTTGCATAATCACAAAACTGCACTAAATATTTGCAGATTATTGCAAACATTTGCAATTATTTACAAAGTATAACAATTATTTATTCATCACAATCACATCAGTTTTACCTTTTTGTCCAAAATAATGCCCATGCTGTGACTGGTCAATGTGGTGTAGCCTATATACTTTCATTTTCACATTTGCAATCTATGCTATGAAGCAAAAAAAAAAAAAAAAACTGCTTTTGAATGAAATATATTTCCTAGACGTATGTCTGGCTGCGAATGGCAGTAGTTTTATTCCCACTCCACTGAACAAATCATGCAGAGACTCTTACCTTTAGGTCTTCCTCCAGGAAATTGACCCCTCCCCTCTACCTCCACACTGCTAGTGCCCTCTAGTGGTCTGGTCGTATTTCATGTTCTTCATGCCTCTGAAAGACCAATTTGTCTTGTTAAACTGTTTAAAATTAACATATCGCTAATTGCTATTCATCTTTCAGGCTTATCATTTTCCGATCATATATTTAAAACATTTTTATAACTTGCAATTTATGTCTCAATGGATGTATTTTTGGTACAACGATTAGAGAAATTGTACGTCTAAATCCATGCACTGTAAGTGAAAATGTGCTGCTGCTAAAATTACTTCTGTTGGTGTAATCCATGTCTTCAGGTTTTTTAATATTAGGAATATTACATAGGCTATTATTTTTGACATGAATAGAAAATGTAATTTAAATGTTACCATCATTGACTATCACCATCACCAAAGCACCAAATATAAACAAAAACACTGTTTCACTTGAAGGAAAATTAAAATGCAGTCCTTAGGTCCATAATGGCCACATTTAAGTTATTTTAAAAGATATTCAAGGCTTCTAGCATCACAAAAACACTCAAAGGCTGAGAATAAACAGTTAATCTGCCAAAATAGCTCCACTTTTGCATTGACCCTTTTAATACATCTTTATATATCATATTTGTCGGTGATAGCCCACAAAAGACCTCCTAGTAACCATAGCCTGCTGCCATTTCATATGCCGCGATATTAAAAGCCTTTTAATTATTCGCTGACACTATGTAGCCCTAAAGAATATGCCCCACAACCTCTAAAGGCCCGCGGTCATATCGCCACGGTCATGAACTGATTTCACATGAGCACGCAGAGACAATTAAACCTCATCTGCCGCTTTGCCTATCTGCTGCGCGGGGCTTCATTTAACGACCATTTGTCTCCGTGATGGATTTCCTATTTTTACCGACAGCAACCCAGTCGAGGGACGCGTGAATTATAGATGTGGGGGGCTCAGCAGCTCGCGGTGAAATACTGTCAGGGTGAAGAAGAGAGAGAGAGGGCTCTTGCAAAAAAAAAAAAAAAAGTGGACAGCGGCTGTTTTTTAGCTCACGTTTTTCCTCAGAAGGACGTTTATCACCCGGGTCGCAGGAGTTGATGTATCGTCGTGAGGACGAGCGAAAGAATGGCAGCGTAATTATGGCATTAAAAGAGAGACCGGACACAAAGCGAGAGGAACGTAATTTAAATTGTTTTGTTTCCCTGGAGCTGGATCCTGCCCTTGAGTGACACACTGAAATTGGAAGCAGTTATTTATGTCTTCACACTAATTGGAGAATTTAATAGGCTAGGTCTCTGAGAAGCAGTCTTGATTTCGTCTGTTCAGTAGGCCTAATAGATCGTCTGTTCCTTCCTTTCTCATTTTTCTGTTTGCCTGTTTCTCTCTTCTCTTCTCTTCTCTTCTCTTCTCTTCTCTTCTCTTCTCTTCCCTTTTTCCTTTTCTTTTTTTATAGTGGTAGCCATCTGAGTGATGTCTGCCATCAGGACCCATCTGTGCTGCCCAGCCCACAAATGAACGTCATTTCCTAAACTTGTCAAAGCTGTCATACTTATTCTATTTAGCTTGATGTTAATCATGAATTCTCTTTTAATGTATTCTAATTGAACTGGCTGTTCTGCAGCATGTTTATGTGTGTGTCTTTCTCCCATCATGAATCTGAAGTGAAGCGAGAGAGGGTTAGTTATTAGAAAGCAGAGGGGGTAAAACAAGGAGAAAGCAGAACAGATGGTCTCCTTCGTCTTTCCTCTCTGCGTCCCTCGGCCTCTCTCCGCCATTAGTCACTCAGTCGGTTATGCACATTTGCTCTTCCTCTGTCTCTTTCATTATCAAATAGGAAATAAGATTACATTCTGCTGCCTTGCAGCTGCATCATGCGTACGTTCATTAATATGTTTGTGCATGAGTCATGACTAACAGCCATTACAAGTCACTTTGTTACATCATTAACTAACCATGAGAATAATGTTTGGCACAATAAAAGCTGCTGTAAATATACTTGTATTTATTGGGTACTGTTGTGCAGTGTGAGGGATTGCTCATGCCAAAGAGCAGCTGTAATAGAATCTATAACCTCTTTAATGAGCGTTGAGTCTGAGTTGCACTTCAAGATAATGCTCATCAGTATTTTTATGCAATGAAAAAGTAAATGAAGGTAAACCAGTGTCATCATTAAGGGGAAAACCAGAAACACTGTACTGAAGCTGTGATAAAAGTACATGATTCCTAACCAGAACATTTACATTTAGTCATTTAGCAGAAGTAGCCTACATACATGTAAATTATACTTAATTTACTGTTTTGTTATGTACTATGTTTGTTATATGAATTTTGCAGACCTAGATTAATCAGTGTAAACCTACATAAATTACAAATACTCCCCATCAGTTATAATTCTGTTTGATTTTACCACAGCTGCAAAGCTTGCTGGGTATCAGCACCCCATTATTAAAGGGGTGGTTGATTATGATTATACTTTTTTAACTTTAGTTAATGTGTAATGCTGCTGTTAGAGCATAAACAACGTCTGCAAAGTTACGATGCTCAAAGTTCAATGTAAAGGGAGATATTTTCTTTGAAAGAATTTGCTGTTTAAGGACTACAACAAATGGCTGGTAGGGACTACAACATGCTTCTTCCAGGGTTAGTGACATCAGATTCTCCAGCTTTGTTGTTGAGCAACCAAAGCGTGAGTTGTTAAAGCTCATTTGCATTTAAAGGGACACACAAAAATGGCATGTTTTTGCTCACACCCAAATAGGGGCAAATTTGACAAGTTATAATAAATAATCTGTGGGGTATTTTGAGCTGAAACTTCACAGACACATTCTGGGGACACCAGAGACTAATATTACATCTTGTAAAAGGGGCATTATAAGTCCCCTTTAAAGGAATATTCCAGGTTCAATACAAGTTACAGGGATAGTTCACCCAAAATTGAAAATTCTGTCATTATTTATTCAACCTCAAGTTGTTCCAAACCTGTATGAATTTCTTCCTTCTGCTAAACACAAAAGAAGATATTTTGAAGAATGTCGGTAACCAAACAATTGATAGGCATGGCCCCACTCACTTCCATAGTAGGCCTATTTTTTTCCCCATACTATGGAAGTCAGTGGGGCCCATCAACTATTTGGTTACCCATATTCTTCAAAATATCTTCTTTTGTGGTCAGCAGGAGAAAGAAATTCATACAGGTTGGGAACAACTTGAGGATGAGTAAATGATAACAGATTTTTCATTTTATAGGTGAACTATCCCTTTAAGCTCAATCAACAGCACTTGTGGCACAGTGCTGATTTCCATATAATTAAAAATAGACTTGTCCCTCCTTTTCTTTTTAAAAACCCCAAAATCTGGGTTACAGTCGATCCAGGAACATGTTGCACTTGGTGAAATCATGTTCTGCACTTTGCAACAAAGTGAATGGGGCCAATCTGTAAACATTAACACATACACTACCAGTCAAAAGTTTGGACACGGTAAGATTTTTAATGTTTTTAAAAGAAGTTTCGTCTGCTCACCAAGGCTGCATTTATTTAATTAAAAATACAGTAAAAACAGTAATATTGTGAAATATTATTACAATTTAAAATAACTGTTTTCTGTTTGAATATATTTTATAAAGTAATTTATTCCTGTGATGACAAAGCTTAATTTTCAGCATCATTACTCCAGTCTTCAGTGTCACATGAGCCTTCAGAAATCATTCTAACATGCTGATTTGCTGCTGAAGAAACATTTATGATTATTATCAATGTTGAAAACAGTTTCTTTTTTTTTCAGGATTCATTGATGAATTGAAAGTTCAAAAGAACAGCATTTATCTGAAATACAAAGCTTTTGTGACATTATACACTACCGTTCAAAAGTTTGGGGTCAGTAAGAATTTTTATTTTTATTTTTTTGAAAAGAAATTAAAGAAATTAATACTTTTATTCAGCAAGGATGCATTAAATCGATCAAAAGTAACAGTAAAGACATTTATAATGTTATATTTCAAATAAATGCTGTTCTTTTGAACTTTCTATTCATAAAAGAATCCTGAAAAAATATATATATATTGTACACACATATTTTGTACAATTGTACACAATAAATGTTTCTTGAGCAGCAGATCAGCATATTAGAATGATTTCTGAAGGATCATGTGACACTGAAGACTGGAGTAATGATGCTGAAAATTCAGCTTTGATCACAGGAATAAACTACTTTATAAAATATATTCAAACAGAAAACAGTTATTTTAAATTGTAATAATATTTCACAATATTATTGTTTTTACTGTATTTTTAATTAAATAAATGCAGCCTTGTTGAGCAGACGAAACTTCTTTTAAAAACATTAAAAATCTTACAGATTCCAAACTTTTGACTGGTAGTGTATAAAAGTATATAGTCACAAAACTTTTAGTAAGAACAATAATATTTTCTGTGTAAAACTCTAAAACAACCATACAAATAACATGAGCAACATTACAACTCAAACGATACACAATTTTCACAGTGAAAATTCACAGTGCTTTTATAAAATTGTAAGCTTCACATTTCTGCTTTGGTTCAATTATTTCCATTTTAAGTGCTACATTGTAACCTTTGTGGAAGCAATCCATCTTATTTGTCTTTGCACCTCTGTGAGTTGAAGTCAACAACATCCAATATTCCAGTAACTCTTTTAAGAATGTTTATTAACAAAATTAACTGCAAACAAAAATTTTACACTTTCAAATACTAATGGTCATTGCAGGAGATAACATCATCATCATTAAAGGGTTAGTTCACCCAAAAATGAAAATAATGTCATTAATTACTCACCCTCATGTCGTTCCACACCCCTAAGACCTTCGTTCATCTTCGGAACACAAATTAAGATATTTTTGATGAAATGCGATGGCTCAGTGAGGCCTCTATTGCCAGCAATGTTACTGCACCTCTCAAGATCCATAAAGGTATATAACAAATTTTAAACAGTTCATGTGAGTTCAGTGGTTTTACCTTAATATTATAAAGTGATGAGAATACTTTTTGTGAACCAGAAAAACAAAACAATGACTTTTCAACAATGTCTAGTGATGGCCGATTTCAAAACACTGCTTCAGAGCCTTATGAATCGAATCAGTGATTCGGAGCGCCAAAGTCACATGATTTCATCAGTTTAACAGTTGATGCGTGATCCGAATCACTGATTCGAAACAAAAGATTTGTAAAGCTCCGTAGCAGTGTTTTGAAATCGGCCATCACTAGATATTGTTGAAAAGTCGTTATTTAGTTTTTTTGGCACACAAAAAGTATTCTCGTCACTTTATAATATTAAGGTTGAACCACTGTAGTCACATGAACTGTTTTAAATATGTTTTTAGTACCTTTATGGATCTTGAGAGGTGCAGTAACATTGCTGGCAATAGAGGCCTCACTGATCCATCGGATTTCATCAAAAATATCTTAATTTGTGTTCCGAAGATGAACGAAGGTCTGAGGGGTGTGGAACAACATGAGGGTGAATAAATGACATTATTTTCATTTTTGGGTGAACTAACCCTTTAAGTTATATTATTGGAGCTCAACATTTTTGGAAATATTTATATACATATAAATTCACAATAATTGAATCTGCATCTATATAAAGAAATAAGTAACTTGTGGCTCTTACAACCTTGATTTCTGCTTTTTAAAAACTAAGGCTGTTATGCTACAAATGTAGCATTGATAATGCTAAATGATAAGATATCCAGTATTAGTTAAAAATGAACACATTTCAAATTTGACGTTGATGAGGGGGTACATGAGCCATACTGACGTGGCTATGTGAGTACATCAGACAAAAAGGTTGGGAAACACTTGTATATAGCCTACACTTTCGTCCGTCCACCCATTTAAACTGGCCGTCAAATAAATCACAAAAACCTTAAAAAGTAAAGTGCACAATTTCTCACTCACTCTTTTTCTTTGCCTTTTTATTTTATGGGTGATTTTGCCCAAGCTGCAGTGGGGTATATCCTACATGCCAGCACACTCCTGAACTCAGAGCAGTTGTCATAGCAACAGAAACCCCACCTGCTCAGTAGCTGTCAGCCCAAGGTTAAGAGCCAATAAACCAGAGAAACATAGCAATTACTGCACAATATAACACACATGCACATGCACACACACAAAGTAATCCATCTGTTCCTTCTCCCCAGTTGATCAGTAGCAACTGGGTTTGGATTAGGTTCACCCATCAGGGTCCATTAAGGAGTGTTCATTTAGACCGGTTATGGCAGTTCAACCAATGAGCACCAGGGAAGTCTTTACGGGAGGTTTGTGATAATACCCTTGGCAATGGAGTGACCGCAATGTGCTATTTCAAAGCAAATGACTAACATGACAGGTAAGGATAATCACAATGAGGTCATGTTTTGATATAACCTTAAAATATGAAACACAGATCATAATATAAACACATATTAGCTCATATAGAAATCCAAAGTAATGTATTTCAGACCTAAACAGATTAAAGTCTCCACATTTGCAACAAACACACTATCCTCATAAAATGAACGTTTTATTTGGACAATAGGCCTCGTGTAGTTTCTGATATTGGGTATAAAATGGCAGATGTGGCTGATTTATCACAGTCTCTTTTTTTACTTGATGGTTAGCTTACCAGACAGCCAGTAAAAATGGCCAATCCTTGTCATCTCAGATGTCAAAATCAGACATGGCAGTGATTGGTGGGCTGAATAGAGAATATGAGCATGTGACCGCACTGGAGGTGCATTTTATTGCTGTGTGTGAGGAACGATTAGCTGGTGTTACACAGCAAGAAGAATCCGATTAATTCAGCTGTTTAATCCATCAGCCTGTGCGGAGTTCTGATCACTGTATTGACGGACCGCAGGGCAATGACAGCCGTTCAGTGGTCATACAAGACTCTGCTACTGGCCTCTGGGACATGGCACTCATTTAAGTGGTTTATTTTATAGAATTTTAGAAACATGAAACAAAAAATGACATGTCCAATTTAAAGAGCAAGTCTATTCAGACTGATCAGATCCTCCTAATTCTCTTATAACCCATTCTTGCTCCTTGCTTTTCCTTAGATCTGGCTCCGTCTTTTCTTTCGCTCATATTTCCCCCTCACTCTCCCTCTCTCTTTGTTTCTCTAAGCCTCCATTATTGGCTGTGGGGAGTCAGGTAATCAGTGCTGATTAATTCTCTTTATTGTTGGTCGTTTGTCTGCAGAGTCTGCGCTGTCTTTTCCGCTCAGCCTCACTATGAAACAGCCGGTGATAAATGACCGTCTCTTCCCTCACCCAACCCCACTATCACCACAGCAACCCCTGCTCAGCCTAAGTGCTTCTGATTAGTGACCCATGACTTGAAGGCAGAGGTGGCTCTTTGTTTTATTTCCTAATGCGACAAGTTTTGGCCCCTGCTGTGCCCTTAAGGACTTATTTGGTGCTCAGATGCTTTCTGGATACATTATACACAGTCCTGTCATCTGGTCAAAGGATGAACAGAGATGATTGTGTGTCTTTATGATTCATGAATATTTAAAACATTTAAGAAATGCCTTGTTTTATCTATCTATGGTTACATATATTTTTTTTATAGTATGTCTTATAATATTTTTGATCTATAGCATTGATAATGTTATATATTATTTAATACAGGCCTAATAAATATACTGTATATAAGTAATAACAGAATGGGTTATGGGTTTAGTTTTGGCACCACAGTGATGGTGATTGGCAGCGGCAGAGATTGGTGGGGTTTTGTGCTTCTGGTGATCTGGATGACAATACTGAAAGTGTTTATCGGCTGCTGCTAGATGCTGATGAATCTACGCCTACGCAGATCGAACATAACCCCAATCAGACCACCGGTTTCAACAAAACATTTCTGTCAAAAACTTCACCCCTCATTTATAGAGAGTTTAATCTCTCTCTTAAACAACGATTAGATACTGAAGAAGTGCTGTGTTGTGCGTGGAGAGAGAGAGATAAAGACAACCATTTAGCATGTGGCCAAGGTTAGGTACAACATCTACCCTTAAAGGGTTAGTTCACCCAAAAATGAAAATTATGTCATTAATTACTCACCCTCATGTCGTTCCACACCCGTAAGACCTTTGTTCATCTTCGGAACACAAATTAAGATATTTTTGATAAAATACGATGGCTCAGTGAGGCCTGCATCGCCAGAAATAACACTCCCTTGAACAACAGTTCATGTGACTACAGTGCATGGTTCAACCTTAATATTATAAAGCAACGAGAATACTTTTTGTGTGCCAAAAATAACAAAATAGCAACTTTATTCCACAATATCTAGTGGTGGGCGATTTCAAAACACTGCTTCATGAAGCTTCGAAACTTTACGAATCGTTTGTTTCGAATCAGTGACTCAGAGCACCAAAATCACATGATTTCAGTAAACGAGGCTTCGTTACGTCAAGTGGTTCGAAATTAAGTGTTTTGAAGTTTCAATGGTTCACGTGACTTTGGCAGTTGGATTCACGCTACGAACCACTGATTCGAAACAAATGATTCGTAAAGCTTCGAAGCTTCATGAAGCAGTGTTTTGAAGTCGCCCTTCAGTAGATATTGTTGAATAAAGTCACTATTTTGTTATTTTTGGTGCACAAAAAGTATTCTCGTCACTTTATAATATTAAAGTTGAACCACTGAACTCACATGAATGGTTTTAAATATGTTTTTAGTAGCTTTCTGTGCATTGAAAAAGGCAGTGTTATTGCTGGCGACGTAGGCCTCACTGAGCCATCGGATTTTATCAAAAATATCTTAATTTGTGTTCCGAAGATGAACGAAGTTCTTACGGGTGTGGAATGACATAAGGGTGAGTAATTAATGACATAATTTTTATTTTTGGGTGAACTAACCCTTTAATCTTTCAAACAAGTGGTCCATATTAGAGGAAATATAAACAAGGCTGCATCCAGCTCTTTTGCACCAATGACCTTTGCAATTTTTTATGTTGCTCATATACTGATTATGTCCTTTGTCCTAAAATAATATGGCCATATTGTTGGTTTAACAAATTCCATTTCATCAACAAATTCCATTTACAATAGGATTTAAAAAAAAAACATTTATTCATCACTCAACACTAAATAAATCACAATAAAAATGTACTTAAAACACTTTTCCCTCACACATTTACAGTCTTCAGCTATGTTAATATAATAAGTTTTTAAGAAATAAAGTAATAAATGATATTATTATTTAACTTACTGTTATCGTTTTAAAATCTGTTAGACTAAAGCTTATCTGTACTGAAGAAAATGCTGAAGCGATTTAAAAAAAACTTCTTTGTCAGGCACACATTAAACGCATACAGTGGACACCGGAATGACATCAAGAAAAACATTTAGAATGATGCTAATCCTTGTAATTCATACTGTAATTCACTCCTGTCCACTTTACTCCAATTGTTTTTTTTTCTTTCCAGGTCAGCTCTTTAGTTAAGGAGGATGATTTAATATGATGACCACAGGATGTGAAATAAAGAATTATATATATGATTAAAAAAAAAAGACATCAAACAACATGAACACAAACATGACATGTAATAAAACAATCAAGACCTTTTTTCACTCATTATCCATCCAAATATAACTCTGGAGGCTGTAAGCAGCAACTGGGACTCTCTTTGACAGAGAATATATATATATATACACATGTGTGTGTATATGTACGTTTCTTTAGTTCATATAACTGAGTGCACGTCAAGGGTGCACATGCTGCGGGTTGCTAGGAGATGAAGACAGGCTGCTAAAGAGTTCTGCCTCAGAGGTCATGGCTTGAAATTCATGGGCAAAGCTCTCGTTATGGGACAAGTCTTCTTCAACAGGTGTAGCAAGTCCTATACTATTACCCAAGCCAGAGGATGTTGTACTGCAAAATAAAATAAATGCCATACAAAATCAATCAGACATGAATATTCATGTGGCACATCACAATTTTTGTGTACATGTATTCAGTGTAATCATCAATCTACATATTTAAATGCCCCTCTTATTTATTAAATGGTAAAATGTCTCTCTCAAAATGTACTACGTATAAATGGTTGTAAAGTTCTACCATGGCATGATTATAGATGAATAAAACATTTAACATGCCAAACGGTCTTGTTTAAGAACTTTACCTAAAAATCTAAATAACACTGGGGAATTTTACGATAAAGTGAGTCAGAGGCACACACCTGTCACAGTCTGAGTCACAGGATGTTTTGCCGTCTTCTTCTTGATGCTGTTCCTCCACAGGGAAACGTGCTTCACCGATACATCGGTGTATTGCCTGTGCGACGGTGTAATGCGTCAGTCCCTGTGCACACGCGTCCATTTTTGCAATGCTCAGTTGTGACTGCAAGAACAGGTGCAGTCGACTGTCTGACAGCAGTAATGGTGTCTGTAGAACCCTATAAACACAAACAATTAATAAAAAATCATGAAGTATAATGACTTTCAGAAATTGGTGATGAGGTTATTTAAAAAAAATGCAAAATATAAACTGGCTTTGATGGCTGTTAACTATTAAAGAATAAGAGAAAAAAATAAAAAGGTATCCAATAATGCTATAATGCCATAAAACAATGTCAAATGCTTTACTATCTATTTTAATTTCTATATTATCTATACTATTAAATATTGGACAAATATATACTATGTTTGGAAAAAATGCTTTTGGTTGGGGTGAAAAATATTTACTCTATCTAAAGGTTTACAGGGAATGTGTCTCTTTACAGCAGCCACTAGATAGCAAAAATACTGCATTTCCTTCATGTTTAATATAGAATATAATGTATTAGTTACTGGATGTATAGAATTATTTTTCAAATCCATTTGAATCAAGTTTATCATAAATGATGACCAAGAAGTAACTGAAGAAACTCACGCCTCAAGAAACTGTTGCAGCCCCTGCATCCGTTGAGTGATCTGGATGTCGCTATTGAGATTGAAGAAAGGATTCCAGGGAGGGAGTTTAGGTAACTCTCTACAAAAAAAAAAAAAAAACAAGAGACATATTGCAAAGAAAGGGAGATATTACACTTATATCCTTAACAAAAAAGTTTATGCATGCTGTGACATTATAAGACCCTTAAAAGGTGTAATATGTAAGATATCTCTCCGCTAGAGGTCGCTAGGGGCCTATTCAAAACAATGGTGTAGCGTTCAGGATAGGGCTCAGGAAGAAATAATGTTCATGGATGTGATTATTAACGTTACTGTAGTATAAAGCAGAGCAGGACCAAGTGTTGTGGGAGCTGAACGAGGCCGCTGGAGCGATTGCGCAACACACACCTCACGAGCAGCAGAACTTTTATTATGCCACCGGTGCCGCTTCCGCTTTTCCGGTCATGAGTATGAGGTAACAGCTCTGTTTATCATATTAGATACATTTGAGAGTGCTGAAAATGATGTTATAACATTACTCTGTGCGTTCGCTCAGCGGCTGCTGTGAGACACTTGTTGCACACTGCAGTAACCTAGATCGATTTTAGAATATATTAAATGCTGGATGGCTTGTGTTGATAAATGGCATGCAATTAATTTTAAAACGTATTGTATGATGGAGAAAATGCTGTATTACTGTTACTAAAAATAAAGCTGCATCTGATTATGCTATGTTAGCTACTTGACAAAATAGTGTTTTTCTCTGAGGCATGATAAAGCATGGTACTCGCACAAAAAAAAAAAAAAAAGAAAGAAAATTAGATTTAAACAATAACACTAAACGTGTTGAGCTATATAACAACAATTAGTTTTCTGTCTATAAACGTAACCAAACAGTTGTTCCCTTGTCTATTAAAACATGTAATATATTAAAGCGTCTTTGGTATTTCCATGGTTTTTACAAAAAAAAAAAAAAAAAAAAAAAAATACTCCTCACATGTCCTGGAGCCTTGATTAAAATTGCAATTTTCTCATGATTTACAAATAGTTGGAAACATTTGGGATATTGTAAGTACTCAAGTGAACAAAATATATAACACTGGCCTAGTGGTTTTTGGATATTGTACTGCAAACATCTTACATATTGCACCTTTAATAAGACCAAATGACTACACAGTACTTTTTTTCAGCTTTATTTAATTTAAAATAAAAATATAATATTGTATTTCCTAGAGTGTTAAATCCTCAAATGTACTTACATGAGCAGAGCGTTGTTCTGTAGTTTCTGGCGCAGCCAAACAAACTCACTATACCTCCTCCTAACACAAGAGCTCTTCTTCCGGAAACACATACTATTGGTCTATAATTAAGAAGAATATATCAAAACTAATGTTCTCATTGGTAAACATGTTGCGATGGAAAAAAATATGCACAGACAGAGAGCCAAACATCCATAAGAAAATCAAGTTGTCTGATCAGCAACATTCCCCAGTAACAACAGTGCAATATAAACATATGAGTACTGCACTCACGTGAAGACAGATCTCGTAGCTGATGTACGCGTGCCAGAAATCCTCCTTGTGTACCTGAGGATCTCGTACCCATACACTTACAAACTCCTGCAACAAGAGTAATAATCAGTGTTAAGTGTTTATGGTCACTGAAGTGTTTCAACTCGAAACAAGGAAGTGACTCAGCAGAAAGTGTGCTTGTTTTTTCCTATTGAATTACAGTTTTACCTTTTTTTAAGAGAAGAGTTGATTCAGAATCTGCCCTTTCATTCACATTTTACACTAACTGGAGTTTTGGAGGGTATTTTGCACCTCTTTGTTTGTAATGTGCAATTGGAATTTCTCAAAACAACACATTGTTGCATGACAGCCAACAAATCCATTTGAGGTCAAACAGAATTTCCCTATAAATACTCTTTTAGACATTTCAAAGGGTTTTTACAGGAACTTCCTGGCAAAACGACAATTTTCTATAACTGACATAGAACCTGGGAGTGCTGAATGTAAACAGCATTTGAGAATGACACAGAAGAGAAGAAATTGTTGAATAAAGTCTTTTTAGTCTTTCCATCTCAGAGATTTGACTGGAAAAAGAAAAAAACTGGTTTTGAGTGTTGGAACATTTTAGTACATCTAGAGAAAAAAAATTACTTTAAATAGGAAATGGTCTAAAAATAACAACTAACAAGTTTTATAGGCCCGGTTTCACAGACAGGGCTTAGCCTAAACCAGGATTAGACCTTAGTTCAATTAGGGTATTTAAGTAGCTTTTATAAATATACCCTATAAAAAAAACATTATTGGTGTGCATCTTGAGACAAAACAATGGCACTGACATATTTTAAGATATGTCAGTGCAAGTTTTAGTCTAGGACACAGAAGAGAAGAAATTGTTGAATAAAGTCGTTATTTTTGTTTTGTTTTTGCGCACAAAAAGTATTCTCATCGCTTCATAAAATTAAGGTTGAACCACTGCAGTCACGTCAACTTTTTTAACAATGTCTTTAGTACCTTTCTGGACCTTGAAAGTGGTGGTTAAAATGCTGTCTATGGACAAGTCATATAGGCTACCTCTTGGATTTTATCAAAAATATCTTAATTTGTGTTCCAAAAATGAACAAAGGACTTACGGGTGTGGAACGACATGAGGGTGAGTAATTAATGACAGAAATTTCATTTTTGGGTGAACTAACCCTTTAACGAAGCACATAAAAAAGACAATGGAAGAATACAGAAGTTTGTTGCGCATAACCCATATTGCACCTGATCTTAGAGTCATTCATTAAAAAAGGAAAGCCATTATTTTTGAATAAACATAACCCAAAATATAAATCATTTTAATGCAAGCTAGCCTTTATAGTATTGCATGGTTGTGAAAAGAAATTTGATAAACAAATGAAACAGAAATAATGTCAGCTGCAACCATCAGATTTATGTGCTGCCAGTTTCCTCTTGAAAAATTCCAGACAAAAGGCCTGATGCAACTGCAGTTCAGTTACAAGGTGTAATAAAAAACTTGTTTCCACTAAAGAGGCTTTCATTTTCTTTCTCTCTTACAATGATCAAGTGATCATTGATCTAAAAGGCACTGGGATAAAAAGTAACTAGTTAAATGCTTCAAATATCAACATCTAATTTTAGCAAAACAAAATAATCCATTTGAGTAGACTTAATTTGTATTTGAATATAATTTTGCACATCAGAGCACCAGTCACAAGATGAGACATAATGCTTTACTGAATTGGAAAGCCATGGTTTCATTATAAAAAACAAAAAACAAACAAACAAACAAACAAACAATCAGCTATGTAGATAAAAATTGCTGAGTCACACAGAGTGAAAGTGTTGATGAAAATGAAAGTGTAAAGAAAGAAAACAAGACACTGACCTTCTTCACAAAGCTTGTACTTTCCATCTCAGAGATTTGACTGGAAAAAGAAAAAGACTGGTTTTGAGTGTTGGAACATTTTAGTATTCGTATTGTTTTGGTTCTCTTGGACTAAGACTAGAGAAAAAATGACTTTAAATAGGAAATGGTCTAAAAATAACAACTAAAAAGTTTTATAGGCCCGGTTTCACAGACAGGGCTTAGCTTAAGCCAGGATTAGACCTTAGTTCAATATTAGGGTATTTAAGTAGCTTTTATAAATGTACCCTAGAAAAAAACATTATTGGTGTGCATCTTGAGACAAAACAATGGCACTGACATATTTTAAGATATGTCAGTACAAGTTGCTTTCAGTTAAAACAGCTCAAACATGCGTTTTAGTCTAGGACTAGCTTAAGCCTTGTCTGTGAAACCGAGGGATAGTGTAATAACTGTGATTCAAGAGCTCATCTGTTAAATCTATGTGCTACTAAACACTTCATTGAAGTGGTTAAGCAGCAATGCTGACGTTTCATAACTGAGCAGGGTAACAGGTCCCAGTGAGGAACGGGGTAATGTCAGACATTAAAACAATAAATTAATCTTGTTACAGCAAACCCAGATATTCCTTTAGACTCTTTCAATTAATTTATACTTTGTTTTGCTGTATATGCTTAATAATAGCATGCCACCTAAGAGAGAATTGTCAAATGTGAACCATAAAGCAGATTCCCTGTTTTGTGCATCCTAAAATGGACATCCCATCAGCATTAGCCCAAACAAACATGCCATCAGTGACGTTCGTTCATACTCAAACTAATTCATTATTATGATAACTTAATTACTCGAGTTGACTTGGAATCCCAGACTAATTGGCCAGCAGACAGCGAGTTAACCTAAGCACCCTGGACTGAATTTGGTTCATGGTTACCCTGACCTAGTTTTGGTACTATTTAAAATTATATTATATATATATAAAAGTTTCCAGCCTTGATTGCAAATATATATATATACATATATACATATATACACACACACACACACACACACATACATACATATATATACATATATACACACACACACACACACATACATATATATACATATATGTGTATACATATACACACACACACACACACACACACACACTCTATATCTATCTATATATATATATATGTGTGTGTGTATGTGTGTATATATATATATATATATATATATATATATATATATATATATATATATATATATATATATATATATATATATATATATATATAGACACACACACACATACACACACACACAATATGCTGGAAACCTTCAATGAACTGCGCAAAAAGATCAAACAATTGTTTTTTACAAAATCAAAAGACCTTTTTAAGGAAAGAAATCACACGTGATGGCATTGAATTTTAAAGAGAAAAATAAACTTCGGTGTAAAAAATAACAATTCCGCGGAAAAGTTCTGTTAGAAAATCTCGCTGAACGGCTACAGTTTTCACTGAAACACTTGAACAACAGCTGTACTCCACAAACGTTCTGCTGTTTCGTTACCATTCATTATAGTAAAGCCTATGTTTATAATTTCATGTTACATACATTGAGATACATTATTTCTCATTCTCACCTTTGCTGTCGTGTTTTATGTAATCCTTGTTGTTTTGTAACTCTTCCGCCGCTCTCCAGGTGCTCCTGAGACTGGTGTGATTAAAACTAGCAGCAAGTTCGCGTGTGGCGAAATTAAGTTTTTTTTTCTCGGACTTTCAGAGTTTGATGTGCGCGTGCGCGGCTCTCAACCCTGAAAATACTTCTCAGTACCTAGACTACGTTTATTGTTTATGTATAATATCAGCAGGTGCCTCAACGGTATTATTACAGCAGATAAAATGTAAATATTGCATAATATGTGCATTGGTATGATTTGGGAAATTTTCTGAATAAGTTAAATATTTATTTCTGGTAGGCTACTAGTGGTTATGTACAAACCACTATCAGTGGCCGATTTCCCTAATAAAAATGAAAGAAAACGTTCTAGAATAATTATAGGTGAGAAATGTTCCATGGAACTAGGGTATCATTTTTCAATTCATATTTGAAAAACAGGTTTCCTTGCTTTTTTGAAATAAAAGATTAACTATATAGACATTCTGTAACATTCACAATGATAAGCTCCCTCCCTAATACACCTGGAACAAAGTTACAAAAATAGGTCATTGAGAAATCATCATGATTTAACTATATTAACATAGATTAATAATTTATAATAATTCCAGTTGGTATTTAGATGTGTATTAGATTTGTGATGCTCTGGCCAGGCGATATCCTTCTGGAGATGTCAGCTTTAGACAAAAAATAGCCATAGGTTTTATGTTGTTGTTGTTTGTTTGTTTGTTTGTTTTTTACCCATGTCCCTGATCAGTGTGGTCTGACCTGATTTTGTGCATATTGTTTTGTCAACCTGTGACAATGTAATGCAGGACTTGCAAAGAGACCGTTAAGGAAGGATAGGGCATTGCAAACTTAATGGGACATGACAGTAAAGCCACAACCCATAATCGTTATTACACATGCAAAGTCAATCATAGACAATCATAATAGAGATCATTTACATGAAATATTAAACAGGGTGGTATAGAAGCAAAAATAGCCAGAAATAAATAAATAAAAAATCTTGTAAGGAGAAATAAGTATGTATCTTTTTATCGTTTCAGTTTCATTTTCAAAATCTAACAAAATGTTTCAGAATTTCGGAAGCCAGGTCACATGACAGTCACCATGTCATGTGACCTCTCTTTACTGTAGTATGTGGACAGGACATGTTACCACAAGACCCAACATTTTCAATTATCATCAGTGAGTCATTTTTAATATACTATGGATATAATTGCCAAAAGTTCCAAACTGAGAAGAACATTTGCTATTCTGCAAAACCATTCTCCAAAGACAAAAAATACAAATCATTTACATTTATTTAGTCTTAACAAAAAATAAACCATCAAAATATTTTTTACGTGGAGTTTAGGTATTTACTATAATGTAAACAAATATATTTTTTTATAATTGCATATTTCAGTATGCATATTAATGTATTACAGAAAGGAACTTCTTAGTTAATATAGGTGAATGTATCTCAAAGACATAAAATAATATATGGTGTTCCTCAAGGATCAATTCTTGGGCCACTTTTATTGTCATACATGCTCCCTTTGGGCAACATAATTCAGAAAAATGACATGAATTTTCAATTTTTATTCTTATGATATACAATTATACATTTCACTTGAGTTCAGAGATACTGTTGTATTATAAGGTTCTCTGACTGTTGGTCCAGTATTGTAAAATGGTTGAATACAAATTTTTGAAAATGAACAAAGATCTTATTGTGGGCCCAAAGCATAAGAGGGAGAGGATAGAAGTTGGATTGGGCACTTTGAC
This sequence comes from Hypophthalmichthys nobilis, assembly GCA_037950665.1. Lineage (NCBI taxonomy): Eukaryota > Metazoa > Chordata > Actinopteri > Cypriniformes > Xenocyprididae > Hypophthalmichthys > Hypophthalmichthys nobilis. Next base: position 20,756,575 of record CM075483.1, read on the forward strand.
CCTGCAGTCTAAGAAAGAAATAAAGAATCTGGACTTAAACATTTTGGTCTGTGGCCTGAGTTTTATATTCATATTAATCAAAGGACAAAAACTTGTTTTTTGTTAACTGAGAAATATTGTCAGGATTCATCCTTTTTAATCTTTGAATGATGCTAAGAAACTAATTAATGCATTTATCTTTTCTCATCTTGATTATTATAATGCTATACTGGCTTGACTAAGGGTTGTATAGCTGCAGTTGATCCAAAATGCAGCAGCCAGAGTAATACAATAAAAAGAGAGAGAGTATATTACACCAATGGAATTAAATTGGTTTCCAGTTCACCAAAAGACTTATTTTATGGTTCTTTTATTAATTTATAAAACACTGCATAATCTGGCACCTTTATATGACTGTCTGTCAAGATAAGTTCCAAATTGTAGTTTAAGATCCTGAAAATGAAAATTTACTGAGATTTGGTGGTGCTTCTTTTAGCCACTATGCTCCAAAATTTTGGAAATGTTTACCAAATTAAGTGTAAGAGGCTTCTAGCATTCATATTTTTAAAAGGCAGGTTAAGACATATCTTTATATATATATATAATTTTTTATAATTAAAATCCAGGATTCTGAACATTGTAGATTAGCTGATAGAATGCTAGAATGATTTAACATAAAAATGTATTATTCTAACCAATAGCACATTTAATGATGTAGTGGGTATTTAAAAAATGTACTGTTTTAATGTCTGTATCAGGGATTTTAAAAAGATTGGAAATTTTTAGGTTCTGTTTATTTTAGATATTTACACATTTATTAGATTTAGATTTATTAGATTTCATATAGTTCATATACAACACTTTCATCTTTAACATATAGTTTTTACCTTCCATCATCTTGATCCTTGTCCTGATCCTCCATGTGTTGATGTGCTTGACTGGTTTTCAGTGATTGGCTACTTGCAATATTCCCCTCCTCTGGTAAGAGCTGACTGCTCTGCTGCTCTCCAGGATTCTCTGGTTCATTTGTTGACATAGTCTTTCACATTCAGCTATTCTTCAGCTATGCAGGAAAAAAAAACTCTAATCAAAAAAAAAAAAAAAAAAAAAAAAATTGTTTTAAACTTCCATTTCCACTTTCATTTATAATTAGATGTATGCTTGAATTACTTGTGGAAATGTAAATAAACATGCACAAGTATAAAACATTTTAATTCTGCTCAGTTCTTTAATTTTGAAATGTATGTATTTTTCTTACCCTGTCTGGGAAATCCACTGTTAAACGGGAAATAACTAATTTGCAGCATGTCTGACACAAACACACATTCAGCACACCCAGTTTACATCACTATTTTCTGACTTATATACTGTTGGAGGAAGTGGTACATGGGTGGAGTGTATGAGTTGAAATTTACATATAAAAATTGTGTAACTTGAGTCACCCCCCAATAAAAATATTTCACCAAAGAAGCACTTTCGGCTCTGAAGAGGTGTTAAAAATCGCCTGATGATTGTCAAATGCTTGAACAGATCTCCAAAATAAAACTAATCAGATTTAATCACATTTATATTGATAATTTACTCAAAGGTCCAGTAGGGTGGGAAGCTGGACTTTTACCTATCAATACCAAACCCTGTGTCACAATGATGTCCACCACTGTGAGACATTACCTCTACCACAACAACCAAAATGATTTCCTATTTCAAAAATCAGTACTTGTGACCATAAGGATGTTCAGATATTGGATTGTACCCTTGTTAACATAGAGCATATGAGACACTCAGGACACTCTGTCTGTCAAGATGTTATACAACCCTAATTCCAGAAAGGTTGGGACATTTTGTAAAATGTATAAAATCAAGAATCTGTGATTTGTTAATTCTCTTTAACCTATATTTAACTGACAAAAGTACAAAGAAAAAAATCCCAATGTTTTTACTAAATTAATTGTATTTTGTAAATATAAATAAATTTTGATGGCGGCAACAAAAAAAGTTGGGACAGAGGCAAAAAATGAAAAGATTAAAGAATATCCAAGTTAAACTGTTTTGAAATAGTCCACAATTAGCAGGTAAACTGGTAATAGGTGAGGGTATTGTGTTTGGGTATAAAAGGAGAATCTACCAAAGGCTCAGTCTTTGCAAGCAAAGATTAGTCATGGCTCACCACTTTGTGCCAAATTTCATGAGAGAATTGTCAAAGAATTCAAAAATCACATTTCTCAATGCAAGACTGCAAAGTATTTAGGTTTTTCACCATCTACCATGCATAATATTGTAAAAAGATTCAGAGAATCCAGAGAAATCTCAGTACATGTAGGGCAAGGCAAGAAAACCTCTGTTGAATATGTGTGACCTTCGAGCCCTCAGATGGCGTTGCATGAGGAACCATCATGCTACTGTGTTAAATATAGTCACATGGGCTCTGGAGTACTTTGGAAAACCGTTGTCACTTAACAATCTCTGTCCCTAAGAGAAAAGGACCAATCCAGACTTGCAAAAGCAAACATCTGTCATGGCATGGTGGTGCATCAGTGCAAACGGCATGGGTGACTTGCATATGTGTGAAGCTACCATTGACGTGGAGGCATGTATTGGGATTGTACAGAGACATATACTGCCATCAAGATGACATCTTTTCTGGGAAGCAAGACAATGCCAGGCCTCATTCTGCACATGCTACAACACAGTGGTTTCTTAGACACTCTACACTGAGAGGATGTGCTTGAGTGGCCTGCCTGCAAGTCCAGATCTGTCTCCTATAGGAAAAGAATCAGACAACAATGACCACAGACTGTTGAGCAGCTGTCTTGTATCAGTGAGGTTAGGCATAAATTCCACTTCCAAAACTGCAACAGTTAGTATCTTCAATTCCCAAACGATTAAAATTAAAAGGAATTAAAAGGAAAGGTGATGTGAAACAGTATTAAATATGCCTCTGTCCCAACTTTTTTGGAGACAAACTGAACCAGTCTAAAATAGTCTGAATATAAACACTTATAGGTGTACCGCAGTGATTCAGTATAAGACAAAAACACGGTTTGGAAAGTGGATTCATGATGTACTCGCTTATTACATAATTTTTTGTAAAATTTTAACACAAAAAAATTATGGAGAGCAGCTTTAAATAAAGGTTAAACAGAATAAACGAATCACAGATTCTTGATTTTATTGCATTTTACAAAATGTCCCAACTTTTCTGGAATTAGGGGAATATAGGGATTAAGGTAGCCAGTTCAAATACACACGAGCCAACAAGTGCCAGTGCAGTTATTTCGTTTTTTATTATGACTGTAAAGAGTGTTTTCAGTTTGTCATCTGACCTGCTTATTTCAGGATGACTTTACAAAAACAGGTTCTTAAGAGGAAAAAGCCTCAGAACTCAAAGTCCATCTCTATGCTGCTAATCTTTGTCATAAGACCTGCAATGAGCTAAGCTAATGGTAATATGTGGTCATAATTTGTTAGTAGGCAGACATCAGGCAGCTCTTTTCCCTTCTCTTGTTAGTTTCAAGATAACTAAATAAGATTACTAAATAAGAGTTAGATACATGGTGAATGACTACTTTTTCTCAATTTAATAACATGACTACAAGCCAGATTACAGGTATTACATTTTTTAGGCAACTTTACATTTTACATAGAGAAAGAGCGGCACCTTCTGCCTCCCACGTCTGATAAAGTGTGCAGAACATGAACTTGTGAACTCTGACCCTGATGGCAAGAAAGGTCAGGAACTGTAATGACATTATTGGTCACATTGCTTTTTCTATGGTTAACTGTCTGTCTTTGTGTATTTTAGATAAGCAGAATATATATCTAACAGATTCCAGTTAATGTCTGGGAAAGCAATTTCTGTGTTGTGTGACTGACGCTCAGAAGTATTAGGAGAAAAACCCCTGAAAGACAAAACGAGGAGACAATTAATGATTCTGACTCTGGAAAATTTATGGCTCAACTAAATTGTGCAATTAAACATTTATAAGTCATTTGTCGCCCTGATTACAAAATGTGGGCGATTTATCATCGACTTCCTAAATTCTCAAATGACTGTGGATGAAAAGCATTTTGTGCTTTGAACAGAGCATAAAATAGCCTACATAAACAGTAAATGCAATCAGACATTGTTTAAAAATAAGGCAACCAACAATTCTGTTGGGAGACTATTCTAATGAAAGTGACACACTGATACAAAAGATTCATTCTTATAAAGGTAATGAAAAAATAAATAAATCCAGTACAGAAGAAAAACTGCCCAGAGTGGAACCAAATGCATTGTGAAATAATGTTTTTTCCACTCTTCCTCATTTTAATTACCAATTGGTAAGGAGCTTCATTTAAAAGTACACTATATAACCTTTGAAACTCTAGTGGTTAAATAAAACTGCATGCAACTTGTGGAAGAACATTGTAGACGGAGCTACTTCGATCTGTTTACGCACATGACGAGCCACACAGGTACTGGGCTACTCCACATAGTTACATAGTGTACCTTTAAAATCCATTATTACGGCAAAACAGATTTGACCTACAAAGCAGGCACAAGACAGCTGTGGCACTTTAATCTGTTCATTCCATAGTTTTTAACGAAGCTACTCGCAACCACGACAAAGCGTTAAAATAGCAGAAGGCAGCAAACATGTTTTGCGAATGTTAGAGGTTCTCCCATTTAATACAAAGAGATCTATCCATTATATGTTTGTACAAAAAGCACATTTTAGTATGCTTAATAGCAGTTCCAAAGTCTGTCAAATACAAGAACAAAAGTCATGCCACTCATTTCTTTGACATGTGGTGAAAAACGACTCACTACATCACACCACAAAAAAAAAAAAAGCACATTGCATGCTAACAGCCGCAAGAAAACACTTTAAAAGCACTCAAATAACCATGTTTTGAGGCAGATAGTAAAGGCTTCATAGCCATAAATATCCGACAAAACATCTGCTTTGGATATTCAAGACATCATGCAAGCAGATTAAAAGCAGGCATATAAACCTTTATTGAACTAAAAAATAAGAAATATTTACACAAACATTTACATAAACAGACACTTCCAATATTCATGTAAACAATAATAAAAAGAAAAACTACTACAATAATGACAACATTGCCAACCAAAAGAAACTATGAACATGAATAGAAACATGTTTTGGATCCCCTTCAATGACAAGATGAGTGGAGGAAAAACACAAGCCAGTGCGTTAATGATGAACAGCACCGCGGTGACACCTAGTTCAAAGAAACAGTTAAAGCATCCTATATGGTAACTTTTAAAAACACTCATCTCATCTGCACATACTTTCATTGGTTCACTACAGTCATGCACACAGCTTCCAGCCAAATCTCGATACATTTAAAATTCCTCCACCGTCAGACTATCAACACTTCTGCTAATACTGTACAGGTGGAAGACGCTAACGTATGGTTCAATGAGATTTGAGGTGCTACTGCTGCTCATCCTCAGGACAGGAATGCCAAGTTAGTCTTTCCTCATAAAAGGCAATGACTATCTGTGGGCAACGGGTGTTAGCCTCTCGTGCAGGCACCAGGTCTGCCTCATCAGAGTCCTTCCTGTGAACACAAAACATATCTCTGGTTAGAGTGATAGAAAATGAAACCGACTCTGTAACATGACAGAGTAGGAAGTACAGTGTTGAAGTGATTATATTTTGACTTAGAAAGGCTTTGCATGTGGACATGCTGCCCCCTACAGGCCTTTATAAGCATCTTAAAGTGATTGTTCACCTAAAAATGAAAATTGTCATGTTTTCTCATGATGTTCAAAACTTGTATGACTTCATTCTGTGGAACACAAAGATATTTAAAAAAAATTAAAAAAAAAAAAAAAAAAAAAGTTGTCCATACAATGAAAATCAATTCGATCCAATATAGTTTTGGACCCCATTAAGGGTGTACTCACACTAGGCACTGTTGCCTTGTACCGAGCGCGATTGTTCCCCCTCCCCCGCTGGCCTGCACTCACACTTGCACTTAACGTTCCCGGCTGGAACACGCTTACGTCATACGATGCAACTTTTTGAATGGAACAGGAAGAAATGCACTTTTGCTAAGATACTGCCTAATATATTTATCATTTATGCCACGCAGCGATTTTGCACGTATCAGAAGGATTATTACAGCAGCTGATGTTAATGGAGGAATTTGCAGCTTTAGTCGCAAACTACAATTCCTGTTCATCAATAAGGTGAGAAGCAGACCCGTTATAAACAAATACACTCAAATTACATGAATTGATAAGTGCACTATCAGAGTAGTAATAAAGATGTTTGCCGTCGTAATGACAGTAGCGCACACAAAGTAGTAGCGGTTCCGTGCTCAGGCACGGTTAGTGCTCACACTGCATGCGAACCGCAATCTGGCCCACGGCCGGCTAAACGAACCGCGCCTGGGCACGGAACGGAGCGGAGCGCTCACACTTGTCAAACGCGCTCAGGCACGGTTCAGAGCGCCTAGTGTGAGTACACCCTAACTCATCATTGGAACAAAAACAGTTGAAACATTCTTCAAAATAGATTTCATGTTCCACAGAAAAAAAACAGGTTTGGCACAACACAAGGTTGAGGAAATGTCAATTTTATTTAATGTTATGTTCTTATTTCCAGTCAATTAAATGAGAAATCTACATGGGTTTCTTACCACTTCATGAGGAACATGAGCTCCCCACTGCTGTCCGTCGCTCCAATGATCCTCTCTGGCTCAAGGTTTCTTGCAAACCCTCTTGGCTTGTCAGACTGCAGCAACATCAGTTTTAGCAATAAGAACCAACGTTAAAATCCATCACACCTTCCAGATAAGAGCGTTCAAAATGCCTTAAAGTGACAAATAAATAAGTTGATGGCCAACACATAATCTTACCATTTCCTTCTTTCTCTTTGCCTTGCTCTCCTCCGTTTCTGGTTCATCAGTGGAGGATTTTCTTTTTACAGCTTCTGGTTTCTCCACTACTCCTTTCTGAGACTCCAGAAATGCAGCAATCAGTTCAGGACAGTCTAAATTCTCTTCAGGCTCCCAGGTGTTGTCAGCACTGAAGAAAACATTAGCATATCTTGTTACTCTAATCACAGATTTATTAACAAAAGCCTCCCAAAATTAGATTCCATTTCATTATACCTGGAAGAAATCAAAGTAAATTTAAATAAGAATTTAAAAAAATACTTACTCTGTAAAGCCTTTCCACTTGAGGAAAAACTCAACTTTTCCGTTGACCACTCGCTGGTCGATCACTTTCTCCACAACAAACTCCTCTACTTCCTGAACTTCTTTCTTTGATTTGTTTCCCTGCTTCTTACCCATGTCGACCTAAAACGTGAAAAAGACTGATATGATGAATCAGGAACCTGATTAAGGATTTAAAGTCATTTAAAACTTTAAACATTTAAAGGCATGTTCCTCTTCGAAAAAAAATAAATCATTTAAGAAAAAAAGTTGCCATATTTATGACTTGCATAATGATGCTAAAATGGCTAATGTTTACACATTTACTGAAAGATTAGTTCAAGCCCGTTCATAAATGCTCTATGATCTTAAAAATCCACTTAAGCCTTGGCGATTAACGTCAAAACTAATTAAGTTACGTGGTGCCTTTTATGTGTTGCTAGTATGATAACGAGCTAACTACGCATGCATTAACAGGCCAGAGGCCCGAACGTAGTTCAAACTACTTTTTGGGATTATACCTTTTATTATATCTGGATAACCGTGCTGTCCGAATGAATGTCTGACTATTAAAAAAAATCGTTGTTCTCTTATTATTCACTAAAACACTCGCTGGTTTTAGATAGCCAGAGTTAGCTTAATCGCTAGTTGGAAAATACACACACACACACACATTAAAAACACCAGGTTATAAAATACATGTATGTTATAAAACATCCTGCATGTATGCATTTTACATCTACGCAAACTCGAACAACTAAAGATACCAAAAACAACAGATTTAGGATAAATGCGTATCGCAATAAATGAAGCTGCAGCATTCTAACAGCAAACTACAATGGACGGTGCTGCAGCACGAGATGCATGCGCGCGAAAACTCACCCTCACAATGGAAAAGGATTAAATGTGATTTACAAATCTTCACGCTTCTCGACCTGCAAATAGCTGCAGCGAAAACGTTTCGCACTTTAACAAGGCACAAACTTTTAAAACTTTTACTCACTTGGTACACTATAAATCAATGGTAGAGAAGTCGACTGAGGCTCGACGAAGGCCAGCCCGAATCGTACGCGAGGACGTAAAGCCACGCCTAGGAGCGGTCACGTGTCTCCAATGAGGTTTTTTCACAGGGCGGGGCAACCGTGATTTCAAAAAATCATTTTCGTCTGCATGTCAGGTCATTCAAAATATCATAATTCAGTACATTGAGATGTACATGATATCACTTGATATTAACTTTAAGGTCCTCACACTCAGAATATTAAAAGTAGGCTATAGTCTAAATCTGTAAATTGTTGTATCCAAGTTTGTGTTAACTCAGCACTCAAATACTTTGATGACAGACTTATTGCAATAATTGAATTGCTTGATTTAAATAACTATGAATAACTATACTCCTATCAATGCTAACTGTTTGAAAATCTAATTAAAATGTATAATGCACTTCTGATGTAATCTTGAATCTGCAAAATCTGCAAAAACACTTAAAGAGATTCAAGATTTTTAAAAAGGAGTAGGCTACAAATACATTTGTAAACAATGCTACTGCATATTTTGCATAACATATTTCAAGAACACAAACCTTTTGCCAAGAATTTTATCCTTTTAATTAGACTAGATAGTTACACCAACTAGACATTTTGACTTCTGACATCAAAGCGGAAACTCCTTTACCATACCTCAGAATTTATTTGCGATGAAATGGAGCAATCATTCCACAGGCACAAGGTAGGCACAGCCCCTTTCCTCAGCAACCTATGTCCTGTGGGATCCTTTGGCTCGATTATATCTTCAGCATTAAAGTGACGACTACAGATTTTTTTATAAGTGACTCTCTCACACCGAATTATGTCAATCCACTTTTGGCGCGTTTCCTGATCTGTAGGGAAACCGTGAAAACTTAGGACGGAGTTAAACTTTGCGGAAGCATGGCACGATGCGACACAACAATATTCTTTCGTTCCGCTGTTCTCCCGCTTTAGAAACTTAAATCTTTTGGAACTCATAATTTTGGAACTCAAACAGTTGCATTTTTGATTTGCGTTTGATGACAAGACCGAGACCGGAAGCCACAAGACTTCTTCCTTTAGGATTTTGTGGCCGGTCGCGCGGTACCGACGCCACCAACAATGTAAAATATAATTTGTAATGTAAAATAAATTTTCCCTACTCGAACCATTTATATCACATAAACATTCAAATAACACTATGCATTCTTCAATAATCCATCTGGGTCAGTGTTGCCAACTAATTTTCAGGGAAAGTTGTTAAAGGCGGGTCGAGTTGTTGCTAAATGAGGTTGTGATGTCATTGCGCGATGACGTCATCGCATAACCATGACGCAAAACTGCGCTACTGCGTAGAATCGACATAAAAAATATGATTTGAAATGTTAATTTAGATTTGTTCATACAAAAATTATATAAACATATATTTTATTTGTAAAAGTAATATAAAATTTATGATCAGATATTTTTATTTTTAAATACAATATTGAATTATTGAACAGTTCAATACATTTGATGTATTTTCTTATTAACTAGTAAAACTACACATTTTGAACAATTATCATTTTAATCAGTGTATTGGTAGTTAGTGTGCTACACTCTAAGAAAAGTCTGTAAAACTAGGGCACAATGTACTGTTAATATGAAGGATTTGTCTGTATTGATTTTTCACAGGTGTTTTACCTTTGTTTTAAATTACGCATTGCATTTTGCATTTTAGGGTTAAACAGGGTTACAACTTAACGGATAGCCTAATGTCCTGGCAGAAAATTACCAGTACCTTTTTTTTTCTTACAGTGTACCAAACTGATTAACAATTATAGGTACAAGCTAGTAACATGCTGTATCATAAATGAACAAATTTATTGAACAATTGCAACTGTCATCTTAATTCACGTAATGTGTGTACTGTTAGGCATCTTTCTTCAGCTCTTTTCAGGCTGATGTGCTGTTTGGCTGGCTAGCTGTTCAATGGTTTCCACTTTTTGTGTAATTTAGATGAAAACGTGCCTTTTTTATTGTTTTATTGTTACTTTTCAAAAGTTGCTAAAAGTTGCCAAATAAATTTTAAAAATAGCTAAATTTGTTGCTAGGAGCTTTTTGAAAAAAAAAAAGTTGCTAGGGATTTATAAGCTGTCGACCCAAAAAAAAACAAACAAACAAAAAACGAGCGTTTAAGGACACAAAAGTGGATACAGGCAATTGAGACAGAGCGCAACAATTCATGTTACTCTGAGAACTGCGCCAACTGGAGGGAAACGTATTCGGCGACAGGAAATATAATATATAGCTAAAATAGTGCTGTCAAACGATTAATTGCGATTAATCGCATCCAAAATAAAAGTTTGTGTTTACATAACGTATTTGTGTGTACTGTACTGTATATTTACAACCCGAATTCCGGAAATGTTGGGACGTTTTTTAAATTTGAATAAAATGAAAACTAAAAGACTTTCAAATCAAAATAGAACATAGATAACATAACAAAAAACAGAGAACTTTTACACTTTTAACCGCTAAATGAGCTCATTTCAAATTTGATGCCTGCTACCGGTCTCAAAAAAGTTGGCACGCAAATGGCTGAAAAAGCAAGAAATTTTGAAAAGATTCAGCTGGGAGAACATCTAGCAACTAATTAAGTTAATTGATATCAGGTCTGTAACATGATTAGCTATAAAAGGGACGTCTTAGAGAGACAGAGTCTCTCACGCTGCATTCACATGGGGCGTCGGCGTTAACGCTTGACGGAGGGCGTGTCTGAAGCTTGTTTTGATGCGACCATTATAGTGATAACACATCACATTACTTTCCGGTGTTGCATGAACGCAATTAGCTAGCGACTGCACTAGAGTGTTTGCATAAGGCAATCTGATTGGCTGACGCCTGCGTTGGCGCTTGAAAAGTTGAAAAATCTTCAACTTCTGCCTCTTGCAACGCGAGTGAAGCGACGCGACGGAACCCACAGTTCAGTTCGGCAATGCATGACGTCACCCATTCAAAGTAAATGAGAAGCGTTAACGTCGACGCCCTATGTGAATGCAGCGTCAGAAGTAAAGATGGGCATAGGCTCTCCAATCTGTGAAAGAGTGCGTAAAAAGATTGTGGAAAGCAATGTTCCTCAATGTCAAATTGCAAAGGCTTTGCAAATCTCATCATCTACAGTGCATAACATCATCAAAAGATTCAGAGAAACTGGAGAAATCTCTGTGCGTAAGGGACAAGGCCAAAGACCTTTATTAGATGCCCATGGTCTTCGGGCCTCAGACGACATCACTCATCGGCATGATTGTGTCAATGACATTACTAAATGGGCCCAGGAATACTTCCAGAAACCACTGTCAGTAAACACAATCCGCCATGCCATCTGCAGATGCCAACTAAAGCTCTATCATGCAAAAAGGAAACCATATGTGAAAATGGTCCAGAAGCACCATCGTGTCCTGTGGGCCAAGGCTCATTTAAAATGGACAAAGTGGAAAAGTGTTCTATGGTCAGACAAGTCTAAATTTGACATTCTTGTTGGAAATCATGGATGCAGTGTCCTCCAGGCTAAAGAGGAGGGAGACCTTTCAGCGTGTTATCAGTGTTCAGTTCAAAAGCCAGCATCTCTGATGGTATGGGAGTGCATAAGTGCATATGGTATGGGCAGCTTGCATGTTTTGGAAGGCACTATGAATGCTGAAAGGTATATAAAGGTTTACAGATGACATCTATTTCAGGGAAGGCCTTGTGTATTTCAGCAGGACAATGCAAAACCACATACTGCAGCTATTACAACAGCATGGCTTCATCTTAGAAGAGTCCGGGTGCTGAATTTGGCCTGCCTGCAGTCCAGATCTTTCACCTATAGAGAACATTTGGCGCATCATTAAACAAAAAATATGTCAAAGACAAACTCTTCAGCAGCTGGAAACCTATATCAGGCAAGAATGGGACCAAATTCCAACACCAAAACTTCAGAAACTCATAACCTCGATGCCCAGACATCTTCAAACTGTTTTGAAAAGAAGAGGAGATGCTACACCATGGTAAACATGCCCCCATCCCAACTATTTTGAGACCTGTAGCAGGCATCAAATTTGAAATGAGCTCATTTTGTGCATAAAATTGTAAAATTAATTTATGTTATCTATGTTCTATTGTGAATAAAACATTGGCTCATGTGATTTGGAAGTCTTTTAGTTTTCATTTTATTCAAATTTAAAAAACGTCCCAACTTTTCCTGAATTCGGGTTGTATTATGTATATATAAATACACACACATACATGTATTTAAGAAACATTTAGCTACATGTATACATGTACATTTATATATAATTTATATTATATAAAAATATACATATTTATATATAAACAATATATTTTTGTTAAATATATACATGCGTGTGTATTTATATATACATAATAAATATACACAGTACACACACATATATTATGTAAACACAAACTTTTATTTTGGATGCAATTAATCGTTTGACAGCACTAATATAAAACTGACATTCGGATATTTGACTTACCAGTTACAAAATGTTTACTGCACACATAGGCATACTGAGTGTCAGGATTCCACAATTTACCCATTCTTCCTGCTGTGCTGATGCTTCACGTCTAATTACCTGTATCCACTTTTGTCTCCTTAAAGGCTTTTACGGTTCAGTAGCTAATAAAAACTTAGTTCTGGGATTTTTTTTTAGCTTGTTTGCTGTACACCCTGTCACACCGCAGCTTTTAGGCATTGTTCTGTCTTTTGTTGGAAGCAAGAAATGACAAGGAGGCAGCCCTGGGGTGGGCGTGGCTTAAATGCGCTCTGTCTCTATGCTTACCTGTCATGTTCATGCAAAGATTTTATGTTTAAAGTACAATGGCCAAACCTAGAAGCAGTGTTGGGGAAAGTTGCTTTTAAAAGTAATGCACTACAATATTGTGTTACTCCCTAAAAAAGTAACTAATTGCGTTACTTAGTTACTTTTTATGAAAAGTAATGCATTACATTACTTTCACTTATGGGCTTGCTTTATTTGTTTTTTAATAACAACAAAAAAAGTTCTATTTTTGGCAAATGTTTAAGGCCCTTTCACACCAAAAGTGAAATGAATAAGCCTCAGGCTGAAGGAAATGCATATTTACACCTGCACAATAGAGGACGCAGCTCAAACAAACCTTTAGGCTGTGCTGCCATTCTTGATTAAAGAAGAATAGGATATGTGCAAGTGAGATGAGTAAATGCAGCTGACAGTCAATAGTTACTAGTTACTTGAAAAAGTAATCTGATTACGTAACTCAAGTTACTTATAATGTGTTACCCCCAACACTGCCTAGAAGTCTAGATCAGTCTCCAAACTCAGTCCTGGAGGGCCACTGTCCTGCAGAATTTAGCTCCAACCCAAGTTAAACACACCTGAACCAACTAATCAAGGTCTATTAGGCATACTAGAAACTTCCAGGCAGGTGTGTTGAGGCAAGTTGGAGCTAAATTCTGCAGGACAGTGGCCCTCCAGGACCGAGTTTGGAGACCCCTTTTCTAGATTATAAGATTTTGTTTAAGTCTGTTATTTTCTAAACTATTATTTTTAGCAGTTGGCTGTACTGAAAATAGATGTCTCCATTATATTTTCCACATTACTGCTGCCAAGGTAGTCCAATTTCTGCCTACACTGTTTTTAATTCATTTCTGCCTTTATTGGCCTCTTTAGCAGTTGTATCGGTTTCTTTGTCTTTACTCCTGAAATGTGCTGGCACCCATAAAAACTAATTGACTAATGCAGTTCAGTTACATTTAAAAACAGAATTAGGCATGTATATTGTCACTTGTGGACCTATAGCATCTGTTATAGAGCCACCAAAAGTCACCATGAATGAATGAATAAAAACAAGTGACCACTATTTTCAACATATTTAAATGAAGTTTTTTTTTTGTTTTTTAACCTTTTTCACATTTAAAACTTTTTCCTTTCAAAAACACAAATTCAACATTTTAAAATCATTATTTTATATATAAAACAATTAAAAACCAGCATGATGTTGCAACTACCTTTATATTGATGATTGTGTTCATGTGTTGCCGGTTTGGTTCTTTGCTTTCAGTCCAGAGAGCATGATGTTAGTCGCATTATGCCATTCAGCATCATCTAGTATATAACCCATTAACATCACTATAACATAATTGTGCACTATTAATATAACTTGTGCAGTTTAAAATTTAAGGACAGAGATAAAATGCATAATTTAGAAAAATTTAGCTTGACGCTGCTGTCAAATGCAGCATTACATAGAATGTTTTTCTGTGAAATAGCATCCATAAAACAAAGATACAATAAAAAGAATAAACTCAACAGTAACTTTTTTTGTCCTCCTTTATTAATTTTAAAATATATAAAAGAGCCAGATTTTGAATATCCCTGTTTAAAATTGAAGGTATTCTAACCCCTTACACACGCATACACAAATAATTGCTCAAAAACACACAAAATAGAAAAATCGAAGAAAAACTGAAGGAAAAAGAGAGAGAGAGAAACCGCTTCTACTCACAAACACAAATCAAACCACTCTGCCAATAAAGAAAATAATCAAGAGGATCATTTGCTTGGGCCCAATATTACTTTTAATACTAATTCACTAATTAATTAGTCATTAAGCTGATGTAGTACTTGCCTTTTCTAAATTATAACTGTGCTATGAGGTAGACCAAAACTCACCAATTCTGTTTTTAATTAGTTCCACTTTGTTTTTACTTCGACTTCACTTCAAAGATGACCACTTCTATGTATATTTAAAATCTGACAAACAGAGTGCAAAAAATAAAAAGGAAAATCAAGTTGAAAACATAACTGCAATCCAACCTTATAAAGCCTTTATAAAAAGCTATCAGAAAGCATTATAATTTTTCTTTAGGCAAGTGCATAAATGAAAAATGCAAATGTAATTTGACAGTAATGTTTTATAAAGGAAGTTTAAGCAGAGTGATCCTGTTTGTCATGAATACACAATCACATTATTTTAACTGTGTATCTCAGTGGTGAGAGAAACATAAATCGAGGTGTGAAGGTAACTGCAAGTTACAACTAATGAAAGTTGTATTTTATTAATGTTTGCAAATACAGTAGTCAACATTTGAAGTGGATCAAAAAAAAGTTAATCAAAGTTGTCCTAAGAACTAAGATGTCCTAAGAAGAAGGTTTTAGGACAACTCTGATGAAAGGTTTTGATCCACTTCAGATGTTGACTACTGTAGTTTAAATTAAATTAGGATAATTGCTGTGGGGTTCTTTGTGTTAATGGGATAACAGTTCACCCAAAAATTTAACTCACCCTCATGTCATTCCAAACCTACATGCCTTTCTTTCTTCTGTGGAACACAAAAGAAGAACGACAGTGACAAACAACATTGGACTGACCTTCATTGTACAGGCATTTTTCAAAATATTTTCTTTTGTGTTCTGCAGAGAAAAAGAAGGCCATACAGATTTGGACCGACAGGAGAGTGAGTAAATGACAGAATTGTCATTTTTGGGTGAACTATCCCTTTAAGCTCTATCCTGCAAGAAATGGCGAGGCACACTTTTTAACATGGTCCTCCAGTGACCATCTGCAAACATTCTTTACTTAGTAATTTGCCTTTAAATTAACAGTTAAAGAAAAGCAATATGAAGTTTTATTTTTAAATGTGCTCTTTAGAAATAGTCTTTATACAAACTCTTACTATACACAACATCCAGTGTTTTCAGTACATTCTCTCCTGCAAGTGAACAAAGCTACTCCCAAGCTGTAAATGTGTAGTATTTTTTACAGTATTCTTTTTGCCCTCCACTTGAGTTACGAATGGCTTTTAGGAACAAAGAAGAGCCAGAAATGCATCAAAACATCTTATTTCAAGGATGAAAACTCACCTTTCAGAAAACAAAAATATTTGTTTGTAAACACAAACATGCATGCACACACACACTCTCAAAAAAAGTCTCTTAGGGTTTCTTGACCTTCTTTCTCTTCACTGTCTTACTCCCTGTCATTGTCCTTGACGTTGTGTTTGTGCGAGGCTGAACCATCACCCGTCCATTAGCACTGCAGTGCAGTGTGTAATGCTCAGGGTTTAGAGGATGTCCATATTCATCACGGATGTGGCTCAACACAGTCCTCGAGAGCGCCTCGAAATGTTCTGCAGCAGCAGAAAGTGCCTTGGCTGTGTGGGCTCTCTGGCGCAGGAGAGTATCCCGCTGCACGGTGAGGCCATCAACCTCACCCTGCAGGCCCAGGATCGCATCCAACTTCCTCTTGCGGCAATTCTGTGCGGCAAGCTTGTTTTTGCCTCTTCTGCGCACGTCACGCAGGAGCATGACTTCTGATCCTGACAGATTCTGCCTGTCCAGCAGCTCCAGGAAGTTTTCTACAGGCATGTTGACAATCTGACAGGCTGAAAATGGAAGACCCAACGCCTGCACCCGACGTTCATCACGACTCATCTCTTCAGGTTCAGACTCATCTTCGCTCATCACTTCCTGTTTGATAGCTGTGATCCAGCTAGATGACGTGGAATTTTGAGCCTGTGGGGCTGAGTAGGTATGATCATGCCAGATGTTATCATGAAGGTTCACAGGTGACCAATCACGGTAAGCAGCTGCACAAGCGCCACCTTTTGAAGAAAAAGATTCCACTTCACTGCTATAGCCTGTAGCTCCACCCTCATCCTCGCAAAATGAATCGGACGAAGTAGACGGGGATGCGGCGCTTCTAGAACTGCTCTCCAAAGAGAGGCCAGAGTCTGAATCCTCCAGCCATGGAGTGTCCATCTCGCTTTGCATGCCATCCAGCATCTGAGGGTCGATCGTACCGAGATTACCCAGATCCAACATATTGATGTGCTCAAAAACAGCCTCATCTAGATAGCCTCCCATCTGCGAAGGGGAGGTTTCATTATGAGAGCTGTTCCCAGACAAACAGAAGAGCGATGAAGGAAGTGCCCCTGCTAAGCTCTGAGAAGGGTCTGAGTGAGAAGAGTTTGTGGATTCCAAACGGAAGAGGGGTGCTCGGGAAGATGCCGGCCTGCAATTAGATGAATCTCCCCCGGTTACCATGGCATCTTGAAGGCTTACATCATAACTGATGGGATTAGGAAGGTCAGCTTCTAAATCTGACATGCGTTGAGGGACCATAGAGTCAAAATCCTGTAGAGAGAATAGAAAAATATTGTCAATGTAAACATTTTCAAAATTCTTATTTAATGCAAATGTGCACATCAAACAAAAATCAGAAAAGAGTTTAGTATTTAGATTACCCATAGTTGGAAAAACAAATTGATTTGGTTTGGTATTGTTAGTTATTTTTAAAGTATTGTTCAGTGTCTACTGACAGCATTGGGTGCATAATGGAAATTTCCAATGAAAATAATTACATTTTTTCAATAATCAAACTTACAGTAACTGTAACACACTTCGAAGTAAATATGATGAGTCATATTTTCATTGGTAATCATTCCACCATAATTGATGTCGAAATAGTTGTACTGAACCATAACATTCCTTTAATCTTGAATGGAGGACAAAGCATCCACACTTACATCAAATTCAGAGAGGAAGTCCTGCCACTGTGGAGGAAGCTCAAGCCCAGAAAGAGGTGGAGGAAGGGTACTACCCGGCAAATCCTGGAAAGAGAAGCAGCAAAAAATAAATAAATAAAACAACATTTAACATCTCACACCAACAACAGTTAATATGGAGTTGAATGACCAGAAACATAAACAAATGTAACTTTTCTCATTCATTCATAGGACTGGTAAAACATTAACCAACTTACAGTTATGTAACATTACGCAATCACTATGTAACTTTTGGCCCTCTAGCGGTTAAAACTGCATGCATTTAGCGGAAGAACATTTTTTTGGCTGTGCTTCAGCTCTGAGTGACTGTGCAGATAAATATGGTTATCCTACTGTTCATTCAACATTCACTATTAGGCTTAAGAGATATAACTTCTTTAGAGAGAAAGGATCTCAAGCTGACTAGCTGAAGACATTACTGTAGCTATACCCGTTAAAAGACTTTACTTTACTTTAAGTACTTCCTTGAAAATAAGTTCCAGCATAGCACTACAACAACCATAATGAAATGACACTTCACAATAGTTTAGTGAACTCTGTTAGAGAGCTACATATTGGCAGTTTATCTGTTCAATAAAATACCTTACTCACCTGTTGAATAATAAAAATGCCATCCCCACGTCACTTTTACAACATTTCAAATCCCTCAATTCTCACCATCTCCAAAAAGCCAAGCCAATTTTGAATCATTTTATTACGAGTGTTGTTGCGTTCTCTTTATGCCAGCAGCCTGGCATGTTTTTTTAAACGTGTGATTCCCCAGAGGTTCAAGATTTAGCGGCTCCATATCAGCTTTTCTTCCTTGTTTTGACAACTAACCTAGCCGGAGCAACAGATATGACGAGATACACACGGGCGAATGACGTATGCATGCAATTTTCCCGTGAAAACCATTCCGTCAGGTCTAAAATATAAACACTTATAATAGGCTTGCCATAGTAAGTCAAGACAAAAACACGTTTCGGAAGAAGGACTTATGTACTGACTCATTTAAATTTTGTTAATTTTGAAAAGAATAAAAAAAAATTACATAGTGTTCCTTTAAAGGGTTAGTTCACCCTAAAATGAAAGTTGTCATTAATTACTCACCCTCATGTCATTCCACACCCGTCAAACCATCGTTCATCTTTGGAACACAAATTAAGATATTTTTTCATGAAATCCGAGAGGTATATGACTCCTCCATAGACGGCAATATAATCAGGTCCAGAAAGGTACTAAAGACATCGTTAAAACCGTCGACATGACTGCAGTGGTTTAAATTTGTCATTGTTCTTACGCTGGTGACGCAGTAAGCACAGTGAAGGCTTCCTTGTTTATGTCCAAATGCCGACTCAGTATTGGCCAAAGCTGCACATGTGAGCAGTACGACACATACGTGTAATACTGACGCAGGAGCCGGCCAATAAAGAGTCGGCTTTCTGACGTAGAACCTGGAAGTGCTGGACGTAAACAATGTATGAGAATGACACAGATGAGAAGATATTGTTGAATAAAGTCGTTATTTTTGTTTTGTTTTTGTGCACAAAAAGTATTCCCGTAGCTTCATTAAATTAAGGTTGAACCACTGCAGTCATGTGGACAGTTTTAACAATGTCTTTAGTACCTTTCTGGGCCTTGAAAGTGTTGATTATATTGCGGTCTTTGGACAAGTCATATACCTCTCGGATTTCATCAAAAATATCTTAATTTGTGTTTCGAAGTTTAACGAAGGACTTACAGGTGTGGAACGACATGAGGGTCAGTAATTAATGACAGAATTTTCATTTTTGGGTAAACTAACACTAAGTTTTACATCGAACCTGATAGACACACCATTCCTGTTAGACGGGTAGTAAAGTTATTGTTTGTTTACCTCCTCTAATGCTGAGCTTTGAGTCAGCTGGTTCAGCGAAGCAGGGCTGGTTTCCTCCTGCCCTCTTTCGTCTTTCACATCCTCCTCCTCATTCTCTTGGTTCAGTAAAGTTTCCTGGAGAGAAAGAAATTGTGATGTCAAAATAAAGGCTTAAAATGTTTTGCTTTAAATATTTGTTTATAAAAAATTTTTTATAAAACAGCTCTCATGAGTAATTCCAAGAAAGTAAAGAAACACTCCATAAACTATGGTGCACCTGTTTAAGACAAATGTATTCTTAGTACTCTGCTACTTGTTCAGTAGATTAATTTTATGCATTTTTACTTACACCTGTGGTAGTTAAAGAAAAGGAAGAAATATTTGCATAACATGCACGGTTTTAAAGGTGGCTCTAGGGATAACACATGACTTAACGGATTTCAGAAACTAGGTTGAGCTCTGTCAAGACATGATCAAGTAACAGCGAACATTTCTGAAAGAGCAGGTTTGGGCTCTTCTCTCAGACAAAACTACTCTTTTGTTACAAAACAAACGATTTGTCCTGTTAAAAACAGAAAAAAATGAAGGGAATTTCCTTAAGTATTTATTTTATAACACGTGATCTTTGACAAATTGTTTTGACATACTTGACGTTTAAAACGTTAAAGTTTGCCTGACGCACGTGACCGACACCTGTACATCTAGTTGTCATGGTAACTGACATTTAAACGCACAAGTGAACAGGTAAGTTACCTCGCAAACACGACTTATTTCCTCACAAAAACTTGCATTAAATTTGCTGATAAAAAAAAAAAAAAAAAAAAATCCCAACATAAATACACATAAAACCATAGCCTAAAGATTGGTACAGATCAATTAAAAAAAGGTAGATCTAATTTGGCCATATATTTAATATTTAATTAATCTGTAACATTAAACTGGTTTACTTTGCTTATGGATGGGTCACTTCCATTGTTTCGCTTTCGCCTTTAGTTGCTCACGAGTGCCATGAAGCTAACTGGCTAACTACATACAAAATGCAAACAAACAAATGCTTAAAGCAGTTCACATGTGGCTACTGTGTGCCCTATGAAGAGAAAACAATATAATATAACTGTTAAGTATGGAAAGTGTGTAATAAGGCACTGCATTGTTACCTCTTTGGAAAGTTCGCCAGCTCCACAGCAAGGCCTTGAAACATTGCAGTCCTGAGATACTGACAGTCCGAAGCTCTCTCCAGTCCTGTGATCATCCTCTTCCAGGTGATTTTCGGTATTTACGTCCTCGTTATCAGGGGCCCCTGACAGGTCGAGAGGCTCACTGACATCAGAACCATCATCAGGCACCAGGTGCACCAACCATGCGCTGACACGCGTGGGGAAGCGGGCCGGGGATCCGAGCGCACGCACTTCATTCAGCAGCCTGCGGCTGGTGAAAAAATAGTCTAGCTCGGGACATTTTGGGTGCACTTGATGGCCCGCTGCGGTGTCCCGATAGTGGTGAAACGGGGTTTGTATGAAAGCCGAGCTCGGCCCTCCATCCGTCTCTATCAACGGCGAGAAGTAGCCGCTCAAATAAGTGTCGACATCCACGCGAACACCTATCAAACTAAGCAGAATCGTAAACTGAATGAGTCCCTCGGTGAAATATTTCTTCATATGATGCATGTTCCAAAACAAATATTTCAACCTCGGGAGGCCTGAACGAGAACAAAGATCGCCCGTTTGCAGTTAAACAAAGACAAAATCCCAAACAAAAGAGCACGCGTTGACTACTCTCTGTGTCAGACAAAGAGCAGCCCCGACCGGCGAAACTGTTCGCTGCACTTACACACTACCGGCTTTTCATTATTTCCTGGCCTATAACATCATAATGCGGAGATGCAGTGCCTTCCTCTAATATAGGAAAACACAACGAGTCATTCTTATCTGATATATTCTGTAGCAAAAGACAAAACATGAAACTTTTTATCTTATTAAAAGAACAATAAAACTCCTCGGCAGTCCTGAATCGTGCCTCTCATCCGAGGAGTGGAACAACTGCTCAAATTTGCATAATTCATAAAATCCCACTCACATGCGACAGAATTACCTTCGCAACAAGCTCTGATTGGACCATTTCTGTTGTCGTTCATTTAAAGAGCCAATCACAAGCAATCATGCTTTCGCCTTTCGTCGCTTCCTTTAGCCCTTCCCAGAGCCGTTAGGCCCTTCCGCTCTTGGATAAACTGGGGAGTTTTATCCATTATTGATCCAAATAATATTTATGTTCTTCTATTAAGAACGCAAAACTAGTGTTGTGTGTAGATCTGTCAAAAAATACCTCTTCTGTGTGACCTACTAAACCGGTGCACTGCACTCTTCTAATACTTTCAACGTTAGATATCATTGCTGACGCTGTCATGTTAACTGTCAATGAACACAGACACAAGGGAACAACGATCATCTATCTATCATCTATGTCTGTCTGTCTGTCTAAATTTTTCAAATTCAAAATTGCTTTATTGGCATGACTGTAAATAATACAATATTGCCAAAGCATATATACATAAAACAAAAATAAAAACATCTGTATAATAGAAGAAAATATTATCAAATATTATAACACTATTAAATATTATAACATCACTTAAACCTAAATTAACAGTGTAACAAATTAGAACATGTCTGAACATTTGATACCACAGTGTTTTAAAATACACACGTACTGAGGGTCACTGTAGCGGACTGTAGTTGTTCTACTTCAGTCATGGCTGTAAAGTTCTTTATTAAGTTACTGAATTTGGTGAAGTAGAGATCTCTTATAGGTATGTATTTGTGGCAGTGAAGGAGGAAGTGCGTCTCTGTCTCGATCTCTCCTGTCCTACAGTGAACACACACCCTTTGCTCTCTGGGTAACCGGGGGCCGGTTGCATAAACCACTTAGACTAGTCTTAAAAGTTAAGACGCTAATGTTTTTCTTGAAGAGTGGTCCTAATTTTTTAAAGTCCATTGCATAAAAAGGTAGATTGGTGTAATTTGAATTGGAAAAATAACATTGATTACCCCTTGGTTAACTGCAAGTTGGTCAAACTAGTTCTTAAGACAGTCTTAATATAGTGACTAAGTTTATGCAACTGGCCCCGGCTCTTTCTGTGTCTGCCGGTCTCGATGGCTAGACTGTGCTCACTGAGCCTGTACTTGGTCAGGATCCGTCTCTGCTTTGTGTCTTTGACACTTTGGAGATATTCTTCTAATTCATAATTTGAATTAGTTCGATAGAATTGTAATTTACTTTGTGTTTTAGTTTCCTGATCCCAATGTTCCAGATATGTATTTTTAGATTGCTTGATAATTTGGTTTATTTTGATGTTTGGATGAGAAGCAGTGCTGGTCTGAGACTGGTTAGTGTTAGTAGAGTTAGTCAGGTTAGTAAGTCTCAGAACCAGCTGACTGAGGGGACTTTTTTCGGGGTTCAGTTCTTGGGTTTGTAATGCTTTGAAATGTAGCGATTCTGTGGGACTTGATTTTAGATGCATCCAGAATTTGAGGGATCTTTTTTGCATATTAATAATCAATGGGAATCGGCCTAATTCTGCCCTACATGCATTATTGGGTGTCCTTCTTTGTAGTTTTAGAATCATTTTGCAGAATTCTGTGTGTAGAGCTTCTGTTGGATGTTTGTCCCATCTAGTGTAGCTCTGATCACTGAGTGGACCCCAAACCTCACTTCCATACAGCGCAATGGGCTGAATCACACTATCACATAAAATTTTACACCAGATTGGAATTGGTAATTCAATGTTTTGGAATCTTTTCTTGATGGCGTATAGAACTCTTCGAGCTTTATCTTTGAGAGCATTCACTGCCATACTGAATGTGATGATCAGGCCGAGGTAAGTGTACTGCATCGTGTGTTCTAGGGCGGTGCTGCCTAGACTGAACTGGTATCTGTGTTCCTGACATCTGGGCTTTTTCTGGAAGACCATAACGTTGGTCTTCTTGAGGTTTACTGCCAGGGCCCAGTTCTGGCAGTAGTTGTCCAGCAGGTCCAGGTGCTGCTGTAGTCCCTGTGCAGTGGGTGACAGCAGCACCAGGTCGTCTGCATACAGCAAGAGCTTGATGTTCTTGTCTTGTAGAGTGAGTCCGGGAGCTGCACCGCTAGTTCATTAATGTAAATGTTGAACAGCGTTGGACTCAGGCTACAGCCCTGCCGTACTCCTGTCTTCTGGGTGAAGAATTCTGTATGTTTGTTGCCAATCCGTATTGCATTTGTTGTTCGAATACATTGATTTTAGAATGTCATAAACTTTACCCCCTACACCGCTTTGTCAAAGTTTGTAATATAATCCGTCGTGCCAAATAGAATCAAATGCTTTTTTGAAATCGACAAAGCATGCAAATATTTTTCCGTTTTTGGTCTGTTTTACAAGTTTATTGATTAGGGTGTGTAGGGTGTAAATGTGGTCAGTAGTTCTGTGATTTGGAAGGAAGCCAATCTGACTCGGACTCAGGACATTTTGTTCGGTAAGGAAGTTCACAATTCTATTGTTTAAAATACTGCTAAATACCTTCCCCAGATTACTGCTCACACAAATGCCTCTGATATTATTAGGGTCCAATTTATTCCCACTCTTATGAATTGGGGTAATAAGTCCTTGGCCCCAGATGTCAGGAAAACAGCCTGAACTAAGTACAATGTTGAATAATTTGAGCACAGCCGCCTGCAGCTCAGGTGTGCTGTGTTTCAGCATTTCACCCAGAATGCTGTCAGCACCACAAGATTTCTTACATTTTTGGCTTTTGAGTTTGTTTGTCAGTTCTTCATGTGTAATTGGGAAGCCAAGTGGATTTTGAATATTTTTAATTCTGTCTTCATAAGTTTGTAGATTTTGGTTGATCAGATTATAATTGTCATTGAGTTGTTTTGGTGGGATTTCTTTATATTTGTTTTCAAAATGCTTTGTCCAAATTTCTCCGTCTTGTATTGGTAGGTCTTGTGGTTTTGTTGTGCTCAGATTATTCCACATATCCCAGAACTGATTCTGATTTATTGAATGTTCTATTTCCTGTAAACTTTTGGTCAGATGGTGTTGCTTTTTCGCTCTAATTGTGTCTTTGTATTGTTTTAGTTTTGAACAGTATTCAGTTCTGATGTCTGTGTTGTTTGGTTCTTAATGTTTCAGATTTGATAATTTTCGAAGTTGTTTCCTTAATGTTTTGCAGTCTGAGTCAAACCATTTTTCATCTTTTGGTGTATTTTTAGTATATTTTTTGCTTTTCTTTTTCAATTCACTTCTATGTGCTGCTTTTTTAAAGATGTAATTTATTTCATTTGTAGCCAAATTAACACCATCTTTAGTTGTTTCAAATTTCTTATTAATGAAAGAATTTATTATATTGTTTAGATCTTCCAAATTGAGGGCTTGGATAAATTTGTCTTGGCTGTCTGGAGCCCATCTGTATCTCTGCTGGACCTGATACATTTTGCAGGTTTTCAGCCTGTTTTGTTCTGGTGTGTGATGTGTTTTGATGTAAATGTTAGTTTGGTTATGGTCAGAGAGTGGAGTTTGCTGTTTGACAGTAAATGCACTGAAGAAGGATGGGTCCATGTCAGTGATGGCATAGTCAACTACGCTAGCTCCAAGACCTGAACAACACGTGAACCTCCCTAAAGAGTCCCCTCTGATCCTGTCATTAGGTATGTACAGACCCGAGGCTCGGCAGAGCTGCACTAACTCTCTACCGCTTTTATTTACAGTTTGGTCAAGGTTGTTTCTTGGTGGGAGATTTTTTGTGAGGCTCAGGGGTTTTTGGCCAAAGACATATTCATTGCCCTTTGGATCTCTGTTATCAGGTTCAGATCCTGTTCTTGCATTGAAGTCTCCACACAGCAGCATATTTCCCTGGGCCTGGAAATGGCTGATTTCTGTTTGGAGGTTGTTCAGATATTCCTCATCATGGTAAGGGGATTCTGCTGGGGCAATGTTGATGGCACAGATATAAGTGTCAGTAGTTAAAATGCCAATTTGTTTGTTTAGTTTTAACCAGCAATGAAAATTTCTAACTGTATTAACAGAAATGTGTTTGGCCAGAACTTCCCTGTACCACACCAGAATTCCTCCCGGGTCTTGTCCACGATGGACTGTACTTAATTTAACTGAGGGCACAATTACTTCATAGCCTGAGGGACAGTAGGTAAGCACATTTCTACACCAGGTTTCAGTGAGAATGATAATATCTGCATCTTTTATATTTTTCAGAAATTCAGGGTCTGTGCTTTTAGAACCAAATGTTGAAGAATGAAGACCCTGAATATCCCAACAACTTACATGAAATGAACGCATTAGTATTATTAAAGATAAACCTATTTGGTAAGACAGAGATAAAATAACATGCGAAAATGGTAAACAGTTTACATTAATGTATTTTTTTTTTTTTGAGTGTGGTGGATGACGTGGGATGCTTGTCCAGCCGACGTCTTTCCTCACCGGGGTTGGAGGGGTGTGTCTGGGCATGTAGGGGTGGATGGGCCGGTAAGTGTCTTGGTGACGTTGGGCTGCATCCTTTAGGGTTTTCGCAAAAACACGCACTGCTTCTTTGTGTAGGTGGAGTCCATCATACAGGTGTTGGAGGCCGATGTGGTGGTGGTGGACCTGGTGCACATTTGGGAGTGCAGAACATCTACGGGAAATTTCAGCATTGATGCTGTAGATGATGTGTGGTGATGTGTCACGTTGTGGGAGAAGTGTGGAAGTGATGATTCGGGACTGGTAATTTTTTGCTGGCGATTTCTGCCATTTTCCTGACAGCATCAGCAGTATTATTGCACAGCGAGTGGAGGTCATTATTTCCTGTGTGGATTATAACACACGAGGGGTGTCCTGTGAAGTCTCTGATGATCTGCTGGGCGTGGCCTGTTGTGCTGCATCGTTTTGCAGTGACTTTCTGATGTGGGAAGAGTTTCTGTGGATCCAAGAACTTTCCATTAGAGTCCATGAGGAGAAGAACATCTGGATCAGGTTCAGGAGGGTGGGCAGGTGATGTTTGTGTTTCTGCGGGTGTCTGTGTGTTTGTGGCAGGCTCGCTGTCTGTGTTTGTGTAGTCTGTAATCGGAGCTGTACTGAAGTGAATTGTGTTGTCTTTTGTGTTTTTCTGTAACTGCTCTCTCATTTCTTGCAGCTGTCTGGAGAAGTTCTCTCTTTGTCCTCCTCTAGCTTGCATATCTGTGTGTGGAGAGTTTGGTTTTCTTCTTGCAGTTCTCTGAGAGCTCTTGAGAGTTCAGTAATGGAGGAGTTAGTGTCTTTCTTCAGCTGCCTGAGTTCATCTTTGAGCTCTTGGATGTAAATGTTTGTGTTGTGTGTGTCAGAGAGTTTGAGTTAAGTGTGTTTTCTGAATTCAGTGAAGTCCAGTTCCAGCAAAGCTAAACTGTCTCTCGGTCGACGGTCAGATGGTGAAGGTGAAAGTTTGACTGGGTCTTCCTCCTCAGAGTCTGTGCAGTTTGCATGAGGCTCGTCTCTCTCCTCCTCGACTCTGGCCTTCAGCTGGGGGAAAGTCTCCTTGCTTCATTGCCTTTAAGAAGAAAGGTACCTTTAGTGTAGTAGGTTATGGTGAGGATAGGGTTGTCTGTGTCCAGCATTTCATCTTTGCATACAGTTAATCTTCCACCTCGACCGATTCCTTCTTTAAAAATGAGCTTGTATTCCTTACAGATGGCTGATTTCCATGCCATAATCAGAGTGGTGTAGAAGATGAGGTTGTTCTTGATTCTTTTCCCATTGAGTTGAATGTTGTCAACATACAGAAGATCAGGATTGTCTCTGAGAGTTTTCTCTTTGTGTTTTTTCTGCTCTGCACACTTCTGCACTTCTCTGGGTAAGACACCTCCCTGCACTCTGCCTGGTCGCCATGGTGATCAGACTGGGCACTGAGCCAAAACTGCAGCTAACTTAACTTAGCTTTTAGCTTGTAATAATGAGAGTTTTTACTAAAATATAATCAAAATATACAGTTTTTGTTAAAGTTTTTTGCCAGAAAGTGCTCACCTCTAAGTTTTTCAGCTGTAGTTCCTTTAAAAAATTCCTTTAGCGTTTTGGAGGAAAACTGCAGTTAGCTGTTATAGTGGTGATCCAGCAGCCAGATGCTAATCCACAGCTTCCAGTCTTCTTTCTTTTATTAAAATGTATTTTCTAGAAAAAAATCAGTCTTTACCCGAATCCAAGTTGTTCCTCTGCTGTTTTTACTTGTTTGTTGTCGTTATCTCACTCTCTGTCTCACTTTTTGGCTTAATCTTTTATAATTTTTCAGGAGCTCATCCTTAGAGTGGCTGATCAGTGGCCTCTCCACACATTCACCTGCAGTCTCTCAGGCTGTGGCACATCCACACGTATCTCGCAGCCAGTGCTGCTGTCTGTCCCTCTCTTAATATTATCTTCATTTGTTCAGTCATGGGTGTAAAGTTCTTTATTAAGTTACTCTCTGGGTAACCAGCTCTTTCTGTGTCTGCCGGTCTATTTATCTATCTATCTATATCTATCTGTCTGTCTGTCTGTCTGCAAACACCCAACAAAAAAAAGGTGACTTTTTGCATAAAAAAAACGTGGGTAGCACCGTTTGTCTAATTGTACATAATTCAAAACACATCACAGTGGCATGTTTGGTCTGAGAGATAATAACAATGAAAAACACTTTCTGGAGAAAAACAGGTCGGACTTGGCTAAGCAAAGTCAATTAGTTAAACCTTTTCCGCCCTCTACTGTTTAAAAAGGAAACTGCACACTATTTTATCAATCAAAATGTAGGCTATTCAAGGTATAACTCAGGATATTGCTAAGAAGAGGTGGTGAATGATTCGCAGTGGAGATTATGGTGCATCTCAGGTATATAGTTTGTGTCAGTTATCACTCCAGAAATTGTTTATTTTACTGTGGATCCGATTATTTAATGTTAAATTACTAAGTGAAATACATGCAAAAAAGAGAGAGGATTTACAATTTATGACCATGTACATGCATTATTTTTCGTTTTTGCTATAAGCTAACCATAACATCAACAGCAGCAGCAACAGTAACAGCAATTATTATAATTATAATTAAAGACCTCAGCTCAGAGGGATTTTTAAATCCATCTTCTGATCTTCTTGTAAATACTGACATAAACGTAAGTCAAATTCAGCCAGCTTTGTCCAACACGGTGTTATCCTTTAGAAACTTCAGCTTGTGTCTGGTCTTGTCAGTGAAATGACACAGACTAATCGTGCGGTGAGTGTTGCAGCATCCAAAGGGATCGCTTTCGTTCAGCATTTCTGTGAACTCCCTCATTTAAAGAGAAAATGTGGAGGAGCCATAATCACACACACACACACACACACATAAATTTGATTTTTCATTGGTGACGATAATTTTCTCATCAGGGAAATTAATGATCTCCTTTCTACCTTTCTTCCTTTCTACAAGCACATCATTCAAATATGCCATCTTATATTTTATATAACTGATTACAAAGAGGCTAACTAATTTTACAATCTTTATATATTAATTTTTGACTATAGCATATCTTCGCTAGAATAAATGGACTCTCATGGAGCTGCAAATTATATGGAGGCATAAAACAAAAACTTGGACAAACACTTGAACCGTAATTAAAACTTCTGCACACACACAAAGAGAGAGAGAGAGAGAGCGAGAGAGAGAGAGAGAGAGAGAGAGAGAGATGCTCTTTTCTGTGTTTGGATCAAGGAGCTCTGGGATAGGTTAAAGAATTTCGACGTCACAAACGAACTGGACATGCGCACAAGCTTGCGTTGACACCACAAGATTGTGTGGGACCGCAAATAAATGGAAGCCGAAATGAAGTCGTTTTCAGTGGGCTGCCGTTTGTGGAAAGAATGACATATCTTGCCCAAACAAGATGATACCAGTATATGCTTAAGCACACATACATTTTTCAAGACCGTTAACACCATCCCCATCAACTTAAATTCTGTTAGGATATATTATAGGCTATAGCCTGGGCTATCCAACAAGCCTTACAAACTTGCAAAAACGGTTGTGCGTACACTTAAATAATGTTTGTGTTAAATGTTTATGTAATTCTTCGAAAAGCCAAACTGAACCTTGTTTTGGGGGTTAAAAAGTGCAAAACTTTAAAGTAAAATTATGACTCTTTTACTTGAATGTGCGCTCTCTACAGTAGGCCTATTTTAATCCGTTTGTCGTCATACTTTTTATTTGTCATTATACACATTACACACACACACACACACGTCTACGTTTTATCATTTATGCTCTGAAATATGCTCTCATTTACTTTTATCATTTATGCTCTGAAATAAAATATTATTTTTGCAATAACAATTATACTATAATAATTGCAGTCAATATAGGCCAATAACAGAAATAATAATGTATACTACAAATAGGACTATAATAATGCCGCAGTGTTAATAATAGCCTAATTGTAACAACAAATAAAATGTAATTGACAACCTTATAACGTATTTATAATTTAAAATTTACAATTCACACAAATGTATTATTATTATTATTATTGTTATTATTATAATTATGTTATTATTTTAGGTTATACGCTAAAATCTAAAAATAAAATAAATATATTACAGTATATCAATAATTATATTATATTAAAATAAATAAATACTATTGTTTTAGTAATATAATTTTAGTAAAAATAAAATTTTAAATTATTCTAGTAAAGAATAACTATCTGTCTCTGACTAAATCTCTGCCTTGTGAGAGCGCTGAGTTGTTGCCCGTGGCCTTCCACATTTTCAACTGAGGACTTATGCTTCTCTGGGCATTGCACAGCCTTGATTGACAGTTCAGCCATATCCAATCAGGGTTGCGCAGTTTTAGCACAGTTTCATTGGTCCAATTTTGATTACGTCATCACTCAAAAAAGCCAATGGCAAAGATCTGAAAGTGTCCGGATATGACGAATTTCAAGATAATGGGAAACTCTTTAGCGCCCCGCTGTGGATGCATATTTAATTTTGTAAAAAGTTTCAAACATTTCGCAGTTCTCGAGTTTTCCTGAAAGAGGGTATAAACTGCCACAAGGAGTCGCTGCCAACTATGTTCTGCATAATAGGTTCATATGAATCTGCCACTAAACGTTATTCATTCTGTTGGTTTTCTACTCTTAGAACTTAGTTTAAGTTTTGAAATTTCCTAACGTTTTTGCAATTACAAATATTCTCCATCTCTTGTGTGCATAGCTGTATATTATTACATGTTGGTCAGGAAATTTCTCAGTGTGCACTGAAGCTTGGAGTTTTTGGTTGGGGTAAACTGTAGATGAGCGTCTTGATAACTATGTTTGCCCACAAAGGTTGCCAGGCTTAAAACAAAGATACCGAAAGTTTGCACAAAAAGAAACTGACCCAAAGCAGAAAGTTATCTAAACAGAGAATTTCGTGTTGCACTCCAACTTCCATTATACCTTTTTCTCATTTTGTTTATGAGGTATTTTAAACTCTGAAGGGATTGTTTAGGGTATTTAAGGCATTAGAAGGATAGCTGGATCACTGGACTGCACTTTATCATCCCCAAAACTGAAGTATCTGTTTCAAGACAGTGTGCACATGTGCATGAAAGAACATTTGTGTGTCTTTGCTTCCTGATCGATACAGGATCACCTGTATTCTTCCCCCTCACCAAACGCTAATGTGTCTGTTATTGATTTGAGGGCGAGTAGAGAGAGACAATGAAATGCATTTAAAGACACTGAAGAAGGATGATATATACTGACAATAAGTCAAGGTGGACAAGAAGAGAGTGGAAAAGTGGATAAAAGATATGGGGAGTAAATCATAACAAAATTAAAGGAAAAAAAAAGGACTAATAGATGTTCAAGGAAAAATACTGAGGTCTTATAAACACTTTAAAGCTGACTGTAAATATTAATCAGTTTAAAGTCTTTTATACTTTTAAATTCTCAAAACTAAAGAAAAATATCACTACCAATGTCACACTCATGTAACCAGTAAAAGGATTTGACTCCATAAGACTTTTTACTAATTATATATGTGCATAAAAATGTCTTTGTTGGCTATTTTACAAATAATTCTGTATTCAAGTAGAAAAAGACAAAAAGAGAGAGTGTCTGTGTGTGGAAATTAGGGGGCACCATTAAATGGAGCTCTATGCTTGGGGTCAGAGGTCAAAAGTTGTTTCTCGAGCCCTTGCCTGGGGGTGAGGGGGAAGGGTTAGTAATGACTGACAGATGTTTTACGGGTGGGGGAGGAATCTGTGATGTGTTAATGTTTTTCTTAAAACACTGAAACTGTCAGACACACACACAGGATTCCGGCGTACTCAAATGTCGACATGTCCAGCACCAATCGTGTCAGTTCTGTTATTTTTGAATGCTCTGACAAGCACATGAGACTTTTACTTTACCTAGGTCCATGAAAATATGTACTTAAGCCATCATCAAGTAGCTGTCAAGAGACTAACCTGTGAAATCACTCAAATCATTTGACAGTTGGACCTGGAACTCGCAAACAAACCCATTTAAACCATTTAAACACTGTGGCAAAAAAAAAAAAAAACAACAACCATGATGTGTGGACATACACTACCAGTCAAAAGTTTGGAATCGGTAAGATTTTTAATGTTTTTAAAAGAAGTTTCGTCTGCTCACCAAGTCTGCATTTATTTAATTAAAAATACAGTAAAAACAGTAATATTGTGAAATATTATTACAATTTAAAATAACTGTTTTCTGTTTGAATATATTTTATAAAGTAATTTATTCCTGTGTTGGTAAAGCTGAATTTTCAGCATCATTACTCCAGTCTTCAGTGTCACATGATCCTTCAGAAATCATTCTAATATGCTGATCTGCTGCTCAAGAAACATTTATGATTATTAGCAATGTTAAAAACAGTTGTGTACTTTTTTTTCAGGATTCCTTGATGAATAGAAAGTTCAAAAGAACAGCATTTATCTGAAATACAAAGCTTTTGTAACATTATACACTACCGTTCAAAAGTTTGGGGTCAGTAAGAATTTTTATTTTTTGAAAAGAAATTAAAGAAATTAATACTTTTATTCAGAATGCATTAAATCGATCAAAAGTAACAGTAAAGACATTTATAATGTTACAAAAGATTATATTTCAAATAAATGCTGTTGTTTTGAACTTTCTATTCATCAAAGAATCCTGAAAAAAAAAATATTGTACACAAATATTTTGTACAATTGTACACAATAAATGTTTCTTGAGCAGCAAATCAGCATATTAGAATGATTTCTGAAGGATCATGTGACACTGAAGACTGGAGTAATGATGCTGAAAATTCAGCTTCGATCACAGGAATAAATTACTTTATAAAATATATTCCAACAGAAAACAGTTATTTTAAATTGTAATAATATTTCACAATATTACTGTTTTTACTGTTATTTTAATTAAATAAATGCAGCCTACTTTTGACCGGTAGTGTACGTGAAAATTGACAAAATAAAATGTTCCTATTAGAATAAGACCCAAGACTGTCAGCTCTTTTAAGTCAAAATGTACAGTAGGCTTATGTGACATTTTAACATTGTTACACAGGAAGTGGGTTTTTTGATTATGTACACTACTCTGCCAAAAAAAAAAAAAGAAAAATGTATTCAGCAAGATCGCATTAAATTGATCAAAAGTGATAGTAAAGACATTTATAAAGATTTCTATTTCAAATAAATGCTGTTCTTTTCAACTTTCAATTCATCAAAGGATTCTGAAAAAAATTATCAGTTTCCACAAAAATATTAAGTAGCTCAACTGTTTTCAACATCGATAATATGAAATGTTGCTTGAGTACCAAAATCAGCTTATTAGAAAGATTTCTGAAGGATCATGTGACACTGAAAACTAGAGTAATGGCTGCTGAAAATTCAGCTTTGCCATCAAATCAGATTACATTAAAAAATAAAATATATTTAAAAAGAAAACAGTTATTTTAAATTCTAATAATACTAATATTACTGTTTTACTGAATTGTTCATCAAATAAATGCAGGCTTGGTGAGCATAAGAGACTTCTTTTAAAAACATTCTTACCAAAAACAATCTTACTGACCCCACACCTCTCCTGTCCCCATGTTGAGAGAAATTGTGCGCTAAACATGATGGTAGACTAAATAGGAGCAGGCATTTACTCATCTCACTTGCACAAAGACAGATTCAGCATTCCTCAAAATGAATAAAACAGTGAAACACAAACTCAGAATATAATACAAACCTGCATTAATTAAATGTTAAATAACACAAATATACTTACCATACTTACAATAATACCATTATGTTTGCTGCTGACATCTGATGATCCAATTCAACCAATAAAGCAAATATGACTTAAATATGAGATAAACATCACGTTTGTGTTTCTATTTTTTCCCCCTATTGTTCTACAATCCAGAATGGCAGTACAGCTGAAAGGTTTGAGTTGCGCCCTTTACTGTACAGGCATTCATTTGCATTTCCTTCAGCCTGAGGCTTATTCATTTCACTTTTGGAATGAAAAGGCATTTACATTTTCCAAAAATAGATTTTTTTTTTTTTTAAATTAAAAAACAAACAAGCAAGCCCAGCCCAAGTGAGAAAAAGTAACGCAAAAGTATCACATTACTCTCCATAAAAAGTAACTAAGTAATGCAATTAGTTACTTTTTTAGGGAGTAATGCGACATTGTAACGCCTTACTTTTAAAAGTAACTTTCCCCAACACTGTTAAAATGTTTTCAGTAACTGATGCTGTTGTAGTAATGCCTGATTTGCAGTCACCGATGATTAATGTATTCCATGAGCGAAAGTGTATAATAACTGGGGGTTACTGAAATAAAATGAGTAGTATTCAGCTGGTCATGTGCTCTCAATAAGCCCGCCCTTATATGAGGCAACCTGCGCTATGTAAAATAAAACAGCTTTTAATATGCTACTGATACTCATTTTAAACAGTTTTCAAAGTACTTTTCTTTGTTCGTAAAACATTTTAATGAGAAAGAAATACTGCACCTTTTTAATTTTAATGAATTGTGCATTTTAGTTCAGACAGTATAAGCAGTAGGCAAGTTGAATTAAACATCTTAATCTTTTTCTCCTTTCAGTTTCTTTCTTGCTCTGAGGTTCATTGAGAGAAACCTTTTAAAGACTAAAAGTCTGCAAAATCAGCACCCATAAGAAGGATGAAAAGAAAAGGAAGAACCACAAAAGAGAGGCAAATAAAGGAAGAAAAGAAAAGTGAGGACAGCAGCTGGAAAAGGGGCCTCGGGTTCCCATTCCCACACACACACTCCAGCCACCCAGACTCCAGCTAAGACTTCTCTATAGATCCATATGGACTCTTTTCCCCCCCCATGGTTTTTCTTTTAATCTCACAAAACCTTAGAAGAAGAAAAAAAATCTATATTGATATTTTCCAATACTTTCTAGCAAATATACACCCACATCCTTGATACAGTTTATATATAAAAAAAAAAAAAGCCAATACAGCCATCTGTCATCTCCGTTGTCTTTGTGATATGGATCAATGGGTTCCATTTTTTGCAAACATGAGTTTATGTTGTTCACACAATCACACAATTTTTTGCAAACACGAAGTTTATGTTGTTCACACAATCACACAATTTTTTCTTTTACAATTCTGTGTATGTGAGTGTGTATGTGCAAAAAACTACATTTGACATCCTAAAGTAAAATTTGAGCTGTAAGCGTCTGTATAAAATGGATGAAAATAAATAGTCTAGACTATAAAGTAACATAAATATTTATGTTTAGTGTGCCTAGTTGTGTATGTGTGTAAAAACGAAGGAAGGGCACTGCTCTTTCCGTGAGTATGAGTATCAATGTTGACATAAGATTATGGGTGTGTCTTTAGTATATATTTATTTTTTGATTGTGCTAGATTGTTCAGGAAATGTGTATGTGTGTGTGTGGAAGAGGTAGAAGGAAAGAAAGGGTCAGGGCAGCTGGGCTGTGTTCCAGTTCTTGTCGTGATATCCCAGCAGCTGCTGGGTGGTTGAAAGACAAGTTCCGCCCGACGACACGGGCCCCTGTGGTTTGCCTGCCACTTAGATTGACGACTGAGTGACACCAATGAGAGTTCACCATCCCTCCTCTGTTTAAGGGTTGCTGACTGACCAAAAGACTAACCTCTCATCAAGTAGTTTAATCTCTCGTTCTCCCACACTCTTTTGGCTCACTTGATGATTCCAATGTCTTTTCAGGGCGTAATGATTCCTATCAATCTTTCTTATCCTCACTCGAAGCTTATCTCAAACTTATCTGCATATCTGTGCATTATCGGACAGATTTTGTTTGTTTGTTGAATATAAAAACATTAAAATCATGTCCAAAATGTATTTAGATAATATCACAGTAAAAATAATGTGTATACTGTACTAATAATGCCTTTTTAAACATGTAGAAAAATGGGGGTAGAAATTATTATTTTACTGCAACATTATTATTTTGTCTATTTAGAGCAATTTAGAGCATATTTAGTCAATAGAAACATTCTGAGAGAAGAAAGAGATTTTAAAAATTCATACACACATATAGTGTATAAAAAAGAGACATTAGTTGTGTGTGTCTGTGTGTTTTTGTGACATATCAGGACAAAAATGTGTATAATGACATGGGTATGACATAGGTATTACAAGGAGAGGGTGACTTATGAGGACATTACCCTATGTCTCCATTTTTCAAAAGGCTTATAAATCAGAAATGAGGTTTTTTTTTTTTTTGAGAAAGTAAAAATGTGCACAGTTTCCTGTGACGGGAAGGTTTAGGTTTAGGGGTGGTGTAGGGCGATAGAAAAAGCGGTTTGTACAGTATAAAAACCATTGCGCCTATGGAATGTCCCCACAATTCACAAAAACAAACCTGTGTGTGTGTGTGTGTGTGTGTGTGAGTGTTGAGGGATGCTTGTGTGCAGATGACATGAGCGGTTTAGTGTTTCTAACACTAAGAGGTTTGGGCAATCAGGTTTATTTACAAATGTAGTTTCCTGACACCAAACCTCCTTTTACCTTGCTATCAAAACAGACTTTTTTTTTTTTTTTTTTTTTTTTTTTGACCAGGAGTCAAAATGATCAGTTAGAGATGAAGAAACTGAGAAGAAAGAAAGAGAAATACACTGCTGTTCAAAAGTTTTGGTCAGTAATATTTTTTTAAATCATTCTTTTAATCAGCATAGATGCAATAAATTGATTAAAAGTGACACAGATATTTCTATTTCTAATAAATGCTGTTCTTTTGAACTTTCTTTTCATCAAAGAATCCTGGTTTCAAACAGTACAGGAGTAAGGCACCGTTCACACAGAATGCGTTTTTCCATTCCAATGGGCTACTTTTCCATTGTTTTTCTATGTAAACAAGCGCTAGACAGATGTGTATGACCGGTGCGCTCGCGTCTTGCATCTTTTGCAGCGTTAAAATCAGTACAACTTTTAAAAAACGCGTCTCGAGATCTTGCATTTTTCCACTGCCTGTGAGCCATTAGGGCTCGTTCACACGGAACGCTTTTTTACTTTGAAACACATGTTCTGTGTGAACAAGCATAATGGCTCCTGAAAGCCATCTCAGGAATAAACACATTTAAAAATATATAAAATAGAAAAGTTATCTTACAATATTTTACAATATCACTGTTTTACTGTATTTCTGTTCAAATAAATGCAGTCTTAGTAGCAAAAGAGACTTCTTTCATAAACATAAAAAATCTTACCAACTCCTAACTTTTGAATGTTAACGTATAAATGAAAGTATTATTGGTAAGCAACCGAAAAGCACAACTAAACATCATCCATCAGTGGTATGTACTGCTATTCTTGCAAAAGCAAGCTCAGTGTTTTCATACTACCATTACATCAATTGAACTGTCTAATCTAAACCGCCAATCAGTGGCTGGCACCCTCCACTATTTCATTTGCCCTATTTTTAAATAAAAAAACAAAGCACTGACCTCTTGCGTGACTATTTGTATGACTTATTCTCTTGTACTGATGTTGAAAAACAAGAAAACCTCAGATTAATTTCAAACAGATGCAAAACCTCTGGCAACAAAAAGTTGAAGTCACGGATTCACATAAAGGTCATACATTGGATCAAATGAAAATATGATTTTGTTGTTCATGACAATTTCTTATACCAAACACTTTTTTTTTTAGATATAGGGCTGTTTTTTGGGGGGTTTTTTTCCTACAATTTCGAGTTGATTATGAGAGTGATACAGGGAACTGTTTTATTTCTGGATTTCTGTTGGACATGCAATAATAAAAATCAAAAGTAAAGTCATACTACTGTCTTTACTTTGGCAGAAATGTGCATGGAAACATAAATACGACTCACTCCACGATAACTCCCACACAAAAGATTAAAATAAGACTTGATTGCATATTACTCAAAGAAAAACACTGGTAATTTCTGTTGATGACAGAGATATGCTAGAGAATATAATAGTCACTTTGATGAAAATATCAGATCAACAGTGAGAGTGGAAGGCGGAACAGATGACCGGTCGCCAGGGTGAGAGGTTGACAGACAACTTGGTGGTTTAACAGAATAACATCAGTCAGTCCAAAACTCACATATTGTGTAGCACATAATGTCTGTTCATGTTTGAATGGCTTAGAGATTGCATGTGTGTCCTTAAGTGTGCTATATATTTACTCTGGCACAGTGATCATTCTGTGTATAACTTTCTTTAGCATTTACAAAGATGGCTGTGCAAGTTAGCATAATATTTTATGGGGATAAAGACCACTATCATATCAACATACATAACTATAAAGAAAGAGAGAGAACAAAAGTATCAAACATCAAACAAATTTGTCACATGACCTATGACTCTACAATCTTCAGCCCACTAAACTGCTCTAATGAACTTTAAATAAGGTTAATTAGCTCAATTATGTTAAATTTGTGTTTGAGTGATAATCTGATAAGAAACCACAGATGTCCTCTGGCTCCACATCCTGAGCACAAACTCGCACACACAGACTTCTGAAGCTGCATTAGTAAGGACCGATAATGATATTTGATATACTCAAATCCACCTAAACCAATCCTTTCACAGCATGTTTGCATTATTATGATTTAAAGCAAATATGACTGATTTATAGTATGAGCCTTTCAAAAAGTGCGGACCACTTCAAATGTCCTCACAAGTTGGCTTTAAACAAGGAAGGTCATAAAGACAAACTTTGAAAATTGGTTTGAGAACATTAAACAGGTCTAGAAATTTGAAAGTTATACAGGCCTTATGATAGAAAGATAAAATGCCACATATTTCTATAGGAACTTTTTTGTACTATTTGTATTATTATTAATTATTTTTCATTATATTTACTGTAATGAATTCATTTAATTTATAATACAAAATAAATGAACTCTATACTATACACTTTACACATAATTAAAAAAATTTAGGGTCAGTGTGATTTTATGTTTTTTAAAAGAAGGCTGCATTTATTTGAGCAAAAATAGGCTACAGTAAAAAAATAATAATATTGTCAAATATTAACATTTAAAATGTTTTCTATCTTAATACTTTTTTAAAAAATATATAATTTATTACTGCTGTTGCATTAGTCTGGTCTTTTGTCTTCAAAACTTTCTCATTATTATCAATATTGAAAACTCTTGTGCAGCTCAGTATTTTTGTGGAAACCATGATACCTTTTTTTCAGGATTTTTTATATTCAAAAGAACAGCATTTATCATAAACAGAAATCTTTTGCAACATTATACATGTCTTTACTGTCATTTTGATCAATTTAATGCATCCTTCCTAAAAAAACGTATTAAATTCTTTCAAAAAAGAAACAAAAATCTTTGCCCCAAACTTTTAAATGGTTTTTTAATCATATGGACCAGGGTGGAAGAACACTTCATTTCCCAGAATCCCATTATGTGTGTTTAATTTTTAAAAATTCAGTAAATTCCTTTCTGTCATTCGTATTCAATTGAAATTAATTTTCCTGTGGGCTGTGCCCATTTGAATTTAATTCAAATTTACACTTGTGAACTGAAAGGGAGCCAATTCTTAAATTCTGAATTTTATCCAACCTTAAATTACTGCCAACAGAAACCCTACTCATAACTGAAAACATTATAAACCTTATTAATCATTTTTACCTTTTTTGCCTTGATAGACTAGGGGTAATTACTATTCCAAAAATATATCTAAATATCCCCATCCCCTACATGCTGATGAGGTGAGATGTTGAATAAAAGGCCAAGGAAAAAGCGTTCATGTGACTCTGAATCATGGACATCATTTAACTAATCAAATACAGACACACTGTACATGAAGCACAGGAAAGCTAGTGAGCTGGCTAGTGATGTGAACTCCTGATGCACTCAGTGAAGCACTGGTCATGAGGGCACGAGGCTGATCAGAAATCTTTCCTGATTATCACAGAGCAGCTGGAGAAAGTGGGAGTCATGAGGAACTGCATTTGATGTGACAAGAGGAGTGATTTCGGCCACTCACCTTTTTTGCCCTCACTCTGTATCTTGATCTTGCAGGTGGGAACAATTATAAAGCAGCAGAAACAACCACGATAAGCTTGGATTATTCAAGCAATGCAGTATATATATATATATAGTCTGGGTAGATTACTTACAAATTGTAATCAGTCACTGATTCCAAATTACATGACAAAAATTGCAGTTAAGGTAATATAATCTGACTACTTTTTGATTATTTTTAGATTACTTTTGATATAACTCACATCACATTGTTGATTTGAATAGGACAATCTTGTACCATATTAATATAAAAATGCAAAGAGAAAGAAAATTTATTTTGTTCTTTGTTATCAACATAAAGTGAATCAAATATTATATCAGGGTTTCCCAGACTGGGGTCCGTGATGGAACTGCAGGGGTTTGTGAGTTTAATAAAAAGTTATTAAGTAATTAAATCATAAAAATGAAATAACTTTGAAATAAAAACAGTCAAAATAAAACACTTGAAGCTGAAAAGATTTTTTTTAAATTCTTTACCTGCATGTCATGTGACCATTAACCAACATCAGAGAACATTTTATTGTTTATTATTATTATTATTGACTTCATTTTATCACTGACCTAACTTATTAAAATCTCAGGGGGTACTTCAAGTAAATATATTAGGTCAAAGAGGTTCAGCTGACAAGTTGGGTAATCCCTGCATTGCATGTAAATGTGAAATATGAAAATAAGGTGAATGTGTACATTTTAATGTGTTTGAAAGACAAAACCCTTCCAAAGACAGTAATACATGGTTAAATGACTCACTGTGTGATATTTCAAATAATAATTTATGTGTTTGTCAAGAGCTGATTAGATATGCAGTGCTGCAATATTGAGAAAACACTTGTTAAAAGTGAAATGATTTTTGTAAATCCTGTGATCAAATGCTGTGTGGATCTCAGTTTTCAGTGATCGGCAATTCAGTGTGCAATTCCACAAACCTGGAAGACCTTCTGAACGTTTATAAGCAGTAGACCTTTTTAGAAAGAAAATTTAAAAGATAAAAAAAGAAGTAGTAGGGGGAATCAATGAATTTACTGCCATTGTGAGAATAAAATGTCATCATGTAATTAATGAAAAAGTAACTGTAGTCTGATTACGAGTATTTTAAAACATAATCCCCCAGTTTCACAGGCAAGGCTTAAGCCTAGTCCGAGACTAAAATGCATTATTGAGCTGTTTTAACTAAAACACTTGCACTGGCATATCTCAAAATATGTCAGTGCCATTGTTTTGTCTCAAGAAGCTTTTTTTGTTTTTTTTCAATGGCACAATTATAAAAGATACCTAAATGTCCAAATTAAACTATGGCTTAATCCTGGATTAATCTAACCCTTGTCTGTGAAACCAGGCCAATATAATCTAATTACAAGAACTTTTTGGATTGTACTTTTAGTAATGTTTGGGATCTGATTACGAAATCCAGATTATACGTATGTATATATATATATATATATATATATATATATATATACAGTCAAGTAGCAAAACTGTTTTCAACACTGATAATAATAAGAAATATTTCTTGAGCACCAAATCAGCATATTAGAATGCTTTCTGAAGGATCATGTGACACTGAAGACTGGAATAATGGCTGCTGAAAAGGTGCATTCACACCATGTCGCAATTACTGTAATTATGAGATTTCAGCTTTTAAAAAGCGTTCACATCTACTTAGAGCTCGTAATTACAACTTGTAAAATAGAAATGTTCTGACTCTGAGAGCTCCTACTTTTACCATGTTACCGCTGTACCACATGACCGCTACAGATTCATTTAGGTGTTGATAGTGTTGCTACAGAAAGGTCCCAGCTCAAGGACGTCACGTGTTGTCATCATGAAATTAAGGTAATTATGGCATGGTATGAACGAACGCAGCTAAAATTCAGTTTTGCCATCAGATGAATAAATGGCATTTGAAAATATATTAAAATAAAAAATAGTAATTTAAATTGTAGTAATATTTTACAATATTAATGTTTTTACTGTATTTTTTATCAAATAAATGCAGCCTTTGGGAGCATAAAGACTTCCAAAAAGTCTTTATGATCCCAAAGGCTGCATTTATTTGATAAAAAATACAGTAAAAACATTATTTGAATGGTAGTGTATACAGTATATATATATATTTCAACAGATGACATCATAACTAGTAAAGATAATTTGCCCATTTTAATGTATAACATAAAATAACCAAAATAATGTGGTAATGCTTATGTCTTACATGCACAGCCACAGGTTCAGAACTTCAGATGAGTAGTTTTGTTATTCCTTAGGAGACTAGGCTTGTCTGATGGGGTTTCCTTCCGCTCGCTGCATGGGCCTCAGCACTGATTAAAGGAGCAATGCAAATCAAACAAACAGCAATCAGAGACGGGAATGCACACACACACATATGCACTCAAATACAT
Source organism: Hypophthalmichthys nobilis (assembly GCA_037950665.1). Classification (NCBI taxonomy): domain Eukaryota; kingdom Metazoa; phylum Chordata; class Actinopteri; order Cypriniformes; family Xenocyprididae; genus Hypophthalmichthys; species Hypophthalmichthys nobilis. The sequence continues at coordinate 20,799,079 of CM075483.1, forward strand.
GCATATCCCAAATCAAGTTCAGGAATACACACAAAGAAAATATCTGATCAAGTCTAAACTATGAGGGCTGGGTTACATTTACGCAACTCATAAATACACAAGCAGACACATAAACATACTGTGTATACTAAGAAAAACAGATGTTTAAGATGAAAACCAAGATATAGATCAACTTTTTCACCCATGTAAAAAAAACTTTTAGCTATTCAATTTTAAAGTTAACCAACAAGCAATTCGGAACAAGATTTAGACATAATCACTGTCAGCAAGCAAAGCCACACACAAACTCAAAAAAACACAATCATTGGCATTCTTTCTCCAGAGACCCTGAGAAACCCCAAATCTCTTTGATTTCAACATTTCCCAAGCTTTTCCTATTCCAAATCCGCAGCATTTATCAACATCATCCATTTGGCACTGGCGGCACATCACATTACCCCGGCAACAACAGTAGGCCCTGGTTACCATGACGGCAATGCCAAGCCTCATTTCTCTCATTTGAGCAGCCTAATTTATTTGACAGGGGGAAAATATAAGATACATGTATGCAGATTCACACACTGAGACACACACTGATTCATATACAGCCACTGACAGCATGCATGTCTTATTAAATAGCCGACCATGCTGATTTCTTCTTTTCTCTCATCATTGAAAAGTCAGTCACATGCATAGACAGCAATATGCCTGACCACACACATGCAGTCTGTTGCTGAGTCTGACATTTTTTGTTATAATATTCTGCTTCTGTCATCCAATTATGGAGTGTCAAAACAGTGTGGATTAATTTTTAATCTTAAATACCCTAATTAAGCCAAATTACACAGAACTACATGAAATCCTCACCATCCTGAAATATACACCCAGAGTATAACTGTTGAAAAGAGCCAGAACACTTTTCTTGTGCTCGACTTCAAACCAACACCCCCTCCCTTTAATTTTCTGACAAGCCATTTTAGGCTTGTAGAATGTTTAAATTACCCAGAAGGCTTCCCGCTGGCTCATACAATCTCCATCCAACATTCGCCGCCGCCCGTGCAGGTACCCACACACAGGCGCACGCAATTTGGGGGTGAGCGTTTGTGTGCCGATCGTACATTCTCTCACTTCAATTTCACAGTAAGCGGTTTTTGTCATCAATATGGAAATAAAAAATGAATGAAGATGATGAAGATCAAACCGTGGCTCCTGGGCTCCGGTGACTGAGAGCGGCAGCAAAATGAGGCATGACATCACGTGGTGCTCTCCAGCTCATTGCATATCTATACCTCTTCGTTTTGCATCTTGTTCTTCTTTAGTTGACTTTTAATTTTCATTCTTTCTTGCTTCAAAAAGAAAAGGAGGGATTTATTCTCAAATAAAGTTTTTATTGGCAACGAACAAGGGCTGTGTGGCAACTGGGGTCCTTCAGAGGGGCTGCCAAAGAAATGCCTGGCAGAATAAGAGCTAATGTGACCATTTCAATTACTCTTCACATACACTGAGAGTCTGGAAGCCATTAGTTTGCAACCCCCTCAGTTTAGGTTTGATGGTTCCCAGGTGAAGGTTTCATTTGGCGATGTCCGCATGCGTCTTGTCGGTGGACTCAATTAGCAATAACTCCGACTGATTTCACTCATAACCCTCCTGCCGATACCTGCCATGTTTCAGAGGGAGAGCTGCCATTTTCACTCAGATGAGGGTGTATACATACGCTCGCATTCAAAGCAGGGAAGGAAATGAGCAGTCACATGCAACCTGGTCTGCGTCAGCTGGTCCTAGTTAAAATTAAATCCGTGGGGTTTTGGGCTTCTGACAGCAGTTTTCCCTGTTGCCCACAGTCGCACACACATTGTCATTGTGACAGCGACATTGAGAAATCGCGATTCCTTGTTGTGGTTTGTCTGTTTTCCCAGAAGTCTCCTCTTCTGTAAATGGCTACCCATAAAGCCTATGAAAGCGACTGAGGTCTGAAATCATAAAAAAAATCAAGAAATAAAACACCAACCTAGATGTGTATGGTAAAGAAAAAACCTTCTTCTTTGTTATTGTGTGTGTGTTTGTGTGTGGATGTGAATAGAGAGAGAGAGACCAGTGGTCAATGAAGTGTGAGTGTTTCCACTCTGACAGCTCCAACAGAAGATTTGTTGAAAGGAGGAAAACAAATCCTGCTCTCTTTCATTTGCGTCAGCCTGTCTTTCATCATGTGCTAAGACAGAGAAAACGAGAGGAAGAGAGAGAGAATCAGGCATGATGGAGAAGAGAGACTGATAGATAATGCCTTAGATGCTCTTTTGTGTCTTTGTGTATATGGCTTTCAGGTACTCAGGACTAACCACAGACATCCTAGAAATGGGAACTTCAGGGAAAAAAAATGCTCAGATGTCATGTTACTTCTCATAACGGTGGTATAAAGAAATAGCTCATATAATAGAGTCACAAAAAGAGAATACAGAGTATTTGTATGTGAGTATGTGCCAATAAGGTGCATATTTCATGAGTTTCAAATGGTAGAGCATAGCGTCATGGGTCTAATTGAAATGCATGAAATATTGAAAAAAATTTTTTTTACTTTGAATGCAATGTATTGCTTTGGATAAAATCTTCTGCCAAATGTGTAAACCTGTAATTTTGAAAGGGGATTATCACTGCTTTTAGCCCTGGTTATGAAACTGGGGCCGTATTCACAAAACAATTAATCTTACCACTAAGAGTTCTCCTAAATAGCAGTAAAAGTTCTTAGCTAAGAGTTTTCACTTAAAACCTATTCACAAAGCTGCTGAGACCAACTTTTACTAAGGAATAGAGTGAAGTCTTAAGCTAAGAGTAAGGGCGGGTTTGACCTTGTTGCTATGGATGATGTCAACACGCTTACTAACTATGTCAGTTTCTGTCAGTGATTTAATCATAGAAATATTGTAAATGAGCTATCATGTGCCATATTCAAATAAAGATTTTAAAATAAAAATGTAGTCATATTCAAATAAAGATTTTAAAATGTAGGCTAAGTGTCACTACTTAAACTAGTATATGTTCAGCTAATTGTCAGCCTCTTACATGTCTGCATATCAAGAGATTGCAGACTTCAAGCGACAAATGATGTTTTATAAACAAAGTTCGGGAGGAGCACGTTCAAATGGTCAAATCTGATCAGCTCGAGAGGAGGCATATAAATACACAGCCGACTCACCTTGACAGTTTTCTGCATCCCTCTGCCACCCCGACTCCTCAGGATACGGGGAAGTACTCTGGGTTTGGGCTAAATTCCGAGCTTGGAGCCTCGTCTCAGACAGCACAGGATCGGGAAAGGTCCACAAGCCGGAATTCAAACTCGGGTCACCAGAGCTATCCACAAGGCTAGTCGACAGGATATTATTTATCAACTTGACCACGATGTTTTATTCTCCATCATTGAGTACATTTTTGTCTGTACATGAATTAACCTTTGTTATGTCATCACAGATTAAAATCTATAAATCAAAATATTTATTGCATTTATGAAGAAAAGGCTTGTGAGTGAGGTAGGTCTACATGCTGTAGATAAAGAAAGTATTTTGCTCTAGGCCAAAATTCAACAGCAGAGTCAGTCCTGTACTTGAGTGCTTAAAGCTGTTCACTCAATTTAGGTTATTTACAGGAGTGACAACATTCTGTAACCAATCTCACACTTGTACATTTTCAGGACTCAAAACCGTATTTTTTGGCGAAACTCTGCATTGTGAACGGAATCGTACGTTCTATCACAACATACGGTATGAACTGACGCGCATGTCCGAAGACTAACTTTTATACGAGCCACAACGTTCCTCAGCATGATTTCAAAAACAACACGTTTCAGCGGTAGTTCGCTTCTTATTTAACTCAAATGAACGTCAACAGGATGTTTCATTTACATTATAACCGTGCAGCGAGATGACAATTTCGACCCAAAAGCACATTCTTTTCACGAGTGTTGTCGCGAGTCATGCTCTCGCTGATATCTGATGCAAGGAGAGTTTGAGTTTGAGCGCGCGCATGTATCTGATCGAGAGCAGAGCCATTTGTGCTCGCGCATCACTTGGATATGCGCTCTCGACATTTGCCATTAAAATATCGCCATAGAAACGGCCTTAAACAAAACTATAAAAAATGGTGAAGATCGTGTCTGAAAGCTCCAATCGATTTTTTATTGGTTAAAATCAATGGAGAATATCTCGTATTTTTCCGTGGTTGCTCTAGCCCTGGAGCACGGGATCGGCGCCTATGGCCCAAAGTATAAGTTCACTTTTTACGCGTACGCGAGGGTCAGCGTAGTGTGCGTGACGCGAATTTCATTATCAGAAGAGTATGTGCGTACTGAACGCCTTTATAGACGAGAGATTGTTTGAAAAGGTTATAAAGTACCCTCATGTGTACTACAGCTCTAGCATGAAAGAATACAAAGATGTTTACATGGGTTGTAACTGGTGGCAAGAGATTGCTCAAAACTGAGCATGCGTGGAACGCCTGTGTACGCGTACGAGTCAAATGAAGTATACATTGCAAGGCTGTGCGTTCGACTGTGCATGTACACTAGTGTACGCTTAAAAAAACGAAGTATACCCAGGGCTTTATACAAACTGGTTCGAAATTTGTCAGTCTTATTGAACAATTCAATAAAAGAACCGATTCATAAGAGTCATTTGTTCATGAATCGGAATTGTGCAGGAAACCACTGAATTTAGTTTTTACTTATTAAAATTTACTTATTACTTTTTTTTTTTTTTTTACGTATTATTTATTTATTCCTTTACTTATTAGCACTACTTAAAACAGGTTGCAATTAATGTTATTAACCTCTTAGATATGCAAATAAGAAAACTAAGGTTGTACAAATATAGCCACATTTTGAAACATTAAAACCTGATATATGGATTTAGTATGAACAGTATGAGACATGAACAAGACAATCCAGAAATATGTTTTTAATAATTAGCATATTTTAAGTATGCCAGTTCCATAGGCCTATGTGTTTTCTGTGTCCTAAGTCTGTTTATTTTTGTCTGTCTTTATGCCTGCCTCTTTCTCTCATTCCCTGCATCTGTCTTTCTCTTTGTTTCTTTCTCTCTCTCATCATGTCTGCCTCTCTTGTCCTCTCTCAGAGACCAATCACTGTGACCTCATTCTTTGCACAATGACATCAGTGTTCAAAATGACCAATTAGTAGAAAGTGTGAGAATTCTAACGAGTCTGTTGGGAAAATTGTATGTGTGTACTTGTGTGATGACCATGTAGGTAAAGAAATAGCACATTATTAATGAATGCCCTCCTACAGCTGGTACCTGAATGTAAATCTAAGTCTTTGGTGTCTTGCTTGTTTGATTTGTTATGAGATACAGTCAACACTAAAGTGAAGCAGTCAAAGACGGTAAATGGAAAATGTGTGTGTGTGTGTGTGTGTCTGTGTGTGTGTTCCAGCTGATTTAATCTTGGCTTTCCTTGATACCATCTACTGTTTCAGTCTGTAGACCCAACATATCATCAGTCATACCTGTCAGCAACTAAATCCCTCCCGCTCTTTCTCTCTCTTTCACTCTCTCTATCTGTCTCTTGCTTATTTCTCTCCTTCCCACTTAATGCACACATACACACTCACATGTGTTCTTAATCCCTAGTGTGTTGTTATGTGATTCTCCTGCACAATAAATGTTCTGTATACATGTTATTTTGTGTGTTCTCTCTTATATGCTTCTTTTGAACAAGTGTAAATGAATGGCATGGCTACAACAGTTCTGTTTTTGAATGTGCATTTTCCTCCCTGGATTTCAGTGGATTTTGATGACTTACTCTTAAAGAAAGAAAGAACATTTAGAGTTTTGAAACCAACTCAGGAGGAAAATAGAAGAGAAAATAAGCTTTTATTTTATATATTGAAAAATGAGGTGAAGCAAAAATAACTTTTCACAAAATAACTTTTGCTACTTAACACTTACGTCATAGTCTATTACAAATAAACATTTAGTAACAGTTTACAACAAGGTTTGATTCCTTAACAATATTAGGCATTTATTATCAGGTTAATGTTTATTTATAAATATTGTTCATTGTTAATTCTTGTTTGTTCCTAATGTTAATTTATACAACTAGAAAATGTATCAGTAGCCATATGTAGAAATTAACATTAACCAAGATTATTAAAAGCTGTAAAATATTGTTCATAATTAATTTAGCTATTACCCCAATTAATGTTAGAACTTATTGTACATTTAACATTTCTTTCATAACCACATTATTTCTTTATGCCAACAGTTTCTCTCATTTGTTTTATGCTGCAAGTAATCTGGTTATGATTAATGGTGATAATGCATGCATATAGACCATTCATCTTTCTTTTATGAGATCTATCTGCTAAACTTTCATCTCTTTGTCAGCTCCACATGTTCCAAATTGCCAGAATGATTGACAGTCTTATCATCTATAGTGTAGTTAGATGTTCATGGCAATAACATTTAGTATTTGGTAGACTGAGAAACAGCTTTTGGATGAACACCAACTAATTGACAGAAAAAAAAATAGCAGTATAATTTACCAGTTGTGCAAAACGAGACTTATCCAGACATTTCATGCTTTGCATTTCTTATATACATGTACTGGTTACTTTTGGTGAAATATTCAACTCATCCATAAAATTTCAATCAAGCGAGTTTCTTTCACTGATTTTTATTTGTCTGAGCCCCTTTAAAATGTCAATCGGCATTAGAGTTTTTTGTCTCAGCTGTTTTTTATTTAGATCCTTTTTCTCACTCAGTCCCAATTATTTTCAACACAGTAGCAGAGCGATTTTCATTCAAGCATTTGGCAGGTGCCAACAGTTGAGATTGTACCTTTCAACACCTTGATGTTATCACTACACAGTGGGAAAATGCCATAGACAGTTGACTGCACAGCCCAAGCAAACATACTTCTACAGGGATCCATGGGGTTTGATTTAAAGGTCTGGTCTAGGTAATATGCATGTAGGATTGACAATGGAAAGTCTGTCCAGAGCAAAATGTAAAAACAACAGTGGAGACTTTAGGAGATCAAAAGAATTAGACTTGAGTGCAGACGTACCTCTAAAATTATGTGTGTGTGGAAGAAAGAATGGGAAAGAGGATTTAGTTTTTCCTTACCTCCTCTAAACGCACAGCATTCAAATATTTGAAACAAATAAAACAGGTAAACGTAATATTTTTTACATTTATTTAAATAATTAAATACAATCCTATATTAACATTTGAATCAAATATTAACAAACATTACTATATAAAAATTAAATATAAGAATTTAATTAAAATTCTATATTAAAATTCTTTTGAAATATAAAAATATATATTAAATGTTTTTTAATCATGTTAATCATTTAGGATGTGATGTTTCGCAACTTCTCTTACATGTACTCTGTTTGTCATCAGTCAGCCAGAGTTTTAACTACAGCTCAAGTTCATGGATAGTTTGCGTCTCTATTGTCAAGTGTCTCTCACAGTCTGTCTCTCACTGTTTTTATACAGTCTGCTGGAAATGGCAGCATGTGTATGGCGTGCACATCTGGGTTTGTTGCTTATTCTCAACCATGTGTTTGTCTGACAAACTGCACTTTAATCAAGTAGCTAAGCCTTGAATGACCCTGCATTTTCCCTTCCACTTTCCTCACAGTCTTTTAATCATATTTTCCCTGAAACAATTGTCTTTAGGCCTACCATTACAAATTCAAAAACACTATAAGATTAACTGCATACAAAAAGAAATGTGCCCTGAAACTGAACAACATATATAAAATAGTTATCTGTATATCTAGACTATTATAATATTATCGTGTATGTGTGTACCGTATTGCATTAAATATTGTGAGGTGTGTAGCTATAGGAGGCGAATGTCGATGGCAGTATATTCATGTCCAGTTTTAACAGCGGGGGTTGGTAAGGTTGTCCCTTTCAGGCAAAGCTTAGGGGTCAAAGTTCAGTTTCGTAGAAAGGTTAAAGGTCATCCTCCCACACTGACTGCACTTTTCGCCGGCCATCATGCCAGGCCTCGACCCCATCACTGCCATCAACCACATCTTAGGAAACTGCAGAGAGAGGAGACTAGAGATCAAAGTTCAAGACCCCATGTAGGCGGAGTTACACTATCGCTACTCTCTCACTCTCTTTTATGCGTCTCGTCCACTCGGTTTTTATGTTCCTTATGTCCCTTGCACTCCTGGATGATTGCAGAGGCCTGAAGTTCAAAGCTACAGATGCAAATGTCAGATAAAGCAATCACATATAGCATGTGCGTAAATAGCAGCATGCTAAAACACATGTGTGAACACACCCCTCCTCTGTCATTAGGGGCCATTTTCTAGGCTTCCTGATCCTTCATCAGTGCCTTCAGCTTCATTCCTGATTGGCAGAAACATGCTGACCTCGGCAGACATCTGATTGGACGACCTTAAGGTCTTGTGGTAGGGATCTACACCCCTTGTCTGAGTGTACAGGGTGGTTGTTTGTTCAGGTCTTTGATCGGCTGGAGCTGACAGGATGGGGAAAAAATACAATGGGACTGGTTAGCTGAAGTCTGAATAATAAACTGTAAACACAGACATTTAGGCCTACATCCTCCCTCTAACCATCTAAATAAAAACAACCACATTTTTATTTTAAAATCACTAAGAAAAAATCAATAGTGACAACTTCCATTTCATGCTGATTTTATTAGCTGATGAATGGCACATTGAGGTGAAAACAAAGCCACTGGATGCACTGCAGAAATTTTTGTAGTAATTTGAGAGTTATGAACGAATAAAGCTTACTTCCTGAAAACAGGATTTTCCCCCCCATACTATAAAAACAGGCATGACAAATAATATTAATTTGCAATCGTTTCAGACTTTTTATTCTTTTAATTTGAACTAACTTATTCATGTATATATAATATTAGGTATAATTAATAATAAAGCTTGTAATGTAACAAGTTTTGTCTTAATCACTCGTGTTATAATGTTGCACTGCCCCCTGCTGGGTAAGGTATGTAGTGACCTCCCCAGAAAGCTGTTTAATCGATGTATACCATATAAAGCGTATAATTAAAGACAGTTCAGTTTAAAATGAATTCATTCAAACCACTTGATAATGTTTGTAATATATATGTCACTATAACAATGTGAAGCAACTGCTACCAATAAAAGGGTTAAGCTAATAGGCCTATCGCAAGATTGGAAAATCTAGCCGTTAAAAAAATACAAAAGAAAAACTCCTCGTAGAATATTGACATTTACGGTTCCAAGTTATCACCAAATATCTAATTTATTGTACTTTATATTGCTAAACATTAGGCTATGACGCATTATTTGAGTGTTACATTCTCGCTTAGCAGCATGCTATAGGCTAACATTTATATAATGCGTCATTTAGCTTACTGTTTACTGTTTTACCTACAAAATTATGTGCTATGCGCATTTGTAACTAATTATAGCCTACGATCATTAATGTGCAGTTTCAGACATATACAAGAGACATATTTTTTACATTTACACCGAAGACAAAGGAGCATTATGTAGGCCTATATCTTTCAGCTACATGCTGATTATTAACATAACTAATAAACTAGCCTACACATTATTAGATGACTTTTCCAAACAGTAGCTACTGGTTACAGAATTTATATTGCATCACCCCTCACTGCTATTTATGTTATCTGCATATCAGATGGTAGGCTAATTAGTAAATATTCTTTGATGGAATAAAATACCAAACCATTCATGATAGCTGCCCTGTGGCCTACAACACCTCATCCAGACATTTCCAGCATGTCAACATCTTATTCAAGCTCATGTGTCATGCATCTTTTACCAGACCATTCTTACTTAGGCTACTCACTCCAATCTGAATGTGGTGGTAATTGAGGTCTCGGTGAGCTGCATAATGAATTGATTTGAACTGTTGAGATATGCGATGCTTCTCCGGCTAATTTAGAGCGAACCCTATTAGGTTTTGTTGGGCATTTGAATGCACATTAGTGACTAGTAATATAGGGTGGGTTGCACATTTCCAGGAGATTTTTTACACACTCGTTGGTTGACCTTTCCTCGCTTCTCCTCTGTTTATAAGGCCTCAACAAGGAAGAAAATCTGTTAGTTAGCCATCTAATAATTTTAGTAATGCACCAATTTTTCAAGACCAGCCATGACATTAAGGGTTTAATTATCAAATCATAGTCATTTGGAACACTTTAAAAAATAATCCTCATCTTTAGAAACCTAAGGCACCTTTGCAAGGACTTCTGCTCTTTTTTTCAGTTAGACCTGTCACCTGTTGCTATGAAACACTCAAGAAGGTCATTAGTGAATGAATGAATGAAGGTGCGTGCTTATTAATTATGCAATGCTGAGTACATTATAAGGAATGTCTTTGTGAGTATGTTTATTTGCACATGGCCAAATGTATAAAAACCCTGTGATGTGCGTGGACTTCAGTGAACGATTGTAAGATGTCCTACTTCACTCTTTTCTTTTTAGCCCTCGGCATCCTGAGCAGCTTCATGAGCGAGGTTTCTGCTCTCAGATTGCCACTTCCAGGAGACAGTGATCCTAATAGGTTTACATGGGGACAGTTTCCAGAGGTAAGTGCTTTGTATTTTCTCTTTTTCTAATAGGAGTTTCCTTTACTTAAAATTTTAGTTTGGAACATAACATATTTGCCAAATTGTGGATATGCACTGTCAAAATAGTTTGCCTGAAATGTAATATGTAATGTAAAAGAAATATTAAATTATAATACATCACTTTTATTTTGATTATTATAATTTTTTATCAGTTTTCATATCTAATATAATTGAATAAACCTGATTACAATTAGAAATGTTTTTTAAAGGTCAGGACGGGCAGAAATATTTTCTTATGCACATTATAACAATGTAAAAAATTTGAAATGTGAAGAACTGTAGGACCCAGCTGCTGTTAGTACTGTTATATTGGATTTTATAAATGCAAATGCAAATAAAATCGTAATAATATGAAGAAAAAAATTATTTAAAATAATGCACCCAACTTGTTAGTTTGAAAATGACATCAGTGACTGTGTAACAGTATATTCTTAGTCCAATGATAACTGAATCTGCTGATTTTAACCATTTCCTCTTCTTCTACATTTTTTGTTGTCAAAGAACGCTCAGGAGATTCCCCGGAGTCTGGAGATAGAAGACTTCACTCTTAATGTAGCCCCAACCAGCGGTCGTGTGAGCTCTCCCACCATCCTGCGACTTCAACCCATAATGGCAAAACCAGCACACCTGCATGCCAACCTCCCCCTTCGCTTTGGACGGGATGCGCAGGCGAGCGCAGGTGACCGTGCTCCCAAGTCCACCATCAACCTCCCTCAGCGTTTCGGCCGGTCCTGCACCATGTGTGTGCGCTCAGGGACTGGACCCTCAGCCACCCTCCCGCAAAGGTTTGGGAGGAGGAACATATTCGCTTTAGACCCTTTTCGCGCCTTGACTCTGTACACACGCACACCTGAATCACCATTTCCAAAAGAAAGGTAGTTTAATATTTCTGGAAATATTAAACAACACCCACCAAAAGTGTATTGGGTGTTGTTCTATAATCATATATATATATATATATATATATATATATAATAACTGTAACAACATCAACATTAGTAATCCTCTGTATAACACAAATTGCTTTATTTGATTTCTCTCGCAGGACTCAACTCCACGACTACATGTTTGAAACAATAGAAGACTCAGAAGAAAGTGTAAAGAACACAGATTACACAGCTTTAGACTAATGAAGCCCATAAAAACAACAGCGGGTTATGAGAGATGTTTTGTTTGCCAGTTGTATGAATTTCCTATTCTTTTTATGTATTTGCATCTGTACTTGCCTGCTTGTAAATTGATTGAGTAAAGCAAATTATAAGTAACACTATAGTTGTGAGAGTGCTTTATTCATATAATTATAAAAAATAAAAACACAAAAATATTCGAACATACTGAAATAATCCAACACCCATAAATGCATTAATGTTCCTTTTGTTTCTGCAAAAAAGACACTCAGCTTTTACCTGCAAATGCACTCAAAGTACAATGTTTAATGAGACTGAGGTGTTATTAAAAGACTCATTAATAAATTGGAATGTTTCATGTTGATCCTCTGGCCTACAGGTTGCCGAGGAACAGTGCAACATTGCATTTGCCAAATTATTTGCCAAACACACATACACTATATTGCCAAAAGTATTGGGACAGCCCTCCAAATCGTTGAATTCAGGTGTTCCAATCACTTCCATGGCCACAGGTGTATAAAATCAAGCACCTAGGCATGCAGACTGCTTCTACAAACATTTGTGAAAGAATGGGTCGCTCTCAGGAGCTCAGTGAATTCAAGCTTGGTACCGTGATAGGTTGCCACCTGTGCAATAAGTCCATTCGTGAAATTTCCACACTACTAAATATTCCACGGTCAACTGTTAGTGGTATCATAACAAAGTGGAAGCAATTGGGAACAACAGCAACTCAGCCACGAAGTGGTAGGCCACGTAAAATCACAGAGCGAGGTCAGCGCATGCTGAGGCGCACAGTGCGCAGAAGTCGCCAACTTTCTGCAGAGTCAATAGCTACAGACCTCCAAACTTTGTGTGGCCTTCAGATTAGCTCAAGAAGTTGCCTTCTTAAGTAGTTAACAGACTTATTTTTCCTGTATATCGCATAAAACTGATAAAAAAATGTTTTAAAAATACCATTCACTTAAGCATACTGTATCAGTGATTCATATTTCAGCCACAGAAATTAGATATTTTATTTTTAATTTAATACACTTATTCCTATTATTGGTCGCACCACATGATGTGTGGTCGCTCCAAATGACACAAAGACCTTAAATATAATTTAAAATCTGTTTAAAGAGATCAATAAACAATCAATTTTATAGCCTACAAAAAAATAGATTTAAACTAGATTTTATTAAAATTTCACATAATTTTCATGAACAAAAAATGTATAAACTTTTTAATATTAAAAAAAAAAATCACATCGAAAACATAAGTGCACCATTTAATTTAAGTTGAATTAGAAAAAATTAATACTTTCATTCATCAAGGACACATAAGGCCTGAATTGATCAAGATTTTATTTCAAATAAGTGCTGTTACTTTGAACTTTCTATTCATCAAAAAATCCTGACAAATAAAATATATCTGTGACGAGTCAGCTGTGTATTGATCCATTTGCAGTTTATTGACAGAGCAATACAGAGACACAAACCAGGTAACAGGCAGATAGTCAGGGCAGGCAGCAAGCAGCATAAACGATAACAGGCAGATGGTCGAGGCAGGCGGCAAACAGGCATAAACAGTAGGCAGGCAGGGGTCGGGGTAGGCAGCAAGAATCAGAGTCCAGATAAACAAACCAAGTCAGCAACAAACGTTGCGTTGTAACCACTCCGTGACAGCAGGCAGTTCAGATGGCTCCCCGGACCAGGGGAACAGTGGTGGTTGAAAACCCAGCACGCACTTGAACGGGGTGAGACCTGTGGATGGTTTTAGAAGGGAGTTTTGTGCATACTCCGCCCACATGAGATATCTGCTCCAGTCCGTTTGATTGTTTTGACAGTAAGTTCGGAGGAATCGGGTGAGCTCTTGGTTCAAGCGTTCGGTCTGTCCATTAGCTTGAGGGTGGTAGCCGGAGGTTAGACTAATGTTGACGTTGAGGAGACGGAAGAAGGTTGACCAGACCCTGGAAGTGAACTGAGGGCCTCTGTCTGACACAATATCGTCTATGTGTACTATCACCCACCGATCGAACATGTCTCTGAAGACGTCATTGATCATGGATTGGAACACTGACGGACTATTGGCTAGCCCGAACGGCATAACGGAGTATTCATAGTGGCCAGTGGATGTGGAGAATGCTGTCTTCCACTCGTCCCCCTCCTTAATGCGTATGAGGTTGTATGCTGAGCGCAGGTCTAACTTGGTGAAGAATTTGGCCTGGCGAAGCTGTTCTAGGGCAGCAGGAACTAAAGGAAGGGGGTACCTGAATTTCACGGTGATGTCATTGAGTCCACGATAATCTATGCAAGGCCTGAGACTCCCGTCCTTCTTCTTAACGAAGAAGAAACCGGCTGACGCTGGTGAAATGGATAGCCGAATGAACCCCTTGGCTAATTCCTCCTCTATGTATTTCATCATAGCTTCCGATTCTGGTTGTGACAGTGGGAAAATTCTTCCCCTGGGTGGCGTGGTACCTGGAAGTAGGTCGATTGAACAATCCCATGAACGGTGCGGTGGTAGTAAAGAGGCTTTGGCTTTACTGAAGGCTTCGGAGAGATCGGCATATTCACGAGGGAGACCAGGGATGTCTGGTTTGGTCTGGGTGAGAGTGATAGTGCTGACTGGAACGGACGACTTGTGAGTGAGACAGTGTTGATGACAGGATGTACTCCACTGGGTAATCTCCCCCTCTCTCCATGAGATTTGAGGGTTGTGCCTGCGTAACCATGGTAATCCCAGAATTAATGGATGAATGGGTGAGTTGATGACGTAGAACTGGAGAGTTTCATGGTGTAGTATGCCGGTTTGCATCTGTAGGTGATCGGTGATGTGCGTGATTTGACCCTCTCCAAGCGGTCGGCCGTCTAGCGCCTCCACTGCCAAGCGAGAAGTACAGGGTGTTAGAGCAAGGTTATGATTATCAGTGAATTCTCTGGATATAAAATTGCCAGCAGCCCCAGAGTCTAATAATCCATCCACAGCTATGGATTTACTGTCACTGAATAGTTTGACAGGTATCTTTACACAGGAGATAGACTGTTTGGGTTGTGTTTTACCACTCACCGTTTTGGCGGTGCTAGAGGTTGGTCGTACTGGGCAGGAGGACTTGAAGTGACCAGATTGACCGCAGTACATGCACAAGTGTCGTTGGAGATGGCGTTCCCGTTCCTCAGGTGACAGGTGGGTGTATCCGAGCTGCATGGGTTCTGGGCTGGTGGAGGAGTGCGAAGTTGAGGTAGAAGCGGGGCGTAAGGGACGATGTGATCGCATTAGATTGTCGATCTGGATGGTTAATTCCATGAACTCGTTCAAGGTCCGACCCTCATCTCGACATGCCATCTCTGACTGTAGTTCTAGACCCAGACCTTGACGATATAACAACTTCAGTGTCCTCAATCCACTCGGTTTGTGCGGCGAGAGTGTGGAAGGCCAGCGTGTATTCAGCCGCGGTGTTTGTGCCCTGAGTCAGTACGAGTAGTTGCTCACCCGCGCTCCTTCCGCTGTTGGATTGCTCGAACACCTCTCTGAATCGTTGTACAAAATGGTCGAAAGAGTGAAAGCAGGAACCATCAGATCTCCAAACAGCTGTAATCCAATCAAGGGCCTTCCCCGTGAGTAGTGAACAAACAAATGCAATCTTACTGGAGTCGGTGGTATACAATGTGGGTTGTTGGTTGACAAACAGCGAGCACCTGTTGGATTCCCCGTCGAATTTTTCCGGGAACGCCAGTCGCGGGTTAACTATGGCCGGCGGGTGTTCTGGTGGGTGGCTGGGCGTTGGGAGTTACGCCGCTGGTGGCGTGGTAGGCTGCAGATTGAGGCCTTGTAACGATCTCACCAGATCCTCCGTTAGAGAAGTTAACCGGGCCAGTTGGTGCTGGTGAACTGCGAGCTGGCTAGCCTGGGCAGACAATTCAGTTGACAACTACACTTGTTGGCGAAGATTTCTGTGACGAGTCAGCTGTGTATTGATCCATTTGCAGTTTATTGACAGTGAGAGCAATACAGAGACACAAACCAGGTAACAGGCAGATAGTCAGGGCAGGCAGCAAGCAGCATAAACAATAACAGGCAGATGGTCGAGGCAGGCGGCAAACAGGCATAAACAGTAGGCAGGCAGGGGTCGGGGCAGGCAGCAAGAATCAGAGTCCAGATAAACAAACCAAGTCAGCAACAAACAGTAATGCAGGGAAAACCGCTCAGAAATGACAACCGTGGCTAATCAAGACTTCGCAAAGAAGTGAGTGTGAGAGCGTCTTTTATGGGAGCTGAGTGTGTGTGATTGGCGGCAGGTGCAAGCGTGATCAGTCCTAGGAATGTGGGTTCATGGGAAATGGAGTCCAGATACAGTTAGTACTCGGATGAAGGCTCCCTCTGGCGGTTCGGGAGATCTGGTGCAGGAGACTCGATTGCAACAATATCACAGTTTCCATAAAAAAATGAACATTGGTAATAATCATAAATGTTTCTTGAGCAGCATATCAGCATATTAGAATGATTTCTGAAGGATCATGTGACACTGAAGACTGGAGTAATGATGCTGAAAATTCAGCTTTGATCACAGGAATGAATTTCAGTTTACTATACATTCACACAGAAAAATGATATTTTAAATTGTAATAACATTTCACTCTTCTCCTAGCAAGGTGTAACTCCATTCTTGCTGCAGGGTCAGAATTAACAAGCCAGCAGTTTTTACTTTGCTTGGCAGTGGCATCTGGTAAAATAGATTGAAATAGTTATAAATAAATAAACAATAAATGACTAATAAATGCATAATTACCAAACTAAATGCTCTAAACCATTTTTTTTTTAATTTTTTTTTTGCATTTTTCTCATATTGTACAATACAAACATAAACTGGCTGAAATATTTTTATAAAATGACCCAAATTGCATAAAAATCTATTCCAAACTATACTAAAATAAAGTACTTTATGTATACAAAAGCACAAAAACTACCAATCTAGGACATATATCTATCATGGAAAACACTCTGCAGTGGTCGCACTACATGACATTTGGTCGCACCACATAATATTTTCAAATTCAGTCAAAATTTACCGGCACAGAATTGGCCACCTAAACAAAACAAGTTAGCTTCCCACAAAAGGTCACTATGAAATTTGTAATAAAAGTATATATTTGCAGGAATAACTTAATATTCATTGTTTTTTGTTTTTTTGAGGTCATACCACATGATATCCAAATGTGGGAACTACATACCAGCCGTTAAAAAGGTTATTTTTTTCCAAATTTAAGACAGAGTTACAAACCTGCTCGCTGCTTCCATGGGCCCTTTGCAAATTGGTATATGATGCAATTTCTTGTCTTTGAATGGATTTAAACATGAAAGTCCCAAAGTGGTAGTTTTCTGATGGTCGCACCACAAGATATTTCATAAAATGGACATCATCAGACAAAGTTTGTTTGTATATGGAAAAATAAATACAAATGCTTTGCAATTTTGTACAGGATTACAAAACACGTTGTAAATCATGCCAAATAGTGCAAAATGAATTTGAATAAATTTAGAGTAAATTGAAAGACATTTCCAAAACAGAAGTTATGGCCGGACGGTCGCACACATGATATTTTGACACTTTAAATAACAGAAAATTACAAATAATAATGTTTTTTGAAAAGTTAAAGTACATGCACGGGAGAGGTAGACTGCATATATATGGTATATTTTTATGCATTTAAACCAAATTTTAACTGAAAAAAAAAAAATGCAATCGGACAGAAAATTTAAGCATCACGTCATTGACCCATGTAGGATGAATTAAGGGTGATGGGGACAGTTTTTGAATTTCCGAATTTTCTAAGGTTTCTTGGCATAAATTAAAAACATCAGCTCCACACATGATACATTTCTGTAAAACTGAAGATGTTTCCTTTCCATTTGAGGAGAAAACAAAGTTATATCATAATGAAAGGAGGTGTGACATAGGCTACCCTTTTTTTTTGTAAACTGAGCCAAAACCTGGGGTTTTTTTGGTAATATTTGGGTGATTGGGACACGACTTCTGGGTGACTGGGACAGCACAGCTTGTCATTGATTACATCTAGTGTAAGCATACATGTTGCTCAAGTTAGTTCATACTTTGATATAATTTCACATGCAAGATTGTGTTGGCTGTTCCTCATGACTCCAGCATGTTTATTTCTGTTCAACTTTATTACTCAATGTTTATAAACCCGTCAACAATTCATACATTAGAGTTAATTCTCTTCCCCCAAATTTCATTGAAAACAAATGCCTACCAAAAGTGCATCTAAAATGTTATGAAATTGTTTACAAAACAGTATAGGCCTACTGAAAACTGACAACTGTACTTAATTGAAACTCTGAGTAGCTACTAAAAACTGAGAACTGAAAAAATGGTGTAAGGTTACAAGCCAGCTATCCATGGCATTCAACTTCAATGAGTTACACGTTTGATGATTCTAACATAACACTTAAGTATTCATGGCACAGAAGAGGTGAGTGCATGAGTTCAGTCATTCAAAACACTCGAATAAATAGAGAATAATATGAAATTAATTGAGTTACGGTGTTATAGCCTAAGTATAGTATAAATTAATCTGCATTGTTTTAATTCAGTATCGATGTTCATGGATCATGTCCAGCATTCATTTGAGAGACATAAGTAATTTCCTGATGGGTTTTACTCCAGTGAATATTCATTTTTGAAAATCAATTTATAATCACCTGCATCATATACTGTTGTCCGATAAAATATCCTCTCTTTTTGTCAGATCCATCTGTTGTGAGCATTTATGACATTAAAATGGGAGAAGACATAGCGAAAGGAAAGAAGATCTTCGTTCAGAAATGCTCTCAGTGCCACACTGTTGAGGCTGATGGCAAGCACAAAGTTGGCCCAAACCTACATGGCTTCTTTGGTCGCCTGACTGGCAAAGCACCTGGCTACTTCTACACACGGGACAACATGGAGAAAGGTAAGTGTGGCAAAAAACAAAACAAAAAAACAACCAAGGAAAAATTGTGACTGAGAAAGTGCAAGCTATTTTACTTTCATTGCATGTGAACATTCTTTAAAATTCTTAACATTTATATCAAGCCATTTCTGTCACTCCTCTTGACAAACAGGTATAGTTGCAGTGTGCATACTCGTGTGGGGGTGCATACAGTGTGCAGAAAGCATAATGCTTTCTGTTTAAACTTGGATACATTTGTGACCACATTAGCCTTACTGTGTATTAATTAACCATGTTCATTCTGTCTTAATTCACTTCACGCTATTCCAGGGACCACGATGATTTTTGCTGGGATCCGTGAGAAGAAAGAAAGAGTTGATCTGATAACATATTTGAAGAAATTCACAACATCCACTTAAAACATGCTTTCTGTTACACATTTTGCAAACATACAGTACATTATTACTATTTATTAATAACAAATAGTTCACATAAATGAATTTTAAAGGGTTAGTTCACCCAAAAATGAAAATTCTGTCATTAATTACTCACCCTCATGTCGTTCTACACCCGTAAGACTTTCGTTCATCTTCGGAACACAAATTAAGATATTGTTGATGAAATCCGATGGCTTAGTAAGGCCTCTATTGAGAGCAAAGCAACTGAACCTCTCAAGAGCCATAAAGGTACTAAAAACATATTTAAAACAGTTCATGTGAGTTCAGTGGTTCTACCATAATATTATAAAGAGACGAGAATACTTTTTGTGCACCAAAAAAACAAAATAACGACTTTTCAGCAATATCTAGTGATGGCTGATTTTAAAACACTGCTTCAGAGCTTTACGAATCTTTTGTTTCGAATTAGTGATTCAAACGGCTAAACTGCTGAAATCACGTGACTTTGGCGCTCCGTACAACTGATTCGATTCGTAAAGCTCCGAAGCAGTGTTTTGAAATCGGCCATCACTAGACATGAACTGTTTTAAATATGTTTTAGTACCTTCATGGATCTTGAGACGTTCAGTGGCTTTGCTCTCAATAGAGGCCTCACTGAGCCATTGGATTTCATCAAAAATATCTTAATTTGTGTTCTGAAGATGAACGAAAGTCTTACGGGTGTAGAACGACATGAGGATGAGTAATTAATGACAGAATTTTCATTTTTGGGTGAACTAACCCTTTAATAACAATGCAATATTACTGATTAACTACTGGACCTAACAATTCTCCAATCCACCACCAGAGTTCACTGTTTCCTCAGTAATAGTTCATGGGTACACACCTGCCCAGTGTTTAACTAGTCACCTGTGGGTAGTAACTGATTACATGTAATCTGGATTACATATTCAGATTCCAAAAATTAAGTACTTGTAATTAGAATATATTACATTTTAAAATACTCGTAATCAGACTACAGTTACTTTTTTATTGATTACATGATTATCCTACATGTTATTCTCACAATCGCAGTAAATCATTCATAATTTATTGCTTCTCCCTAATTCTTCTTTTTCATGTTTTAAAATGTCCTAAAAGCATATCATTTATATGCATTCAGGAAGTCTTCTAGTTTTGTGAAACTTCACACACAAAATTGCACACAAACCAGACAGTCAGGTGGGTATAATTACATAAGAAATTGAGAGGCCATGAAGCATTTGATTTGATTTACAGAAAACATTTCACATTTAAGGAGTGGTTTCTCAACATTGCAACACTGCATATCGAATCAACTTCTGATGAATTATAACTCAGTGCGTCATTTAACAATGTATTGCTGTCTTTGGAATGTTTCTTCTTTCAAACACATTTTTATTATAATTTTTTTTTATTTTAAAATGATTTATTTTAATTTTGATTTTTTATGATTTATTTAATTATTAGCTTTTTCATTAAACTCACAAAACCCCAGTTTGGGAAACCCTGACGTAATGTAATGTTTAAAGCACTTCATGTTGTTGATGACAAAGGATGGAATATATTTTATTTCTCTTTGTATTTTGTAAATGAGTTAGGTCATAAGTAATCTAAAAGTAATCAAAAAGTAGTCCGATTATATTACCTAAAATGTGTAATGTAACGGATTACGCTATTTTTGTCATGTAATTTGGAATCAGTAACGGACAACAATTTGTAAGTAATCTACCCAGCACTGCTAGTC
This sequence comes from Hypophthalmichthys nobilis, assembly GCA_037950665.1. Lineage (NCBI taxonomy): Eukaryota > Metazoa > Chordata > Actinopteri > Cypriniformes > Xenocyprididae > Hypophthalmichthys > Hypophthalmichthys nobilis. Next base: position 20,819,915 of record CM075483.1, read on the forward strand.
ACATGTTCAGATTATGTAAACTGATGACTTATGAGAACTGTCATGCTCCCATTTTTGGACTTTTCATTGAAAGCTTTGTACATTTATAAAACTTAAAGTTTACAACCTGAGTTTTCGATGTTTTTTGCCATCTGATAAAATGCCACATATTTGCCTATGTAAAGTAGCCTAAGCCTACTATCACTATGTTGCTGATGTGTTGTATGTGTTTAGCATTATACGTTTGAAAATGTAACTTGTATTTTAGGCCTTTTTAGAGTCAAAAACTGGTGCCTGATTGGTAGAATGGGGCAGAGTGAAGGAAGATATTTATGCTCATAATCTACATTCAGTTTAATCATAAATAAACCTTAATCAGTTTAACATGAAGCAGTCATTTACAGTGTTAAGTTAAAGACAATATAAACACTAGTGCACTTATTTTACCATATGTATTCCTTTGTTTTCATGTGTCAACCACTTAATAAAAACATAAATCATAAAATATCTTTTAATCTCTTTTCACAGTTGCCAAAATACTATTTTAATTCTCTTGAGATGATCCCTCTAAATAAAGCTGTAAGACCCATTCTGAGAAGTCTGTCATTAATTATTTGTCTTATTAAGTCTATTTCAGTTTCCAATTGTCTAAAACTCTACAATGGCACATGACTAATATCATTAGTATAAACAATTATAGGCAAGATAAATATGGCAAATAAGAAATGTTATACCAGAGAAAGCATCTATTGTGTCATATTTTCCGTATGCTGTACGTGTTGCTCACTTTCATGGGAAATTTCAGTGCTCATAGACTTTTGCCAGAGCTGACAGCATGATGTCACTCACACGTCACTGCACTTGGGTGTGTGTGAATGTGTCTATGTGTTTCTCTTCTAAAACATACCTGAGGTAGGTTCAGTGCCCTTAAGAAAAATAAGTTTACTCAAATATGCTATTAGTATACTTCTTTTAAACTAAAAAATAAGAAAGTATACTTTCAGTCTACTCTTTATGTACTTGTCAGAAATAGACTTTATGTACTTCTCAGAGTTACTCTTAAAATTGCACTGAAGTATACTTCACTTTACTGACAAAGCTCTAAGTATATTTAGACTACATATATTTAGACTACACTCAATCTTTTTAAGTATTCTAAGTATACTGTCAGAAAAAAGGGTACGGTTGGGGTACAATTGTGAGCACTCTGGGTACAAATGCTTTTGGTTGTACCCTCAATGGGTCATATTTACACCTTAAGGAGCTAATATGTACCATTTTGGGGGGAAATAAGGTACACATTTGTTTCTAACTGTCAAAGGGTCCATGTTTGTACCATTTTATCAACAAACAAAGGTACAATCAAAGGTACAATCACTTGTGTGACTGAAATGTTGACAGTGGGTGGTTCAAGACTGCCAAACCATGCAAGTGCATTAAATTCGTGCACCTTAGCATTATTTCAAGCTAGACAAATGTTTATATAATAATCTTTTTACGCAAGAAATATTACACGCAGTCAGCCTCTCAAATTCAAATGCAGCCCGCGCGAGCAGTACAGACGACGGTTGGACGGCCCGATGGTTTCTCAGATCAGACACTGACGACGGAAGAGCTTCTCCTAAAGATGAAAGAAGCTGGGATATAATTCACCGAAGATGAAGAAACACTGAAATTTAGAGGTATGTAATCCTTGTTAAATCAGTTGTTATTTATATTTGTATGAAACACCCCGCGATATATTTTGTGTATTTGCCCAACTTTGTCGTGTCCTCCTGCCAAAAAATACATGACTGGGTAATAAAACCAACATATGGTTTGCCTATTTAAGATTGTTAATGTTATTAGAGCAGAATTGTTTGGGGTTAGCTTATAGTTTTAATTTATAGGCCTAACTCTAGCTATAATTCCGTCTTAACGCGCCGCTCGACCGTATAGAAGGCAGTCAGACTCGACTGAACGAAAGATGTTCATCTATAATATATTTACATAGGGGAAAAGGGGGGAAAACCAGCGCCCTTATATTAACGAAACTTGAGTATCGACTGTGAAACAGACTTATAAAACCAGACTTTTCAACTAAACTAAGCCTTGAACGCACACTGATCTGTCCTTGGCTGCTTTTAGACCTTGAGGTGGCTGAGGATGAAGAGAAAATTATCAAACCGGATCAACTTCAAGCGACATGGTGGTGTAATCTATAGAAGCAGTGCCACGAATGCTATCAGCAGCCTTTGACTGCAGAAATGTAAGTATAATATTAAGTATTTTGTCTTAATATGTACATTGGTAACAATATGACTATGTCACTGCCTGCTGTTGTTGTCGTTCCCCATTTCACAGATCTTCAGACCAGATTCGACAAAGAAACATGTCAGAAATCCTTCTAGGTTACAGTGTAAGTCAGTTATGTTCCATAATGTGTAATCTGTTCACCACCTATATACAGTACATTTAAAGTATTTATGGTGCTTTATAAATTAAAAACAGTAAATTTTATATTTTGTTTTACATCTCAGGAGTTTCTTAGGGCCAACTGTTTTAATTCAACTTTCAGGTATCCTTTCCTTTTATCCTTTCAGATACCCTTTCCATAAGGATCTGGAAGATGCCAATGTAAGTTACTTGTACAGACTTTATATTATGTGAAAAGTCCAGACCAGTGTATAGAGGACATCTCATAAGTTCTAGTACAGAAGTTGATGGATCCTGATTATATACATTAAAAAAAAATAAAAAAAATGGATGTTTACCTTTTGATCTGATTTGTTTTTACCCTCTGTGTTTGCAATCTTGGCACCAGTCCCTCAGACATAAACTCAGTGGAGCTTGCACCTCTGGTTCTTGAAGATGAGGTCAGAAAGAGCAAGGAGAGCGAGGCTGTCTGAAGAAACTCCAGGAGCCTGTCACAGGTGTGTATTCTTATAGTTTAAAGGGTTAGTTCACCCAAAAGTTGTCATTAATTATTCACAGTCATGTTGTTCCAAACCTGTACATCTTCGTAACACAAATGTAGATATTTTTAATCTGAATGATTTCAGTCCCTTCATTGACAGCTATGCAACTACCACTTTCATGCTTCAAAATGTTCATAAAGAGATCGTAAAAATAATCCATATGAATCTAGCAGTTTAGTCCAAATTTTCTGAAGAGACTTGATGATGAACAGATTTTTCACATATAAACACTCATCAACACACATCAGTGTTAAACAGAAGCTCAAGCATGTTTGTTTGACGTGCGAGAACCAATGAGGTTCATTCTCGTGTGTTACACATCAAGTTTAAGTCAAGTCAAGATGTTTGTTCTTGTGCGTCAAGCAGGTTCGTTTGAGCTTGTTTATGTTTGCTGATCAATGTTTATAAAATTAAAAGCCTAAATAAAATCTGTTCATCATATCAATTGAGTCTCTCTTCAGTAAATTTGGACTAAACCGCTCAATTCATATGGAATAGATTTACGATCTCTTTATGAAGTTTTTGAAGCGTCAAAGTGGTAGTTCTGTAGCTGTCTATGGAGGGACAGAAATTGCTTAGATTTTATTAAAAATATTTTAAAATATATAAAGATGAACAAAAGTCTTATAGGTATGGAACTACATGACTGTAAGTAAATGACAGAATTTTCTTTTTTGGGTTAAGTAACCCTTCAACACTGTGTTGCTACAAACTGTCCTGACCAACCCTCACCCACCACCCCTAGTAATAACTATTTTAGCATTTGCAGGAAAGGGAAGATAATGTTCTCTGTTTTAAAGGGTTAGTTCACCCAGAAATGAAAATAATGTCATTTATTACTCACCCTCATGTCATTCCACACCCGTAAGACCTTCGTTCATCTTCAGAACACAAATTGAGATATTTTTGTTGAAATCTGATGGCTCAGTGAGGCCTGCATAGCCAGCAATGACATTTCCTCTCTCAAGATCCATTAATATTATAATATTAATATATTATAATATTAATATTGAACCACTGTACTCACTGTACTCACATGAACTGATTTAAATATGTTTTTAGTAGATTAATGGGTCTTGAGAGAGGAAATGTCATTGGTGGCTATGCAGGCCTCACTGAGCCATCGGATTTCAACAAAAATATCTTAATTTGTTTTCCGAAGATGAACGAAGGTCTTACAGGTGTGGAATGGCATGAGGGTGAGTAACAAATGACATTATTTTCATTTTTGGCTGAACTAACCCTTTAAGCAAATGCTGCAGCTAAATCATCTGTTGCTTTAAATGCTTGAGCTCTTTATTTCTGATTGGCTTCCAATGTTTTTGTTCATCAGTTGGAAAAAAAGTTCCCCCAAAAGTGATTCCAATGATTGTTACTCTTGTGTCATAATTGTTACAGTTATGGTACAGTTATCACTATTGTCTAAGAATGAAAGTGAGAATTAAAAATGTTATGGTTGTAGTTATTGTTCTTGGTGTGAATTAGCCTTGATTTAAATTTCTATCCTATTGTGGTTACAAAAATGTAAGGTTAAAAAATTTAATTGTGCATTTGAGGTTGTACTAATTTCTAATTTGTCTCCAACAGGAGTTTGCAGTTGTTGGTCAGGATGCATCCTCGATTGAAGGTCATGTGAATGGATATTCATAAGATGCAACCAAACACCTTGATTTTCAAACTCTTTTGACTTCTGTGTGGTGAGCTTTTAAACCCAATGTCTCATGCTTCACACTTCCATGCATACCTGAATGGAGTATTATTTAACCAGGGCAAAAGATGGACTTTCGGACCCTTGAAACATAACATACTATGTCTATGATAAATTGTGATTCACAAGAATGTTTAAAATGTACAGTTAAATGAAATGTGTAGTACTGTTTAATGTTTTAAAGAGTTACAGGTAATGTGTGTACTGTTTTTGGAAATGTGAAATTGATCAATATGTAAATGCATCCTGCAATATTGATGACATGTTGTGATACAATGTTTAAAATGTTTTTTCTTTGAAATCTGTGCATGAAATTGTGAGATTGTAATATTTTTAATGTTATTTAATAAATGTGGTAAAACAGCATTATGGCCTTTTTATTATGATGTGTGGGGTACAAACATGCCATCATGAGGTACAAAGGGCTTGTCACTGGGGCAGTACCCTTAAAAGGACAAATTTGTACCTTTTTAGGGGTACATTATGGTACCATAGCACTACAAGGTACAATTTGGTCACCAAAGGTACATATTTGCCTTTGAAAGGTACAAACTGTAAGGGTACCAATATGTACCCATTATAAAGGGTACAACAGGTGTACCCTTGAGGGTACTGCCCCAGTGACAAGCCGTTGGATCCCTAAAGGTACAAATTTTGCACATTTTTTCTAACAGGCTTGTAGTTGTGTTTAATCTTTTGATTGAGTAGCCTATTAAATACTTTTTTCACATAGTTTTAGATACTGTCTTATAACTTACATTGTTTGAAAATATTGATTTATATAGAAAACAAATATTTTCCTTATTCTGAGTATCTTAAATTTTGTGTAGGCAAGTCCACTTGTAGTGTACATAGGAATTTACTTCAAATTCACTGACTGAATTTTCGGGCTATCCATGTTTTCACTATCCATGTTTACTATTACGCATCCATCTTCTGATACAGAATCTCCGGATCAAAACACAGGTGAAGAAGAAGCAGAAACAATTGATAGAAGATTGCTTACGCAAATGAAAAACAATGCGATCAAACATTAAACAGCATACAAATCAAAACTGCCTAATGTTAATGAATGAAATGTCGAACCCATGAAGAGGAAATGACTGTGAAGCTTTGGAGGTGTTGATGGACTCGAACTACTCCATCTGTGTTTTGATCATCTTTCTGAATCTGATCCGGATGTAGTCTTTGACAAAAATGCGATTTTATATTTTTTTATATGAATCTTACCCTCATTCAAGTGTTGATTAAAAAGGATGCATTAAGCTAGAATAAAATGTTAAATGTTAAAGGTATACTTCAGGTATAAAAATTAATACCTAAATAGGAACATAGTAGTATACTTAAAGTGCAAATAATATATAAATAGTAAACTGTAAGTATGATGTTGTTCACTTAAAAAAAACTTACAAGTATACTTGCAGTATAAAACTACTAAACTACTAGTAGTTTACTGAGAGTAGGCCTACACTTTAAAGTGTACTTTCATAAACAAAAAAATGTACTACAAATATTAAAGGTGCAATATGTAAGATTTTATGTCCGCTAGAGGCTTATTCAAAACAAAGGTGTAGCTTGATGAATCCAAGTTTGAGCGCGGAATCTTGGGACGTGGTCTTCACCTCACAGCCTGTGGAAAATAATCAGGATAATAAGAACAGGGATGGTGAACCTGGTGACAGTCACTTTGTCCAAAGTATAAATGTGCTGATAAGGCGTTTTTATAAGTGGACCGTCGGTGACACGACGACAGAGCCGCTGTACCACGCTGTCACTCTGAACCTGGCAACTGTGGTAGGCACTGAGTTTGTGTTGATTTTACACAGGGAGACATTTGTATATATATTTGAATGATAAAATAAGTCCTAGCTTGTTGTAAGAGAAGCTGAACAAGGCCCCTGGAGCAATTGTGCAACACACGCTTTACGAGCAGCGGAACATTTATTATGCCACAGTCACTGGCGCTGCTTCCGCTTTTCCAGTCATGAGTATGAGGTAACAGCTCTGTTTATCATATTAGATACATTTGAGTGTGTTGAAAATTATGTTATAACGTTACTCTGTGCGTTCACTCGGCGGCTGCTGTGAGACACTTGTTGCACAGTGCAGTAAGCTAGATCGATTTTAGAATATCATATTAAATGCTGGATGGCTTGTGTTGATAAATGCAATTCATTTTAAAACGTATTGTATGATGGAGAAAATTCTGTATTACTGTTACTAAAAATAAAGATGCATCTGATTATGCTATGTTAGCTACTTGACAAAATAGTGTTTTTCTCTGAGGCATGGTAAAGCATGGTACTCGCAAAAGATCAAGAAAATTAGATTTATTTTAAACAATAAGACTAAACGTTGAGCTATATAACAATAATTCGTTTTCTGTCTATAAATATATCAAAACAGTTGTTCCCTTGTCTATTAAAACATGTAATATACTAAAGCGTCTTTGGTGTTTCCATGGTTTGTACAAAATAAAACTGGAAACCGAGGGTAACGCGGGTATGACGCAATTGACAGGCGACTCCTCACACGTCCCGGAGCCTTATAGTTAAAATTGCAATTTTCTCATGATTTACAAATAGTTGGAAACGTGGGGTATTGTAAGTACTCAAGTGAACAAAATATATAACACTGGCCTAGTGGTTTTTGGATATTTTACTGCACTGGGGGGGTTGGGAGAATTACTATTACGCAGCCCAGATTACTTGATGCAATTAGTACAATAATATTCTGTGGAAGAAAGAAAAAGGTAAATACTAATGATGAGATGAAAATAAAAACATTAGATGATATCCACCCTTTGTTGCACTTTATGATTAAAGTTAGTAAAGTTAAAGGGTTAGTTCACCCAAAAATGAAAATTCTGTCATTTATTACTCACCCTCATGCCGTTCCACACCCGTAAGACCTTCGTTAATCTTCGGAACGCAAATTAAGATATTTTGGTTGAAATCCGATGGCTCCGTGAGGCCTGCATAGGGAGCAATAACATTTCCTCTCTCAAGATCCATAAAGGTACTAAAAACATATTTAAATCAGTTCATGTGAGTAGAGTGGTTTAATATTAATATTATAAGGCGAGGAGAATATTTTTGGTGCGCCAAAAAAAACAAAATAACGACTTATATAGTGATGGCCGATTTCAAAACACTGCTTCAGGAAGCTTCGGAGTATTTTGAATCAGCAGTTTGGAGCGCCAAAGTCACGTGATTTCAGAAGTTTGGCGGTTTGACACGCGATCATGATTCGATACGCTGATTCATTATGCTCCGAAGCTTCCTGAAGCAGTGTTTTGAAATCGGCCATCACTAAATAAGTTGTTATTTTGTTTTTTTGGCGCACCAAAAATATTCTTGTCGCTTTATAATCTTAATATTGAACCACTGTACTCACATGAACTGATTTAAATATGTTTTTAGTACCTTTATGGATCTTGAAATGTCATTGCTGGCTATGGAGGCCTTACTGAGTCATCGGATTTCAACCAAAATATCTTAATTTGTGTTCTGAAGATTAACAAAGGTCTTACCGGTGTGGAACAGCATGAGGGTGAGTAATAAATGACATTATTTTCATTTTTGGGTGAACTAACCCTTTAATAGAGTAGATAATTTAATAGGACGAATTAATAATATATTTAGAAAAATTAAGGATATGGGTTTATATAAGATTAAAACAAAATGGGAAATTGAATTAGATAATCAAAATAACAGAAGGAGATTGGAAACAAAGTTTAAAAGAAAATTTAATAACTACGCAATCTCCATATTGGCAAGAATATGCTTGGAAAATGATTATGCGATATTTTATAACACCAGAAATATCTTCTAAATATAATCATTTATCTTCAGGATGTTGGAGAAGTTGCGGTGAACTTAAAGCTCATTACACTCATATATTTTATACTTGTAAAACAATAAAAAAATTTGGACAGAAATAATTCAGGTAATAGAAGAAAGTTTTAAGAAATCAAATATAATAAAGATACAACATATAGTTTTGGGTATAGGACCTATGCTACTTAGTAAAGATGAGTTATATCTATTTAGAATACTGAGAATTACAGCTTTAAAGTAATAACAAAGTTTTAGAGAAGGCAGGAATCTCCAGTTTTAAGTGATTTGTGTGAATCTCCAGTTTTAAGTGATTTAAGTGATTTGGATTTACTTTCTAAAGCACACTCTATGGAGAGGATAACATGAAATTAAGAGCAAAAGTATACATTTTGAAAAGATTTGGGCACCTTTAAAATAAAAGTATATATCATAAAAAATAAAGGAATGCATATTTTATTTACCTTCTTGTATAATTCTGCCTCCCTTCTAACTTACTTATTACTATTAATATTATTATTATATTTTTTAATTTACTTATTTAATAATACTTATTTATTTAGTATACTATTAATTGATGTTTAAATAATACTATTTGAATTACTTATTAGGAATTAGGTGTCATTATTAGATTTTGAAATTAATATGTGAATGTTTAATTTTTTATTTATGTGTGTGTATATTTCTTGTTTTTTATAAAAGTGCTTAATTATGTATGTATTGGCTATGTCTCTAATTATCATTTATTTATTTATTTATTGTGTTGGTGATGGGTATTATCACAAAAGAAAAAGAAAAAGTGAAAGGAAGAGAAAGTAGAATGAAAAATGAGGAATAACTATTGGTAAAAAATATGTCTCTAAAGGAGATGTTTATTGGTATAATTGTATTAAATATGCTTGAATTGACAGACATAATAAAGTAATATATATATATATATATATATATATATATATATATATATATATATATATACACACACTTTAACATTACTTATGCTAAGTATACTTCATAAAATTAACTTGAAGTATACTTCTATTTCGTAAGGGTGGTGTGGTGAATTCCACTGTAGGGAGGATTCCCTCTCTAGCGTAGATGGGTGTTGGCAATGAACTAAAACCTTTGTTGTTGAGGCAACCATGGGATGACATGCAAAGAAGCAGATTTGTCTACCTACATAAATTAATCATAGCATCATGCTGATGTGCAGTGAATGGAAGATAGATTCCCTCTTCCATTCATTCTAACTTACAGTGCACTCACAAAATAGAGATCAGGTTGTTATTCTCCAGGTCAGCTGATGATAGATAGATAGATAGACAGACAGACAGACAGACAGATAGACAGATAGATAGATAGATAAATTGATAGACTGATTTGACTTAACAATAGAACGAAAGACAGGCAGGCAGGCAGATATATGGATAGATAGACAGCTTACCTGGGCGTACCTGAATTACGTAATGGGCTCTGTTGCCTTTTAAAATGCCGTCTCTCTATAGGGCGACATGCCACTCTTCGGTGGATTTTCATTTGCTTCCTAAACGTCAATCACCATGATGGCCCACCTCCTTCTGCTCGCCTCACCGCGGAACTCAAAACACAGCTCGAGGTTCAAACCTGAGCTGGAAACAGTAAACTTAAAACTTGCGGTCGCCGTCTCCTCCACCTTCCCCTTCACTCTCGGATTACAGCGGTGCGTCACGGACATTTTGCTCGCGATAATCTTCTCAGAAGCGAAGTTACCTAAGATCTGACTTCGGCAGGTAGAAGAACAGGGATGGTGAACCTGCTGACAGTCACTTGGTCCAAAGTATAAATGTGCTGATAAGGCGTTTTTAAAAAGTGGACCGTCGGTGACACGACGACAGAGCCGCCGCGCCACGCTGTCACTCTGAACCTGGCAACTGTGGTAGGCACTGAGTTTGTGTTGATTTTACACAGGGAGACATTTGTATTTGAATGAAAAAATAAGTCCTAGCTTGTTGTAAGAGAAGTATTGTAATTGCTTAATAGCCACTTTTATCGTATGTGAAACATCTCTTTGACAGTTTGTGAATGTACATACAAAATATAAGTAAAGTTAGGCTATTGAAGTGTGTTTTGTTAATATCTCAGCCTCGATCACCAATCAACGTTCTCCTTAGAAACCCTAACATCCTGTCCTCATCACGGATAGACTGACTCATCGATGGGCCTAATTTTACAGTTTTTCCTTTACTAAATCTAATTCTATCACTGTTTAACACACCTCAAGCTTTTCAGTTTGTGTTGAGAGGTTGTAGGTGTTTGAAGGCCTTGGTCACAATTTACTTTCATTTGTATGGTCTCATTTACATCGTGATTGATCAGTTTGGTCAGAGTCTTCGGCTCATCGCGTTGCTGTGGCAACAAAAAGGGACCCACATTGCTTAAAAGCGTTCAGAAAGCGCCACGAATGCAAATATTGTGTAGCCTATACTTTTATTTTCATTTCATGTAGTTTTTTGTTGTTGTTGTTGTAGTTTATTTATCGTTAGGAAGTACTGTGTTGCATTATCCTTTGACACCACATTTTATGTAGTTTGTATTTAGTTATTTATTTATTAGACAAGGAGGAACATCATCAAACATGGTTCCCTGTCATATTGTCGTCACTATCGCTGTGGTTTAGTGGGACTTTCATGGTGCTTTAGTTGGGTTTGAAATGACTTTCTTGGCATATGAGTTGTTTTAATCGGTTTTCCCCAAATGTTCTTCTGCGCATTCTTATGATAAAACACACTGCTTTATATCTTGGAGCCACACACAATACCTTTTATAAAACATATCTGTGGCCTTCTTTCAGACTTTAAAGTTATAGTAGATATCAAGTGACATTTGAGGAAGTAAAGGAGACTCAAAGTAAAGGGATTGAAATTGACTCTTAATTGTTGGCCTTGACACAATATGATACATGAGGTTGTGTAGGCCGCCACTATCTAACAAATATACTTCATTTGGTAAGCTTTCATTGCCCCTGTGAGATCATGCTTACTAAGTCATGTGACTGAAGCATCTCTCAAACACCTCAAGCCAAGGGTTATGTTGGTTTTCCGATTATGACATCGCCGACTTGCTTTGTTAACTGCACTTTTAGTTGGAAAAAAACACAATAAACTGCTCATTATTCATTAAGTCAAACAACCTTTACTCCTTTTAATCTGTCCTCAGATCAGTCTGTATTTGTCATAACTGTATCTTCGATATGCTTCTGTGCCCTTGTTCCCATAGCCCTCACCCTACAGCCCATTTACTGTAATGACTATGTTATGTGGTGTTAATGATTGACATGTAATATACAGGGCCAGTCTTCATATGTGCGTCTTTGTGTTTCCACATACCATAAACGTCAGTATAGACAATGTCACTTTCCATTGGTTTTTGTTTTGTTTGGCATTACAACTAACTCTGATTATCCTGTGTTGGCGTTCTCTATGTTTACAACATAGGTTACTCACCCTCATGAGACAAGGCAACCTATGCTCAATGTCATGCAGAACACTCTACAACAGGGATCAGGGACGTCAGGATGTTCGCTAACAGTATATTGCTGCTTGCATATTTCAAACTTTTTTACCCCAAAGTGAAGAACCAAAAGAACTTCGCTGTGAGTATATCAGGGCCTTAAAATGGAAAGTTCTGGCTCGGAAATCTGATTTATAAAATGTTGGGATCAGTAAGAAATTAATACTTTTATTCAGCAAAGATGTATTAAAGTGATCAAAAGTGTCAGTAAAGACTTTCACATTGTTACAACATTTTTTATTTCAAATAAATTCTGCTCTTTTGAACTTCCTATTCATCATAGAATCCTGAAAAAAAAAAAATCACTGTTTCCACAAAAATATTAAGCAGGACAAATATTTACAACATTGATAATAATAAGGGCACCAAATCAGGATATGAGAATTTCTTTTTATGCACCTCCCTTTATTATTTTCTAAAAAGAATGATGTATGCATGACAAAACTTAAATGAAAATAAACTTAACCAAAGAACACACCCCCTCTCTTTTCTAACCCAAGCTGCTGAAAGTTCAGCTTTGCCATCACACAAATAAATTACATGTTACTTAAAATATATTAATATTATATTTAAAATATAATTTTAAGTTGTAATAATATTTCATAATATTACAGTTTTACTGTACTTTGATCAAATATGCAGTCTTGGTGAGCATAAGAGACTTAAAAAAACATGAATATATATATATATATATATATATATAATAAGAGGGATAATAAAATAAGAGGGATCATACAAAATTCATGTTATTTTTTATTTAGAACTGTCCTGAATAAGATGTTTTACATAAAAGATGTTTGCATATAGTCCACAAGACAAAAAAATAGCTGAATTTATAAAAATGACCTGTTCAAAAGTTTACATAACCTTGATTCTTAATACTGTGTGTCATTACCTGGATGATCCACGGCTGTTTTTTGTTTTGTGATGGTTGTTCATGAGTCCCTTGTTTGTCCTGAGCAGTTAAACTGCTCAGCGTTCCTCAGAAAAATCCTCCAGGTCCCACAAATTCTTTGGTTTTCCAGTATCTTTTGCATAATTGAACCCTTTACACAGTACTGACTGTGTGATTTTGAGATCCATCTTTTCACACTGAGGACAACTGAGGGACTCAAACACAACTATTACAAAAGGTTCAAACATTCACTGATGCTCCAGAAGGAAACATGATGCATTGAGAACCAGGGGGTATAAACTTTTCAATAGGATGATGATGTGTAAATTTTTCTTAAATCATATTTTTTCATTTAGTACTGCCCTTCAGAAGCTACAGAAGATAATTACATGTCTGCCAGAAGACAAATTAAGTACAATTTACCTTGATCTTCAAATTCTAAAAGTTTACACCCCCTGGTTCTTAATGCATCGTTTCCCTCTGGACCGAAAATACACTGTACCACACAAGCCTTGAATGTTTTAATGCTTTAATAAAAAAAGCGATAACAAAAAGTATGATAAAAGATACCATTGTTTAAATTCTAATATATAAATATTTTATATATAAATATAGTTTGCATCATGGCCATAGCTCGCCTATCGCCATGACTGTCTTTTGAATCTTTTGTCAGCATAATAATAGGAAAGAAAAGGGTTAAAGGAAAGCCCTGCCTTTCTGTATTTGCATATCTTCCTGTCAAGGGATAAGGGAACTTCACCTATTTTAGGAGAGTTTCCTTTTAAACATGTTGATTAGCAACTCATAAAAAGTATAACTGTGATTTAGCAACACCTTATGCCTGATTAGCAGAAATGTAAACAACCATATATTTACAACCTAGTATGCAGGGCAGTTCCTGCTGAAATGTTTGTAGTATGTACAAACGCAGGGATGCAAAACCACAGGACTTCATTTTTCCCTAAACACCAACATGCATGCGGACGCACACGCATTCTTGTCTACATACCTCAGTCCAGCTTTAGACAAGTCTGGCTCTGCAAACTAAACAAAAATCAGACTGTGAGTTTGGAAACTCTTGACTAGAGTTACTGGTATTTACACCCAGATTCTCAAACATACATAAATTAAAAAAGATACAAGCAAGTGACCCCCTTGAATGCTCGGAAAATTGTGCATTTGTGTGGAATAACAACATATTTATCCCACGGCAAGAGTGGACGAGGAGATTTTTTTTTTTGTGTGCGGTTGTCTATTTACCACAAATTTGCCCTGGTGACTCAAATGACCTGAGCATTAGTAGTCTGTAGTGTCGCCCTCTCGCTCTGTCTATTTCTCCTATCGACATACTCCCTCTTTAATGCTTTAACCTGAAGATTTAACAGTGTATGTAAACATTACACATGTGTATGTGTGTCGCTGGGTGTGGATGTATATAAAGTCAATTTTAGTTTGTGGTCACTCTGAAGTAGTTTGCCAGTTGTGTTTGTGTGGGACATTTTGTTTGTGTTTGATAAGTGTGTATATGTGAGTGGGACAGACTGTTTATAAAAACCTTGACTTTATAAGATAATATTTTCTTATTTAGACTCTTAGTTGTATAGTTTTGGATTGTGTTGCAAATTAAAGTGTCATGAAACCCTCCAAAAAATGCGGTCCAGTCAGGTTTATTGTGTTCTAATGGAAGTATTGGTATCAACCTCTCACACCTGCTTTCTTCAATTCGCACTTGCACGGAAAATGCAGAGATGTATTATACATTATTTTGTAAGCTCACACATTGCACAGATGCACAAAATGGGTCATTTTGTATCTGTAATTTAATGCACAAATATATGCTGAGCTATTTTCATTTATACTTTACATCAAAGATACAGTATATGGGTATGAGCATCAAAACTATGTGAATGAGGTTTTACGTTTTCATAACCTAATACACATAGATATGCTGAGCCATTTTCAGTTATACTTTACATTTAAAAATATGTGTATGAGCATCAAAACCATATGAGAATAAGCTTTTACATTTTTAAAGGATTAGTTCACTTTAAAATGAAAACTACCCTATGATTTACTCACCCTCAAGCCATCCTAGGTGTTTATGACTTTCTTCTTTCAGACGGAAACAATTGGAGTTCTATTAATAATCACCCTAATGTTCCAAAGCTTTATAATGGCAGTGCACGGAAACCACCTTTTTGAAGCTTGGAAAAAAAAGTGCATCCATCCATCATAAACATATTTCACATGGCTCCGGGGGGTTAATAAAGGCCTTCTGAAGCAAAGCGATGCATTTGTGTAAGAAAAATATCCATATTTAACAAAGTAAAATAACTAGCTTCCACTAGACTGCCTTCCGTATTCAACATATTTAAGTTGAATACGGAAGGCGTAGGACATAGCGTAAGCGTTTTGAACTGCGAGAGGCGTTACACTTTCTTCGTAAGTTGAATATGGAAGGCGGTCTGGCGGAAGCTAGCTATTTTACTTCATAACGTGTTAAATATGGATATTGTTTTTACACAAACGCATTGCTTCACTTCAGAAGGCCTTTATTAACCACCCTGGAGCTGTGTGGACTGTGGAGTATGTTTATGATGGGTGGATGCACTTTTCTGAGCTTCAAACAGGTGGTTTCCGTGCACTGCCATTATAAAGCTTGGGAGCATTATAGTGATTATTAAAGGGTTAGTTCACTCAAAAATGAAAATAATGTCATTTATTATTCTCCCTCATGCCGTTCCACACCAGTAAGACCTTCGTTCATCTTCGGAACACAAATTAAGATATTTTTGTTGAAATCCGATGGCTCAGTGAGGCCTGCATAGCCAGCAATGACATTTCCTCTCTCAAGATCCATTAATGTACTAAAAACATATTTAAATCAGTTCATGTGAGTCCAGTGGTTCAATATTGATAATATAAAGCGACGAAAGAATTTTTGGTACGCCAAAAAAACAAAATAACGACTTATATAGTGATGGCCGATTTCAAAACACTGCTTCATGAAGCTTCGGAGTGTTATGAATCTTTTGTGTCGAATCAGGATTCGGATCGTGTGTCAAACCACCAAACTGCTGAAATCACGTGGCTTTGGCGCTCCGAACCGCTGATTCGACACAAAAGATTCATAACGCTCCGAAGCTTCATGAAGCAGTGTTTTGAAATTGGCCATCACTATATAAGTTGTTATTTTGTTTTTTTCAGTGCACAAAAAATATTCTTGTCACTTTATAATATTAATATTGAACCACTGTACTCACATGAACTCAGATTTTCATTTTTGGGTGAACTAACCCTTTAATATAACTCTTGATTGTATTCATTTGAAAGAAGAAAGTCATATACACCTAGGATGGCTCGAGGGTGAGTAAATCATGGGGTAATTTTCATTTTAAAGTGAACTAGGCTAATCCTTTAAGAACTTTGTAGACTCTTCCTGTCACACTGATGTATTGTATATGTCTGATTTGTTAAATGTGCTCAGGGTGGATGAATGAATCACCTGACTGCATCATAAATCTGGAAACTCTTCCATAAAAATGTTGCTCACAAGATTTTAAAAGTTTTGGTTATTGATTGAAAGCCTCTTGTTCTGTTGTGGGAGAAACCATGCAACACCTCATATTTTTCCACCATGCAAACAAACACTCCCATGTTTCAGAATGCTTTCAACTTATTTTCAAAAGGTCACAAGGTTTCATGAAAAATTATGACACTGCTGATGTAGATTAGTACTGTAGTAGTTTTGTATCATACCCAAAGCACGTATATCTGTATATATGTTATCATATCATAAAACATGTTTCATGACCCTATGAAGAGTTAAAATTGAGAAAGAGAGAGAGAAACAACAGCTGTTCTTGCTCCTTGTTCGTGTTCGTTTGTGTGTGTGTGTGTGTGTGTGTGTGACTCAGGTGAGATTAAACAAAAAACCTGATAAATGATCTTTGTTTCTTTAGGCCATGGATTTTTGGCCTAAAATATAAAGGCAGCTATACATTTTTATGTTCATTGACCCATTTACATTTACTTGTTGTTTGTGACATTAAACAGTTGGATTTTACATTTTATTGATGACAAGTTAAATTTATCTGAAAGCCTGTATTAGATTGCTTGCTTGGGAATATGACCATTTTTATGCTGGTCTTATGCATTGTATTGTATTTTTGTAATTTCTTTTCGTTTTATTTTTTTTCTTATTTTTAATGCCTTTGTGCTGTAACCGCTGTGATATTTTAGTTTTTTCTTTATTAGGGACATCTGTCTTCGACATTTATTACATTATATTGTTTCTACTTGTTTCTGTATATTTATTTAAGTATGTTGATGTTTTTATGTTTTTCCTACCCACTATTAGATTAATGTTAGGTACAAAAACTAAAATTAAGCAAATATTACTGGCCATAACTTTTTTTTTTTTTTTTTTTTTTTTTTTTGGCCATGACTATTACCTTGTTTTACATCTGCACAGATTTCACTGATGCTTTTACTTTTGTTGTCATTCCCTTCTTTGTCTCACTCGCTTGTTCTTGTCTGTGACTCTGTTGCCCTCTGCTGGCCACATGATGTAATTTTGTGTTGAGTATTGACTGTTTTTGTGTTCACAGTAAGTTAATTGCAAGATGAGTTCAGAAGAGCAAACTGCACCAGTGTCTCCCAGAACATCACCCGCCACACTAAGCATGGCACCATTTACACAACGGAAAGAGAGTAACTCCTCATCAGAAGACAACAGACAGGCAAGACAAATCGCTTCAGCTCTTCATTGAGACCTTAATTGATGTTTGTTAAAACATCTAGTGTGCAAATAATACATATGATGATCTTTTGAGGCAGCTGGTTATGCCATAATTTCTCTGTATGCTTAAAATCAACATCTACAATAGCAGTGTACTTAGGGGAAAAAAAAGATGATTTTGTTCTTTCTCCCACAGCTTTTTAAAATGTACACTTCTTTCTTTCTGTCTCGTTTTCTTATTCTTTAGGGCAGTTGGGAAGTGGTTGAAGACTTGCGGGGATTGACAGAAAATATTCAAGAGCCTGAAAAGCAGGAAGGTTTGCTGTTGAAAAAGAGGAAGTGGCCAATGAAAGGCTGGCATAAGGTGATCACATGATTTTGTCATTGAATATAATTACATTGAAATACATGCATCTTAAACCTAAGGGTGCTAAAAAGGTGTGTTGTTGTTTTTTTTTTTTTTTTTGTTTAACAGAGATATTTCCTGCTTGAAAGGGGCATCCTTACATATGCCAAGACTGGGACTGATGTGAGTGTTAAAACAGTCTCATCCACATACTACAAACACTTTCTTCAAGGCTCATATGGAGTAAGATCTTAAAACCTGTCCAAGATGGTCTTTCATCCCTTACTATGTGATTGATTCCTCAGCTAAAGAAGGGGCGGTTACGAGGTCGCATTGATGTTGGTCTCTCTGTCATGGCCATGAAGAAGAAGTCAATGTGCATCGACTTGGACACAGAGGACAGTATCTATCACCTCAAGGTATTGGCATGCACACAAACAACACACACCTACATATGCTGGGCAAAGAATTGTAGGTATTTAGTCTCATTTTGAGAATGCACATGCTCATTAGCTGTATTTGCTTTTACATTCACAGGCAAAAACTCGGGATGTGTTTGAAAAGTGGGTGACGCAACTACGTCATCATCGAATGTTCCGTCAGAACGAGATCGCCATGGAGCCTCCCGAGCGACACCCGCAATCTGACCCCATCTCCAACAGACTAGTATTTACCCTCCTTACGCAGTAATCAATCACAGTGTAGTATAAAATTCAGCCTTTAGACAACATCCCATCAACAGGATAAGAAACTGTAAAGCTGTTAGAAAAGTCACAATAATAACGAGATCCACTGAGAGAAATTTTGTTCGAAACTCACAATTATTGATTGCTTAAGTAATGAAAGAATTAATGGCTGATATTTCTACTGTTCTGGCATTTTAAAAACAAAATTAATAGTTTTCCATCTAGAATTTTGTAAGATTTGTTAAATCAGGAATCCTGTATGTACAGTAGAAAAAGAGTTTGAATTTGAAGGATAAAGCCTGAATTTTCTCGCAACATCAGTCTAATGTTACTAATGCGATCACTAATTTAAAAAAAAGTGAGTTTAAGTTTCACACTTACAGGGTTAATTCACCCAAAAATTTAATTTCTGTCATTAAGTACTCACCCTCGTGTCGTTCCAAACCCGTAAGACCTTTGTTCATCTTCGGAACACAAATTAAGATATTTTTGATGAAATCCAAGAGGTATCTGAACCACACATAGGCAGCAACATCACTGCACCTTTCAAGGCCCAGAAAGGTAGAAAAGACATTGTTAAAATAGAATAGACTATTCTTTAATACCATTCTGGACCTCAAAAAGTGCAATGACATTGCTGCCTATGTGTGGTTCAAAAACCCTCAGATTTCATCAGAAATATCTTAATTTGTGTTTCGAAGATGAACAAAGGTCTTGTGGGTTTGAGACAACATGAGGGTGAGTATTTAATGACAGAAATTTCATTTTTGGGTGAGCTAACCCTTTAATTCTTAGTTTCCATTTTCCAGAACTGCAAACTACCTAGAGTCTTCAGGCGTACAAGGTGTCAGGTTCTCAGAGATTTTTTTAAGGCAAGAAATCCTGAAACATGACCCCCAGTCCCCCACTTAGAGTGTGTTCACACGTGGCAGGTTTGGTTTGATTAAAACAAACTCTGGTGTGATTGCTCTGTTAGTGTGGTTCATTTGAATAAGTGTGAACGCTGCCATCCGTATCGTGGTGCGCATAAACAAGTGACCCCTGAAAAGATGTCTCGGTCGGCTTTCGCATACCTGTTTTTTCACGTCATAGTCGCAACGTTGCCTATCACAGTTCGATACAGGCATCAGAACCACGTCTCCTTGAAGCAGATCTTCGTTTGTGTGTGTGATGGAGTGATTCATGCTGCTGTTTTGACTTCTTCATGAGTTGTCAACTTCATCTTATATCATCATATATACGCATGTACAGCGAGCGCATTTAGCCCAGCACACAGCATTGTTTTGGATGTTTGACAAGTTCCACCACAGAATATATGTCATAAAAGCCGTTTTTCATTTTGGTTGTCGATTGTTTTTTATCTTTAGGTTCGGTGTTAAAAATGACATTGTGAACACCAAGCGAACCAGAACTAAATGTATTATTTTATTTTTTTTAGTCCAGACCAAAAGAACCAAGAAAACTACAAGTGTGAACACACCCTTAATAAGAATCACAAGCTGAAGTGTCATGAAATAGATGAAGACTTGTATAAAAAGTTTCATGAACAGATAGGTTGAGAGTGACTCTTGAGGTACCAACAACAGTTCAAGTCAGACAACAGCGGTGGTGGTGAGGGAGTCGAGTGAGCTGCTGCTAACAATAACATCGACCTTTCAGGGTAGGAGATGGGCTTAAAATGAACTCCCAAAACTAAGTTCCAGATTCTGGAAGATAAATTCTTCAAACAGTGAAGTGGTTCTGGTCCCTCAAGAGTCACTCTCAACCTGAGAATCTATCTATGAAGCCTTTAAAAAAATCAGTCTTCATGTATTTCACAACACTTTGGCTTCTTATTAAATAGGGGTTATGTTTCATGATTCTTTACCTTGGCACTGTCTCTGAGAACCTGACACCTTGTACTTCTGGAGAATCCAAGTTCTAGAAAATGATGGCACTGGAGACTAAAGGGTTTGTGATGTATATCTTACAGATGCCAAACATTTGAAGTCTTTTCTATGATTTCCACAGAAAGGCATGTAGCAATATGCACCAATGACACATTTTGTCTTCTTTTCTTTGTTCCTAGCGTTCATTTCACTTTAAGCAGCCTTCAGCCCTGGTGAAGAACAGCTGGCGCCAAAACTCGCAAGACATGGAGAAGTGCTGCAAAGGTAGCTGCAAAAACCTGAACTGAAACATCTTTCTGCTACATTAATCATGGCCAAAATACTGTTCATCTCTCAGATAATACACAGAGAACATTTTGAAATGCAGGATGACCCATCACTAAGAAAATGAAATGCTAAATGGTAATCCTTTTGTTAGATCTTTCAGAGTGTGAGTCGTCGTTGCTGGAATTAAATCTTCTTCTGAAAAATATGGAAGTTCTTCACCGAGCATTCTCAGCACCTGCCATTAACTTTCTGCAGGTAGTTTGCATTATTGTATGCATTGATAAATAGGCGTTTATGTTTTGGTGTGTGTGATAAATTAATTTTGGAACATCCAGATACCTCCTAAACTCTTCATATATGTACACTACTATTTGAAAGTTTGGGGTCAGATTTTTTTTTTAATGTTTTTGCAGTTTCTTATGCTCATTATATGTTATTATTTAGACAAAACATAAACGTGTGTGTGTGTGTGTGTGTGTGTGTGTGACCCCAGCCTGAAGGGTCCAAAAAAGAGAAACGAGGACACAAAAAATGGAGATCAAAGAATAATAGCAAGGAAAATAAAAGCACACTACAGGTAAGATGGCTCTAAATCTAACTCTACTTTACACATACAGATACTGCATCACACACTATCTGTCATTTACCATCTATCATTTTCTAGCAGAATCCTGACACTTCATCTTCCCGTCTACATGTATCTCATCCAAACTTGGTATATGCAGAGCCTGTTTCACCAGACTCATGCCTGGATAGTCCAGACTCACCCACAGAAGCCTCTCGGATGCAGGAGGAGTTCTGTCGGCTCGCTGGCACTGGTGAGTATGAATGTTCACATGCGTGTTTGCAGGAATATTTATATGAATAATTATGATATACACTGATCAGGCATAACATTATGACCACTGACAGGTGAAGTGAATAACACTGATTATCTTCATCACGGCACCTGTTAGTGGGTGGGATATATTAGACAGCAAGTGAACATTTTGTCCTCGAAGTTGATGTGTTAGAAGCAGGAAAAATGGGCATGCGTAAGGATTTGAGAGAGTTTGACAAGGGCCAAATTGTGATGGCTAGACGGTTGTGTCTGCAGTGGTCAGTATCTATCAAAAGTGGGAACTATAGGAAGAAGGCAAGCCGGCGGAGGCAATGTGATGCTTTGGACAATGTTCTGCTGGGAAACCTTGGGTCCTGTCATCCATGTGGATGTTACTTTGACACGTACCACCTTCCTAAGCACTGTTGTAGACCATGTACACCCTTTCATGGAAACAGTATTCCCTGGTGGCTGTGGCCTCTTTCAGCAGGATAATGCACCCTTCCACAAAGCAAAAATAGTTCAGGAATGGTTTAAGGAGCACAACAACGACTTTGAGGTGTTGACTTGGCCTCCAAATTCCCCAGATCTCAACCAAATTGAGCATCTGTGGGATATGCTGAACAAACAAGTCCGATCCGTGGAGGCCCCACCTCACAACTTACAGGACTTAAAGGATCTGCTGCTAATATCTTGGTGCCAGATACCACAGCACACCTTCAGGGGTCTAGTGGAGTCCATGCCTTGATGGGCCAGGGCTGTTTTGGCAGCAAAAGTGGGACCAACACAATATTAGGAAGGTGGTCATAATGTTATGCCTGATCTGTGAATTTTAATATATAATTAATATTCACTTGCATTATCAGCTACTGACTTTTTTGATATTACAAGAACCATGAAATGACACATACTCTTCCCTTTTCTTTCTTCTACTAGTTAATTCCACTCTTAAGTCAGCGTACACTTCCCTTTGCGCAGAAAGAGACAGAGTCAGGAACACATTAGATTGTATCAATGAGAAGGTATACAAGCAACAAATCAATGTTATTTGTTTTTAAGTGTTTATATTCTCTGTTTATTATTGGCCTAAATCAAGCCAATTATATCTTCTTATCCAAACAGGATGTCCTTGATGGGTCACGCCCTCTGCTGCAGCAAGTGTCCAGTGAGAGTCGAGGGTCAATCCCAGAGTCCTTGTCAGAGTTCTTTGATGCTAAAGAGTATCTGCTGTCTGGCAGCTCATCTGAAAATGAGGTCAGAAAGGTCAAGAGGTCAAATTACAGATTTGCATGAATCATCTGTCAGTGATTTTGTGATTGATTTTTTTTGTTTTTTTAAATCAATAAGAAATTAAAATGTGAGGCACTGTGAACTGAACTGCAGATTAACGTCCAAATGCAGGGTTCCTGCGGGTCGTTAAAAAAAAAGTTTTAAAAGTCTGAAATTTGAATCTCCTCATTTTAAGCCCCTTAAATATGTTTTTTTTTTTTTCTGCTAGACATTAAATTTTGAGATTAAGTCTTAATTCCGATGGAAAAAATACAGCCGGTTAGTGCAACTCGATGTTGTTAGGTCTTATCTAAATAGGCCCTATCCAAAATGGCACCCTAAACACTTGCAGTCTTCCTACGAGTCTGCACTTTCGTCATGTAACGCCGCTATGACTGTCGGGAAGAATTCTGGTGTGGAGCTCGCACGAGTGTGGGCTCAGCAAAGTGCGTATCGAGGGTGCATATCGACCGCAAACATTGTAAGTTACATTTTAGGCACAACGTCTTTTTTTTTCACCAATGAAGATTTCCAAATAAAAACACAGCAGAACCATTGTTCTTCTCTGAGCAACACAGCAGTGCTTTGTTACTGAATGAATCCACGTTTCAGTTCAGTTTAATGTTAGTTTCAGAATCAGTTTAACTCGATTACCCATTCACAAAAAGTCACTTGCTTTTTCCTGAAAGAATCAGTCATTTGATTGAATCGGTTGAATGAACTGCTCACTCAACTTGCTCATTAAGACAGTGACTTGTCGCCACCTACTGGCGGTTTTAGTTTCATATTTAAAATACCTTTTTAATTAAAAAAAAAAAAATCATTTCATATTTAAATGTTAAATTCAAAAACCAACCTCATAGCATTATTTATGCAATTGTAAATGCAGTTTAAATGCATTCAAATACACACTCTGCAAAATATTGTCTAATAATTGTTCTTAACAAAATCACAGAAAATTGAGACATCATTCTTTTTACCATATTGCGCACCCCCAGCATACAGTTTTAATTTTTATTTCTTTAGGCCTTAAAAAGGTCTTTAAAAGCCTTAAATTTGACTTGAATTCATGTGTAACCTTTTCCTGCACATTTTTAATTTATGATCATTATCATTTTTTTTTTTTGTGTAACCAGGTGTCTGATGATGATTCGTACGTCAGTGATGTGAGTGACAGCACATCAGTAGAGTTTTGCAGGAATGAGAATGGCAGCGTGAGGGAGAATTTTGGTGAGGCACTGTCAAACCCGCACATTATTCATTTATTTATTTATTTCAAAAAGGGACAGTGTACATTAATCAAAATTCATGAATGTAAATGTACCCTAATTAGCCCAAAGGCTAGTTTTCAATTTCACTTTTATGAAGCTTTGCCTTTCTTTGCATTCACAGTTAATGGATTGTTTGTATGTTAGTGTCTTCAGGTAATGGCAACGAAAGTGCAGTGATGAGGCGCGGCCGTTTGCCAAGTGCACGCATGAACGAGAGCGTGAATCTGTGGAGTATTCTGCGCAGTAACATCGGTAAAGACCTGTCAAAAGTGGCTATGCCCGTCCAACTCAATGAACCCATGAACACTCTGCAAAGACTATGTGAGGAAGTTGAGTACTGCCACCTGCTGGACACCGCTGCAAACACACGTGACCCACACATGCGCATGGTGAGCTCAATCAAATTATAATTCTGTCATTATTTACTCACTCTCATGAAATTCTAAACCAGTATGACTTTCTTTCTTTTCTGGAACACAAAAGAAGATACTTTTAAGCTTCAGAATGGATTTTTTGTTTAACTAGGGCTGCATGATTATTTGTTTTTTAACCACGATTTGTACTTCTCTTGATTATTTAATCATAATTGTCTGCAGTATTTGTGATATATCCAAACATGATTCTCAACTATATTGTTTGCGATTGTGGTTGCAGTGTGTTAATGTACATGATAAATACACTGCTGTTCAAAAGTTTGGACACAGTAAGATTTTTTTAATGTTTTTGAAAGAACTCTCATATGCTCGCTTAAGCTGCATTAATTTAATCAAAAATACAGTAAAAACAGTAATAGTGTGAAATAGTATTACAATTTAAAATAATTTTTTTCTTTTAAAAATGTAATTTATTTCTGTGTTGGCAAAAGCTGAATTTTCAGCATCATTACTCCAGTCTTCAGTGTCACTTGATCCTTCAGAAATCATTTTAATATGCTGATTTGCTGCTTAAGAAACATTTCTGATTATTATCAATGTTGTGTCCTTTTTTAAGGATTATTTGATGAATAGAAAGTTCAAAAGAACAGCATTTATTTTAAATTGAAAGCTTTTGTAACATTACATTGATCAAGTGACAATAAAGAACAAAAGATTTCTGTTTCAGATAAATGCTGTTCTTTTGAACTTTCTATTAATCAAACAATCCTAAAAAAAAAAAAAAAAAACTGTTTTCAGCATTGATAATGATCAGAAATGTTTCTTGAGCACCAAATCAGCATATTAGAATGATTTCTGAAGGATCATGTGACACTGAAGACTAGAGTAATGATGCTGAAAATTCAGCTTTACATCACAGGAATAAACGACATTTTAAATATATATTAAAATAGAAAACAGTTTTGTGAGCAGAAGAGACTTCTTTTAAAAACATTAAAACTTTTGAAAGGCAGTGTATTTATTTTCCTGATTCTTTTTAATGTAAACCCTGCATATGAGTTGTCGTTTTCTTAATTTGTGGTTAGAATGAAAACAGTAATGATTAAAAATTTCAATTATAATTTGAGCAAAATAATTATGATTATTAGTTTAAACATTATTGTACTGCCCTATGCTTAACTTAATTCTAATCTTGTGTGTCTTTTTCTTAAGGTATATATTGCAGCATTCGCTGTGTCAGCCTATGCTTGTTCATTCACTAGAGCAGGAGGAAAACCCTTTAATCCTATACTGGGAGAGACATACGAGTGTCTCCGGCCAGATAAGGGCTTCCGCTTCATTGCTGAACAGGTAACCGTGCACATTTCTGTTATTTCAACCAAAACACTAAGATGTACACTAGGGCTGTCACAATAACAGCAATATTGTAATAATGCGATAGAAGCCAACCGCAAAGGAATGCATGCAACCGTAACGTTCACTTTTTTTTTTTTTTTTTTTAATAAGGCTATACCCTTCTTGTTTTACACTTCATGCATGTGTCTTGAATGTTAAATAAGTTAATAATGATAACAAAAGTGAAGAATGTAATTTTTCATTACCGACTGGATCTTTTTTACTTAATTAAGACTGTGTATGTACCATTGTGATTTGTACTGAAGCTCTGGAGAGCACTGCTGGTCGATTGAGCTTTGTAAAGTGGCGCTCAAAGTTAAAGGGTTAGTTCACCCAAAAATGAAAATTCTGTCATTAATTACTCACCCTCACGTCGTTCCACACCCATAAGATCTTTGTTCATCTTTGGA
Source organism: Hypophthalmichthys nobilis (assembly GCA_037950665.1). NCBI lineage: Eukaryota > Metazoa > Chordata > Actinopteri > Cypriniformes > Xenocyprididae > Hypophthalmichthys > Hypophthalmichthys nobilis. Next base: position 20,846,304 of record CM075483.1, read on the forward strand.
ACACAAATGAAGATATTTTTGATGAAAACCGAGAGATAAATGACTCGTCCATAGACGGCAATATAATCAATACTTTCAAGGTCCAGAAAGGTAGTAAAGACATCATTAAAACAGTCGATGTGACTGCAGTGGGTCAAACCTTAATTTTATGAAGCGACGAGAATACTTTTTGTGAGCAAAAACAAAACAAAAATAACGACTTTATTCAACAATCTCTTCTCTTCCCTGTGAAGGCTTCTGTGTTTACGTCCGAATGCCGGCTCAGTATTGGCCAAAGCTGATCACGTTGAGCAGCACGACGCATGCGTGTGATGCTGACGCAGGAGCCGGCCAATAATGAGTCGGCATTCTGACGTAGAACCTGGAAGCGCTGGACGCAAACAACATATAAGAATGACACAGAAGAGAAGATATTGTTGAATAAGAAGTATTCTCGTCACTTCATAACATTTAAGGTTGAACCACTGCAGTCACGTCGACTGTTTTAACAATGTCTTTAGTACCTTTCTGAACATTGAAAGCGGTGGTTATATTGCTGTCTATGGACGAGTCATATACCGCTCAGATTTCATCAAAAGTATCTTAATTTGTGTTCAGAAGATGAACTAAGGTCTTACGGATGTGGAACGACATGGGGGTGAGTAATTAATGACAATTTTTTGGGGGTGAACTAACCCTTTAAAATAATTTAAATGCCTTAGCAGTTGAATGAACGAATTGACTAACTCAAAGACAGTCCATTGCCTCCACCTAGTGGCATAACAATGTAACCTGCACTGACTGAGAACACGCAGAGACAAGCAGTGCTGATGCTGGATACTATAGAGCAGTGGTTCCCAAACCTGTCCTGGAGGACCCCCAGCACTGCATATTTTGGATGTCTCTCTCTTCTAACACACCTGATTCAACTCATCAGCTCATTAGTAGAGACTGCACGACCTGAAGTAGGTGTGTCAGATAAGGCGACATACAAAATGTGCAGTGCTGGGGGTCCTTCAGGACAGGTTTGGGAACCACTGCTATAGAGGGTATGCACGTGACGTCACCGTTGGCCGTTATGACTGCGGTTACGCCCACTGAGTGGCAAAAAGACTGAGTGGCAGCATTGGTTTTCATCCAAAACGGGAAAGAGCTTTGCGATTGACTTTACAGATAGATTTGACATAAAATCTGAGGTAATTTTTTTTTTTTTTTACTGACTGAAGAAAGCTACAGAAAAAATAAGCAAATAGATCGCTGCGATTCACATAAACAACTGAACTCCAGGCAGAGAAACATGGATTTGCAGTCATCATTTTGTGTCAAAATGTTGGATTTTGGGGTAAAATAATACCTTATGTATTGTATTGTTATATATTGTATTGACAATTCATCAATTAAATATTTACCTTCTTATATTCTGCATAATTGGATGTTTTTAAATAAACACTGTGTACAAGTTTTAGAGCTGGACGATAATATATATATATATATATATATATATATAAAACATTGATATAAGTGATCACTCAGATTTAGACCTACCTATATTGTAGTTACATAAAGCGTTCACAGGCAAATTTGCTCTATGTATTTCCCCGGCGTCAAAATCAGGCATATATAAATGTCAGGAAACACGATTCTTGGATGCATGTCAATATCCATGGAGCAGGTTTCTTTGACATGTTATAAGGAACACTTTCGAGCCCAACCTTTAGTGTAATCGTTTGTTTTACTCGCGTTTTTGCAGTTTTCCCTATTAAATCCAGTCATGCAGCAGGATCTTTTGCCACTCAGTCCAGCTGAGGAAGCGTGTTCCAGAGGGAAAGTGACGTCAATGCATATCCTCTATTGGGAAATTTCAGCAGTATTAGAAAGCCTCTTGTCCAGTCAGATTTGAGGATCGGAACTGTTATACATATAACAGTAGTCCAACAAGCTTATTGTCAGGTTTATGTTCTGTTATGTGGACCCTTATTTTGACATTCTTGTTTGTTGCTATAGTTATGTATTAGTTTCACATATGTCTAGTTTACTTTCCTTTGTTCTACACCTGTTTATATAGCCCTGTGTTTTAGCTGTTCTTGGTCAGTTCTCGTTTATGCGTTTATCGTATGGTTTGCGTTAATCTCCTGCGTGTTCATTTAGAGTGTTTGGATTGTTAAAGGATTAGTTCACTTCAGAATTCAAATTTCCAAGATGTGTATCTCTTTCTTCAGTCGAAAAAGAAATTACGGTTGAGAAAGACATAAACATCTTGGATGACATTGGGGGTATTATCAGGAAATTTGAATTCTGAAGTGAACTAATCCTTTAATAAAGCCTGTTTTGTATTTGAATCTTCGTGCCTGCTGACTACATCGTAACACTTTATATAGCAAAAAAAAAATTAAAATAATAAATAATTTTTTAAAAAAATGGCAAAAATATCGCATATCACAATATTGAGCTACTCAAAATCACTGCAAGGGAAAGCCCTAGTGTACATGCTCACATGCTCTTTAACACCGTGTCCCTAAGGTCAGTCACCATCCACCTGTGTCCGCTTGTCACTGTGAGTCCAAAAACTACACATTTTGGCAAGGTAAGTGAAGCACACTTGGGTCAAGCCTTTTAGCAGTTTGCATGATTTTGATGTCGTAAACTGTGTCCATTCTCTGCATATGCCTATTAGATATCCGTTGGAAGAATAAGTTTTGGGGAAAATCCATGGAGATTGTTCCCATGGGAGTCACTCACTTAGAGTTGCCAGGGTGATTTCATTTTATCCTGAATTATTCTGCTTATCATTCACTTCCATTATTCCAGCCCTCATTATCCTCCATGTCTCAGCATCTCTCTGTCTTTCTTTCACTCATTCGCTCATTCTCAGTTCTGGGGATCGTTATGAGTGGAGTAAGGTCACTTCATGCATTCATAACATTCTAAGCGGTCAGCGCTGGATCGAGCACTACGGGGAAATGTCAATCAAGCACTCAAACACCATGGGAGATGTCAGTCATTGCAAAGTCACTTTCCTTAAGGTAGGACCTTCAAGACATGCAAAATTCTTTCATTCCACATATGGAATTCATTCCTCATACATTCCACACGTGTGTGTATCCGTGTTTGTCTTGCACACCACCAAATTCTCATTTTATGAATAATTTGTTTATTACTAGTTCTTTTATTATGATTTTTTTTTTTTATGCATGCCTTGTATTCAGTCGAGATCTGGAGGTCTGAATGCTAATGAGGTAGAGGGTGTGGTCACTGATTCAGAGGGGCGTGTTATTCACTCTCTGGTTGGCAAATGGAACGAGGCCTTGTACCTGGGAAAACCTCCCTCAGCAGCCTGCATCTGGAGAGCAAGTGAGTTTCGGACCAGTCCAGAGCAGTCTCTTTAACTATTTAAATGTTTGAAATATCTAAATTATAATAATTATGTTCAATCTTCAATTAGTTTGTGGATAATGACCTCAAGAGGGCGCTAACACAGTACTGTTTTTGCCTTTGAATGTTTGTCTATGGGTGCATATAGATCCTATGCCTGAAGACTATGAGCAGTACTATGGATTCACCCAGTTTGCAATTGAGTTAAATGAATTGGAGGAAGGTTTAAGGCCACTCTTGCCCCTGACGGACACTCGTTTTAGACCAGACCAAAGGTAAAGACATAATTAGAGACATGAGTCAAAATCTGCTAAGGGGTAAAAATGGAAAAACAGTTTTAAATAGTGATTTTTCACTATTATTTACAACAGGATCTGCATTTTCAAAGATTTTTGTTATAAGAGACAATAAAAATGACTTTCTGTATCTTAAACTACTCATTGTTCTGGTAAAAAAAACAAAAAAAAAAACTTTCTGGTAAAAAAAAAAAAGTGAGCTTGTTTTTAAGTCAACAAATTGCGACAGCTGAAAGTAACATTTGACAAGTCAAACATATCAGTCTCTGATATGACGAGGGTTCACAAGAACTGGACAAGATGATATTTTAACACCATTTTTAAGAAATCTTCAGTGATATAAATATAAACAAATTTATTATATGACTGGTAAAATTCAGTCTTTTATTCGACTGAAAGTCAGGTGCATTTTGAATTGTTTTAGCAATCTAGTGCTGTCTAGTGCCAATGATTATTTTGGTAATCAAGTAATTGGTTGATTATTTTGACAATTAATCAAGTAATCAGATCATTTTTGTGGTAATAAATAGACCCAAGTGAACAATAATGACTTAAAATGCATAATAACAATGAGGCAATAATAATTGGTTCAAAAGTAAGTAATCATATGGTCATATTGAACAACACTGTTAAAATACATAATGTAATACATATAACATAAACATAAAGCGGGTCAAACTTTATATGCATTCCCAAATGCACGTTATTGGAAACCCAAACAAACTGCAAGGTTTTGCCACAAACTCAACTCTGTCATGCCGATATCGCGAGACAGCTTTTCACCTTTAATATTGTGAGATCTCGGGGCACAAGATCTTGTCACACCCCTATCTACATGAGTCAAAATATGTTAAGGGGTAAAAATGGAAAAACAGTTTTAAATAGTGATTTTTCACTATTATTTACAACAGGATCTGCATTTTCATGGATTTAAGTAAAAGATTTTTGTTAGAGACAATAAAAATGACTTTGTGCATCTAACTAAATTACTCCATTTTCTGGTTAAAAAAAAAAAAAAAAAACTTAATGGAAAAAAAACTTGTTATTTAAGTCAACAAATTTGTGACAGTTGAAAGTAACATATTTGACAAGTCAAACATAGTCACTGAGTAGGGGTGTGATGATACACTTAGCTCACGCACTAGTTCACGATACACACCCCTATCTTTGATGTAATTTATTTAAGCCACAAAATAAACTTCATTCGGTAAAATAAGTATAATGAACTATACAAAAAGCATTTCGAACGTCTCCAGTACCTTTTACAATTACCCAAAAATCAAACATAGCTAACACCTCACGCATTTTATCATGTCCATCAAAAACTTAGGCTGGCTGTCGGTTGGAATATTAGATCTAAAAACATCGAAATACACTCATGGGCATCAATTACTTATCTGAATACTTGCCGGCTAAGAAATAAATAATAATTATTACCTTAGGATCCATCTGTTTTCATATCCACATCATATGAATATCACAACATGTCTGTCAAAAAATAACGTGCACAATACACGGTAGTATTTACAGTGTTGGGGAGTAGCTAGCTACAAGTGTTGCTACTAGCTTAACTACATTTTTCAGTAACTTAGTTACTTTTAAAACAGTAGCTTTTCCAGTATAACTACTTTTTCCAGCAAGTAGCGGTGTAGCGTGACCAAAAGCTATATTCCGTTTTGCGTTCTGACGAGCCTGTAATGCAGAGAAGCAGCGCAGCATCGTCTTACTAGATCACAAACTAAATTTGTTCATTACCGCTATCGTTATATCTTGCGGCTTTACAGTCAAGAGATCGTCTGATGATTGAGTTGACTGTAAGTTATGCAAACCAAAGATTAAAACGCTGTCTACGTCGAAGACTTAAAGCATATACAGGAGGTGAATAATAGCCTTTTTAAATTGAGTGATTATCCTGCTGAAAGATCACTAATCGAACAGAAAATAAAATCATGATATAGTAGTGCACTTATCACTTGGCAAAGGCTGGTTGTGGCGGGATTCCAAGCAAATCGTGTTCATGCTCATGATTGGCGTCTCAGAGCGGTTCTGTTCAAAATAAATGCTGCATGCTACAGTTTCAGAGTAGCTTCCCCAAAACTGAGAAGCAGAGTTCCAGTGAGTACAGGCATTTCCCGGAAAACCCACACTACCGGATGTTTTGAATGCGCCAGCACTTTCTGAGAACAGGGAGAAAATGGTGGTCTGAGTGGCTAATAATGTTTTCTAATAAGAGCGGTACTGGTGGGCTTTGCGTCATTACGTCACGTCTGTTTACATAAAGAAGGAGCCCCAGCCAGTAGGCTATATGGCATGTGGAGGATGCTGCAGGTGGTGGATCATTTATAGCCTTTTCTCACAGCAGCTGCAATAATTAAACTTATCATTTTGATGGCGGATTGTAATATAGAAAGGTCCAAATGACAATCATCAGTGACAACTGGAGATTCACCCGTAGTCAAAAGCAAAAGACTTCGGACTGCAGAGTGGCTACAGAAATTGAAATCTACAGGTAACGCTAATACACACTAACAACACATAGTCACGCAATGCTGATGTTGTTAACATTAACAATTTGAGAACAAATTATAACAATAATAACAATTTGCACAGTTTGACATGATCCGAGCTAAGCAATCATTAATCACCATTGGCAGCGCGATTTATTGTAATGCTTTTTTCTCAGTTGGTCAGAACAAAAGTGGCAGAAATGTTACTTACTTGTTCAGATGACATTTTCCGGTGAAAATTCTTATTTTGATCATACTTCCAAGACATAAAATCTGTGATCTGTCCGAAGTACAGTATTCACACCGATGTGGTGACTGACAGCAAACATTAGATTCATCCGCGCTGAGGAGCCGTGCCGATGCACAACCCACGTAAAGATGATAATTCCACGAATAACAAGCAATTGCAGGTTACTTACGGACTGCAGCTTTAAATGAGTGATCTTGAGATGAGTCCCTGTAGTTGTCCAATTTGACTCTCAAATGATAATGTAATATACACCAGTCAACATTTGAAGTGGATCAAAAACTTTCATCAAAGTTCTCCCAAAACCAAAATGTGTTTCTTTCACAATTCATGCCTAACATGTAAGTCTGTTATTAATCAATGTTGTCATTAATGTAATGTCATCCTTCATGGCTTTTGATGGTCTCCAGACATGATTGTTTGTCATTAGGTACCAAATGATCTGTCACAGGTGTCCGTAATTGGGAACTGATCATCATTTAAGGCTCTGAAAGCTTCACTTGAGGTCAGAAAGCATCAAAAATGCTAAGTTTAGTGAGATTGCAGGATTCTGACCTCAACAGGGCCATTGGGATGCTGCAAGGAGGCATGACTCAACGTGAAGTTAGATGCAGTGGGGCCGTCTCAAAGTGTCATTTCCAGAGCCTGGAACAGGTTCAGAAGGTCTGGTAGTGTGAGTAGAAGGCACAACACGAGTAGAAGTGAGTAGAAGGTCACAACACCAAATCAAGACCGATACTTGACCCTGCATGCCTGCAGAAATGGTTTCATGTCTGCAGTCAGGCTGCGAAATGACTTTCAGGACGCAACAGGGGGAAGAGTGTCCACTCAGACTGTGAGGAGATGACTTTGTGAAGTTGGCTTGAGAGCCAGAAGACCAGCTGTGAGGGTGCCTCTTTCCAGAGCACACAAACTGGCACGTCTGAGGTGGGCCACAGAACACCGCAGGTGGACACTGAATGAGTGGGGAACAGTGCTCTTCACAGATGAGTTCCGGTTCTGCATGAACTTCCTAGACAGGCGTAGGAGGGTCTGGCATCACCCTGGGGAGAGAAATTTGCCACAAAATGTTGTACAGCATAACAGTTTTGGTGGATCATCAGTCATGGCTTGGGGAGGCATCTCCATGGGTTAAAGGACAGAGCTTGTCAATGTTGAAAATGGCAGCCTGACAGGCCAAAGGTATAGGATGAAATCCCGAGACCAGTTGTGTGACCGTATGCTGGTGCAATGTGGCCAGATTTCATGCTTAAGGATGACAACGCCCGCCCACATCGAGCAAGGCTGGTGACGGAATTCTTGGAGGAGAAGGGCATCTCAAGGTTGGAGTGGCCACCCCGGTCACCTGACTTGAACCCCATTGAACACATTTGGGAGCAGCCAAGAGTGCAAGCACACCAGGTCCCTCCAGGAACCCGTGTGGAGTTGAGAACAGCGTTGCTGGAGGAATGGTAAGCCATCCCTCAACAGAATATCCAAAACCTCATCTTAAGTATGCACAGGCGATGTGAGGCTGTGATCAACGTCAGAAGTGGTAACACTGACTACTGACTGGTTGTCTCAATGCATAACGTTGGTCGTTTCTTGTTCATGACATTTGTTAAACCATGCAATTCATGTTTGTTTTACAGTGTGAACTCAGATTTTTTTGATCTGCTGTAACGTGCAATAACTTCTTGTTTTGTTGAACTGAAAAAGCTTTCTTTCCTGTTTTGGGTCCTGCTTGACGCTCTGACGCTCCATACAGAGTGACTACAGTACAGTACAGTACAGTATCCAGTGCATCACCAATGTTTAAGAGGCATTTCTAGTCTGTTGTGACTTCAGGTCAATCACAGAAGTACTAAACAACCAACAGCTTTTAGGTGCACTCTTGTCTTCACGAATGTGTGACAAGCCACTTCACACCTTGTGACAAACAATCATGTCTGGGCACCATCAAAAGCTATGAGGCATGAAATTCCATCGATGACAACACTGATTAATAGCAGACTTACATGTTATACATGAATTTTGAACAATACCTGTTCTTGTCTTAGGACAACTTTGATGAACTTTTTTGATCCACTTCATGTTGACTACTGTATATTATAACTTTGACTGGTGATTTTTATAAAATGTAGTTTGATCACCATCTTCTCAGTTGTTTAAAAGATTAAGGCAATTATCAAAGTTTGATAAAATGTTTAATTTTCCAATAAAAGATGATACATTTACATGATTTGTTAAATTGAATTACCCCTTAGCAGATTTTGACTGTGAAGTATGAATTATGCATATAGGTTATCTTAAAGTGAATTCTTCCCATTACAAAAAAACAGTTTTGTATGCTGTTGGCTACTTATTGTTCCTCTTTTTGTTAGATTACTTGAAGAGGGTGATATTGCCGGAGCAGAAGAACAGAAAGAAAGAATTGAAGTCCTCCAAAGAGAGAGGAGGAGAGTCCTGCAAGAAAATAACATGACACATTCCCCCCGATTTTTCAAGTAAGTGAATGTTATAAACACAAAAGCTGCGTTTCCACCGAAATGACCTGGAACAATTTGTCCCAGGAACTTTTTTTCCCCCAGACGTATTGCTAGCTCCGTTTCCATAGCGGTCTAAAGTACCATGAAGATAATCCGGTGACGTAGGACTGCGCGCAATTTTCCAGTTCCCGCTGGATTTCGTCCTCCACATATAAACTTAATAAAGCCTGAACCTCATCGTCAGTCCATCGGTCGTATTTTTATTATTGTTGATTCGAATAGCAAAGAACTCTTACTGCACTCACCACAACAGACTTAAAAAAAAAATGATGGTTGAAATAAAATGCTGTGGCTGTTTCTCAATATGCGTTCTTCAGCGGTCTTGCGTCCTTGTGTTCTTGCTCTACGTCATCATCAACCGTCGCAGTTCAGTTCCAATACTCAAGAACGCAAGAACAGAGGACGCATGAAAGTACCCGGATGTGTTCTTGATATCAAGGATGTATCGAATGCAGACTTGAGAGAATCGAACCGTTAAAAATCCCAGAAGACGCTGCGGGCGGCCAACATACGAAAGCCTGCAAGCTTTAAAGTTCTCGTTCTCACTTATGAGATTCCCGCTACAAGCTCGCAAAAACGCGACGTAAACATTGAACGTAAACAAACGTGAAAGTAAACATTTGTCCGTTTGTTTTGCTTATAATTTTAATAAAGTGATAACCTGAAGAAAGCCTGCAGTATTTTTATTGGCACATAAAAAATAATCTTAATATTGACAAAGCACACAAAGGCTATTCATTTTCATAACTACACACAGTAAAATAAACAGATATAAAATTATATGAAAACAATGTCTATAATATTATGATAGAAGTCTTTTAATAGGTTATGACATTTGTTTGTGATGTTATATTGCATTTATTGTGTATTAGCCGCTACTTATAATATGCTGGGACGGTCAGTTGAGCAACAAGATCGCAGCACATCTCAATTCTCACAAGGATGCGTTCTGTGTCCTCCCGTCCTTCTTCGTTCTTTCAAGGACGCCTGGCAAGACCGGACTCCACGAGAATGCAAGTCCGTTCTCTGCGTTCTGAGAATTGAGAAACAGCCTGTGTGTTAACCAGTCAAAATGCTGTGTGAACTCAACCAATCAGCATGTTCAGCGCCCAAGTCCCACCCCCGAAAGTTCCGGAACTTTAAAAAGGTACTACCTAGCAAGCAGGGACTTTCTAAGGGGGAATTTTTTACCCGGAACTTCATTTAGACCCTGGTTCCTGCAGTCAAAACACACCGAGTACTACCCCAGAGTTTTGTAGTTCCTGGGAAAAGTTCCTGCGGTGGAAACGCAGCTAAAGATGCAGTTGTGTTGCAGTTAGGTGGGTCACGAGTTTCTGTTCGTAACTATCTTTCGTTAAATTCAATCAGACGTGCTGAAGACGACTCGTGGGTGAGCAATAGCACTTATTGGGACCTCAGGAAGGACCCTGGATTCAGCAAACTAGAATTCCCTGTACTCTGGTGACCACCAGTGGATTTATGTCATTGAATTTTCCTTTTCTGCTCTGGCTGTATATAGATCCTTGAACACTGTGGGCTTTTAATGTACTGTCCTTATTTTGATGTTTTTTGTATTGGTATTTATCTTTGTTGAACAGACATTTATAGCACAATATAGAAAGTATCTCTAAAAACACATCAATGCCTTACTTGTCAAACTGCCTCACTGATGTTTAGATGCAAATGCACTGACCAATGACTTTTGTAAGTGCCTGGATATAATTGGTGTGTTTATATTTAATAAGCAATGTTAAAAAAAAATAAAAAAAAATGGTTAACTAATCAGATCAATTTAAACATTCCTCTAATCAAACAATTAATTGATAAAATAAATTAATCAATATTAAGATTGATTTAGAATCTTAAAGACAAACACTTAAGTTAACCCTAAAATAAATAAGAAATTATGTTTGCAAATTAAGCTTATTTTTGGACCATTGTGATTTGTTTTTGTTTTTTTTTTTTTTTGCATTGTTATTTTTATTGTCATTCTCATTACTGTAATCTGAAAAACATGGTGTATTTAAATTGTAGTGTTCATGCAACATGGTAGTATTTGTTGTACTGCCTTTTATTATTATTTAATCAGCACAAACTATTGTATAAGAAATCAGTACTATTACAATAATGAGAATTTTGGGATACTTAATTATCATGAAATTAATATTGCAGTTAAAAAAATCTTGGTCCCAAAACAGTTCTTTTATGCAAAATATAATTTCTTATTTATCCCTTTTTTTTTCTTGAATAACAATGTAACCTAGACTGAATAGTTTAAAGAGATTCACATCAGGGATGTTTGCACAATAACCTCTGTTTAAAAGCCACAATTCATCAATTGCTGACTCAGACAATGCACTCAGGCATTACCATGGCATATAGGAATAAAAAATATATACATAAATATTTTTGCACAGGGATTTATCTTTCTTTAGAGGGATAATAATAGAAAACTATTGTAACAATATATAAAATGTTTAAAAGAAATTGTCTAAATGAATGGATGGTAATTTTGTGTTGTGTACATGCTTGTCCTCCTTTTTTGTGTTGTGTGTGAAAGAGAGAGAGCGATAGTCTCTATGTGCTCATGTGGTATGCCTGTTACACATAACTCTTGTCCTGTTTCTGTGAAGTGTGGGTGTGGTGTTTAAGATACGATAAACACAAAATTTCTTTCCTTGGTCAATGACATACAAAGACTTTAAACAGATCTGGGACTTTTGCTTTCAGAGGATTGAAAACAGACTGCATCAGTGTATGATTGATCACATGTTTGGCTTTGCACAATAAATGTACTGAGCACAAATCTAAGGAACTTTCCTTGTTTTATTATACAGATGCTTTTGGATATTCATCTATTGCTTAACTCTTATGACAGTGGTGTATTTATTTATTTAGCTTTTTATTTTTCTACAAGTTTTAATTAAAGAGGAAAAGATGTTGGAATTAGATATCATGATGAACTTTAAAGGTATTGTTAGTAGGGTATCCCTATAGCTTTGCTTCATCTCTGAATAGCTGGTAGGATTGTAACACTAGGAATATCCCCTTTCTGAAAATGACAGAGGTTTTTTTTAATGGATGTTATTTTATAAACATACGCACACAATGAATGTCACTTGTTCTTTCCTGACCTAAACCATTGCTGTATACTCCATGTGTAGTTGTGCTCTCCAAACTAAATAATGGAGCAGTGACATAAACCAGCTTCACCATAACAACTGCCAAACCTCAAACTGTGAGCTCTAGCAGTGACTATTTCGCATATTAGTTTTTATTTATTTATTTGTTTATTTTTACAACCCGAATTCCGTAAAAGTTGGGACGTTTTTTATATAATTTGAATAAAATGAAACTAAAAGACTTTCAAATCAAATGAGCCAATATTTTATTCACAATAGAGCATAGATAACATAAATGTTTAAAAGGAGAAATTTTACACTTTTATCCACTAAATGAGCTCATTTCAAATTTGATGCCTGCTACAGGTCACAAAATAGTTGGCACGGGGGCAACAAATGACTGAAAAAGCAAGAAATTTTGAAAAGATTCAGCTGGGCGAACATCTAGCAGCTAATTAAGTTATTTGATATCAGGTCTATAACATGATTAGTTATAAAAGGGATGTCTTAGAGAGGCAGAGTCTCTCAGAAGTAAAGATGGACAGAGGCTCTCCAATCTGTGAAAGCGCATAAAAAGATTGTGGAATACTTTAAAAACAATGTTCCTCAATGTCAAATTGCAAAGGCTTTGCAAATCTCATCATCTAGTACATAACATCGTCAAAAGATTCAGAGAAACTGGAGAAATCTGTGTGTAAGGGACAAGGCTGAAGACCTTTATTGGATGCCCGTGGTCTTCGGGCCCTCAGATGACACTGCATCACTCATCGGCATGATTGTGTCAATGACATTACTAAATGGGCCCAGGAATACTTCCAGAAACCACTGTCAGTAAAAACAATCCACCATGCCATCTGCAGATGCCAACTGCTCTATCATGCAAAAAGGAAGCCATATGTCAAAATGGTCCAGAAGCACCGTTGTGTCCTGTGGGACTGTTTCAAAGTGGAAAAGTGTTCTATGGTCAGACGAGTCCAAATTTAACATTCTTGTTGGAAATCACGAACGCCATGTCCTCCAGGCTAAAGAGGAGGGAGACCTTTCAGCATGTTATCAGCGTTCAGTTCAAAAGCCAGCATCTCTGATGGTATGGGAGTGCATAAGTGCATATGGTATGGCCAGCTTGCATGTTTTGGAAGGCATTGAATGCTGAAAGGGATATAAAGGTTTCCAGATGACGTCTATTTCAGGGAAGGCCTTGTGTATTTCAGCAGGACAATGCAAAACCACATACTGCATCTATCACAACAGTATGGCTTCGTCGTAGAAGAGTCCGGGTGCTGAATTGGCCTGCCTGCAGTCCAGATCTTTCACTTATAGAGGCGTATCATTAAACAAAAAATACGTCAAAGATGACCACGAACTCTTCAGCAGCTGGAATCCTATATCAGGCAAGAATGTGACCAAATTCCAACACCAAAACTCCAGAAACTCATTACTTCAATGCCCAGACATCTTCAAACTGTTTTGAAAAGAAGAGGAGATGCTACACCATGGTAAACATGCCCCCATCCCAACTATTTTGAGACCTGTAGCAGGCATCAAATTTGAAATGAGCTCATTTTGTTCTATCACTCTCTCTCTTTCACACACAGCACAAAATAGAAGGACAAGCATGTACACAACACAAAATTAGCCTGACCACAGCTTCCCTTGTCATTGCCTCAATAATGTGTCAATTCCCACAAATGCTGAGAGCTCTCTGACAAAGTTATTTGGGTCAGAAGTTATACAGCCAATATTCTTCATTTGTGCATGGTGTTTTTTCACTTAAACCTGGAAATACATTTTTGTATAACTAAGATGAAATATGACACATACAAAGAAATAACATTTAAGATTCTACACAATTTTGAGGCTACTAATCAAGTTTCTAATTTTGAAGTATTACACTGTAAACACATTGTACAGTCAGATGTTCTTGATTCTATTGAAGCACATGATGTAAAAATACAAAGAAATCTTGAAATTCATTTTTTCAATTCAGCAAGTGAATATGTGATCAGATGGCACAGTGCCTATGTTAAGTTAGATCAGTGTTTCTCAGCCTTTTTGACTTCAAGGTTTTGTTACTTATTTTTAAATTATGGACACTACATTTTTTTTTAAAATGCTCACAATATCTACCTGATAAAAAGATTTTAGAGCATGGCATGCCTAGAAAATATATATCCATTATAAAAATACTCATGGCGTTTTAGGATTTAATTAATTTACCTGACCAGGTCTACAAAAACACAAAATTAGGCTTCGTAATACATTCAGGATTCCAAGACTGGGAAGCCTGTTTTTTTTCCCCCATTTGGCCGATCGAGGTGAGCCTTGGTGACATTGCAGATGGTATTACCAGGCCTCAAAGTTTCAAGTCTCTGGCTGTGTTCGAAATGGCACACTAACTTAATACTTACTGCTTACTGCCCAGGATACAGTGCATACTATTTTTCTAAGAATAGTGTGTGAAATAGAATACAATATGCAACAAATAATGTTTTAGTAGTATGCTACAGTGTTGTCACATGACAAACATTGAAAATTTATTCAGCACAGCTGTGCAGGTTGTTACCTTACAAATAAATGTGCTAGCCATTCTTTTTATGTGCAAACCTGAGTGAAAATGTTCTACCTTTCAGCTGTCCTCACCAATGGTCTTGATCTAACCCATAAAAATTCTGTTTGTTGGTGTAAAATCCAGTTGATTTGGTGAAATTATCTTTTTTACTTAAAATCAGTTGTTTAGATTTTATTTTGCTCAACAAAAAAAATGTGCACTGACAAAAATTTGCTTAATGTGGTGAAATGTAAATTAACTGATTTGACTGAAGTTAAAAATATAATTAGCCTACCATGTTTGAATCAAATTCACTATGGTTAGCTAATTTTAAGGGTTCAGGTAACAATATAGCTCCTTACAGGAACACCTACGTACCACTTTTTACTTTGTAGAATACTTCATTTATACACATATGTAAAAATAACACATTATAGTTGGGTTTCCCAAAACATCACAAATAATAAAGTCCCCCTGTGGTGAAAATCAAGTTTTTAATGTTGTTTATGTCTATGTGGTGTTTTTAATATTCTTTAAGAAAAACCATGTGCAAATTCATAAGTCAACACCATTGCTGAGTATTTTCTGTTTAAAACTGCAGTGGAAAAATGACAGACTCAAACCCGCGGTTTGAAAGTGCTGGTGTTTCTGACGTCACAAACTACCTTGTAACCAATCACGTCAATATGCCGGCAGGCTTTAGCATATCATTCACTATGAGCGCTCTGAAGCCCGGAACACATCAAGCCGACAGTCGGCTGTCGGGCAGTTTTTGTTCGTCGGCCGACTAAGTTTTCTCAGTGCGTTCTGCACTGTCGGCTGAAGTTGGTCCTCGTTGGCTTTTTTTCGGCCAATTCGACATGTTGAATCGGCGTCGGAGCTCGTCGGTCAGTCGAGCTATCTGATCATTCTGATTGGCTGTTCAGCTAGTGCCACCTGCTGGTACGGAAAGGCATTTCTTCTTACGCAGGCGCAGAATGGACGTGCTACTTGGCCATCGGGTGTCTAGAGTCGGTTTGGTGTGTCAGGGACGCTGCCGACGTGAGCCAACCCTGCAGTCTGCTTTCGTCGGCACTAGTTTGACGGCGTCGGCTTGGTGTGTTACAGGCTTAAAGCAGGAGAGTCTCAAGAAGCCAGGTTATCCCAGTATATTTTTTTGTTCATATAAAAAACTAGATTTAAAAATATAGCAGGTGTATGATGTATATTACGATGTTATGATAAACTATATGCCTTTCTTCACTGACATTCTAAGGTGTTCAAAGCGGTTTCTAAGGATACCGATTTTTAGAAGGCAGCTGTCTGACTCACGAATGGTAACATGGTTTGTGTAACATTAGCAACACATTATTAGCTGTTTGATAACATAGTCAAGCAAAAGGCTAATCATATTAATTGCCGTTATGTGTCTGACGTTGTAAAAAGCAATACCATTGTGCAGCATTTACCCCAGTAAGTTAAGCGAGAGGATCTCTGAGCTCTTGTGAGTGAGTGGAGGCGGGGCTAATTAGCATATTCATAGATCTGTGTATATTGAATGAGGCAAGGGTATAGAGTTACATTCAACCTATTTTAAGGCATGGAGGAATTTTTTTTATATTCGAAATATGTTAATTTGAATATGTTCATTAAAAAACAATATAAACATTTTATTTGTAAAAGTAATATAAACAACATCTTTATGATCAGATATTTTTATTTTTTAATACAACATTAAATAATTGAACAGTTACACATTTTAAACAATTATAGTTTTAAGCAGTGTATTGGTACTTAGTGTTCTACACATATTCACACCGTATTGATTTTTCACAGGTGTTTTACCTGTGTTTCAAATTACACATTGAGCCATTCCACCAAATGGTGACATTTCTGTCCCCAGGACATTGTATGCATAAATATGCATGAAAATTAACTCTAAAATACATTTTATTATTAAGCAAAGTGTCCTAAACATTAATCTAACTGCAAATTTAAAATATATAATTTAAAACATTATTAAAAACTACTGAGAACTTAAAAAAAAAAAAAAAAAACAGCATTTGTTACATGTCCCCGCTATCTAAACCTTAACTTTATTATGAAATATAATTAAAATCTTTCAGAAATCTTTTTTTTTTTTGCATTGTTGTGTGACTCCATATAACATCTATGCTAAACAAAAAGAAATGTAATAAGAAATCCATAATACGTTATATAAAATACACATTTTAGTCGTGTCCCCAGGTTTTCACTCAGTCTTGTTACCCTCACACATTGCCCCCTTTAAAAAACTTGCCACAAGACACATTTTCAACAGGAAGTTCCATCATCTGGATCTTATGCAGGCCATGAGAAAACCAAAAGTAAGTCTTCTCATTTTAATTCCTGTATATTTAATGAAATTGTAACTATGACTGAGAAGGTCAATCTCAACGTACTGTCCTGTTACCTAAATTATTTCTTAGATGTTATTTGTCTATTTTAAAAAATATTAACTTTAGGTAAGTCACTAGAATTTGCTTAGTGTCCTCATGCTATTAGTATGTAAGCCATGTGGCCATATGTCTTGTTTTTTGCTTAAAAACTCAATCCTGTTACTTGCAGTCCTGTTACTCATATGAAAAATAACAGGAGTGAGTAAAAGTAACAGGAATGAGTAGAGTCCTCTGTTTTGTTGATTTAATAGTGTGAATATTAGTTGATATAATACTATTCACCTGTATCATGAGTTTTACAGTTGAAATTACCTAAATTGTAGATTTTTAGGATAGTTTTACATTGTGAATACCATACTTGCAGGGAGCCAGTCCACCATGAAGTGACTTAATCTTTTTGTCTTTGTCTTTCTTATCTTTTGTAGAAGACGGAGAGAACCCATACTATGCAGTTGCCAGAAACACCCACACATGGCATGCTGCAAGGGAAGGAGTGAAACACACCTGCAACCCTCTCTTTTCCCCCCTTTTTGTCTTTCCTTCCCTCTCTCCTTTCCTATCTCTCCTTCTTTCTCTTTCCACCCCCTTCGCTGAGAAGTACTACTAGCACACAGCACATCCCTTCAACACAGAAATCTCACTCACACACATGCACACATGGCCATGTACACACTCTCTTTCTCACACACATGCACACACATATGGACACTCATTCCTGTTACCCAGTGTTCATTCCTGTTACAAAGTGCTCATTCCTGTTACTAAATTGTATTTTTTCCTTAAAAAAAATAAACTGTTTTTATCAGTTTTGTTTGGTCCATCATTTATACAATTAACTAACCATTTCTTTCAAATAAACACTTTCTTGAGGTGAATAGAAAGGAATTAATTGACATGCTTTTAAACATGCTTTACATGGGTTTTGGTAACAGGACTGAGAAAACATGCATCCATCTTCTGCTTTGAAACTTAAATAAAGTTGCCTGAGATTGACCAATACACATTTTGAATAGTTAAATATGTGTAGTATTAGATTCAGTGTTGAAAAAAGATTTAAAAAAAAAAAGTTACAACAAGCAAATGTCACCCATTCGGTGGAATGGCCCCATTGCATTTTGTGTTTTAGGGTTACACAAGGTTACAACTTAACAGATAATGTCCTGGCAGAAAGTTACTAGTTCCTTTTCCGTTTTTCTACAATTTTTTTTTCTTACAGAGTACCTAACTGAACAACAATAGGTACAAACTAATAACAATGCTGTGTCATAAATGATCAATTATTACTGAACAATTGCAATTAAATAAATTCACATAATGTGTACTGTACATAATGCATCTTTCTTCAGCTCTCTCCAGGCTGATGTGCTGGTTGGCTGGCTAGCTGTTCAATGGTTTCCTCTTTTTGTGTAATTTAGATGAAAATATGTACCTTTTTATTGTTATTTTATTTGTAGTCACTTTTCAAAAATTGCTAAAAGTTGCCCAAAAAAGGCTAAATTAAAAAAAAAAAAAAAAAAATTGTTAGGGTAGACTGAAAATTTCCTAAATCTAACAACAAAATTGTTAAATTGGCAACGCTGATCAGGAATGAGCTAGAGTTATGATATTCATACTACACATGCTCAGTAGCCCCTTCTCCTTTCTGAAAGAAAGCAGCCACATGTGACCATTCCTTCTGCAAAAAAATACTTTTTTTAAGTAAAAAAGTTATCTTTTTTTCATTCTCAGAGGTTTTGTCATACTGTCTAAACTGTTTGCGAGAAGCATAATAAAGTTGTGACATTGTCACATAAAAGATGTTTTACCTCTCTATTTATTACTATGATTTATGTATAATAGAGTTTTAATTGGTTTACATGTTTTTTAGGCCATTTTATTCCTCTTAACATTTTAAGTGTGTATGTCTTTAAGAAATGAATGACCAGTCACATGACAGGAAGCAGGAAATACATCTGTATAAAGAGAGCAACATGGCAAACAAGCAAAAACTCACTAACAGTCAACAACTTACCTGGATTGTGGAGTTTCCATTTTGTGGACTTACCTCTCCAGTCACAACCTTACAAACCTTTGGATTATCACTACCGTGGACATTTGTATATACACTGGTGGACACTTGGATTCTTGGACTGTTTTAGGGTATGGTACTTTGGACTGTATGCTTTTAACAGACTGAGTTTTCCTGGTTTTAGTGTGTTGTTTTAAAGTCTCCTTTGAATATTGTAAATACACAATTCTTATTTAAACTTATCACTGTTTTATGACTCATTCTTTTAACCACTAACAAACTCGCACAGTAAAATGTGACCCCATTTTAAATCTTGTGACTCAACCGATTTGGCTGATCGTTACAAAGTTATATTTTAATCAGTGTTTTCTTAGCTTCTAAAGGCATAGCTAGCATGTGTCAGCTATTTGTCAAGCATAGCAAGTTTTATCATGGCTGTCAGTGTAGGGCAGTGGTCCTCAACCTTTTTTCCCGGGGGGCCGCACTATGGTCCAAGTGCAAGTCTCATGGGCCGCATATCATTTACATATGACGTCACCAATGAAAACCAATCAGATTTAATATTATGGTATTAGCAGATATTATTATACCTAGATGTTGCACACACAGAAGAAGCAGTGTTTTCTGGTGGCACATACAGTACTTTATTTCTGTCGCACTCTGCAAAATCAACAAATACGAGATATATCCAGCTGCAGGCCCGCCGCATCAGTTTCAGAACCGAAAGCCACAGAACCGGAAGTGAGGGGCGGGGCTTAGTCATAGTTGCACTACTTTCTTTTGTTAAATATAAGCTGTTTTCACATGGATTTGATCGATGTCTAACAATATTTAACAATACTTTTAAATAAAGTCACTTTTCTGTTCATATAATATGAACAAGATATCATGATGTACAATGAGCAAAATTTTAAAACATAAGTTGCGTCCCAAATGACTGTAGCATCTGGACCAGACACACAATTATTCTTTATATTTAATGAATTATCCAGAAACTCACTCTATCAAAGGTCTGTGAACCCATCCCCCTATAAATGCAACTAGCATCCCAAATGTAGCTAACACACAAGCAGAACTAAGTGTCCTGTTACAGGACACCGGAAAACTGATAAGAACTTTTTACGATCAGAAAGAATTTTGCAGAGACTAGTGACTCTGACTTCATTCTTTCTGAGAAGGACAAATAAACCCTCTTAATCCTATATATTCTATATATAACCACTTGAGAAATGTAGAAACAGGTATCCAATTTTCCCATCTCTTGACTTTCCTTTTATAGGGATTATTCTATGTATTAATTCTCTCTTTTGAACTATTTTGTTAATGTTTCGGAGTTGAAAATTTATGGTTAACTAAAATCACATGGGTAGCATGTTTGGTAGAATATTTTTGGTGCGCCAAAAAATAAAATAACGACTTATTTAGTGATGGCCGATTTCAAAACACTGCTTCATGAAGCTTCGAGCATAATGAATCAGCGTATCAAATCATGATTCGGATTGCATGTCAAACCGCCAAACTGCTGAAATCACGTGACTTTGGCGCTCCGAACCAGTGATTCAAAACACTGATTCATTATGCTCCGAAGCTTCCTGAAGCAGTGTTTTGAAATCGGGCATCACTATATAAGTTGTTATTTTGTTTTTTTGGCGCCAAAAATATCCTCGTCGCTTTATAATAGTAATATTGAACCACTGTACTCACATGAACTGATTTAAATATGTTTTTAGTACCTTTATGGATCTTGAGAGAGGAAATGTCATTGCTCCCTATGCAGGCCTCACAGAGCCATTTCATCAAAAATATCTCAATTTGCGTTCCGAAGATTAACGAAGGTCTTATGAGGGTGAGTAATTAATGACAGAATTTTCATTTTTGGGTGAACTAACCCTTTAATTATAACTAGTTATGATTAATTATCTTAGCTAATTTGCTACATGACACACTATACACTATGCACTTATACAGTATGTACTTATGCACTCCGCAACGTAGTTGAAGCTGCGACAGCTGAGTGCATGTCCAACATTCCATACTTTTTTTTCCGTTAATTTAGTGCATCATCCGGGTATTTAAAGTGCACTTTTTCTTTTTGGAATTTATGTGTGAACGCACTACTCGCACTATTTGTACTTAAAAATGTCATCGAATAGTGCATAAGTATGCGAATTGGGATGCACCTATAGTCTATTTATCATGCTTAATGTCCATAAATGGATACAAACACAGTAGTTTATACTTCAAGGATATAGCCTACAACTATACGCCATTTTTATTTAAAAATTGTATACATATGTGATAGTATTATATCCTTCATGTTGTTAAAAATAATAGGCCTACTTAACGACTTTATTGTTACTTCAACGATACTACAACTATACAACTTTTTTATTATTTTAAAAAAGATATTAATAAGAAATGTGTAAAATGTTGTAAAGAAGTGTTTCCCATTCGACTGTATGTTTGATCGTATTATTTCCTTCATGTTCATGTTGTTATAGACGTCGAGATGTGATATATTTAATGTCATGGCATTTCTGCAGAAAGACCCCAGTCTTTTCATCCCTGAAAATGAAATTATTTTATTAATTAATAATTATTTAATATTAAAATGAATAATATCTTTTGGCAAATGCAAAAAAGCTTTAATGATAAAATGTGAAAGACGTGAACAGATTGAATATTTTTAGCAGATAAACACTTAATATATAAATTCATGACAGAAATATCACACACAACTCACTGTATTCTCCATTATGCTTCTCATTTAAAAGGAGTCTGTTGAGGGGACTTTCCCTTCCACAACTCTGGAGGAGGAAACTACATCCTGTCAACCTTCAGAACTTTCATCCACTTTGTGTTGCTGTACTTGTCTTTATAAGACAAGAGGGGGATTTAGGGATCTTCCAGAGTGGGGACATTTTTAAAACTTTTTTAATTTACCTAAGCATGGGCTCCCTATGTATGCTGCCCCACCAGGAACCAGGGGGGATGTACAGGTATGTTAAAGTGCAGTGATGGTTTTATCATAGTAAAAGTGAAGTAAACATGCTTTATTATAGTAGTAACCATGGTTTTATTATTGTAAAAGTGTAGTAACCATGTTTTATTATAGTAAAAGTGCAGTAACCATGTTTTACTATAGTAAAAGTGAAGTAACCATGTTTTATTATAGTAGTAACCATGGTTTTATTATAGTAAAAGTGCAGTAACCATGTTTTATTATAGTAAAAGTGAAGTGACCATGTTTTATTATAGTAGTAACCATGGTTTTATTATAGTAAAAGTGAAGTGACCATGGATTTATTATAGTAAAAGTGAAGTGACCATGTTTTATTATAGTAGTAGCCATGATTTTATTATAGTAAAAGTGCAGTAACCATGTTTTATTATAGTAAAAGTGAAGTGACCATGTTTTATTATAGTAGTAACCATGGTTTTATTATAGTAAAAGTGCAGTAACCATGGATTTATTATAGTAAAAGTGAAGTGACCATGTTTTATTATAGTAGTAACCATGATTTTATTATAGTAAAAGTGCAGTAACCATGGATTTATTATAGTAAAAGTGAAGTGACCATGTTTTATTATAGTAGTAACCATGGTTTTATTATAGTAAAAGTGCAGTAACCATGTTTTATTATAGTAAAAGTGAAGTAACCATGATTTTATTATAGTAAAAGTGAAGTAACCATGTTTTATTATAGTAGTAACCATGGTTTTATTATAGTAAAAGTGCAGTAACCATGTTTTATTATAGTAGTAATCATGGTTTTATTATTGTACAAGTGAAGTAACCATGTTTTATTATAGTAGTAACCATGGTTTTATTATAGTAAAAGTGCAGTAACCATGTTTTATTATAGTAGTAACCATGGTTTTATTATAGTAAAAGTGCAGTAACCATGATTTTATTATAGTAAAAGTGAAGTAACCATGTTTTATTATAGTAAAAGTGTAGTAATCATGGTTTTGTTTTAGTAAAAGTGCAGTAACCATGTTTTATTATAATATATTGCTGTTACCACGGTTTAACTCTATTATATTAACTATATTTTAATTAAAAATATTTAATAATATTTTTCATTATTATTTGTAGAAAGTATGTTAGTATGGTTAATTTTCATAAGGCCCGTCAATGAATGCAACGGTTATAATACTAACAGCTGACGCTTTTCATTCATTCGCATTCGGACAATTTATGGAATAAAATCAATAAAAAAATAAACATATTTCTCTACTTTCTGTCTTTCTGTGAATATTATAATACATCAGTCTTCTTACCAAAAACGCTGAATGACAGGTCGTCAAAGATGCTTTTTTTGGCAGTATATTGCATATATTTGCGTGGGAAAGATGATCTTCCGGGTTGAGAACCAGGGACAGTTGCAACACTCTGTTGCAACGGTCCCCAACTTGTTCCCCATGTCAACATTAATGTAAAAGCTTGTCATGACCAGTATTGAGTGAGTTACTATAAAAAGTAGGTACTTTATTACTACGCAAAAGTATTTTAGTGAATTTCAGTGTATTGGTTTTGATTAAAAACATTTTGTAGTTCAAATTTATTACAACAAAAACATTGTTACTTGAAAATATGTTTATTTTTTCTTTTACTAGACTTTGTCTTTATACAGTTAATTTAACTTAGTGAAGACCCTGTCTGTGCACATATAAAATAAAGAAATTGCAAGATTATGTTAAATAATGTTTTTTATTTGTTACATTTTAATGAATGTTTAATGAATGTGGTCAGTTGCAACATTTGACTTATGTCATATGTACGCATGTTACAGCGGTGTGAGTGGGTAGCTGACAGATGTGGGTTTAATGTATTAACATTTTGCCTTTCCGATACAAAGTTACTTTTTGTCTATAAGAAACTGAAGGAAATGCAAAAAGAATTGCAACATTCCCCGCTCTCCACCTATTGTTCAGTATAGTGTGAAAGTGCAGTGGGCGCGTGCAGCTCACGGAGCATCTTCGTGCAGTTTCCGCTCTGCTATGCGTCTAGTGTGAGGGACATTTTCCCCTTTACATCTGCACAAGGCTACTGTTATGCAAAGCACGTTATAACCAAAGTTATGTATCTATTTATACAAATCACGTCTCATCATAAATAATTTATTTTCTTTTTTATAGCCCTTCAATTGATCTCACATTATAACCAAAGCTATTAGTCTAATTATTGATTTCCTTTGTCACGTTTATTTATTTGTTTGTTTGTCATTCTGTACACTGCATTCAGTCACTGAACGGACAAGTATGTGCTTATGGAACCCAAACAGGAAAAAAGAAGATGAAACCTCCCTAATTTAAATAGATACCGCCTCCCAGTGCCATCGCATTACGTGTGAAGGGACTTTTTAGAAGTCGAGGAGACGTTAAGATGTGAGTAAACGTGCAGAATTTTTGCGCTTTCTTACACGAGCAGTACTGTGTGAACTTGTCTCTTAAACAAAGCCGTTATTTTAGCAGCGTTTCTTCATAATCCATCGCTATTTCAGCTCATCTTGGCTGTTGATTTACAGCGCATCTCCATCACACAAACAAGTTGTCTGACTAACAGATTCAGGTATGTACTTAAAAACAAAATATTTAATCTATCTAATCTTACACCTGATTTCTTGCGTCACTGGACTGTAAAATAATGCTCGAATTCAACAGTGCACATGTTTATGTGATGTAAATGAAGCAAGTTTGGAGATGAATGCTGTTCTGCTGTGCTCATTCTATTGTGGCTGAGGTTATTTAAACACCCTCTTAAGTCTTTTTAAAGAACACCATCCATTTTGCTTACTGCCTTGTCATGTTTGTGTCAATAACACAAAGGATTTTGAGCTGGTGTCTTTCAAAACTTTTTGGACAGAGAGACCCACGTATTAATAATAAACTGAGTGTTGTATTTTAAATTTAGTTTAAATTTACATAATGTAATGTATTTCCATACTTTATTATGATGGTTACATTGCAAATCCATTAAAATAACCATTATTGATGTACAGAATCATATTCTTTACACTTTAATTTGGGGTAAGTCAAGTGCATGATTCATAACCGGCTGCCCACTTTTAAAGGGATAGCCTAGTTCACCCCAAAATGAAAATATGTCATCACTTACTCACCCTCATGTTGTTCCAAACCTGTATGAGTTTCTTTCTTCCGCTGAACACAAAACAAGGCTATAGCAGTCATTATGAAGAAGACTTTTAGACCTCAGTGTCAATTGCTATCGACCACTGCTTTTAATAGTTTTGAAGTCCAACTTTTACAACTTGACTGGTCTGGACCTGTTGCTATAGTGGCAGTTGATCGGCCACCATAAGACTTTATAGGCGATCTAATTACCAAATTTGATCATATTTTGTTGTTGGCCAATTTTAATATTCATGTTTGTTGCCCCTCAAAATCCCTATTAAAGGAGTTCCTCCATATTATTGATTCTTTTAACTTTCTCCAGTGTTCAAAGCATCCAACACACATTCATGGACATATATTGGATTTAATACTGTTGTTTGGGTTGTCTATTACTGATGTCAGTCTCAGTAAGAGATAATCTCTTATTTCTAATTATTTTCCTATTATGTTGTTTACTATGTCTTTTCCTCTGCTTTCTTAGAAATCAGCTCCTGATACAAAACAAACACGCTTTTACTCACCTCATTTTTGCGAAGATTTGATTACACTCTTCAGTGAGGTCTGTACTCCCTTGTTGCTCGAGTCTGCTTTAACTTAGATGCTGAGCAGCATTTTAATGTGTTAAGTGCAGCTTGGCTGGATATTTTGAACAGAACTGCACCTCTTAAGGTGTATAAACCTAAACCCAAGTCAGAACCTTAGATGAATCAAAATACTTGCACTTTGAGACAAACATGCAGGAAAGCGGAAAGAAAATTGAAAAAAGACAAATTACAAATCTCCTATGAAATCTTAAAGGATGCATTGTCTTCGTATCAGGGAGCTGTCAAGAAAGCTAAGGCTATTTACTTTTCAAATTTGATTACCAAATATCATCATACTCTGAAAATATTATTTTCTGTTATAAACTCAGCGTTATATCCCCCTGTAAATCTAATTTCTCAGTGTTTTCTGCATTTTTTCTGTGATAAAATCATAAACTTGAGGGACCAGTTATAGGTGGTAGATTCTGACATGTTTGAACATGTTAACATGCCAGCCTCTTGGTCTACTTTTGATAGTATTTCCTTATAATTAGTCAAGGAAATAATTGCAAATCTTAAACCTTCCTTGAGTCCAAACGATGTAATCCATCCCCAATGCTTACTCTGTAGGTTCAGGGCTGGTGTCATTTTTAAATAAAAGTCTACAAATTGGGTCTGTCCCAAACAGACTGAAGTTGGCCACTGTTACGCCTGTGCTGAAGAAACCCTCACTCAATGCTACTGTCCTAGAAAACTTTAGCCCAATATCCACCTTTCTTTTTATTTCTAAGGTGTTGGAAAATATAGTGCTCTCACAACTTCAATCTTTTCTAACTGATATTTGATGTTCTGAAGTAGTACATGGAAGTGTTGCACTGTCTCTACAATGTAAATAGCGTAGGAGACTGAGGCTACATCCACACGAAGCCAGAGCTTTCCCTTTCCGATCTTTTTTTTTCCTCGTCTCAAGAAATATCTGCGTACACACGAAACCACTGAAACGACTCAAAACAATGTAGTATACATGCCAGATCAGTTTGTGGTGCTGTAATTCTGCAATAGAGATACACTAAAAACAAAGAATAAGACTTGGAGCATGCGCATAAACCTTGCGCGCTGTATACAAACTTTAGCAAAGCTTAGAAAAAAAGCTTTATTTTAATAAAGCTTTAGCCTCTGTAACTTCTGCAGCATGAACACAAGCATGTAGTCCGCTATTGTTGCTGTTGCTGTTTTGTGCTGTTAGCGGTGTCTGACTAGGGTCGACACGTGGGGTGATGACATCATCGTTTCACAAAATATATGGACTGGCTGTACACACGAAAACGCAAGGACGTCATTTTCAGATTTATCCACTCTGGGACACAGTTTAAAAAAAATAGCGGTTTCACCTTCTGAAAACGCCGGATCCGTCTGGACGAAACGCCTATACGATACAAAATTTTTTGCGTATACAGCTAAACTCGTCTCCGTGTGGACAGGGTCAAAGAAATTGTTGAATAAAGTTATTTGTTTTGTTTTTGCACACAAAAAGTATTCTCATCACTTCATAACATTAAGGTTGAACCACTGTAGTCACATTAACTATTTTTATGATGTATTTTAACAATGTCTTAACTACTTTTCTCAACCTTGAATGTGGTAATTATGTTGCTTTCTATGGGGGATCAAAATATCTTAATTTGTGTTCCCGAAGATGAACGAAGGTCTTACGGGTTTGGAATGACATGAGGGTGAGTAATGACAGAAATGTCATTTTTGGGTGAACTAACTCTTTAACATCCAAATCAGCCAAATTAGTCAGTGTTGTAAAATGCTGTCTACTGATGCTAAACTGTGCGACATGCTTGATATTAAACTGTGTTATTAAAAGTGCATTAAGTAGGGCTGTGAATCTTTGGGTAGACAGCGAATCGATTCGATTCGATTCAAGAACGATTTTTGCAAATTCAAAAAGATTCAATTCGATTCGAGTCATGATTCGATTCTGTATATTTTAGGCATCTGAGCAAATAAATCCATTTTTGGGAAATTCATGACCATTCAATTCAAAACATTTGCAGCAACTTGATTTATAACTTCAGTTCAATAGCTTGATTTCTTAGGACTCTACTGGCCTTAATGTATTTTAAGCAAGAAAAATAATACTACTTCTACATATTTAATCAACCATAAGTGTTTTTATTGTAAGCATTGCATACATTTCCTGAACATTTAGGAAATACAGCAAAGTGCAGAAATACAACAAAGTGCGACTGGCAGTAATACCACACAGAGTTCAATTAAAACATGGTAGTGAGTATAGTAAGAGAGATTTGAACAAACAAATGGCTATGACAACCTTACTTGAGATTTTTTTTTTCAAAAATATTAACTGATCAACACAATCTGGCCGTAAACTGCTTCTCAGAGATGACACTATGTCTCCTGCAGTGCTGAAAACTCTTTCTGAGGCCACACTGGTAGCAGGAATGCAAAGATAACTTCTTGCCAGATTTGCTAGGATTGGTAGTTCTGTCTCATGTGACTTCCACCAGTCCAGTGCACTTTCAGCCAGTGGCAGAGGAGCCATGGATCTGTATTTGAGTACCATATTACTGCTGACCTCGGTAGCGGACCTTGATAGTGGAGAGGACTCTGGCATCTGAAAGGTGTTGCCGAAGAGCAAGTCCACGGCTTTCAGTTTTTTTGCAGGACGCTTCTCATCTGAAAAAGAAAATTAATTAGATTGAAGGAAATGCATGATGTTAAAGTTTGATTTGGTTGATGAAAATAAGGGAAGCTGCAAACATACACTGTTTGAGGCCTCAGCAGTAAGTTTAATGAAGACCAATTCTCTTTCTTCATTTCCTAGAAAGGGTAGCCCTTTGAAGCCGGGGTCCAACGCAGATGCTAGCAAATAAATGAAATAAACTACTATTAGTTGTTAAAACTATGAACAATGTTGTGCTATTAAAAGTTAATATAAACAACGATGAGGATAAATAATAAATCATTCAAATTTCGTAGTGCATTTGCAATACTTTTGCTATTGACAATTAGAGAGACATCTTACCTTTAAGCAGAACGTCGCGGGAGTTCGTATACCGAAATGAAAAGTCCATCACTGATTTCATTTCTCGAGTCATGTCTGTCATCCTCGCAAGGGTCGAGATGTTTCAGTAATTTAGCCTGAAGAGGCGCAATCACTGACACAGTTGGTTGTTGTTCTTCACACATCATAGTAGTAGCGATCTTAATGGGTGCCATCACTTTCACAATGTCCTCAGCATTACTGATGTCCGCTTCTGAGAGTGTGTGTACTTCTGTTCCCCTCCGCAAATTCTTTGACATAAGTGTTGCAAAGATTGCGGTTTGTTGTTCTAAAAAACCCTCAAGCATTTCCACGGAACTGTTCCACGTAGTGTCAACGTCCTGTTTATGTTTGTCTAACGGCAAGCGGAGAATTTGCTCTTTTGTTTCTCTTTTGAAGTGCATGTAGCAGTGGGACTTCAGTGGAAAAAAAAGACAACACGTCTTACTTTGCCCAACAATTGCTCTGCACTGTTAACTTTCATGGCCTTTTGAGACACCAGGTGTGTGCAAAGCAAGTGATGTGGGCGGTAAATCCAGCAGCTTTACCTGCAACAATCATATTGCGGGCGTTATCAGTTACTAGAGCAGGACTCTTGTCTGCAATTGTCCACTCGGAGCAGGCCTCGCGCAGCAGTTCTCCGATGTTTTTGCCTGTGTGGGCTTCATTTAGAATCCTTGTTTGAAGAACGAAGCTCTGCATTTGCCAGTTCATGGAAATTAGATGTGCGGTGATTGTCACATATGACTCCGGGATACATTTTTCACTGAAAAACTGACGGCTGGGTATTCTGTATCTTGGTTCTAAAGTGTTTATCATTTCTCGGAAACCAGTGTTCTCCACCACACAGTAAGGCCACAAATATTAATCATTCCATCTTTTTTTTTTTTTTTGTGAAAACCGAAGTATTCCAAACCTTTGACCTCATGTTGGCTGGTGCGTATTAGAGAGTAGTGACTTAATCCTCTGCGCCACTGTAGTGAGGGTGCACTTGACTACGCAGACGCCACTAATTTGGTTTATATTTATTTATTTTTTTAACATTATGCATCGTTATAAAATAGCGATTCATTCGATTTTTTAAATTTATAATCGAAAATCGACAACGATTCACAATCCATGTTTCAAAATCGATGCATATGCATCGGCAGGATTTGTAATCGATGCATCGAGAAAATTAATGAATCATTACAGCCATAGACAACCGATTGTCAACCGATTTCAGGGGTTTATAATGTACGTGGTGTACAAAAAGTTCTGTATTTTTATAGCACTAAAATGATACAGATATTTACAGATTCTCCAAAACATACAACAAAGATAACTGATGGATCCTTTATGGCAATACATATGATGTGGTACAACTACATTACAATGCAAATACTAAATATAAGAAAGTGAGAATAGTAAATAGTTTGTTATACACTATATATAAGAAATAGTTTATGTAGTATATAATATAATAATATAGTCAATAATAAAGTATATAATATTGTCAATAAACAAACAGTATACAGCAAATAAAATAGTAATGAATATTACAATTATATAAAAGTATAAGTACAATAATATAATATATTGATAATAGCATATAGTATAATAATACTATAATAATAGCAATAGAATATGTAGTATCATTTACAGAATATAGACAATAATATAACAGCATAACTATAATAGATTGATAATCTCAAGTGGCATAATAGTATTGGTATAATAATAATAATAATCGCAAATACAATGCAATATCAATTGCAGAATAATATAGACAATAATAAAAATAGTAAATTAAATAGTGACTAGTACAATAATAATATAGTATTGGTATAATAACAACAACAAAAGGCTATATATTTTCCATCAATCTCTTGGAAATGGTGAGAACAGTGCACTGACAGGCTCTCCTCAGCTTTCCTTGAGGCTTGTGTAGCCCTGGTTGCAATGGGCTAAAAAGGAAATAAAAATATAAACAAATCACCATTTAATGGCAAACTTTTAAATAATCTAAGAAGACAAACCTACTCTTTGTAGATGAGTCGGGAAACTTCCCTTCTTATAGCTACTTCCCACTATCTCCTCAACTCTTTGTCTTTGGGAAACCTTCAATGTGTGAAAAGCTAGCCAACTAACTAATGTTACAGTAAGATTCACAAAATGTCAGTCACCTAGCCGAAACGAGTACTTGTCATAAAAGTCGGTTTTAAGAAAATAAAGATGCATATTTAAACTTCAGGAAATTTATAAAATACGTTATAAAATTAGATAGAATATAAGCTAAAACTATATTAGAAATCATGTAAACTCATGTCTCAACTTTCACAGCTAACTAGCGACATCGCTAATTATTTTAGTCTGACTGACTCCGTGGCCAACTACTACCAATATAATTATATAATGACCAAATACAAGCAGAAACAAATGTTCAGTCTTACCTGTGA